>CM037088.1:122253076-122994738 GCA_020916435.1 Oxytropis ochrocephala
AATACTACTTAACCAACAACTTGATAACTAAAAAAATACTCAACAGACAAACTTATCACGTATTCCTCTAGTTGCATGAAAGTACAAATTGTACAATTAATGTAATTACAAGTAGGACTTCAAATTTATGAGCCATACTATATGGTTAGTTAATAGTATTAAGGTTAACATTAACGTTCTAACAAGTGTACTAACTATGTTAGTTGCAGAGGAAAAGGAAAACAGTAATGATAGAAAGTCCAACATTTTGCTGGGTAGCAGGTGTGAGAGAGAGAGATTAAAGTAAAACATGGATTATTAACTATCCACGTGGATGAGATCATAGGAAATTTTGGATTAAGTTGAGCTGTAAGCGTCGTGCTGAAACGTGAGGTGAGGAATAAAATAAGAGGCCATGATAAGGTGGTGAGAGGGGTAGAAAGTACAATATAATTGAACTAAACTAATGTAATAAATCAGAATGAAAGAAATAAATTAATTTTAATTGCACATTTCCCTAAGTAATAATATTATTAGCAGCAGAGAATCCGGCTGTTAACTTGGACACTATTGGAGTGACAAAACCTGCAAAGAGATCGATTCTTTAGGGGTTGAATTTTGTTACAATTACATTTAATCATTGTAAATTAAGGTTAATTAATTATCAATAATTCACATTGTTAATGCATAAACTAATTAGGTCTATGCATAACTTTGTATCATCTATCTGACAATGTGAGACTAATCGTTCGAGTTTGGTAGGATCATGATGAGCAATAAAACTCTCTTTTGAAGGTTGGATTCGAATTGAGACATTAATTAAGTTGATCGAAGTGGTATTGGATTCTCGTGGTTTGTTTTACTTTATCATCACTAAATTTTAGTGTCTAAAAACTGTTATGTTAAGGAAAGTGAGTGTCTGTGACCATAGCTGTTATCTTTGTGAGTGACAACCCACGACTGTGCTACTGCTTAACACTTGGGATTCCTGTTCACATCACATGATAATTATTCATTGCATCAACTAATCTTCCTTCTTTTTCCCTGTTCCATCTTTTACTTTTTATACAGAAAAAAACTTTTAGTTATTCTTAACAATTTCCTAACATAGAAATTCTTCAAAGAGAAAAGAATCTTAAGCAAAAGTAATTTAGTGCCATGTCAGTGTATAGTGCTACTATTTTCATTAGCATGGAATTTCATTATTTAACTACAAGTTGACAGTTTCATATATCAAGCAATCAGTTAATGATGTTCCAAAAACAACATAATGCAATGATCACATAAAGCGCTTTTTACGGTCGATTAGTGTTCATGCCGTATTTAAGGATATGTTTATATGCGAGATAGTTGGTAGGTCGGTTATGAAGTGTTCTTGATCAATATTGGTAACGTCCGAGCTTGATGTTCCGAAATTTGAGGTTGGGTGTACTGTATGAGACACTCCGATGCTAAAGTCGATGTGATAGAGTTAATGCAAATATGTGAGTGATTAATCGCGCATCTCTCTCCTTCTAATCAATGTTGTATTTATAGGTTAAGAGGCATATAGGTGTGTTGATCCAGTCCATTCGTTGTGGAGGTGTATTATGGGCCCTTTGATGAGTGAATGTGGGCTTGGGTATTTGAAAGCCCAATCAAATGGCCTTTTTAAGTGGAGGGGTGTAAATAGAAGGTGCATAATTTCTCCATAACAGTTGCCCCCCAAGTCGGTTTGACATGTTTGTGTTAAACTAGACTTGAGACATGCGTGACAAAAATTGTTTAACCTAGATAAAAAATAAACAATCGAAGTTGAACTCTCTTACCGATCTTTGAAGATAGTTGAAGTTTGAACTTACCGATCTTGAAGATGGTCGAAGTTGAACTCCCTTATCAATTTTGAAGATAGGTGAAGTTTGAACTTACCGATCTTGAAGATGGTCGAAGTTGAACTCCCTTATCAATTTTGAAGATAGTCGAAGTTTGAACTTACCGATCTTGAAGATGGTCGAAGTTGAACTCCCTTATCAATCTTGAAGATAGTCGAAGTTTGAACTTACCGATCTTGAAGATGGTCGAAGTTGAACTCTCTTGCAGATCTTGAAGATGTAACGTGTTGGTGACGCTTCGTATGCTTCGTTTTAATATTTATTATTTTTTCGACAGACATTTAATGCTCGCGTTGATAGAAGTGACCGTTCGCAGGACTCGAGGCGTCTTTTTAATGATGACTCCTCGATTTTCGTGTTGTCTTGATTTGATTGAGTGTGTCGCTCAATGAACGAAGAATGATCTTTTCTTGATCCCTATAAATACAAGTGAGGGTAATTCATTCATTTTTTTGTTTAGTTCCTCGCGTATCCTGAGCTACCGACTTGGCGAATCTGAGTTCTCCGACCTCGCTCCTTTGATTTTCGGCCTCAATTCCTTCTGTTTTTCGTCAAAGCTTTCTTCTGAGGTTAGCACTTTTCTTTTGAATTTACTTTTTTGCTCTGCTTAGTAGAAATTCCTCTTTTGCTGCGTTTGGTATTTCAATTTTTTCGGGCTGAGATCTAGCCCTCAGCTTGCAATCTTTTTGCCAGGATGGGGGTTGTCAGGTCGGGTTCCGATCTTGATTGTGAACCCAACATATTTTGATTCATCCTGATGGCTTGCCCCCATTCCTGTAGGTGAAAACTGGCGAAAACTAAACAAACAACTCGTGCCGAAACACTCCGACTTATAGAGCAAGTCGAGCAAGCTCGCAAGTCCTGAGGTCCTGATATTGGAAAGCTAATGGCATCTAGATCAAGGACCGATTCTAACCCTCTTGACAGGGAAAGAGTGGCTGCCCCCGAGATACAAGAAGAAATGCCTTCCGGGCCGAGAGGAAGTGATAGTAAAAGAGCTTCCGATGAAGAATCGTCCACTCCTTCTGCGCATAATATCTCGACCCCTGGAGCTCAAGTAGATGTTGATTTGGATCCGAGCTCTTCAAATGATTCTGAATCCGAGACGGATTCTGAATCCGAGACGGAATCGGATGGAAGAAAAGGTGACGATCCGTCTGCCGATCCGTAAGAAGAAAACATCGCGTGGAGAAAAGGGGGCGAAGAACCGTAAGACACCTAAGTTTTGAGTTACTATATGGGTACGAAGATTCCGGGAGTAACAACGCCGATCTTCCCGTAATTCCTCCTTTCGTACGCCTCGAGATTATACTTGGGTGTCCAAGCACTCCGCAAGGTAGACTCGCCATCGACTTCGAGAGTCCGATATCAACAATTTTTCAAAAAGGCTCTACGCAAAAGATCCCGAAGTATTTGGCGTGTTTATGGAATGGAAAAGAGGCGAACACGTGGCTACTTATCACGATTCTCTTAAGTTTATCATTTATTGGACGACTTTAGCTCATATGCGCATCCGACTCCATTCACTACTTCCAAAGCAGATCGGTATTGGCGAGATTAGAGGTAGCCCCTTCTCAACTTCATCCCAATGGTTGGGCCTTCAGATGCGTGCTTTTGAGCTCGTATGTATTCATTTAGATCGGCCCCTCTCCCTTCGACTTTTCCTACACATGTTTTGGTGAACAAACGATCGAAAGAACAAATAGAGTTCATTGCTCGCTTAAAGCATTATACCCTCCGATCTAGAGGCGGTATCGCAGGTATTTCTACCGTATTCAGAGAGTTTAAAATATGAGTGGAAGAACAAGTTTTTCTGGGTAGAGCCGGTGTTGCCAACAGTAGTAGATCGGGTCGGTACTTTTAATGCTGAGAACGATATCGTTCTTACCACCAAATTCCTCTCATTTGGACCCGTCGAGATGAATCTATAAAACATTCTGTCGACAAGAAAAATTTAAATACTGAAGATCGGAAAACCTTGAAGATGCTGACGTTTATTGCAGATCGGATTGTTACCAATAATGAACATAGAGCGAATCAATGGGGTTTCGATACTAAGTTATTGGTAGCAATCGTTAAGCTTCATGCATGTCGAGAAAGTTTTAGGTCGGTTCTAACTCATTTTTCGGCATTCTACTTCCGATCTTGCTTTTATAACTTTTTCTAACTGAATCTTTTCTTTTGCAGATAGTATGGCCCCAAAAAGAAACATGGCGGCTTTGAAAGCCCTGGCACTTGAACAAATTGCACCGGCGGTACCAAATGTCGGAACTGGTAGCGGGGTCGCAGCTGAAGGGACCTCTGCAGCACTTATTACTACCCGCCGATCCTATTATCGTGGTCAATTCCGGCGCGCAAGGTTAAGAAGATCGACCATTCCAAAGAAAGAGAAAGAACACATCCGGTCAACTCCTCCTAGGTCAAATCCTCAAGATCGAGGAAAAAGTGTGATCAATCTGAGCGATCAGTCAAAGAAAAGCAAAAAACATAAGTCTGCCGCTCCTTTTGATCCGAAAGCATATATGACTCTAAAAACCGAGGAGTTCCAAGCTGATCCCTTTGGAGTTTCAATCTCGGTGCTGTCGAGGATGGCCGATCTAGTGAGAGAGGATAAAACATTACGCCGCTCCGCAAATTAAAGGTATGGCTTCGGTTTTCTAAGTTCGCCCATCCCGGTCTTCCAATTTTCTTTTATACTTATGTTTTTCATCTATTTGTGTAGATCTTGAGGCTAAGTATGAGTCCGCTTCGGAAAAGTTGTAAGTCCACTTCGGGCTAATCTTGAGAAATCCAAGAAAGATGTGGATCTTCATAAAAGATGGCCAAGATTCGAAGCTAAGCGCCTACAACTCGAGGCCGAACTCAAACAACCTGAGGCCGAATCAAGTTGCCAAATGAAAAGCTTGAAAAGGTCATTGTTGAGCTTAAAGAAAAGACGATAAGATCGCCAAGATGGAAGCTACTACCTCGGCCCAGAATTTTCCCGAGCTTCAGGAGCAGATTAAGAAACTTACCGCCCAGAACACTAAAGCTCTTGAAGATCGGATGAAAGCCATTCAAATGGGGCAAGAGGGCATAGTAGAGGCCTTTAATAACGCACTTGACCAAGTTGCTGTGGTCAATCTCGACTTTGTTGCTGATCGTGATGTTTTTAACCCGGAGTACGCGGTTCATGATGGGCACATTGTTGAGTTCGACCCGGAAACTGATGAAGTGTCCAGGGTCGTCTATCCCAAAGATGCATAACCGTTTATTTTTATTTGTTTATTTTTGAAACTGAGGATCCGGCCATAACCGGTATTTTCGTAATGACATCGCCGTATTAATATTTGTTATATTTTTGCTTCCTTAGTGAACGTGTTCTTATCTCGGATATCTCTGAGATAGAACTTTGTGATATCGATCAAGGCTTTGAATAATATAGAAATAAGATCGGAATAGAACGCTTTATCAAAAGCGAAGTCTATATTAACAAGATCGGAAATAGACTGCCTTCACAAAGCAAGTCTATATTAATAAGATCAGAAATAGAATGCCTTAACAAAGCTAGTCTATGTTTATAAGATTGGAAACAGAATGCCTTAACAAAGCAAGTCTATATTTATAAGATCGGAAATAGAATGCCTTAACAAAGCAAGTCTATATTTATAAGATTGGAAACAGAATGCCTTAACAAAGCAAGTCTATATTTATAAGATCGGAAATAGAATGCCTTAACAAAGCAAATCTAACTGTAATATCTCTTGAGTTTGTATGCGTTCCAAGTTCTTGAGATCGCCTTGCCTTCAGGGGTTTCTAGCTCGAAAGCTCCATTTCCGATTCTCAAAGTGACTCGATATGGACCTTCCCAGTTTGGTGCTAGCTTGCCTTGTGATGCATTTTTTAATCCAATATCGGCTCTTCTCAAGACGAGATCACCGACATCAAAATCTCTTGGGACGACTTTCTGATTATAACGGGTGGCTACCCTCTGTTTGTTGATGGCTTCTTTGAGGGATGCGTGATCTCGGACTTCTTCTACAAGATCCAACTCTTCTCGTAAAGCTTGTCCATTGTCTTCTAGTGATTTCGGATTTATGGTTCTCCAAGACAGTTCCCCGATTTCGACTGGGATGACTGCTTCACTCCCATATGATAACCGGAAAGGCGTTTCTCCTGTGGAGCTTTGGGGGGTCGTTCTATATGCCCATAAGACATAAGGTAGTTCTTCGACCCAATTTCCTTTAGCGTCGTCTAGCCTTTTCTTCAACCCGTTGAGAAGTACCTTGTTTGCTGCTTCTGCTTGACCATTTGTTTGGGGATGTTCCACCGAAGTGAATCGATGTTTGATTTTAAGATCGGACATCAACTTCCTGAATCCTTTATCAGTAATTGAGTTCCATTGTGCGTGATTACCACCTCGGGCACCCGAACTCGATAATTATTTCTTTCGGAAAAAGAGATGCGCTTCTTTGCCTTAATAATGAGATAGTGGTTTGGCTTCAATCCATTTGGTAAAATAATCTCATCGCCACAATTAAGAATTTAATCCTCCCTGGGGCTTTTGGAAAAGGTCCTAGAAGGTCTATCCCCCACCATGCAAAAGGCCATGGGGAGGAGAGAGTTGTGAGACCGGTAGGAGGTGCAATGTGAACGTTTGCGTGGATCTGGCAATTCGGACATTTCTTCACATAGTTCCTTGCATCAGCTTCAATGGTTGGCCAAAACTATCCCGCTCTTAACACCTTCCTGGCTAAGGATCTACCACCTAAATGTTGGCCACAAATTCCTTCATGAATTTCCATTAATACATAGTCGGCCTCCGCACGTTCTAGACATTTCAACAACGGTGAAGAGAGTGCTTTTTTGTAAAGCTGTTCATTGAATACTGCAAAAGATGCTGCTTTTCTTCGGATGATCTTGGCTTCCTCAGGATCGGAAGGTTCTACGCCCGACATGATGTAATTCAAGATAGGAGCAATCCATGTTCGGTCTTCACTTATTACGTACACTGATGAAATCGAGTGTAAGTCATCTCCAAAACTAGGTTTGCTGAGGATCTCTTGTATAACCGACCGGTGATTTCCCACAGTTTTGGTGCTTGCTAATTTGGAAAGAACATCGGCCCGAATGTTGTTTGTTCTTGGGACATGTTTAATCTCGGCGAAATCAAATTCGGTGAGTAGTTTCTTCACATGATTCAGATATTTTTGGAGGATTGGCTCTTTTGCTGCCCGTCTTGTCCCCGATCTGGGAGACCACGAGGAGTGAATCGGTATGGAGATTTAACCGAGTGACTCGGAGGTCTAAAGCCAAACGGAGACCCGCAATGCATGCTTCGTATTCAGCTTGATTATTTGATGTTGTAAATTTGAAAGTGAGTGATAGTTCTATAACCACTCCTGAAGGACTTTCAAGAATAATTCGGCTCCACTTCCTTTGGGATTGGAAGAGCCATCAACATGGATTGTCCATACTTCATCCTCGGTCTCCGCCGAAGTCATTTCTGCGACAAAGTCGGCTAACACTTGAGCTTTCATTGCGATCTTGATTCATATTTGATATCGAATTTGGACGACTTCTCTTCGCCCATTTTATTATTCTTCCGAAGGTCCAGGCGATGTAGGATTTGTCGGATTGGGTGGTTTGTTCGAACCACTACTTGGTGAGATACAAAATAATGTCGGAGACGCCGAGTAGCTATTATTAAAGCCAAAGCAATTTTCTCTATTTTTTGATTTCGAAGTTCTGGCCCTTGTAGAGCTTTGCTCACAAAGTAAACCTGGCTTTGCCCTTCTTTTTGTTTTCGGACAGTCTTTGCTCCTAATGCTTCCTCAGATATTGAGAGATATAAGTATAATACTTCCCCAGGTTCAGGTCGGGTTAGTATCGGAGGTTCTGATAATATCTTTTTTAGCTGGGTGAGCGCCTCATCCCGTTCTATGGTCCAAATAAATTCAGATTCCTTTTTTAAGAGTTTAAAAAGGGGTAGTGATTTAAACGCGGCATTTGAGATAAACCGAGATAGAGCCGCAATCATGCCATTAAGTTTCTGAATTTCCTTCTTGGTGCTTGGGATTTTCATCTCGACCACCGACTTGCATTTGTCGGGTTTGCCTCAATTCCTCTTTTCGGTGAGATAAAATCCCAAGAACTTTCCGCTTTGACTCGAATGTGCATTTCTCGGATTTAATCTCATTCTGTTTTTCCTTATCTCTGCAAAAATTTCTCTGAGATCGGTAACATGACGATCTGCTCGCTTACTTTTTGCAATCATATCATCTAAGTATACTTCTACATTTCGTCCGATCTGGTTTTTGAAAACTCCGCTCATCATCCCGATCGATCGCTTCCTGCATTTGAGACCGAAAGGCATAACTCTGCAACGAAATTTCGCGTTCACCATAAAGGTCGTCTTCTCGTGATCGGGAGGAACATCGGATTTGGTTATAACCGAATATGCATCCATGAATGATAATAAACAAAATCTCGACGACGCGTGATCAACTAGTCGATCAATATTTGGAACAGGAAAAGCATCTTTAGGACATGACCTATTAAGATCGGTGTAATCAATGCACATGCGCCATTTTCCATTTGATTTCTTAACAAGTACGTGGTTTGAGAGCGGGTAGTGTATTTGAGCTCGATTACAAAATTAGCTTTTACTAGGTCGTTCACCGCGCTTGGCCGTCGCTTGATCTTCTCGATATTTTGCACCCACTGCGTTGGGCAACCCACTTCGCATCGGGATATATTGACAAGTGATGGCAAAGCGATTTGGTGGTATGCACGGCATATCTTCACCACCAAGCAAATAGATCGGCGTGTTCCTCAAGCACCGGGTTAATTCTCGCTTTTATTTCACTGGTAGTTCTGCTACGATCTTGATCGCTTTTGTTGGGTCGTCTCCCAATACCACTTTGATGAATTCCCATCCGGCCGGCCGTTCGCCTTTTCTCTCGAATGCGGATGTTGAACGCTATCTTTCTCCTCGTCCCGATTTTGTCGAGGATCAAGCGCCTAAATCAGTTACATTTACCTCGGAAAACTTCACTTTTCCTTCTTTCGTAGATGCACTCTTTGATTCAGCTTTATCTCTTGCAGCAATTTCAGCTTTGAGAAGGAGGTAATAGCATCTTTCAGATGATTCTAGATCGGCATTGATAGTTATTACATTGTTGCATTGAGAGTGAAACTTCATTTTCAGATGTACGGTGGATGTTACCGCTCTGAGTTTTCCCAATGTCGGCCTTCCAATGATGCAATTGTAGATTGATGAACAAGGTAGTACCATGAATTTAATCAAAATTGTCCGAGATAAAGGTTCCTCTCCGAAAGTGACTCTTAAGTCTACGTAACCCATTGGTTTAGTTCGGGAACCATTGAAACCGGAAAGGTCCGTTCCCCGATAAGGAAAAAGTTCCTTTGGGGCAATTCCGATTTTTTCCAATACATCAACAAACATAATATCACAGGAGCTGCCTTGGTCTACCAGAATCCTTCTTATCTCTTTTTGGTCATTCGCGAGATCAATAGTGGAATGTCTTCATTTGTTTTCCCATTCAGTAGGTCCTCGTCCCCAAATGACAAAGGGGGACGAGTTACTACACTTTGGGATGATGAGGTGGATGCTACACATTGAATTTCTTTCCATTTTCTTTTAATCGTTCTTGCCGTTGCTCCTTCGACCTCACCACCCGAGATAACCATTACCACCTGGCCGCCCCTCGCTTCTCTCCGGCGTCCGCTCTTCTTTTGTATTCCACGACGCGTCTTTACCTTTCCTTCATCGACGCTTTTCTCTGTTTCACGCTTTTTCTCCTATTTGGAATGGCTTTCTGACATATTGCCCGAGCTTTCCTTTTTTAATGAGGTCTTCAATATCGTCTTTCAATGCATTGCACCGATTTGTGTCGTGGCCGGCACTTTGATGATAACGACAATATTTGTTGTTTCTCAATCCCGGTCTTGGGGCTATAGGATCAGGATATCTCACTTGCTTGAATTCATTGTTTTGGCATTCTTGTAGGATCTTTTCTCATGAGATGAGTTCGGCGTAGTCCCGATGTCTTCCTTGCCGAGGTTTGAATTCCCTAGATGGGCCGGGGTTGAAATATTCTTGAATTTTCGTGTTTGGATTTGTTTTTTCATTTCGAGGTCTATTCTCTTTGGTTTGGTTGGCTACGCTTTTCACAAAGAATTTGCTAGCTTCATCACCTTCTTCGTGGTCAATGTATTTTTCGAAAGTCGGAGGAACTCCCTAAGGTTGAAGGTTGATTTATGCTTACATCAATTTGGAATAAAGTGCCTCTGCGTAAACCCCAGGATAGGAAATATAGAGCGAAAGTCTTCATTCAAACCATGGACCTTCCCGCCTCACTATTGAATCTTGCAATATAAGATCGGATAGATTCGTCATCGGTTTGGTGTATTGCATGCAAATCCATCCAAGACTCGGTCTCACTTTGGAATGTGCGAAGCTTCACGAGAATAACTTGGAGAGTTGTTCCCGGGACGAGATTGAATTTGTCGGGATGTCTCAAACCATAAAACTCGCAGATTTATCAAGGGTGAGAGAAAAAGTCTACACATGATCTCACAGGGCATTCCGATATTGCATCATGGTTTCATAATACTCTAGGTGAACGCGGGATCGCCGAGTCCGTCATAAATTTTTAAATGCTCGGGAGGTTTCTCTAAACCTCTGGGACGGGAAATAATCTATCTCTCGAAGTGAATGGCCCCTTGCGGGTGGTGGAACTTCCGTGCTTTGTCTCGGTTTTGAACTTGACGAGGTTGATGCTTAGAACGGTGTTTTTCAGTGCAGGGGCTCGCCTACGGTGGTGATGATGATGCTCTCGTTTTGGAGGAGTTTTTCGCTTCTGCACAGGCCGCCGCTTGTGGCGAGGATGAATCGTAAGATGAGTCTCTCCTCCCCGAGCGCGCTTCATCTCTACGGGGTGCCCTCGCTCTTCTCTTCCTCGTCTTCTGGGAGAACGATGATAATGACGTCGTCTTGGAGGAGAACGATGTCGCTTTCGAGTTCGTTCACTATTCCCGCCGATTCGCCGAGCTCTTCTTCCGGATAGCCCATGGTGTATATCGCGTGGGGAATTTCGGTCTTCAATGTTTCGAGCTTGGTATCCGCAATCTCGGCTTCGATTACGAGATACGGAGACTCCTAGCCTGAGATGCCTCATTGTGTTGGTTTAGAATTTGGACTAATCTGTTGTAAAGTGTCCACCGGAGCAGGATAACCGTAGGAGGTGAAGGAGGTCTGGTGAAGTCGATCCTCTGTTATTCACATTTCGACCAAAGCAGTTGGGTTATCGCGACTCCTCAGGGGTTCTCTCCCCTTTGAGATCGGATGACACTTGCTATCCGCGCACCGGTTCTAAACTCGGGGTCCATGTTTTGATCAAAGAGAAATGGGAAAAGATTTTATGAGTTCGGGAAAGCTCCCACCGTGGTCGCCAATTCTGCATCAGTATCTAAGGATATGTTTATGTCCAGAGATAGTTGGTAGGTCGGTTATGAAGTGTTCTTGATCAATATTGGTAACGTCCGTGCTTGATGTTCCGAGCTGAGGTTGGGTGTACCTGTATAGACACTCCGATGCTAAAGTCAGTAGCAGTAGAGTTAATGCAAATATGTGAGTGATTAATGCGTACCTCTCTCCTTCTAATCAATGTTGTATTTATAGGTTAAAGAGGCATATAGGTGTGTTGATCTGGTCCATTCGTTGTGGAGGTGTATTATGGGCCCTTTGATGAGTGAATGTGGGCTTGGACTGTTGAAGGCCCAATCAGTGGCCTTTTTAAGTGGAGGGGGTGTAAATAGAAGGTGCATAATTTCTCCATAACAATTAGGAAGCAATTGGCTCCTGTTCAGATTTTATACTAGTACAATGAAGGAATCTCTATACATATAGCACTTTTATATGTTAAGTGCTTTTTTTTGACAGTATATGGTAAGTGCTTCATTAGCAAGAATTACATATTTCTTTCTATTTAAAATGATGTAATCACCACTAAGAATTATATATAAAAATTTAGAATTTATCCAAAACTATTGAAATTTTAAAAATATAATAATTGACTATTTAAATATTTTTTATTTCAGTCAATGAAGCAAATTAAAATAAAAAAATTTATATATTTTAAAATGAAAACTTTAAAAATTACAAATTTTCAAATGATTGTCATTTTTTTATAAAAACATAATTGTGCTGTATTTACTATATACTTACTACGTTCTTTTATTTGTGGTATTTAACGGGGTAAATCCCCATAATTATGCGTTTTTTGGGAAGTTGTTGACATTCTTATAATCGATAACTACAATTACTGTAATAGTATACAATATTTTACAACGAATATTGATAAGGACGCAACGTATATCCAACAAGAACATGGGTTCAACTCTGATTGTCGACGTAAGAAACTTGTTTCATAATTTTTTTTACTTATATGAAGTAGTGACACTTTTCCTTGTTAGCTTCGAAAACTGAAACCACATAACATTGTATTGTAAAAAAAAACAAGTATAAACGAACTAATTTATTTATATTTTTGGTTCACTTTTTAGTAAGATTGAATATTTTTTGTAATTTCAATTCTATTCTATATTTTAATAAATATTATACACATTAAAATTTATTCAACTTATTTTGTCCTATTCTAACACATTCCATGTACACATTATGTGTATTGAACGCTGCCAAAGCTTATGTTTGTTTTGACGGTGAAAAAAGTGTCAAACGTGAGTTTAAATAGAAGCTACAAATTCAAGTTTCTTAAAAAACGTAGCCTTGGGACCATTTCATACACTATTATTAATAACTCATTGTTATCGTTACCTTAGTTTCACAGGAGGAGAGCACGCACATGCAATGCAAAAACCATGGGAAAATTTTGAATTGAAGAAGCAATAGCTAACAATAATTTTGAGTCGTTTTAAAAAGAGAATATTAAATTAAATATTAATATTAAAAAAGTGCAAAAGAGGTAAAAGAAACAATAAAAAGAAAAAGGAAAGCACTAATTTCATAGCAAGTAAGCGAAAGAAAATCTAAATTGCCAAACAAAGGAAAATAAAAATAAAAATGAAAGTGGTTTAATTAACTTTACAGAACTTGCAAGTCACTTCCCCTATTTTATAATTATTAAACATATGTATCTATGTGCATGAAAAAAGATGCTCGAATGTGTAAGAAATTACAATTGTGCCATTCTTTCACTCCTCAAAACCCCACCCTCACTCTCACCTCTCTTTCAGACACAAACACACAATCCTTTCCAAAACGGTGCGTTTCACGTTTCTCATTTCTAAAAAACAACACTAACTTCTCATTTTCAATATCACTCTTTCTTTTCCGTTACTTAAAGTAAAATGGAAGCACCGGATTACTTTGTCGGTGGCTACTACGGTGCCGGAGGAGCAGAACAATTCTCACCGGTAGAGAAGCGTCACGGTGGTGAACAGAAACCTTGTGAGCCTTTCGCCATTGATGACCTCCTTGATTTCTCTAATGCCGACGGCATTATGTCTGACGGATTCTTCGACAATGTTGCTGGAAATTCCACCGACTGTTCCACCGTCACTGCCATTGATAGCTGTAACTCCTCCACTTCAGGCGGAGAGAATCGTTTGGCAGGCGCCATTGTCCCTTACGCTTTTGCCACCGGCGATCACCAACTCACCGGCGAACTCTGTGTTCCGGTAATTTACTGCACTCTTTGAACTTCAAGACTTCAATTCATCAATTGAACTAAAATTAACTTAAAATTATGAACAATTTTGAACTGAATTGTTAATTTCGCAAACTGAATTATCTTGCTGTGTGAATTTTGTTTAACAGTACGACGACATGGCTGAACTGGAGTGGCTCTCGAACTTCGCTGAAGACTCGTTTTCTGCTGAAGAGGAGCTGAAAACGCTGCAACTACTCTCCGGCGCGGGAGCCGTCGGTACCAAACCACAGACACCGGAGTCGTCCTCTTCCACCGACACGCTTCCACCGTTCGCTTCTGACCAGAGTGCTAGAAACGCACCGTTTCTCTATCCGGAAACACCTCTCCCAGGGAAGGCACGCAGCAAGCGCTCACGCGCGGCACCGGGAGACTGGTCCACGCGCCTGCTACATCTTTCCCGACGCGCCACCGCTAGAAGCTAAGGCGGCGGTCCATGTGAAGAAGCGTGAAGGTTCAAATATGGAGTGCTCAGGAAGAAAATGCCAGCACTGTGGTGCTGATAAGACTCCGCAATGGCGTACAGGACCGATGGGACCGAAAACACTGTGCAATGCGTGTGGTGTGAGGTTCAAGTCCGGTAGGTTGGTGCCGGAGTATCGTCCGGCGGCGAGTCCGACTTTTACGTCGACGAAGCACTCGAATTCTCATAGGAAGGTTTTGGAACTGAGGAGGCAGAAGGAAATGCAACGACAACAGCATCAGCAATTGATTAGTCAGAGTTCAATTTTCGGTGTATCCAACGGTGGAGATGACTTCGTCATTCATCATCACCATCATCATCTTCATAATCACCATAACCATTGTGGGCCAGAGTTTAGGCATGTTATCCAGTGAGTGCTAGTGTAGTTTAATTTAGGGTGCAGCGCAGGTCTAAGTTTAACTATCATCATCTTCAGCTTTGGCAATTGGCAGTCACGCTTTTTTTTTTCTTTAATTTCCAAAATTTTGTCTTATAAATTTGAATTTGTAGCATTTCTAATTTCTAATTTTCAATTTTTCATAAGTCAGAAAAGAAGGAAAAACAGTTGCAGAATTAAGGGGAGAGTAGATAAAATAGGACACAAGAGCGCTTTGTTTGGTTGTAGAATGAAGAATCTACTCTTGATTGTTTTCCACTTTTCCTTGCCGAATTTGGCAATTTTAGAATCAAAATCTTTTTTCTTTTCGCAATAAGAAATAAAATTCCAAGTATAATTATTTTGCTTAATACGGGTGAACAATTATGTAATTGGTATATTATAATTAATAATTATTGAGTTTAAATACTTCGCCATTGACTTGATATATTAAAGAACAATGTATTACTTAGACATTATTGTATTAAATTATTCATAAGGGGGTACTTGGGAAATTTTCTGACTTAAATTATGCGTATCAATTCAAAATAAGCAAAGTTACTTCTTTGGTTCTATATGTTAATATTTACTTTCAAGTTGATACTTTAGCTTTTTTAATTTCAATTTAATCTCTTATGCTCTAACACAAGTTGACTTAATTGTTCCGTTTTTGGCTTCCTACAATAGTTTTTTTGAGTTTTGGTTCATTGTACAATTGATTAGTAGAGTGTGTACTTGTGACACCTATTGTAAATAGTCTTCAATCAAATTTGCATTTTGGAGTAAAAAAAATTAAATTTGCATTTAGCTTATCAAAAAAGAGTTTCCATTATAAAAAAGACAAAGAAGTATATCAATTTATGTAAAATAGAATTATACGTAAAAGAAAAAAAAAAGTAAAGTAAATGCGACATGACTTTTATCAACACCAATGGGCCATGGATATGAATATATGGAACCCAGATATTGCTTCATACCATGTGATTTTGCAAAAATAATAAATTAGTAGCAAAAGATATGGTTGCTTGATTCACAATTTGGTCAATGAGCAATCATGAAACAATGTGTTGATATTTTATCTAATAAAAAAAGTGATTACTCGCCATCATCATTTCTATAAACTCTTTTTTTTTGATAAGCATTTCTATAAACTTTTTAGATTGTTGTGCTTCTAGTTTTTCTTTCTGTTCATAAGGTAACTCAAATAATGTAGTGTACTTTTTTGACTTTCTCTCGATATTGTTATACTTTGAACTTCAATTCAATAAATCAATCAACTATAATCGACTATAATAATAATAATAATAATAATAATTTTATACGAAACGACGAATACCAAAATTACCAATTTATCTCATTGAAATTCACTTTTTGAGGACAAATATGTAATTTTTAATTATTCTATTTCACTTTTTATTTTTTGTGGGTTTCACTTTCTCACATCATCTCTTAACCTTTTAATCTCATATTTAAAACTCACTTTTCTATTTCCTCTTCAACTATCAACTATAACTTTAATCAATCTATAATAATTTTAATCAAAATACCCACTACAAATATTTTTATTTTTCTTTCTCTATTTAACCTTAATAATCAATCAACTATCAACTATCATCGATTATATATTTAATCAACTATCAATCAACGATCAACTATAACTTTATACAAAACATCCACTACCAAAATTATCAATCTATCCTTCTTTGAAATTCACTTTTTGAGGACAAATATGTCATTTCCATTTTTTCTATTTTTATTTTTTTTATTTTTTGTGGGTTCCACTTTCTCACATCATCTCTTAACCTTTTTTTAATCTCATATTTAAAACTCACTTTTCTCTTTCCTCTCCACTATCAACTATAACTTTAATCAATCTATAATAATTTTAATCAAAATACTCACTACTAATATTTTTATTTTTCTTTCTCCTATTTAACCTTAATAATCAATCAACTATCAACTATCATTAACTATATATTTAGTCAACTATATCTTTAATTAAAACCAATTTTTTGAGGAAAAAAATATGTCAATTCCAAATTATTTAATCTCGCTTTTTATATTTTGTGGGTCTCACTTACTCTATCATCTCTTAAGTTTTTTATCTCAAATTTAAAACACATTTTTCTATTTCCTCTCCCACTCTTATATTTCTAAATGTTCTCTCTATCTCTCTCCCCTCTATCCCCCCTCTCACTCTCTTCAAATTTCTAATTTTATTATTCTACTTTTGAGTTACAACGGGAAAATGTTACATGTTGGTATAATTTTATAACTGATAAAATAAATTCTGTGTTATTGCTGATAAAATAATTTTATTACTAAAGAAAATATTCTAAAGTTATGAAACTTCACAATACATCTACTTTAATTTCATCTACATGTCTCATTCTTTTTAAAATTCCAGTTTCTCTATCGATAAGTTTTATTGAGTCTCTACGGGAATATTGCAATTTGGAAAATTTGAAACTTGAATACAATTTTGTTTTCTAATATCTTCGGAAAATATTACATATTGCTGGTAAACTTTTACGGGGTAATGTTACAACTAACTCAATTACCATTTAAATTTTTTTGTTTATCTACTTTAAATTAGTCTTGATTTTCACGAGATAATATTCGCACTAATTAAATTAGGTCTAAGTCTATTAGTAAAAATAACACGACAATACCCGTGCGTATGCACGGGTATATATACTGCTAGTTTAACAGAAAAAGTGAATACGATTGTGAACATTTTTACCCATTTTTACGACCAAGTGAAATAAATCTTCAAGGTCGAATGTGAATGAAGAAAGCGATTACCGAGGATCCAAATTGGTGGGGAATTGGGATGAAGAACTATGAATGAAACAGAAGGATTGCATGGATTTCAGTGAAATTATGAAATTAATAATAATAAAAAAGATTTTATAATAATGAACCACTAGGTAGCCAGTTACAACATCGTCCTCTGTACGTACCATTCTACATGGAAGTGCGTTAAAGGAAAGGGGGAAGAATGAAATTACTCCATAAAACAACGTGGGAGGTGCAAAGATAGGTGAATTAAAAGAATAAATTGCTGCTTAGCTTGCAAAATGGTGAAGCAATGTCATGTGATGAGTTGAGTTGTGAGGGAGAGAGTGTTAAATAAACAATGAATTAGGTACACATCGATGGCTGATATAACTGTCCACCTGATCCTAGACATTTCCTCTTCCATGGGCTCCACGCTTTCATTGTACTACAGTAACATGCACTATTCATGGGTCCATTTTATATCTCATATTCTTTTTCCTAGGTTCCCATTAACCATGGTGTATCAAAGTCAATTTTTCACTAATTCAAAACTAGCTAGCTTGATTATATTTGTAGGAGTTGCTGCCTACTTTTGTTATGGAAAATATTACGGACCTAGTAACGACTCAAAGCCGGGGAAAGGGACGACTCCGGATACCGACCTCAATAGTGATTCGTGCCCAACTCTATAATCAACGGTCAAGATCCATTTAAGCCATATTCACGGTTCAAATCAACACAACTCTAGCGCTCAGCATGAGGTCTGGATAGCTATCAGTGCGACCTAGCCATCAAGGGCGAAGATTAAACGCTTGAATCCAACGATATAAGACAACGAAACTATCGTCCACAATGCCTATAAATACCTCAGCAATCGTCACCATAGGTTCACATTCATTCTTACCTCAAACTAAAACTCTCTGAGCTGACTTGGGCATCAGAGTGTGTGCAGGTACACCCCCCCACGTCGGATCAACATGTGGTGCTTCTTACAAGAAGGCGACGTCGACCCTCCAAGCTGACCTTTACACTACAAGAATTCAGCAATATACCGGCGCCAACTTTCCGACGGATTTTATCCGCCGGTAAATTTCCGGCGGATTTAAGGAGTTTCCGGCGGATTAGACAGCCGGTAATGTACCGGCGGATTATATGGACATTACCGGCGGAATATATAATAGCCGGAAGTATACCGGCGGAATTCTATAACATTTCCGGCGGAAATCAGAGGCCGGAACATTACCGGCGGCTTCTACATTAAATTCCGCCGAAAATGGCACTTACCGGCGGCTTTATTTGACCGTTTTTTTAAATAAATTAAATTTAAATTTAATGGGAATCCGCCGGTAATGTCATGAGTCCGCCGTAATTATTATTCGATTATTTTATTAAAAATTAAATTCAAATTTCCATGGTAATGTCAATTATTCCATGGTAATTATGAGTTCGGTCTCCAATGCAAATTTCCGCGATAAGCGTGCAGTAACGGCTATAATTTTCCACGGTAAGCTCAACGGTCTTTAAAATGCTTACTTATGCATTTCATCCGTTTTTTTTCTCTCATTCTCCCATTCTCTCTTCAATTCTTCTCTGAATTCTCTATTCTTCTCCAATTCTCTCTTCTTTCATACTTAGCATTTCTTGTCAAATTTTTTCAAATTTTGACTGAAGGTATGTTGTGGTTGTGGTTAATTTGTGTATGTAATGTAATTTATATGTGACAGTGTTTTTTAATATGAGTTATTAGTTACTAATTTTGTTATTATTTGTTTAGGTATTGCTTGAATTTGGGGGAAAGTTGGAGAGTTCTCTGCAATTTGGTTGAGTTTCTTCGAAGATTACATTAAGTCAGAGACTTCTCGGCATACCGGTTAGTAATGAACTTATAATAATTATTATTATTATTATTTAGTTAAAAACTGTTTTTTGATTTGGTAATACAGAAATTGTTACTTTAGTTAATTAAATGTAAACTTAAAATTTTGCATTAATACTAAATATTATTAGTTAGTTAAATAGATATTTTCGAAATAATTATTATTAATATAGTTAATATTAGTTAGTTAAATATTATTAGTTAGTTTATTAATAGTAATTATTATTTGATTTAGTATTAGTTAAATAATTAGATTTAAAATCTTTGATTTAGTATTAGTTAAATAATTAGATTGCAAACTGTTTATGTTTATTTAAAAAAATAAATAAGAAGATATGAGATAGTAAATATTATTTTGTATTAGTTAAATAATTAGATTTGAAATCACTATTAATATAGTTAATATTAGTTAGTTAAATAGATATTTTCGAAATTATTAAATTATTTTTAATTTTAATTGAAAACTGTTTATGTTTATTTAAAAAAATAAATAAGAAGATATGTGATAGTAAATATTATTTTGTATTAGTTAAATAATTAGATTTAAAATCACTATTAATATAGTTAATATTAGTTAGTTAAATAGATATGAATTGAAATAATTAAGGTCATAGTAAAATATAATAGTTGATAGTTTATTTAAATTTTGTTAGTCTACAAATATAATAGTAGCTATAATATTAAAAATGAAAATGTCTATTGTTCTGATAGACATATATGTTGTAATAAATTTATTTAGGACATCCACAAAAAATGGATCGTAGTTGGATGTATGATCGATTATATCCTGGAAGAGCGGGGTTGAAACGACGTTTTGTTGAAGGAGTTGAAGAGTTTGTTCTTTTAGCTAAGCGTCAAAAAGAATTTGAGCAACAAGGTGGATTTTAAATAAATACCAGCGGAATATGCACTTTTTTTAAAAAAAAAAAACCGAAAACATTTTACCGGCGGATTTAGAAAGTTACCGGCGGCTTTTCTGAATAAAAAAAAAAAATTATTACCGGCGGATTTAGAAAGTTATCGGCGGCTTTTCTGAATAAAAAAAAAATATTACCGGCGGATTTAGAAAGTTACCGGCGGCTTTTCTGAATAAAAAAAAATAAAAAATTTATTACCAGCGGAATTTGAGTTGCTACCGGCGGCTTTTTCCGCCGGAAAAAATCAGCTAGTTCTGGCGGATTTTTCACGGTAGTAAGTGTTACGTACGCCGTTTTAACCGCGGAAAATCCGCCGGAAAGTTCCGCCGGAACCGTTCACTTACCAGCGGTTTTTTGGCTTTACCGGCGGCTTTGGTCCGCCGGAAAACCTTGATTTTCTTGTAGTGTTACCGGGTTCGAACATTGATGACCACAGTGGGATACCCTTTTCTTTCATACTCTTCTCGTTGACGTTGCTTTTGAAGACGTGCCACCTAGAGGCTAGCCACCATTGAGACCCTTCATTCCTAGCGCGACTGAAGTCCCAAGACAACCATTTCCAACTCCGAAGAGAGTCGCTAAAGTCCAAGGGGGAATTCATTCACTCTAGGACCCCACCACCTCGGACCGTGGCGTCGGGGAGCCATTTCGCTCCTCCTCCTCGTCACCTTCACCCTCGCCAGAGCCCTTGACGTCGAGGAAGGGGATTAGGGTCATCCCCGCGCACACCGCCTTTTTCACCAGATTCAACCTATTGGCCTATACGCTTAGGAAGGGGATCATAGACTCCCCTCTTATTTGTCATGGTCGCTCTACACTTCCTCCTCGTCGCGCTCACTCCCCACCTTAGCCTTGTCGCGGTCTCTCCCCACCTCAACTTCAGAGCGTTTCTCTTCACCATTGCTGAAACTGGTGGGGTCCTTGAAGGATACTTTCTCATATGGGTTCGCATGATCGCTCACTGGGTTACTACCTCCGTCTGAGGTTGCCATCAATATATCTAAGAGTTCACTTGAAGATGGTTTTTGATATTTTAGGTCGGGCGTTGTTTGCTTGGTCCGAGCCATATGTCTGCAGGAAGGGAGCTCGGTGTCAGGAAAAGAGGTGGGGATATACTAGGGCGATAAGTTGACCCCGGACCCGACCAACTCCACTTCCCCAGGGTGACTAGAAACTGGGGTCGAAAGGTCCCAACTCAGTTTATGAATTAAAAACAGACAAAATAAAAAAGAAGTCTAGTTAAACGCTTACCTCGGAAAATATGACTTAAGACGAACTCGAAGGAAGGTACCGAAATTCTCGCCGTAAAATCAGAAACTTCGCCAGAGCTTCGACCTCGTAGCAAAATCCTCTAATTCGGAGCAAGAACAGTCACGAACACAGCAAAAGTGGCGAATGAATGAGGGACTATACTTAAACTTCCTGAAGAGGCGCGAAAAGACTCGAACCCCAAAGGTCACGACTGTGTGAAAGGGTATAGTGACGTCTTATGCCAGGAACAAAGAGACGTGCCACGCATCACGGGGAACAATGTGGCGTTGACGGTTGTCATTAATGACACGTCCCTTCTGACATTGGCAATGAGGCAATTATGACATGTGTCACAAATAGCCTGTCCCCTGCCTGCTGAAGTCAAGTCAACTCCCTAAGTAGCCTGTCACCGAAACACGAAGTCCCCAATTAGATGAAACCCGAACGTGGATCAACATTCATCCTGACATCACACCAGCTCAGGAAACTTAATAACTTAGGTCAAGGATATATCTAGATCGTTGGCGTCAGCCTGGTGGAAATTGTTCTTGACCGAGTAACGACTCGAGCTCGGGTAAAGGGACGAGTCTTGATACCGACGTCAACAGTGATTCGTTCCCAACTCTAATCAACTGTCGAGATACATCAAATTCATATTCACTGTCCAGATCAACACGACTCTAGCGCGCGACATGAGGTCTGGATAGCTATATATGTGCGACCTGGCCATCAAGGCGGAGATTAAACACTCAAATCCAACGACATAAGACAATGCGACTATCGTTCACGACGCCTTTAAATACCTCAGCAATCGTCACCACAGATACGCTTTTATTCTTACCTCACACAAACTCTTTGAGCTGACTTGGTCGCCATAGTGTGTGCAGGTACATCCCTCCCCCCACGTCGGATCAACACATGGTGCTTTCTACAACAAAGGCGATGTCGAACCTCCAAGTCGGCCTTCACCGAGTTCGACACCTAAACATAAAACTTTACCCATAATAATTAAGGGTATTACTATACCGTCTTGAACTTTCTTCTGTTCTCGATATTTTCTTCTCTTTTTAATGAAAATAGGGGATACTTTTTTTCCTTTTAGTAAATTTCTAGAGAGATTTTGCATCAAAATATTTTAATGACGCTCCCTTTCTTCTTTGTCAAAAATAAAAAAATATATATTGTGATTAATGATAAACGGGTAACTTATAGTGGATAGGTTCATAGAAGAAAAATAGAGGTGTTATCACTAGATTATAAAGTTTTTCACTAACGTATATAGTGTTACTTCAATTTACCATTAATTTTACCAAGCCTTTTAAACTCACATGGCTAGCTCATCTGCTATCATCAATCCTATAAGTCCATTCGCTATCAGCTAACTTCATTTTTTTGTTACCGAAATAGCCTAGCATTATTATTTTTTAATCAAACAACGACTTTATTCCTTTTTAATTTATTATTAAAAAAAGAAAAGAAATATGGCAGAAAAAACTCAATGAGGACTAGACCAATACCCTTGGCAAAAGAGAAGATAAAATTAGACCATGACATTTATATTTCTATGTTTCGATCAGTGAATAAAATATTTCATTTCATTGCATTTTTCATGTACGCCGCCTCTACTTTTATGCAAGAGGTTTACTTGCTAAATACTTCAACATTTTTTTACAAGCAGGCAGACTGCCCGAATTTATTAAAAAAAAAAAGACAGAGAAAAGAAAAGGGGGGACTAGGCCGAAACCCTTACCATCAGAAAAGCTCAATCCAAAATAATAATAGATAGAGCCCTAAAGCATTGCAGCCTAAAGGCTAAACAAAAGACCTAAAAATCAAGCTAACTAACAAATATTAGATAAACAATCGTGAGAACGAAAAACCAACCAAACGCTGGCTAGAAAAAGATAATCAGGAGATCCAATAACCCTCAAATCAGATGAAAAAGAAACAGAGACATAATTAGTCTTTGAGCGAGTGTTATACACCGCTGTTGTCTGAGCCGGTTGCTTATTGTGTTTTTCTTCTTTCGGGATGTGAATATTTCAACAAATTACTTGTTGAATACTTCAACAAATTGCCTGCTCAGCACTTCAAGATAGAAAATAAGAATTGTATAATTAAATGTAAATAGTAATTGTACACAATCGTACAATAACGTTACACAGTTAAACCTTTAATAAGTCAAAATAATAATAGAGTGTCTCTAACAGAGCCCTCATCGGCGATGATCGAAGTTCATTACTATATATTGCTATATATATATATTTTTTTTTTTTTTTGGTAGAGTAATGTATTTTTTTGGTAGAGAGCTATTATATTTTTTTGATATTAAGTAACTAATGATGAACGAATAATATATTCCTTGGAGTGAATGTGTAGTAGAAGTTAAAATTACAAATATAGAAAAACAAATAAATGAGAAGTTGTGAAGAGGAAACAAAATGTAGAAAACTATGCAAAATATGATATAGTATGCTTCATACCATTTAACATTGATTAATGTGCTTTGGAAAAAATACTACAATATTTTCTTTTAACTTTGACACTCCTTCAAATCGATAGGGCTAACTATATTTTTGTCCTTCAAACTTATGTACTATGTGTTTTGGTCCCTGAAGTTTTAAAATTGTCTTTTTAGCATCCAACATTCTAAAATAAATGTGCTACTAGATCCTTGTTGAATTATAGCACAAGTTTTACTCCGTCATTTAGTCCCATTAATAGTACTTGATTTCTGTTTAATTAGTCCCTTTATGATGAGGACTTAACTCATGAGAAAAAGTAATTAGTGACAAAAATGAGACAAAGTCATATTGTAGGAACTAAAACAAAATAAGAAGGCCAATCGCGACAAATTATGAAAAAATAGTAGGAACTAAACCAAAAAGCAATATAAGTTGGGGGACTAAAACAATAATTAACCCAAAAAGAAAGAAATAATAGATGATAATTGGTAAATTTTTGTTAAATAAAATTATTACGAGGGGATTGAGAATTATCCGTTTGTAAACTTTTTTATTTTGTTCTACAAGTCTTAACCTCACTCGATGTTGTTGAGGAGGGTTTTTGTTCCGATCGGGCGCACCCAATCCACATAAGAAATATATAGCTCAACATAACACTAGATCAAACCAAAGCGCTGACCACCACAGAAGTCGTTGAGATCAACGGCACAGATCGGCCCTGACTGATCCTATGGCTCAGATTCAACCAATTGGCTAACGATGACCCCTTCCCGCGTCTATAAATACAGGGGTACCCCCTTGAAATCAAGCACACCTCATTTATTTGTACCTTTTCTTGACTTCTGATTGCTGACAGGTACCAACCCCCGACCAATCTCAAACTCGAGAGAAAGACTTCAACAACTACTCTACCTCCAAACTCACCTCAAAATTCGACTTGGAGTAAGGTACTGAACATGTTCAAGAAAAGAACTAAATAAATCATGAACTAAAATTGATCTTTTGCCAATGGTGGAACTCAGAGACATTAATCAAACTTATTCATATTCATTTAAATGAAGTACATTAATAAGATGGAGTGCATTAGTCGCGCACCAAACTTAGATAAACTTTGTTTGTACTTTTGGAACTTTGGAAAACCACGTGATGTTAACTTTCAAAATTCAAACCTTCAAACGAGAAAAGCAAAACTATTACTTGTATCAAGGTTTCTATATTAAACTCATTAGGAAAGTTTTCATAATCAATGACAAGAGAGATAAATAAATGAATAACCGATAAAAGTGAAAAAAACAAGGACATATGTATTTTCAGGAAAAACTATTTTTATTTTCTATTTCATTTTCAATTATAAAATAATGTTTCTATTTTTTAAAATATCTTTTATTTTAAAAATTTCTTCAAAAATAATGAATTTAAATAAAGAGAGAGAAGAAAAAGTGATAGAAGGTTTTCCTAATGCTTAATTTGCATTACATGGCAAGGATGGATATACCTAACGCACTTTTAGCTTGAAGTCTTTGAGAAAGCGACGATATATTCGAGGAAAGGGGGTACATATAAAGTACACTGTATGTACACATTGGTGAGTAACCATTGTCGGTATTACCCAAAAAAAAATATTATTGATAATAATAATAGCAGCTTATATAATATAACTTATATTTATCTATTTATATATTGGATATGGAGGAGAGTGCCGAAGTTTTGATGATAGTTGAATTAGAACACAAGAGAAGAGAAGAGAAGTGAGTAAAGTGTGCATGCATGTGGATGATGAAAGAAAGCACATGCGGGTACGTGACGTGCATGACTCTGTTAATTACTTTCATTTCCTGCTGCTTTGTTGTTGCTGATAATATATCCAAAAATTCCACGATATGGCTATATATGCTGCTCCTGCATGCCCCATTGTCAAGGGGATCTTTTCATGTTATCATCTGTGTAAACACTATGCAGCTGATAATGGGTTCTTTGTCCCCTCTTACCCACCCATGACCCACCCTCCCACTCCTTCCATCTATATTGGGCCCTCTTATATTATTGTTGCTACTTACCTAGTTGCTTGTTTGGTATAAGGGCCCAAGGGTATCCTTGTAATTAACCACTCATTGATTTCTTTTTTGTCATTTAGCATTTTTTTTTGTGTTTGTGTGGGAAGGCCCATTGTACTAGGGTATATATGGAATCAGTGATTGCATTGCAGTCAAAGTTGAGATTATGTTTAAACCTTTTTTTTGGTCAAATTTGTATTGATTTCATTAACACAAGGGCGTCGGCCCAAACCAATACAAAACAGCCCACGAGGTTAACAAGTTAACTGGTGGCCCATTACATATACCAGTACATCGATAACTAAAAGTCAAGAACCAAAGCTACTTTAAGTACAATAAAGTCACACGGATAACACAAGCATCTAACCCTAACTCACCCGCATGAGAACATCTTCATCTCAAAATCGCATATGCTTCTCTAATGATCAATCTTCCGAGAGATTAGGGGACGAAGAAGCCCAGAGCCATGAAGCAAATTATCTCTTCTCAATTTTCGCAATTTTAAATGCGCAACTTTGATTGGCTATTCTTCTAACCGGATAAATTGGATCCGATGAAATCCATGCTCATTACTTGAATATCATTCACTATTGATTGAAGCTCTCTTCCGGCAAAGTCCTCTTTTGAATCGCTTCAACCAAAGACCGAGCTATCAAATTCGATGATAACATCTTGGATCCGGAGAGTTTGTGCAAAGAGGCGACCTCCTGGCGGCCCAAAGCTTCGCTGCGAGCACTCGAGCGAACATCATCGAGGTATGTGCGGCCAAGACTTTGCCAATGAAATCCCTACATACAATACCAGAGACCCCTTTCCCAATTGCCTATCAAAAGCAAAGATCCACATTTATCTTAACTCTTCCTCTCTTTGGAGGTTGCCATTGAATGTGTCCAGGTTAGCGAGCACCGCAGTAAAACACCCCAGGAGTGGTTTCTTGAGCTTTTAGATATTCTGAACATTAAGTTTGAGCAATAATCATAGCTCCCAAGGGGTTTGGGTGTTGGTCATTAAACACCTTATCATTCATAGTCTTCCAAATAGACCACAAGTAATAGAAGAGATGGGAGATACCAAGTTGTTGATCTCTGCCAGTAGCTTTCCAAAACCTTGTACGACTTCTAGAAGCCAATTAGCTAGGGTAGAGAGATTAGAACACTGTGGAATAGGGTATATACCAGCACCAAACCATAGTGGAGTAGTCCATGGGCATAACAAGAGCAAGTGTTCCACAGTTTCAGTCTCAGAACAACAAATAGGGCAACAATCTGATCTAGCTAGTTTCCTCTGATGTAGATTACCTTTGACAGCTAGAGCATTATGGCAAGCTCTCCACATAAAGTGTTTAATTTTAATAGGAACTTTTGCACTCCAGATCATCTTCCATACTTCCTCTGGAATGATAGTAGAAGAAGAAGGACCAGCAGTTGGAAGGCTCTTTAGATCAAGCACCCTCCTATAACCTGACTTAATTGACCAAGTATTCCCCAGTACTAGAGAAAGGCCAGAATATAGTGTCTGATGTAGAGTGCCAAGAAATAGGTGTCTGGATGGCCGCAATAGCTGAGGCAGGTTCTAGATTCAACCTCAAAGCATTTCTGTCCCAATTGTGATTTTGATCAATTAAGTCACTAACCTTTGTGACAGCTGCCCCTTCCTTAAGCTTTGCCTGTGCACCATTGGCTAACCAGTTATCACCTTCTATATTCACCAACTGACCCGACCCAATGCTCCATCTTCCGGAGGATATTTGAGAACATCTTTCCCCTAAAGAATGCTTTGCCAGACCCAAGAACTTCTACTTTGTTTAGTAGCATTCCAGAAGGAACACCGCGGGAAGTATAATCCCTTAAGAATGGTTGCCCAATAAGCAGCATCAGCCAAAAGGAGCCCCATATATGATTGGTACGGGTTAGTGTAAGGGAACCCTAGTGCGTTGGCAACGGAGAGAGAATCTGTTTCCACGATCGAGAAGCTTCGTGAAATAGCAATTCATTGAGAAGAGAAGGCCACACACGATGGCAGTCGCTTCCGCAAGCGTTGCATTTTCCCAACCTTGTTCTGACCAGCACACATCAGTGATTACCACTCCATCAACATCACGAGCTAATGCGCTGTAACCCCAAGTACCGGGAGAAGATTGATTCGACGCATCATCGACGTTGAGTTTGATGAGCCCCGCTGGAGGAGGAAGCCACGATCGATTGACAGAAATACCGAGGCCAGGGTGCCAAGGACGAAGCAACTCAACACTTGCTTGAGCAGTAGCTAGCGACAATAGAGCAAACAAGATGGATCTTCACACAGGTATTTGAATCTGATCATGACTCTTTTGTTTCTAGCCCGCCATATGTTGTATAATGTCGAAGCTAGAGAGAAGGGTGGTGGTGGTTGTGTGAGTGGTGGTGGTGAATGGTGGATTAGGGTAGAGAGAAGGAGAATATTATTAAGGGAGAAAGAGAGTGATAGAGAGGAGGTGGTGGTGGTGGTGGTGAAGAGAGAGAGAGAGAGAGAGGGTGGTAGAAGGTATGTGGTGGTGGTGGTGAAGAGATTCGGATAGAGAGAGGGAGAGAGAAGAGTTGAGGAGAAAAAAATGAAGTGAAATGGAAATGAGACTGATGTGGTTGGGAGATTTGAATAAAAACCCATTAACTGACCTTTAGCGACGGACAATGTTGTCTAATCAAGTTAGAAAGGTAAACTAACTTTTAGCGATAGATATAAGGACTTTTTACGATGGATAGTGTTGTCCCATGCATCAATTCAGAAACATACAACAGACTTTTATCAATGGATTTAAGGGCTTTTTGCGACGGACAATGTTGTCCCATCAAGTCAGAAACGTACAACAGACTTTTAGCGACAGATTTTATGGTCTTTAGCGACATATTTTATTTCAGTTTTTTTTTTTAAAACTGCCTACCCTTTAGCGACGATATTATTTGTCACTAATTCCCTCTCGAATGTTTTTTTTGCGAGGGATTCATTTTCCCTCGCTAATTCCCTCTCTAATATTTTTTTTTTTGCGAGGGATTTATTTTTCCTCGCTAAGTTCCGTCGCTAATGCTCTTTTTTTTTTCTAGTGTACCACCCCAAATGAAAGTGTCCTCAGCCTCATGTCTAGAGATAGGGATTTTAGTGATTTGGGCAGCTTCAAAAGGGAGAAACAAAGTAGAGATTAGATTAACATTCCAAATCTTGGTGTACGGGTACCAAAGCTGGTTGACCGTGGATATAGGGTAGCCATCCGGTTTAGGACCCCAGCTTTATACCCCATTTGAGTGGGCAGCCAGTTATCGAACCAAATGTTGATTTTTTTCACCTTTTTCAATCCTCAAAAGCCACCCTTTTGAACCACCCCTAAGGTATGATGGATACTGCGCCAAATGTAGCTCGAGTTGTGGCCAATTTTGGCAACAAGAACATCGAAATTGGAAAAATACCTAGCCTTTAGAACTTGAGAAATTAAGGCATTGGGGTTAGAGAGAAAACGCCAAATTTGTTATGTCAATAAAGCTTCGTTGAAAGCTGTGAGAGAGCAAAATCCAATACCATCATCCTGTTTTTGATGACAAAGCTTATCCCAGCTAATCCAGTAGATTTTTCTCTATCCATGTTTAGCACCCCACCAGAAGCATCATACTTTCAATGTGATGTGGCATAGACCCTTAGGTAGGAGAAAACACCCCATGATATAGGACAGGATCGTTGGCGCCACTGTTTTGATGAGAACACCTCTTCCCGCTATAGAGAGAGATATTTTCTTCCAACCTTTTAGCTTTTTCCATATTCTGCTTGCACAAAGTTCAAGATTTCCTTTTTGGATCTCCCCACAAAGGTGGGGATACCAAGATACTTAGGGTGACTCTCCACAATATTGAAATTCATCCAATCTTGGATCAAAGTTTTATTAATTCTCTTTATGCACATTTCGGCTGAAAGATATCTCTGATTTATGTTCACAAAATGGCCAAAATTTGACTGATATAAGTTTAGAATGTTGAGGATCTCCGAAGCTTCCTCAATGCCTGGTTGCCCTGAAAAATAAAAAACCGCCGTCAGCAAAAAATATGAGAGAAATGTCGGTAGCAGCTCATGTCTAAACCCTTAGTATAGTGTGAAAGAAATAGTGTCAATTCGCTTATATATTTTTCATGGCCAAATGTGGAGTGTTTCAGGCTCCCTTCATGACCCAAAAATAAATATTTGTTTATAGAGATTGCTATTATTTCCTTTTTTTTTCCAACAAATAGTATATATTTTTTTTTTTGATGATGGAATCAATTTTAAAGTTTAACCTTAGCTAGCTTCAGGTGCCAAGAATATACGACTTGCAATTTCCTTGAAATTGCCTATCTTTCTGATTTGAGTGGGTGACTTTCTTAGCTAGCCGGATTAATTATAATATGCACTTCACACAAGTTAAGATGGAAAACAAAATACATAGCTAGGTGGGATCTGGGCCTTTTATTAGTTATCACATGAAACATAGCAGTGTTTAATAACAATTAATGTTCAGATAACCAAGCCGATCAATGAATCAGCGATGACATTAGTTTAAGGTTCAATGGTTGAACTAGGAATTAATCAAATTTGTCATTGTAAAGAGTTCCTATACCTCTTGGAGCATTTTCGATGTTGCTTTAATATGCACTTTTTTTAATGAGAAAGAAAGCTAAAAAAACAAAGAAAATTACAATCTAACTTTAAATATGCCTAAAGCATCGACTAGCAGAACCGTTGTAAGGGTTGGGCACCCTTTATGTTCCATTCAATGAAATCTTTATTTATCTAAAAAATAAATCAACTAGCAGAACCGAAGTTATATATATAGGGCAATGTCTAAAAATTTGAATTGATTGCTCCATTATTTGCTAACCGGTCGACACATGAATTACCCTATCTCAAGGATTGGTTAGATAGTTGCCAATACAAAAATTTTGAAAAATCGAATATAATAACTACAAGAGCAAATGAGGCGAACAGAAGAAACCCTTTGTTCAATCAAGGGCAAATGCAGTTTAAGAATCTGATTCACAAATGAGGTTACGATAACCATTAGTCCAGGCCATGGTGATCCCATGAGCTTTAATATTGCATATTGGTATTGGTTATATTGTGTTGTTTCAAATGTATTGTATGAAGGACAAAATACCTTTTTTTTTTAGATAAGCAAGACTTTCATTGAAACCTAGCACAAAACGTGCCCAACAGTTACAATGGTAAGGGGAGGGCCTCCTCAAAACCTCCCAGAGCCAAAACCCCCTTGGGAAAAAGACTCTGGAAGGAAAAAGAGTACCTCACACAAAACAGACTGTGCAACAATGGGAAAAATATCCTAACCCATTGCTTCTCCCCTTCCTACAAAAAGAACAAAATTATTCTTTAATCATACATGTAATTACAACATAGCTAAACTCCCTCACTGTTTCTCCCCCTAAAAAACTCCAGCCAAGTCATAAGAAAAGTGAATTACAATGTTGCTAGTACACTTAACGGGCTATTATACCAATCCACCCAACCCGCCCTACAATTCTTCCCGTTCCTCGCCTTAAACCAGCACCATGTTGTGTCTTTGATACCCAAGAGAAGTGCTGATAGTGACAATACCTCTCCCTTGAAAACTGTTCTATTCCTTGCCATCCATATATTCCAAATCACCGCTAGCCATACAAGATGCTTTACCCTTTTTTGCCTCTTTCCCTTTACCATCCTTCCAAATTCCATAAAATGCGAGATCACCTCATCCTTGTCATAGTAATTTTCCCCCAACCAAGAAAAAACCAGCTGCCGCAAATTCTTTATGATGTTACAATTCAAAAAAAGATGTTGTACCGTTTCCTCCTCCAAAAAGCAGAATACACAACTCGTTTCAATTTGTGATTGAATAACTCCTCTTCTTGCCAAGGCCTCCCGTGTAGCAATCCTGTTGTGTAATACACGCCAAGCAAAGATGCTGACTTTTGATGGCACATCATTCCTCCATAGTTTTTTGCAAGCGTTCACCAAAGTGTCCGGAAAGTTCCCACCGATACCTGCAAAATTATTCACAAACCAATCATAGCAACGTTTCACGGTAAATCCCTTGAACGAATCAAGCAACCAGCACCACGCATCACGTTTGTCACGACACGGTGGCTGGCTGGCGCAACAAAGATGCGTGAGGTATCGCGATCGCAGCTGTTCGATCTCAGCAGAACCCGACTGCGCTGCGACGGAACTGTGACCCAATTAAGCTCCCAACACCATCCGTTATGCGACCACGAACCCATGTCTTCAACTACGGCATCTTGCACACCACATTTGTCATATAACAATGGAAATAACGTCGCAAACGAATCCGTTCCCAACCAAATATCAGTCCAAAATCTTACTAAATTCCCTCTCCCCAATTTCAGTTTACACAAACCTTCAAACCATCCTTCCTCCAAGTTGCTGCCCTCCCCTAGAACACACATATCCCTCCACCAAATTGAAGTTTTCCCCCAATTTCTTATATACTCCGTTGCTCTCGGCCATCTTCCATTTAATCCATACCTTTCCATTATAAGCTTTCGCCATAATTGATCGTCTTCCTCCACCAACACCCTCCATCTCCATTTGGTTAATAAAGCTAGATTGAACGCTTCTAGGTTCTTGATACCAAGTCCCCCTTTGTCCTTTGGCGTGCATATAGTGTTCCAACTCACCCAAGCCATTTTTTTGTTCTCCTCATCCCCACCCCACAAAAACCTCCTTTGCAACTTTACTATTTCTTCAATAATCTTCTTAGGCGCTTTATAGAAGGAGAAAAGATATAAGGGAAGGGATGCCAAAACCGATTTTATAAGTGTAACTCTTCCCCCTATTAGGGGTGTTCGCGGTGCGGTTTGGTTCGGTTTTGAGGCAAAAAGTGAACCGAACCGCAAGGTAAAATTACATGCGGTTTGGTTTGGTTCGGTTGGCTTCCTAAAATAAAATCGAACCAAACCAAACCAAACCAATGCGGTTTGGATTGGTTCGGTTGGTTCGGTTTTTTCCAAGACAAAAATAATTTAAAACGGAGTTAAAATGAACTAACATAAAAAAGACTAACATAAATTTTTAAGAAAAAATCTATTCAAATATATATAGTATATAAATCACTCTCTTTTAATTCTTTAAGACAATGTTTAAAAGAATTTAAATTAAATATTTTGTTGTAATTTTTAAATATAGCATAACAATATGGATTGTTTGTAAGTGAGTCAAAAAATTAATTGGATTTGGGCTAGTAAGTGAGTGAGAGTTGGGTTGAAGTTGCATTTGGGTTAGTAAGAAAGGTTGTAATTCAACAAGTCTTAGTGTTACTTGCGGTTTGGTTTGGTTTGGTTCGGTTTCGGAAATCAAAACCGCGAACCAAACCGAACCGCGCGGTGCAATGAAAAAAAGAACCGAACTAAACCGATCAAAAGCGGTTTTTTTGCGGTTTTCGGTTTAGTTTGGTTCGGTTTGCGGTTTCCCTATTGGTTTGGTTCGGTTTTGAACACCCCTACCCCCTATGGATAGTTGCTTGCTCTTCCAACTATTAAGCCTTGCTTTTATAACATCAATAACCGGTTGCCAAGTTGCCGCTCTCCTAGGATTTGCACCAACCGGAATTCCAAGGAACTTAAATGATTCTTTACCCACTCTACATGCTAAAAACTGTGATATACCCTCCAACCTCCTTCCATCTATATTAAATCCAATCACATTACTTTTGGCGAAGTTTACCTTCAACCCCGATGCAAGCTCAAACACCCTCAGAATTGCTTTCCAACACCATATGCTCCTCTCACTCCCATCACTAAATAGTATCGTGTCATCCGCGAATTGGAGTAGATCCACTTCCAAATTACTGCTTACCTTGAATCCATCCAAATTTCCCGATTCCACCCCTTTCTTGATTAAACCCGCCAAGCCCTCCGCCGCTATCAAGAACAAAAAAGGTGCAAGTGGATCACCTTGTTTCAATCCCTTCTGGGCTACAAACTCCTCCGTTGGACTTCCATTCACTAAAACTGATATTGAATTAGAGGAATAACACACTCTCATCCAGTGTCTCCATTTTTCACCAAACCCCAATCTACCCAACATGTGATCAAGATAAGACCAACTCACTGAATCATAGGCCTTTTCAAAATCCGCTTTCAGAATGACACACTTCTGTTTCTTCCTCTTCGCCATATCAATAACTTCATTTACTACCACCACCCCATCCAAAATATTGCGCCCCGATAGAAACGCACTTTGACCTTTCGAGATTACTCCTTTCAATACCTTTTTCAATCTACCCGCCAGGACTTTTGCTAGCATCTTATATAAGCATCCAATCAGAGAGATCGGCCTGAACTCGCCCAATCCTTGTGGATTTTTCGTTTTGGGAATCAATGCCAGGAAGGAAGCACTGACTGCTTTGGGGAGCCTAGCATCCCTATGGAATTCCTCAAAGAACTTCAATATCTCTGGCGCCAACATCTCCCAATAAGACTTGATGAAGTTAAAATTGAACCCATCCGGTCCCGGGCTTTTGTTACCGTCACATTCCCATACCACCTCCTTTATTTCCTCCTCCGAGAATGGTAACAAGAGCGAATCATTATCCATCCCTGTTATTTTATTAAACTGAATTCCTTCCAGAGTAGGCCTATGATAACTCTCCTCTCTATATTTCTCTTCGAAGTGGGTCTTCACGGCCCTCTTGATCCCGTCTACATCCTCCACCCACTCACCATCTACCAGTAATTTTCCCAACTGTGTCCGTCTTCTCTTACTTCTCATACAAGCATGGAAATATCTACTATTTGAATCACCCTCCGCTATCCACTTCACACGTGATTTTTGTGCTACAATTCCTTCGCTTGTAACTCTTGCCAAAACTCATCATTCAGTCGTCTCCTCAAATCATCGCTAACCCCTCCACCATCCACAGCAACCCTCTCTAACTCATTCAGTTCCTTTACTATCTCTTTAATTTTCAACTCTTTGTAACCAAACACCTCCCTATTCCACACCTTGAGCTTTTCCTTCAACAGCTTCAGTTTTTCCTTTAGTACAAAAGCGCCCCTTCCCACCACTTGAAATGAGTCCCAACACTGTGTAACAAAATTTCTGAACTCCGCATGTTCCAACCAGCAGTTATTAAACCTAAATGGTTTTGGCCCCCAATTCTTCACTGAGGACACCAACCAAACAGGACAATGGTCTGAGATTTCTCTATCACCTATCCACTGGCTTCTAACTTGCCATTTATCCACCAAACCCTCAGTAAGTAAAATTCTATCCAATCTACTTGCCCTCCCGTCTGCTCCAAAACAAGTGAACCTCTTGCCCTGAGCCGGTACATCAACCAGATTCATGTCATCCATAAAGGTACTAAACTCCCTAGCCTCTGCTTGATTGAAAACTGTTGTACATCCACTTCTCTCCCCTCTTGAGACAACTGCATTAAAATCTCCACCACACACCACTCCCTTCCTCAAATTGACTCTTGATTTGCTTTGATTCTCCCAGCCTCTTTTTTTCGACAAGTTGCACATCGAATATACATTGACAAAATAACATATGTCTCCCTCCGTCTTGCACATACCCCCACAAAACATTCCCCAAAACGAGAACAACACATCCAACAAATCATTCTTCCATACACTCACCATCCTCCCCGCTTGCCCATGGGCTATTTTACAAAGAAAGTCAAAGTTTTCATCTCCCCAAATACTCCTAATGACTCTCCTAGAAATCTCTCCACACTTCGTTTCTGAATCATACAAAGATCTACCCTTTCCTCTACGATCGGTTCGGAGGCGCTTCTCTTAGCCGCACCTCCCCACCCTCTCATATTAATTGTAGCAACCTTCATTGAGACACCATGTTAGTCTCCTTCCTTCCTTTTGCATTTTGATCCCTGGCCTCCAACTGCCTAAGCCTTTCTGCGTAATCTTCATCCTTATTCTGACCAACTATGCCTAACTGCTCCCTAGCAAAACTCCACATTTTGTTTCCAATAGAAAGTTCATGATCCTTCAAAAATCTATCATTACAAAATCGAATACCAGAATCTCCTACTGATACATCACCAATAACTGATCCCTCTCCTTCACAATTTATTGATACAGACATACCTGGCACATGAGGATTCCGTTGCACTACATAGACCTTGTCATTAGTAGAGCTATTGCTTGATTTCGATAATGCAGCGACCGTGTCCCTAGCCTTTTCATTTACAACACCTATTGTAATATTCGTATTGTTCTTCTCATTGTTCTTCATTTTCTTCTTTCCTTTCTTCTTCTTATTTTTCTTCAACCCTGACTGCACCTCTTGATTCTCACACGAACCTGGTGAAGAAAGACCTGCAATAAAACTCCCAAACTCGGCCAATGGACCACTTGTTTTATTGTTTTGTTTCCTCGAAAGAGCTGGCTCCACTATGGTCCCACTAACACAAAAAGCCTCCTTGGCCAGCTTCTCCATACTATTTTCATTATTTTTGTTGCACTCCTCCTCCCTACGCAAAGGTGGAACCACCTGCTGCGAATTTGACTCCACATGCACCGGACCTTGCTCCTCCAACTGAATTTTATTATTTTGGATACACTCCTCCTCCCCACACCCAGTTTTTACGACACTACTCTCCTCACCCCCATGATTCTCCTCATTATTGCTATTAACTTCTTCACTGATTTCTTTTACACCCTCCTGCCGTTTTGAATTTTCATCTCCTTCCACCCCATCATCCTCGTCTGACTGTTCCTCCACCATCTCCTCCATCCCGAACAAAGGTGGATTACCTTCTTCGTCACTGCTAGAATCACTGTACTCCTCTCCTTCCTCCCTATATTTTTCATTTGCCATTGTCAGACCTTCCCACCTCAATGGGCCACACCATTCCTCAAGCACTTTGATCTCATATCTAAGTCCATTAATGATGGCATCAACAACCATATTAAAAGCGTCGTAGCATTTGGTTCGTATTAAAATTCTTGCTACATCTAACGTGGTCTTCTTTCTTGTATTATCATCAACCCCCAAAAACGTTCCAAATTTACCTGCCAATGAAGAGAAGAATTCATTATTCCATGCATGCACTGGGATACCATGGCACCTAACCCATACAACTCTCTCCTTATCATAATCCATTGGGTTCCATTTCCTTATATCTTCAAAGACCTCATAGAACCATTCTTCAGATTCATCAAGTATAGCTTGAATATACCCCTCCTCCATTTCTTCTAGAAGTACCAGGTTGGCGCCCAATGGGGTCACTTTGACTAAAAAACCCCCTGCCTATTAAACCATTCTTGCACCAAATGAGTACCACCAACATTCTTCACATGAGCCACATACATCTTTCTGAACAAAGCTAACTCTTCTTCCTTCGCGTTGTACCATACGTCGCATAAGTTCTTTTTCCTGAAGTAAACAACTTTTTGCTCATAGTGTGCATGGTTGATTTTCCTATCAGCAGCTGCATTTATTCTCTGCCGTGGGTGTCACGCTCTATCCTTGCCATAATTATTTCTCACGCCTCCTCCTCTTCCTTGACCTTTCACATTCCACCCTCCTACATCCCTGAGATTGTTCGCCTTCACCGTATTGTTCAGCTGGTTCCTGCTCGTTTTTCCACCGTTCCTGTCCGTCACCGTCTGCCCTGCTATTTTTGACCCATCTGCAGAACCGGTTCCCTTGGACCTTCCTTCGTTCTCCTCCACTCCCTTACTCGCAGGAACTTCCTTCCACACCCTATGCTTCGACCTCCCCGCGACCTCCCCCCCACCAAGCGGTCCCTGCTGCACGTATGTCGTAGCCTCTTTCACTATTTTATCTCTGAAGAACCTTGGAAGGTTAGCATGGATTTTGTCAGCACCAAAAATAATATTGTCTAACTTCACCGCAAAGAATTCTGGATCCTTGACGTCAACAAAGCGAGCAAATCCAAAACGCTTTCCCCACTTGTTTCGTTTTGGTGGGATGACAACCTCCACCACCTTGCCATACAAAGCAAAGGCCTTGAACATGTCCTTTGCTCCATGAGAATCCGTAAAGTCGGAAAAGTAGTAAGTCACCGCGCCCTCCATCCCTCCTTTCCAACTCCCTGCAACCTCCATACGACCTCCATTGATCTGAGTTTGCTTCTTCTTCCTTCTGACTTGCTGCCAGCCCTCGTTTCTTTCATCTTCATGTTACTGTTCTGAACCTTTCAACTTCTCCTGCGTTCTCTTTTCGTTTCTTTTTTCTTCATGTTCATGTTCTGAACCTTTCAGCTTCTCCTGCGTGTTCTTTTCGTTTCTGTTTTCTTCATGTTCTTCATGTTCATGCTCTGAACCTTTCACCTTCTCCTGCGAATTCTTTTGGCCTCCCTCACTTTTTTTCTCTCTCCTGTGTTGTTTCGCCTTCCTCCAACCCTAGCGCTCCCTCTCTCTCTACTTTCTCTCTCACTATTAATAAATACTATTAATAGATAATAAAAAAGTACCTTATTTTCTCAAACACTATTAATAAATACTATTAATAGATAATAGGGTTGCATATGTTTCAACTTTTTTTTTGAAGCAAAAATGTAAACAAAGATATAAGTGGGTAGCTAAAGTCAAAGAATATTTAATTAGCGATTAAAAATAAAAATTTGGAATTTTTTAGAAACTAACTATATATTTAACCCTCAATTAAATATTATTATTGAGGGTATAGTAGGATCATAGAACTTAATTTTCAATGATAGCTTATTTTCCTACTTGTTCTGTACCGTGTCTGAAGATATGTCGATTCGAGACAGTAGGTAGAATGTGAGTTTGATCAATAATGGTGACGTCCGATCTTGTGGTTCCGAAACAAGGTGGGGTGTACCTGCAAAGTCACTCCGATGCTAAAGTCAGGCGTTGGAGAGTTAATTGCAAGTATTTAAGAGGGTAATACATGCATATATACCTCTTTGCATGTTAGCAGCAAATGCTGTATTTATAGAGTCAATGGGCACTTGAGTGAAATGATCTGAACCGTTCAATGAGGAGGTGTATTATGAGCCGTTGATTATTGGACCTGGGCCTTGGTTGGTTGGATGCCCAATAGCTTCGTTTGAAGACAAAGGGGGGGGTGTAAATGATAGGCCGCAAGTGCACGGTTTTTATCTCGTAGTAAAAATGTATCGATCCACAAGGAGTTAAGTAATTACCAATCTAATTTTTAGTTTTGATTAGCTGAAAGGAATAAATTTTAGAAGAATGAATGATTGTTGGTTTTAAATTCAAAATTATAAAAACGTCCTAGGATTGCGGTTTCATCTCAATGATAGAAACATTTCACCATCCCTCATCCATTCTCTGTTTTATTTAAAGTATTTTCTAAGGACAAGGTATTCAATGGTAACTCATGTTTCCTTTCGGAATACAAGAGTGTGCCTCGAAACAATAATCAAAACCTATTCTCATGGTTGATTATTGCCAATACCCCTTAAGTACAAACCTTGTTGTCCCAAGACTCTCCAAACTATTCTCATGTTTTGATCATCTTGTTTAACCTCATAGTTCTAATATCAAACTTCACCTTTCGGTACTTCGTTTGATATTTGAATTATAGCTTTGAAATCGATGAGGTTAAATTAGATATAAAAACTTCAATAAAATAGAGTCTAGACTTGGAATTGTTTAGGGATCTATCATTGGATTATTCCCACAATCCCAAGACTAGAAGGATCTACTCACTCGTGATCATTGTAGACAAGGACTTAGAAGAAGAATAAAAAGACTTAAAGGATAAATAACAAGAATTGTAAATGACAGAATTGTAAATTGCGTAATGTAAATGACAGAAAATAAACGAAAGCGATAAAGGACTGAATATAAAGTTACTGAAAATAAGAACAGAAATTAAAAGTGCAAGAAGGTAAAGAACATGAAAATAAAAGAACAAAAGCTTAAGAGAAATGCAAGAACTTAGATAAATCTTTTAGAGTGAGTTTTCAAGTAAGAATAACATGTCTAACACTCAGAATTTCGTGCTTATTTATAGGCTTTGAGTCATAAAATCTGATTAAAAATCAGTTACAAGAAGTGAAGGAAGAAAAGTAACAACAATTGGAGGAAGTTGGAAAAACACGACCATGTTTTATAACACTGGCAGCCGTGTTTTATTACACTGCCAGTGTTTTTCTGCAGAATTAGATTTTGGCTCTTCAGCTTTCTAGCGAAATATGGCCATGTTTTATAACACGGCCACTGTGTTATGGCCTGTTTCTGGCTATAAAACTCCCTTTTTTCTTGCCTCTTTTTGGTTCTTTTGGTACTTTTTTCCCTTCTTTTGCCTTGAGATTTCATTCCTATGCATTAGAAGCTTAAATTCCCTTACTTTGCTCAACACTTGTCTTGAAAATAAAAACAAAATAAAAGGTAGTAAAATAACTCTTGAATAGAACTAAAATACCAAAACAATTACTCCGCAACACTACTTTTTTTTAGTACATAATTTTCAACTACAGCTATCACCTACAATATATTAGTCGATCGATTTCCACATGAAAAAATAAACATAGTAGTCTTGACCAACTTAGTGCTATAAGTAAGTTGTCACTGAATCTAATAAGATTGCTGGTTGCTGAAAAATAAAATGCAAATTGGCTATACTCTAACTACGGTAGGTTTGACTAAGTATGTTTTTCAATAGTCATGTAGGCATATTTTTTATATGTATTGAAAGTCGTATAGGCATTTTTAACACGTATAATTTTGCTGTTTCGTGCATAATTACTTTGTCAATCTTGTGATAATGAAGTGATGTGTTTAACAACTTACAATAAAAGAAGAAAAAAGATGCTCCTTTCAAACAAGGGATTAAAAAGTGAAATGCCAACTGTGGCAAGGTGTCATGGCAGTTTATTTCATCTCTTTTTTTTAGTCAAGATTCATTTCTTTTTTTGGTCAAAATTGAACTGATTATCATTAATGGGTAAGGCCCCAACCAGTATAATCAAACATTGTAAACAAAGCATCAGAATAGAAGTCTGAGCAATCCATGCTTTCCCCCACTCCCCCTACTCACCACACACCCCATAACCCCCCTAAATACCCAAACAACCCCGGCCTAACTTAAAAACATTCCACCTCCCACTCTCCCTCCCTACCCCCTTCAGTCTTGCTCTCACTCCCCCTCCAAACCGTACTCTCACTCTCCCTCTCAATCTCATATCCTCGGTTGACACTATCACTCAGTTCTCTGACATTCTCTCACTCTCCTATTATTTCCGCATTTCGTTTTATTTGTTGCAAACTCGTATTTTTGCTGGTTTTTCGCACGGTTCGGTTGCATGCAACCGAACTAATTTGGGGACGAAGACTATTTTACTGGTTCGGTTGAGAGCTCTCGAACGGGTTAAGCTACGCACAGCCGAACCATCTAAATTTTCAAAAAAAATGCATATAAGGTACGGTTGAGGGCATTCCGCCCGGTTCAGTTGAGGCTAGTCGTACCAAGTAAATTTCAAAAAAGGGGGTGTGTGTAAAAATAATTCAGCCCCGGCAGTGGACAGCCGAACAAGTTCAGTTGCCTCTAGCCGAACCCATTAAAATTTCGGGAAAAAATACAGACACGCTTAGAATATTTGGATTCATTAAGGGTATTCTAGTACTTTCGTAGGGTTTGGAGGTATGCACTGAGTAGCTGGAGGGTTTGGAAAAGCAATACCATTAATTTGTTATCTGAATGATCCAAAACAATCATCACCTCTTTTTAGGCCTATCCATTAGCGATAGACATTGCTTCATGAAATTGGGTCATCTTTGATCTTACACTCCCATTAGTAGGAGCAAATTGATTACAAATTAAGGGTGTTGCTTTTCCGACACCCCCTCCTACTGAAAACACACCCCATAAGGGTGTGAAATGACCAAAAGACCAGTCAAATCGTCTTTTTTTTCAAGAAATTTCACGTGTTCGCACACGGGGCTTCGAACAAGTTCGAATGACAACATTCGAGTGTGTAAAATCTTGACTTCACACCCTCTTGTGCGTAATTTCACCTGTTCACATGGGGTCATGCGAACAGGTTCGCGTGAGGGTGTTCGAACACCCTATTTTATTACAAAAAATGGACCCTCACACCACATTCACCATTTTTATTGCGCTCGCATGATGTTGTTCGAACGTGTTCGAATAAGGTCGTTCGAACAGTCATATAATACGTCCTCATAGCGTTTCAAGCGAGATTATTTTTGGAATAAAATTTATTAAGGGGTGTGAAAGAGTAGGAGGGGTGTGCGAAAAACAAACGCCCAAATTAAAGCCCTCATTTGTTTTGAAATTGTCATCTTAGGCCTGTTTTTTTGTCAATAGTCGTAGGCCTAATAGAGCTGATATGGCCTTGGGCCTGTATTTGTAGCCTCTTTGCTTGGGCTCTGCTGCCCTTTTCTAGGCTATTGCTTTTCCCACACCCCCTCCTACTCTAAACACACCCCATAAGGGTGTGAAAAGACCAAAAGACCTATTTTTTTTCAGAAATTTTCACCTGTTCGAACACGGGGCTTCGAACAGGTTCGAACGAGACCGTTCGAGTGTGTTAAATATGGACAGACACCCCTTGGGCGTTTTTTCACCTGTTCGAATAAGGTCATACGAACAGGTTCGATTGTGGTAATGCGAACATGTTCGAATGCTGTTGATCGAACAAATGTTGCAGAATTCCTGCAGCCTAGCAGGTATTGGACGCCTCAGATTCCACCGACAGTTTTAATCAACGGTTTACAATCAGTCAAATGTGTCAGATAAAGGAGTGGATGTCAATCCCTTTGGAAATTGTGCCTGAACGGATAGAATTTAAACGGCTCAGATTTGTGATCTAAAAATGAAATCAACGGCTGACATTTCACCACGCCTATTATAAAAGGGGTTCACATCCTCAGACCTTCTTCACCAAACCCTAATCTGCTTCTTCCCAACCCAGCTGCTTCTTCACCAAAACCTTCTCTCCTTCTTCCCAACCCAGCTGAAATGGAATGGCAATTGTGGCTCAACCCAAGACTAAACGACAAATTCCTATGAATGCTTCTTCACCACAATGGGATCACACCACCGATTTAACATGGTAATGTGTTTCGTTGTCCTAACCATGTCTTCTCGCAGGATGAGTAAGGACATCACCTTCGCCAACCAAGGAAAAGGCTGAGAGGAAGATTCGTCCAGAGGGAGCGTGGCGTAAAGACGTGGAGCGTATACGTTTCAAAAAGTTCAATTGTAGAGATGATGGGACTGTCCAGTATTCAGTCATGGAGATCCGAAATGACGACGACGTCCGCGCAATGATGGAACATCTAGCTAACGTTCCGATGGGGCGACAGATCTTAGAGTTGTACGTGGACACAATACGAACTGCAGAAGAGGTCATGCATCTTCTTCAACCACCACCACCCGCACCACAACAACCCATACTTACGCACACCTGTAAAGTTGACTATGAGATGACTATGCCGTGCCACTCCATACCTGGTGGGTTGGTTCATGGTCGTGAAACTAAAAATTTCAGGCTTAAGAACAACATCACATTCGCAGAATTGAAAGAAAAACTAATAAAAAATGTGAAACTAGATGGTGTTCAAAGAAGAAATTAAAAAATCGAATGTGAATCCCCTACGCCAAGAAATTTGGAACCCACGTAATCGTATTCGAAGTGCCTTAAGCCTATCAAGAATGACGAAGACGCTCGTCAAATGTTTGAGAAACATGAAGAATTCCAAGGTTTCATTGAACCTTATCTCGAATTGTTCGTGAAACACGAGAATCTGTCGAAGAACTCCGTAGTAGAATTAGAGGTAGCAAAGAGTAGTTCTAAGTAGAACTAGATTGTATTTTGTTTTTCTGTCGTTTCGTTTTAAATTTCCTATCCTTGTATTTTTGCAATTTGTGTTTTTAATTTACGTTCTTATCCAATATTAAATCTTGTTCAACTTTTTAATTTTACCGTAATTGTTCTTGTAATGACAATAAATTTGCGCCAACGTAAAAGGAATTTCAAATTAAAAACCAAATGAAACAAAGTAGTTAAATTATTCAGAAAAACTAAACAAATATCCCCTATGACATATCCTACCGGGTGTTGCGCCCCTCCTCCTCTCATACACATTCCCAAACCTCATCCTAAACCCACGGAAGGGGTTGAGCGAGCCTCTTGATCTTATTTGAAACATGCTCTGACGGGCTCAGGGACATGATCATCGATGGCCCCATCAATGTCATCAACCAAATCAATCACTCTAGTAGCATCTCACAACCAAATAACATAACATTATTATTTAAATAAATAGAATATTAAGAAACATTATCAATGCAATTAACATAAAAGACACGCACCACATCGACATCGGGCTCATCTCGCAAGCAGGCTGGAGATAATGCTCGGGAAGAGAAAGGGATGTGAGACCCTAGAGTACCATGGAAAGTAGCTCGCACCGTGTTTGAGGAGTACGGCACACGGGAGGCCCGCGCCGCCAAGTGGTCCTCAACCAGGTCCACACTCTCTCATCACACTCGGTGAGAGTACTGGACGGCCCTAGTAGCAGTGCAGGATCCTCCGGAATGTCTTTGGACATGCCCAAACCGCTCGAGCACTCGATCCGCAAGTGGCGCATCATGCGACCACCACTCGAATGAACCCTACGAACACGGCCGGCTCCTCAAAGTGGTCCGACCGCCCATGGGGAACGTGTAGGGTCCTGTGTCACCTCACTCGCGGTGTAGCCTGTCAAGGCATAACTCGATGGTTTGTGACTTGATGCCCCCAGGACATCATCACACAACCATTTCTTCGCCTGTGGGCTACTCTCATCATACTCCGGGTGCTCCACCCAAGATGAAAAGTTCGCACTCTGGAAGTGCTCAAAGATCCAAGCCTCAGAATGAACATATCATTGGTTGATTATTAATCTGAAAGTAACCCTAAAGCAAACTTAAAAGTAAAGAATATGTTTCATACGAAGTAAAGGAAGATGACCAAAGCAATCTTCTTGGTCTTCTTCCTTGTAGCATCCTTCACGGTGATCATAGAGATGGGCGGGGCCATGGCCCCCTCAAAGAATAGTCTCCAATCGCTCCAAATCCATCAAAGATACCAAGGTAGCCAAGCTTAACCTTGTTGCTCGACTTGTCGGCAAACAAGGTGCAACCTAAAAGATACAAAGCATGTAGGCCCTAGCGGCGTGGTCCCACCGCCCCTCGGCTATGGTGGGTGGTAGACCCATCCTCACCCATACAAGCCCAACAGATGCGACCCACGCCCCAAGTCCGGGGCGGTGCATCTCTCCGGTGTGGCACCCGAATAGTCAACCAAAGAATGCTCTCCCCGCCATGAGTTCCGGCCGGCATGTCATAGAACCCCGCGAATGGGGATGTGCGGCGGTGGGATACATCATCAAGGGTGATGCTCATCTCACCCACGGGAAGGTGGAATGATGATGTATCCGGCCGCCAACGCCTATGAATGCGTTTGACCACTTGTGGAGAATGGGAAGCCAAGCCCAACCAAGGAAACCAACCTGAAGGCGCCGAGTGTCCACTAATCGCACATGAAACACTTTGTCGTAATGAGTCCATGTGGGATTGGTCAGTAAATCCGCCGCACTTTGCATTCGAAATGACACAATAAGCCAAAACATTCAACAACTTAATAAACAAATTTACAACACTCAACTATAAAATAATAACTTACCCGGCCGAATAAAAATCGGTGAGGATATGTGCCCCGTATGTGGGCAAAGACAGAACCATCTTACGGTCCACCAGAAATGGGAATGTCGCCGCCTAATAGCAGCAGCCTCCCGAGGCTCAAAGAACCTCCTCCTCACGAGGCTCTCGCAGCCTCCTCCCTCATGATGCCTAGAAGATGAAGGCCTAGCAGCGGATGAAGGCCTAGCGCAGACGAAGGCCCAGCGGATGAAGCGGCCGGCTAACTCATAGGTCGGAAATTGAGCATCACGCTCAATATCACGCCCAATATCCTCTGGAAGTGGGAGGAGGAACATCAACCCTACCCCTACCCCCAGCACGACCCTAGCTCGGGAGGGTTCACCGGCTTCTTCCTCCTTTGCGGTTTGAAACCGTAGGAGGTGGCCGACCGGCTTCGCTCGGATGGTTCATTTCTTTGCACCACCCGCTCCTCACCATATCTCAAACAACAATCACCGAGAACCAATTAAATCAAATTACCGTAACCAAACAGAATCAGTGAGAAAGTTCATCGTCAAACGATCGCTCGAACGGCTACATGCGAACTCGTTCGCACAACCACCCTCGAACAATACAGATTTGATTTACAAAATACAACGGTTCGAATGAGGTTGTTGAAGCGTGTTCGTATAACCTCATTCGAACACCTTCGTTTTCACGTGTTCGAGTGGTGCTCGTTCGAACAATTCTCGCGTAAAGAAAAAAAAAGCAAATGAGCAGAAGGGGGAGAGGCATACCTTGAAGAAAATGGAACGATTAGAGACTGTGAATGGAGTAGAAAATAACCCAGCAACTCTTGAGAGTGTTGGTGGAGAAGATTGAGTGAGAGATTGGGTGAGATTGAGTGAGTTGAGAGAAGGTGAGTGAGAGGAAAGAGGGTTTAGGGTTCGAAGGAGGGAGGGAATGAGAGCGAGGAGAGTGAGAGAAGGGATGGGAGGGGTGTGGGTTATTTTGTTTTTTTAAATGGGGGGTAATTTTGGAATTAAAATTTTTATGGGGTATGAATAAGTAGGGGGGTGTGGGGAAAGCACTCCCCCTTTTCTATTGAAGTATTCCTTGACCAAAAAAGCCCTTATTAACATCCACCCTTTACAATGAAGCCAATCCCCAAATAAAATAAAAAAAATAAAGCCAGTCCCCAAATATCTTATTCAACTTCCTAATTGGGAAAGTTTTCAAATATCCTTGCTAATAAAATCAGGTGGCTTCAAGGGCGAGGGATCAACTAGTTTTTGTGTACCAATAAAATTGACCGTAAGATATAGTATAAAAAACTGTGAGTGCTTAAGATTAAATCAACCAGTATTAAATCTCAAATATTGATGAAATTTTATACGATATTTTACAATTAATTTTAATGATTCACCGATAAGAGACTTAGTTGATCCCTCACCCTAGAAGCTAACCTAAAACCAAATTAAGTATCCTAATTTTTGACTGTTATCCTTTTATATTTATGATTACAAATATAATTCTCCATATTAATAGGATTGATATCATGGCAAGATAAAGGACTTTGTAATCTCTTAGTCTAGCTGTCAAGAAACGATTAAGTGTTCTCTTTACAACCTATCTTTGAATCAGTCGGGACATTCTGCTTGTGATTACTGTAACATTTTCTTTCATTTCCCTTGGCATTAATGATAATAGGGTTGTAACCAACTTCCAACTAATTACCAATCTTCATATAGTTACTTTGAGGACCAAAAGGCTTGTGTACGTGCGTGCACACTTTTCCCTTTGCTTATTTTTGGTCATGAGATAGTATTTAAGAACATTTAAAGTCACAAGCAGCGAGGTTGAAACTTTATCCTCAAACTAGTTATATATTGGCCACAAACTTCAACTTTTTTCCTCATCACCCAAACACCCCGTGATTCCCTGATGAATATGTTGAAAATATCATGCTCCATATACCATATTGGTTATATATATATATATATATATACACACACATACTTGTAGATTGTGATGGGTTACAATTACTACTCATCAAGCTATTCACTCTAGATTTATCTGTTGCTGATCATGGCAAAAGCATCATGTTCCATTGACTTGGAGCCAAGAACCTTGAATCCAGTGCAGCTCACACAAGCAAGGGTAGATAACAATAATATCTCTCTTCAAAGAAAGATTACCTAGAATCCAATGTTGTGTTAGATGATCTTTGTTGTTTTATGCAGGAACTAGCTGCAGAGGTAGTACAAAAGTTGGAACCAAGTGAAGCATCAGCTATATTTGTTGAGGTAGCTGCAGATATATATATATATTTTTTTTTGTGTGTTGAATTTATAAATAAGTTGTTTTATATGCAAGGACTGATTTAATATATACTTGTTTTATTACCATATAGTAATATTTGGTTAATTATTATTTTTAATGTGGATGAAGGGGGTTATGCATCCAATAAAGGAGGTGACGTATATGGAAGAAAATGAAAGCCAAGTTGAGAATCTAAGTGATTGCACCAAGAAGGGTGATGCTCTTGCTGATGAGAAAGCTAACCCTTGCCAGTGCTTTAGCTCAACTGAAGTGCTGTTAAATGTTAGCTTAAAAGAGCCCCTTTCAGCACCATTTTGATTTTGTGCTGCACCAATTGTTCATGGGTTGATTTTACGTTACATGCTTGTAAACTTTCCCTTTTTTTTCATGCCGCCAATATTGCTATATATGCTAATAAATTAACTACCTAATGCACGATGAAATGCAATTTTGTCATTTAATTTTATTTCTAGCTATAGACAAAGGCGTGTTCAGTGGTTTAGGCAAATCTAAACCAACCCCCGATCCAATCCAAATTTATATGTTTGGGTTGGATATTTTTTCGTGTTTGGATCAAACTCAACAAATCCAAACCAACTCATACTTGTTTGGTTCAAGAATGATTTAAAAAACCAACCCATTATAGGTCATATTGGTTTTGTAATATTTGAAGCACTAAATTTTATTTACTTAGACTTTTTATCTTAATAATTTATGATCCAATTGTAAAATTTTCATACTATGAATTAGAAGATTATTAATCGATTTTAGTTTGATTAGGTGTAATTTTAAATTCTAGATTTTTTTTTGCTATTTAGCAGTATTGGAATATTAAATAAAAATATTGTTTTTTATATTTTAAAAAATTAATATTTTAGTGCATAACCCCTGACCCAATCCAAACCAACCCGTCAGAAATCGGATTGGTTTGATTCGGATTTTGGATAAAAAATGTGAAATTTGAACCAACCCAAACCAAGTAATTATAAATGGTTTGGACAATGAAGTTGGCCAAATTCGATCCAAACCAACCCCCGAACAACCCTATATAGACATGCTTTTTTTAGTCAAGAGGGCAGGGTAAAATACGTGCCATATCATTGATGTGAGATTGTTGACCCAATGGGCCAAAAACGCATTAGATACAGCAAAGAGTTGTTTTTTCTGTACCCCCACCAGAATCTCTTATACCCCCACAAAATTTAAGAACCCCAAAATATACTCAGCTCCAAAAACAAAATATATAAATCGTATATACACAGTCGTATATACCAAATGTGGGGGTATATACGATTTGTAAAATTACAAACGTATACACCCCGACCTTTGGTATATAAGACTTTGTAGTCACATAAAAAATAATTAAATTATTTAAAAAACTAAAATTATATATATTAAATAAAAATAAATTAGATATGAATAATTTAGGCTAAAAATCGGTTTAGTGTGTAGTTAGTTAACACATGACGATGTTATACGTCGAAGGAATAATTTAGGCTAAAAAATCGGTTTTCGGGCAACCTCTCCGATTGCAATGAAACCACAACCATTAAATCCGGAAAAAAATCAAGGACCATGACTCCCTTAGAAGAGACTTCTTATGGGACTATGAGGCTCAAATTCCCAAATTCCATCGTTTACTATTTTTTTATTAATTTTTCATAGTCCCCAAAAAATCTAAATAAAATTTGCATAGACTTATTTTGGTTTTGTTAGATTTTTAGTGGTGTTTTTATAATTTTTTGATTAGTTTTGACTCTTTAACGAATTCTTAGTAGCCTTTTTGTAACTTTTTTTTTTAAAAAAATTAAATAAAAACAATTTTTTTAAAATAACAAATCGTATATACATATGGGGGGGGTATATACCACTTGTAAAATTACAAAATCGTGTATACCCCCACAAATACGTATATACGATTTGTTTTTTTTTAAAAAAGTCGTATATAAGTATTTGTGGGGGTATATACGATTTTGTAATTTTACAAGTCGTATATACCCCCGTATGTATATACGATTGTGTCTAATTTGTTTAAGGGTATTTTCGTCAAAAAAAGTCTTGTGGGGTTAGATGGGAGAGTGGTGGGGGTACAAAAAAAAAGGCTCATGCTTCTTCCAACCCCCTCCCTACTCACTAGACACCCCTTTATGGGGTAAAAAGACCAAAAAACTTTAATGAAATTTGGATTTTTTATATTTTTTTAATATTAAGACGGTTCGAAGGCGGTTGTTAGAAACAGGTTCGTGATTTCATCGCACTTGTAAGTGTGTTATTTTTAAATACCCCTTTAAACTGCTGTTTTTATTAGGTTAGAAAGACAAATTGGTAAGAACAGATTCAAGAGCGGCTGACCGAACATGTTGAATATCCATTTCTACTTCTATATCACCGAGCTTCTGTCAGTAGGCTTTATCAAGTGGCACTTTTCTATTCCTTTAATTAAAATATTAATAAATATTATTGTTTTGTGGTTCAAGTGAACATTCAAACTGAACATCAGCGGAGTTCTTTCTGCAATCCCCTCTTTATTAAGAGATGGTCGCATATTATGTGATTTGTGGGGAAAAAAATTTCTCCACCATTTACCAATATACCCCTCATTTTGTACCCACTGTTTACCAATATACCCCCACTCTATATTTTTGGACCGACATACACCCACTCTATATTTTGTGCCCCACCATTTACCAATATACCCCTCATTTTGTACTCCACTGTTTATCAATATACCCCCACTATATATTTTTGGACCGACATACCTCTGACAAATTTTTTATTTGTCCAACACTATTTTTTTTTCCACGTTTGGTGGGAAAATTTTATTCCCACCATTTACCAATATACCCTTCATTTTGTACCTCACTCCAATATACCTCCACTCTATATTTTTGGACCGACATACTCCTGACAAATTTTTTTTTGTCCAACACTCTTTTTTTTTTATCCACTTTTGGTGCGAAAATTTTATTCCCACTATTTACCAATATACCCCTCATTTGTACCCCACTGTTTACCAATATACCCCCACTCTATATTTTTGGAACGACATACCCCCACTCTATATTTTGTACCCCACCATTTACCAATATACCCCTCATTTTGTACCTCACTATTTACCAATATACCCCCACTCTATATTTTTGGACCGACATACCCCTGACAATTTTTTTTTCTACCAACACTTTTTTTTATTATCAAAATGTATCCCTCATTTTGTACCCCACTGTTTACCAATATACCCCCACTCTATATTTGGACCGACATTGTTGCCTCATCCCACCAAGGGCTATTGTTGCCTCTTCGTCTTATATATATGTGTTGCGTATTTTTATACCCCCTTATAAAATGTTGATATTTTTTTGAAACTACATCTGTAGGTCTGTTAATCACCTCCTCGTGCATAGCACGGGCATGTGTCCTGGTCTATATGAATGTTACTAGTGTTTTCTTGTTAGTTACACCTCTCCTCTTCTAAAGCAAAGAGAATATTATAAAGCGGGAATTTCTTATTAACTCATGTACAAGCATCGGTATCAACATGTCACCCAGTGATGTAGGAACAGAATGAGATTGGTGGAATTGAAGAGAAACTCAATATATTTGGAATTAGAAAGAAATTTAGCTGCGGTAGAAACAATAACAGTGAGGTTCGATGGCTTCTCCTCCAAACCGGTTCGACCAAAACCGTGCTCTGAATCAGTTAAAATGTAGCGCGAGCCGTGAGGGGTGTTGCAAGTGAGGGTATTTTGGGAATATTTAAGATTTGGGAGTGTCTACTAAGTAACTAGGGGGTTGGAAGAAGCATGGGCAAAAAAAAACTCTACATCCAGCCTTAGGTAGCCCATACTTCAGATAGACCATAAACCTTGACAAAAAAAAATGGGTGTTTTTTTTATACCCCTACCATATCCCCTTGTACCCCCACAATAAAGTAAAACCCCAAAATACCCTTGATAAAACATATTTTTTTTAAATTTTTTTGCACCAATCGTATATATGTTTTTTTAACATATATACGACCATAAATTATTGGCCATCGTATATACACCCCCAAGGCGTATATACGATTGATGTGGGGGTTGACCAATCATGTATACGCCTGGGGGGTGTATATACGATGGCTTATGACATTGGGTCGTATATACACCCCCAGGTGTATATACGTTTGGTCTTAATTTAAAAAAAAATACATTTTTTTAAGTCAAATAAAAATTAATTAAGTTAAGGCCTGAAAATAGCTAGGTTTAATGTGTAGTTCGTTAACACGTGACGATGTTATACGTCGAACGAATAATTTAGGCTAAAAAACCGATTTTCGGACAACCTACTCCGATTGTAATGAAACCACAGCCAATAAATGCGAAAAAAATCAACGAGCATGACTCCCATAGAAGGGACTTCTTACGGACTACGGCCTCAAAATCCCAAATTCCATCGTTTACTATTTTTTATTAATTTTTTTAATTTTTCATAGTCTCCAAAAAATCTAAAAAAATTGCATAGACTTATTTTGGTTTTGGTAGATTTTACTGGTGTTTTTATAATTTTTAGATTAGTTTTGACTCTTTAACGAATTTAAAGTAGCCTTTTTATATTATTTTTAAAATAAAAATTAAAACAAATCATTAACAACCCATCATATATATGTAATTGGGACATATATACGATGACAACATTTAACGCATCGTATACATGTCTTAAAAATGTATATACGATTGCATCATACGCAGCCAATCGTATATACGTTTTTAGGACATATATACGATGGGTTAAATGTTGCCATCGTATATATGTCCCAAATACATATATACGATTGGCTGTTTTTAAAAAAAAAAAACATTTCAAAGGGATATTTTGGAGATATCAAATTCTGTGGGGGTATATGGAGAAGTGGTGGGGGTATGGAAAAAAACAATCCAAAGAAAATAGACCATAAAACCAAAGGGGAATTTTTACTCCATACCCCCCCCACATTTGACCTCATACCCCACATTTCAGTGACTTTCTCATTTAACTTTTATAATTTTTGGCTTCCAAACTCAGCACGATCCCATTTTTCTCTCAAATTTCCAAAACGTAAGAGTAGTAAGTCTCTGAATCACCAAAATTTTAGAAATTTCATTTGTAAAAATACATTCCAAATCATTTAGTGAAATTTCTAGAATGATGGAAATTCCAACATTTAAAACTTTTGAAACTAATTTTTACCGATTTTTTGTTTTGACAGGAAGTTTTGTTTGTTGAAAATCTATAAATTTAGCCACGGTTTGAGTAACAACATTACGCCTAACACATCCGAACACAGTTGATCTCTGGCTACAGCGGTGAACAATGTATATCTGATGCCAACCCCTTTTGTACTTTCAAACTTATTTCAGTTCAATTAAATTTCTTTTCGACAATTGACTGCTTTGCTTTTGTCTCCTTTTTTATCTATATCAACTTGTTTTTTACTCTTTGCACTTGGGCAATTTGTGATATTCTTTTCGTTTGAGATTGATTTTCGTGGGTTGTTCGAGTTTTTTTCCCTTAATTTTACATTCAGAAAACTGCTAGTGCGGAGTTATTGAGGGACTCACGATGTTATGCTCTCTTAGGGTGTGATTTCCATGTGTTGTTCAATTGCTCAGCACCTCAAATTTAATCGGATAATCATCTTGAATCTCTGATTCGTTTAGTTGTGCGATTAAATTCCCCATATTCATCATCACTCGTCTCGAAAAGCACACAAATTGAGGTTTGCAGTGTAAACTTGTCAACTAGTAAACTCAATATCTAATTCGAGACCTCTTCTCTCACGCATCTCGAATTTATTTGTTTGGCAAAAATCCTTAATGAAAAATACTAGAAAACAACAATATCTACTAGTTATGCATGATTAATCTACTGTTGAGGAACTTAATTTTCTTAGGTGTCTTGACTTTGTGATTCGTATGGATTTCTCGTCCCAATAAATTTTTTGACACACCCCAAACTCAAACTTAAAATCTTAGAGTGGAAGTCTATAAGTACCTATAGCCTAGTTATATTGAGTTTTCACTCTATAATTTTTTATATGAATAGTAAAAAATGTGTACAAATTGATTCCCAAAGGAAGCTCCCAATTCAATTGCAATTTTCAACACACACACACAAATTCCACCCTCTTTTTCTCTCACTCTCACCCTCCACATATATATAAAAGTTAAACACCACGCCATACATAACACACATATATGCTCACACCATATCACCCAACTGTGCCACCATAAAAATCACCATTTCCATAGAACACAGATCAAACCTATCTATCTCCTCCAAGAGATGGTGAGCGACCAGAAAACAACAACACCAACAACAACAGAGGAGTCAAAGGTATCAGCATTTGAGAGCAGTGGCACAATGAGTGGTCCCCTTGTCGGATCCGCCGCAGGAACTCGCCGGCGACGGAGAACGGAGACGATGCAGTTGGTTCTACGGGCTTTGTGCATTGTCAGCTCAGTGGTTGCACTCTCACTAATGGTCACAGCCGAACAAGACAGCTCTGTCTCCATCTATGGCTTTCTCTTACCTGTTCACTCCAAATGGTCTTTCTCTCAGTCTTATGAGTCAGTAACCTTCTCCCCCTTTCTTTTTTCTTTTTTTTATATTTTGCATAATTTTTCTCACTCTATTTTTTTTTTGTTTTGGAGAGAGAAAATAAAATAAAATGTATATTGTGTTTCTTAACTAACAAAATAACTCTTTATATATTTTACAATTATATTTAATAGTTTCCCGATGATTTACTTCCTCGCGTTAGAAGCCTCACATTAGAAGCATCTCAAAAAAGATGTTTGTTTTTTATTTTGGTAAAATCAAAGTATCTCTTATTGTACAATTATAGAGACTAATTTTTCGAAGAACAAATATTTCGGACTGTGTGGAATTAACAAGTGTGTTGCGGTGGACAAAATTGGGCGTAAAATGTGGGACGTTGGTGATGTTTGTACAGGACATTCGATTTGAATGAACAGTCACATGCCCGTGAGGGAATTAATTTATCCTTTTTTTATTATTTATTTACTATCTTTTCCTTTCTCTTTCACATTTTTCTATAATCTTTGTTTGTCTTTGTCCCTTTGCCTTTGGTGTCCTTCTACCATATTGAACTACCAATAATAGGGTGTGTCACGGGTAGTGCCTATTTTTGGCCTACTTATTAAATTTAATTGGTTTGAATTGAGTTAAAAACTCCCATTTCTTCCATCAAACCCGAGCCAACCCTACTTTATGAGTAGGTTAGTTCGGGTTGATTTCATCAGAATGTTATTAAAGTCGGACCGATCATCAGTAGAGTCAGGCCACTTTGGTCATTTCAGTTTTCTTTTAATTGAAATAGGTTGGTCTTTGGTCGAACTGCATAAGTCGGATACTATAAAAAAATACTAAAAATAGATATGATATGTATAAATTTATAACTTAAAAATCTGGAAAAAAAAAAACTTACCACAAAATTATCACAAGTCTTCAAATTTCAATGTTCAAAACTTCAAATCAAATCCATAAAGACCACAACCACGTCCATAAGTACTTAATTAAACAAAATAACAAAAGATTTTAACATACCCAAATTCATAACATAACAAAAGCACATAAATAAGTCTCAAACACGACTAAAGTTACAAAACAAAAGGTGTCTCCTGATATTCCGGCATCCATTCCTCATCATCCAAATCATTAGGACCTTCACCAACATTATCTTCATATTCATTCACATCATCAGTAGCATCTACATGTGCATCAACTTGTGCATTGTTATCCTCCTCATCATCATCCAAATTCAATTGATCTACAAAATTATGATATATATGTTAACATTCAACATCTATGGATAAATTAAGTTCTAACTAATAACCACAATGTAATAAAAAACATACCAATCTCATTTGATAGTGGTTGAACTTGAGTAGATGGATTTGCAAGCTCACTACGAAATGTCTCCAACTCCTCAACAGTTAAGAATGTTGGTGCACCTTCAATTACCCAATCGGAATAATCATGAATTGTTTCTATATTGATAGGATCATAATTTTGATGCTTTGACCGATTCCTAAGTTTATTTTGGTCATATAATTTTGATGCTTCAACCGATTCTTAAGTTTATTTTGATGCTTCAACCGATTCCTAAGTTTATTTTGATCATAATCTTTACAATGTCCCCAAGCTGGATCCGTTTTCCCCCTAACCAATCTTGGAGGCTGACTTGAAACTTGTGTTGATGCTTCTTGTGATGGTAATTCAGGAGTAGGACTAGGACTTGACATCATCTCTAATAAACAAACAAAGCACAGTTCAGCAAGTACTCAAAAATGGAGCTTAATAAATGAAGTAATCACAAAGATGAATAGTATTAAAATCATGAACTTCATTTTACTTTCATTTTAGCAACAGCAACAGTATTAATTAAAATCACAAAGATCAAAAAGAAGAAACAAATGGAAAAACGAAAAGATAAATCATAAGATTCAAAATCAAAACTGAAAATGAAATGAAGATCAAACAAGTAAACCGAATGTTGCTGTAACTGACCTGTTATGCGAAATACGACGGAGAAGGAGGAGGAAGCTTCAGTGACGGCGTTTGGCTCTTGGAGGAGGAGGCTGCGTTTTTTCAATTGGGTGTGCGTGATAGGGTTTCTGTTTCTAATTTTGGTTTCTAAAGCTTATGTGTGACTGAAACATCAAACGACAGCGTTTTAACATTTTTTTTTAAAAACGTGGTTTTTGAAAACGTGGTTTTTGAAAACGTGCTCAAACCGGCCCGGTTCCCTGGCCCGGCCGGCTCATCCGGCTCATCTACAATTCAGTTTCAGCAAGGTATCCGGTACGGGGTACCCACCGGAATCCGGTCTGACCGGCCAGTCCGGTCCGGTTTTAATAACACTGGTTCACTGGACTATAGGCCATAATTTAAAAAATAATAATATACAAGTATGAGTGCTTTTAGAGTGAGAGATCAATTAAGTCATTACCGGTGTATCACTAAAATATAAAATGCAAATACATATTTTTGATATAATATAAAATGCCATGGGTTGGGAAGATTGAATAAACCGATATTAAATCTCAATCATTGGCGAAATGTTATACTATATCTGTTGTTGGTTAATTTTTTTGATATTAAAAAGGGCCTAAGCCCGAAGAAAGAGAACTACACAGGAATTAGCCTTAGAGTAAAGACTCCATTACAATCATCATGCACAAGATGCAAAATATAAGAAGGTGGCTGAGCATAAACACAAAGGTCATCCCCGGACTCGCACCCCATAGTAGCAAGGCCATCTGCGACCATGTTCGCCTCACGGTAAACATGAGAAATCTTGACTTGCCAATCACCCTCCAATAACTGCATGACACACCGAATAAGTCTTTTCTCATCAAAGGAACCATCCGATTATTGGTGATAGCAGACACCACAGCTGTGAAGTCAACCTGCAACTCAACTGTTGAAACCCCCAAGCTCCTAGCCAACTTCAAGCCTTCCCAAACACCCCAAAGCTCTGCCACACAAGGGCTAGCGTCACCAAGGTAGCGCGAAAAAGCACCAAGCCACATACCTTGGTCATTGCGCAAGACTCCCCCACAGTCGCTACCCATGCCATTTCCTTTGGAAGCTCCATCTGCTTTTTGAGTGTGTACCACCCCTTTGACCCGGCCTCCAACTAATGTTGGCTAAAGTCTTTGCCCCAGTTGAAGAGGGGTTGAAAGTATCCCTAGAGGCATATTCTTTGAATATATTGCACGATAGTAGCCACTTTGCATGATATGGCCTATTAAAGTTGCTATCATGCTCCTCTTTGTTCCGCATGACCCCAAAGGAAGAAGCAAGTGGTGGCCCATAGCTCGCACCACCCCGCACTGCAAAGCAAATAAAACATTGTACAAAATCCATTCTTCAAACGCATAGCCAAAGAAATTCACCCGCATTGCAGCAGAGGCGAGAGGTTTCCAAACATTAGTTGCGGGCAATCTCTCAAAACATGATGGATAGACTGCGGAATCTCGGCACAATGGCGGCAATCAGCGGAAACACCACTCCACTTGCCACACCCTAATATTGGTCAAGTTTAATGATTCACCGATAAGAGACTTTAGTTGCTCCATCGCCCTAGAAGCCACCTGCAAATACATATTTAATTAGATGACATTCTATATCATAAATTAATTGAAATACTTATAAATCAATATTTTTTATTTTGACAAACTTCTAAACCAAAACATAAAAGAAATAAAATGCATTAAATGAAATAAAAAATTATAATTTCTTTTGAATAGGTCAGGTTCGTGGGTTTGAGAGCACAAACTCGTTACCCGAACCAAACCAGTTTGGGTATGGGCGGGTTGGACCCAAACTTGAATGGGTTGGGTAAAATATGAGTTGGGTTGGGTCATTGGGTTGAATGGGTCGATCCGCACCTATGTACGCCCGTCATGAGGGATGCAGCAGCGTTAAATCTTTTGAGTGATAGCTTTACCGCCTATTGTGATTAGTTTCTTTAGCTGCACGCAGAGGTTTACACTTAAAAAAAGTATTATTTTCAAAATTTCACCAAAAAGTATATTACTTACAAATGACTCTTACCAACATGGGTTTGAAATGGACACTGTTAATCTGAATTATCTAATTCTCAGTCATTCTTGTAATTTTATGTTAAACATTACATGAATGTATAGCTTTCTGGTTGTTTTTGTGCTGAGCAGATATCTTGTTGGTGTTACTGCCGCTGTTGCAGCACACTCCTTGTTGCAACTACTCATTGGCATGTCAAGATTTCTTAGAATGTCTTCTGTGATTCCTTCTAGAAACCATGCATGGCTTAGTTTTGCTGGGGATCAGGTACATACATATATAGCTATACATATTTTTATTGTTCTAATCATAATAATGAAATGTAGTTCATAAATATTATATTTGACATGACTGAAAAATAGAGTAGTGAGATCACATTTCTGGGAAAGCCTAGCTAGCAGAACTTATCATTAGCTTTGTAGCCAACATGCAAAAACCATTAATACTACAATCAATGAGTTGCATATTTGGATGTGGGTTTGGATCATGGATTCCTTGTATGCAGTCATGTCGTTTCTGATTTGGACCGATCGGACGACTTATGTTCCAACTTAGTATTTTGGACTAGATTTACCAAACTAGGACTGAGGATATGCCTATCTTGATCTGACGGTTCATATGGCACAACCGCCTCAACTGTGCCTATGGCGCATTTTTAGTGTCGTTTAACATTTTGTTTTTGACCCTCGGGTATTAGAGTAAAAGGGTTCTGATTTTGGCGAAAGCTAAGTAAAGTCTAGCAAAATTTGTCCCCGTCAGTATCGAATTGGGTTCTTCCGAACAATTTATCTTTAACTGGCACTTTAACCACTTGCGCCTAATAACTTGGTTTGTGTTGGTTAACTTTCTCTTTATAGTAATTACTTGTGATCATTCTAGTTTTAGCGCTGTTTGGATAAATGACTTAATTAAATACTTATAAAAATTAGTTGAAACAACTTATGAACATGTCATAAAGCTGTTTCCACAAGCTCTCCCAAACAGTTTCACAATTGCATATGCCGGTAGATAAAGCCCAAATAAACCAATCCAAATAGGCCCTTAGTTTCAATTTTAGGACTTGAGAATTAATCCTAAAGTGGGCTTATTATCTATGTGACTAAGTGCAATTTTGTGGTAAAATTACAGGCATTTACTTATGCATTGATGAGTGCTGGATCAGCTGCATCTGGTGTGACCAATCTGAATCGTGCTGGAATCAGACATACACCTCTGCCAAATTTTTGCAAACCTCTGCACAAGTTTTGTGATCATGTTGCCATCTCAATAGCCTTCACTTTCATTAGCTGTTTTTTGCTGGCTACATCTACTGTCCATGATGTAATGTGGCTCTCCCAACACTAAGTTGCTTCATAAAAAGTAACCTATAATATCATTAATCTTAAACTACATATCTCATACAATTATCCCTAAATCTCAGTGTACTTGCTTTCAACTCTCTTGCATCTTAGTTGCAAGATGTTCTTTACATGTTATAAATGCTGCTGTGAATGTGTATTGTATGGCAATGGCAGTATGGTTGCTAGTATATTAGACTTGTCTTGTAACTATGTTCCACTTGCTTAATAATTTAAACTATAAAGTCATGTTTAATTACAGTTTCCATCTATTGCAATTTGAACATTGTAGATGGGATTAGTCTCCACATTTGCCGTGGAGGATATATTGGTTTGCCAAAAAATATGTTAAAGTCACGTAGGATTTTGTGATAATAATTTTCAACCAAACAGCTCTTTGTAAAATATACTAGTCTGATTATTTGCGCGATGCACAGAGAGCGCTAGTTTTGGGGAATATATATACACTAATTTGATAGTTGTTCGTATTAAACTTGTTATAATAAGAGTTTAAAGAGAACATATCAGCAAAACCATATATTTGATGCAAATAGTTTAAAAGTCATACTAACGATCAAATCAATTACCATTGGATTGTTTACAATTGCTCCAACGAAGTCATTCTCGAAATTTGGATATTACTTTCCCCACTCTCCCTCCTACTCTTTCACACCCTTAACAAATTGTATTCCAAAAATAATCTTGCGTGAAACGCTGTGGAGGATGTGTTTAATGACGGTTCGAACGACCTTTTCGAACAACATCATACGAACGCAATAACATTGATGAATGTGGTGTGAGTGTCCATTATTGTTGCATCGGTTAACAGCATACGAACGAAATAAAATAGGGTGTTTGAACAAGGTTATGCGAACATGTTCGAGTGACCCCTTCGAACAGGTGAAATTACGCATAAGAGGGTGTGAAGTCAATAGTTAACTCACGCGTACGATGTCGTTCGAACGAGTTCGAAGGCCCGTGTTCGAACACGTGAAATTTCTTGAAAAAAAAGAAGTTTTGGCTGGTCTTTTGGTCATTTCACACCCTTATGAGGTGTGTTTTGAGTAGGAGGGGGAGTGGGAAAAGCAAAACCCCGAAATTTTGAACGAAAGACATTGCAGGTTAACGACCCGAAACCCCCAATTTAGAATTGAAAAATATATTTGCCTCTTCTCCCACCCCCAAAACTCCCTCCCAAACATACCCAAAGTGTTTGTAAACAAAAAGAATATATATATTGGACACACCCAATGGAACTCGAAATTATAGGGGTACTTATAAAATATTTACCAATCACACTCTTTTCGACAAAAAAAATATATTTGCCAATTCTAATTTTAAAATTAAGAGTTTAATTTATATACTTCTATTGTGTATAGAATTTTACAACCACCACCAATTATAATTTATTAAGTGATTGATTACCAAATGACCAAATTATTTTTTTATGATGTGTCAACCTATAAATAATAGTACAAAATTTATTCAAAAGTAAACAAAAACCACACGCCCAGTGGGACTCGAACCCACAATCGCTTGATTAGAAGTCAAGCGCCTTATCCATTAGGCCATGGGCGCTTCGGTGCAATACTTACAGGCTAATCGATTTTATATATTTTACTTCAGAAGAACTTTACCATCCATATATTACGCAAGACCCGAAATAAATATTTTGATCAAAAGACCCGAAATAATTTGAACCCACCTATAATTCAATAAGTTAATGTGTGATTTTTTTTTTCATGTACCAAAAAAAAATGTGTTATGTTTTGTTTACAAAATATCTTAATTTTTCTTGATACTTAATATATTTTTTTATAACAATATTTCCCCATTTTGTAACCGGTGGCAGATCCTGATAAAAAATTTTATGGAGGCCAAAATAATAACAAATATATAAAAAATATTAACTATATAGTCATAAGGGTTTGTTTGATTTAGTGATTACATATGTTAATTTTAATGTCGTGGGTTCAAATATTGTTTGGTGCAGTTTTTATATTAATTTTGAGAAAAATATACAAATAACTATAAAAAATTTGGAATGCAAAGCAGAGGAATCAAACTACAGACCTTACATGCGCCACTAATACTCTTGACCACTCGGCCAATGGGTAACTTTGTTAAGTGTTGTTCATTCAATTATATTATATATAATCTAACTTTGAGTATAAAATATGTGTATATATTAATTTTTGGCAAAATTACACCAGATGATCTTTAAGTTATTTATTTGTAATAAGTTGGACCTTTAAGTTTTTTTTGTAACAAATAGACACTTTTAGTGATTTTTCTAGCTTATATATTTGATGTAATGCTACTTTATATATTGTGATTACTCTAACTTATGTATTTTGATGCAACCAATCATATTTTGGTGTATTTTGATGTAATCGGCGATATGAAATTTTTCTAAAAGGGCCAACGGTGTCAACGTTAGGTAACTTAAAGGGTCTATTTGTTACAAAAAAACTTAAAGGTCCAACTTGTTACAAATAAATAACTTAAAGGTCCTCTGTTGTAATTTTACCTTAAGATTTTAAAAACAATAGGGGGGTACCGTGGCATCCCCGGCTCCCAATAAGATCCGCTACTGTTTGTAACCAAAAAATATTTACACCTATTTATTATCAATTAAAAAAAACAATTATGAGTTGTTCTCAGCTAATATTTTGGTTAACTAAATGCATATAAAAAATTACTTATACTAAGGTACGAATTCACGCTAAATATTTAAAATAATAGCAAACAAAATTTCCATGTAAGCATAAAAAAGCCACAAGCACTCTAAAAGCTAGACAGACGTTTTTGTAATGGTGTTTAAAAATTTGTTAATTGGACAACGACGCAACGTTTTTAAAATTTAAGAGATCTAACCATTACAAAAAAAAAACTAAGAGACCTGTTCGTCACCCCAAAATAAGTTATGGGACCTCGAGATAGTAGACAACTAATAAAACAATTACCTCGATCAATCAAAAAAAACCATGGATCAATTGAACAAAAACTTTGGTTGAAATTGTTTTATTAGTTGTCTAACATCGTAATTGAGCATCATAATTGAAATCTTTAATTTGCAAAAAGATTTTGTCTTTCATAATCATAATTTTTGACCTTCGCAAAAAGTAGAAGAAGACAAATAGTAATTATCAAAAGGCGTTTGCTTTTCTCACATCCCCTCCTACTCAAAACACACCCCATAAAGGTGTGAAAAGACCAAAAGGCCGGCCAAAACCTCTTTTTTTTCACGAAATTTCACTTGTTCAAACAGGAGCCTTCGAACAGGTTCGAACGAGGCCGTTCGCGTGTGTTAAATATGGACACACACCCTCTTTGGCGATTTTTAACTTGTTCGAATGGTGTCATGCGAACAGATTCGCATGAGGGTGTTGAATCGCTGGCTGCGCAGAATAGCGAGATATTGGACGTCTCAGATTCCACCGACAGTTTTAATCAACGGCTTACAATCAGTCAAATGTGTCAGATAAAGGAGTGGATGTCATTCCCTTTGGAAAACGTGCCTGAACGGATAGAATTTAAACGGCTTAGATTTGTGATCTAAAAATGAAATCAACGGCTGACATTTAACCACGCCTATTATAAAAGGGGGTTCAGTTTCTTCACCACATTCTCACACCTTCTTCACCAAACCCTACTCTCCTTCTTCCCAGATTACTCTCCCTCTTGATAGATACAACCAACGTCAAATGGAATGGCAATTGTGCCCAACCCAGTACTCAAACAACAAATTCCTAACGGCCCTTCATCACCATGGGACTGTCACTACCGAAACACTAGTTTCTTAGTTAGTTGTTTGCTATGTTGTTTTTAAGTCTTTCGTATTTGTTGTCTTTCGTATTTGTTGTCTTTCGTTTTTCATGTCTTTCGTATTTGATGTACGGTTCTAGTTTTTAATAATAAACTATTTGTCTAACTTAAACACCACTGTAACATAGATTAGTAATTAGTAAATAAGTCATAAATATCATACCCAATTAGACTAAACCAATTTAATAAAATCAACCAACCAATTAAACTCCCAACAAAACACAGAAACTGTGCTGTCAAACAACGGTTCAAACAATACCATGCGAACCATGTTCGAACAGCCTCATGCGAACAGGTACGCATGCTCTCATTCGTACGCATGCTGTCGTTCGTATGCATGGAGGAATTTTATGTTTTTTGAATTAGGGGTATTTTGGGAATTTAAGAAGTTACGGGGGTGTGTTTGAGTAGGAGGGGGTGTGGGAAAAGCAAAGTCCTTATCAAAAACAAGAAAAGAAAAGAAGATAAGTAGTTAGTTTGATTTGCTACAATATAGCAACATATAAACAATAAGTAATGGGCCATGATAAACAGCTTAAGCATTAAAAACGGGCGACTAAACCATATTTTTTTGGGTTGTTTTTTCTATACCCTACCCAATCCCCATATACCCCTACCAAATTTGAAAACCCCAAAATGTCATTTGTAATGTATTTTTTTAAAAAAAAAACCTCATCGTATATATGACATTTGGGACTTATATACGATGCTCATTTTTACCACATCGTATATATGCCCTTAAGAAGTATATACGATTGCATATTACACGGCCAATCGTATATACCTCTTAAGGGCATATGTACGATGTGGTTAAAATGAGCATCGTATATATGTCCCAAATGACATATATACGATGCGTTTTAGTTTTTTTTTAGTTGTAAAAAAAAAATTTAACGGTCATGATTCACTTTCAAAGTTGATCAACGGTGTGAATTGCACGACAAAATCAACGGTTGATAATCTTTTACCTCAACTATAAATACCCACCATCACTATTTTCACACCAAAAATTCAACTACCTTCTATCACACAACACAAGTGAAGATGATGCAGGCTTCGCTAATGTCATACTACGAACCTTCTTCCCTCACTCTCGTTCATTCTAATATGGGGTTCGCTGATCATCAGGGCATCATCTTGCAAGATGATGGTATAGGTTTCCATGGGAGAGAGGTTTTATCGTGTAGGTTGAAACACTGCATATCATTTGCTGCTCTTAAGCAGAAACTACTACGGATATGGTTCAACAAGAGAACGACGAGCATGAGATAATTCGTATAGTTTATCGAAAATCGGAAACTGATGGAGGTATTTACTGGTCTACATGGATGTCAACAGTGAGGATGACGTCCGAGACATGATGTCCATTCATATTACATTTAAATGGAAGAGTTACATTCATCTATACGTCGAAACCAGAAGGACCGTCGCTGAGATCCTTCGTCGATTAACTCCACCAACTCAGTACTTTCTATTGTATTTTTTTTATCTGTCTATTTTGATTGTAGTTGTTTATGTTTTATCGCTTGTGTAAATTTGTTTTATCGAATCAATGAAATCGAAAATTTATGCAAATTCGTAAAATATAACTACCGAAAAAAAGTAATAATAAAGTGTCAACATCAAAGTAATATGTGTACAAATACATCAAAGTACAAATACAAAATCCCTAACACGTTTTTGTAATTATAAGCGTTTATTTTATCCAAGATATCTACACTGTTGATGTTAATCAAATCACGAGACTTCAAATTATAACTGTTAATAAAATCACAACCGTTAACAAATAATAAGCCCATCGTATATATATCTTTTGGGACATATATACGATGTGCAATCTTTAGGCATCGATCGTATATATGTTTGTTGTGCGTATATACGATTGACTTAAAACGCATCAATCGTATATACGCACAATGAACATATATACGATGCCTAAAGATTACACATCGTATATATGTCCCAAAAGAGATATATACGATTCGTGTAATTTTGTCAAAAAAAAAAGTTTTTTAAAGGGCATTTTGGGAATTCACTATTTAATGGGGGTATATGGGAACTTGGTGGGGGTACAAAAAAAACCTTTTTTTTTTTTTTGTGACTGAATGACTAAACCATCTTAACAACCACACTATGAGACATGAGAAATATTAGGCTTAAATATGTTTATAGTCCTTGTAAATATGAGGTGTTTTGGTTTTAGTCTCTGTAAAAAATTTTTTTTAAATAAAGGTCCCTGCAAAATCAATTTTTTTAAAAAACGTTCTTCTGTTTGTCAAACGTTACAAAAAAACTTGAGTTGACTAACAGAATTCTGATGTGTAATTTTATTTATTTTTAGTTTTTAAAATGCTTATTTAGCATGCCACATGGATATTATATTATAAACTAAATTAAAAAAAAAACATAAATCCCCAATTTACAACCCATCCCTCTCCTTCTCCTTTTCACTGTAGAAAAACCAACTTCCTTTGGCAAATCTCTCCCTCTCTTCTCACCAAAAACTTTATTCCATTTCTCTGCAACAATCTCAGCACATTCCCATCTCTCCCTCTCCAATCTCAGCACTTTTTATTGCATCTTTCCCTTCCTCTTCTCATTCTTTGCAACAATGTTACATGATACCACAACTTCTCTTCTTCCATTTCTTCTTCAAAAAAAATCAGAAGCATTAAACATTAACACATCACCCAAATGAAAGTAACAGAAACCAAAACCCAAAGTAGAAAACTCGCAGCAAGATGAATTGGGAATTTAGGGTTTTTAACTTAAATGTAACATGTGGCATGCCAAATCAGCTTTAAAAAAAATCTATAATCTATAACAATATATAAAGAGAACTCCAAAAAAAACTGCTCCTTTCGCTTCCTAATTTTCTTCCTTAAATACCCTTTAGTTACGGTAATAACAATCAGCGGTTAGGAGAGGTTATAAAATCATCTACCGGTTAAATTGTTTGAAGCGGTTAAATGGCATGCTCATAACAGGGGTTCTCTTCTAAATTCTAATGGAGAGTTAACTATAAAGAATTTCCGCAAAAACATATCAAGAATCACCCTTCCCACGGTAATATTCTATTCCTTTCTGAGCATCATGACCATCTTCAATTAATCATAATTTTTTTATTGTCATTCGTCTTTGAATTTTTTTGCTTTTATTGTTTGCCATTCGATAGGTTCTAACAGTGCAGTACATGAGAAGGTGATTTGCGAGAAAGCATGTGGATCGACAATACAATAAATATTTTATTATAAATTACAACTAAGGATAGAAATTTATAAATAAAAGGATATATATACTAAAATTAAGTATCTACTGTAGCGCGGTAATAAAAGCGAAGACGGGCAAGGGAGACGGACACTCCAAATTTTACTCCAAAGGCTCAATAAGAACCTTGCTGCAAACTGCTATGCACACCGTGCTGATCCAACGACCAAGCTCGGCTCGGCGTGGTCAAAAGGTCAACATCACACTTCATCTCTTCAAGTGTGCTTCCATGCGCCTTGGGGATCCCCGTGTCAGTCGCCAATAACGACCAAAGTGAGGTCACATATTTATAAATGTTGTTGGCGACTTACACATGCATTCCCAAAGCGTATGAAAGAACCCGTGAATATATGAACAGTGATCTTGACCTTTCGACCTCGCAGAGCCGAGCATGTTCATTGGATCAAGAGGGTGTGCATAGTGTTTTGCAGCGAGTTGTTTGTTGGGCCTTTAGGGCGAAGCCCATTTGGACTTAGCTAACTAAGTACAGAAGACAATAAACTACGACTACTTAAAGGGTCTACTGTAGCGCAATATCAAAAGCGGAAGACGGGCACTCCAAATGGGCTTCGCTCCAAAGGCCCATTAAAAACCTCACTACAAACTACTATGCACGCCCTTCTGATCCAACAACTAAGCTCGGCTCGGCGAGGTCGAAAAGTCAACATCACACTTCATCTCTTCACTTTGCTTCCATGCGCCTTGGGGATCCCCGTGTAAATCACCAATAACGATCAGAGTGAGGTCACATATTTATAAATGTTATTGGTGAGTGACACGTGGATCCTCAAAGCGCATGGAAGCGCACGTGAAGAGATGAAGTGTTATTTTCATCTTCCGACCTCGCCGAGCTTGGTCATTAGATGAGAAAAGGGTGTGCAACTGTGCATAGCGGTTTGCAGCGAGGTTCTTATTGGGTCTTTAGAGCGAAACCCATTTGGATAGAGCTAACCCAATCCAGAATACAAAAAACTACGACTATTTAAAGGATCTACTGTAGCGCAATATCAAAAGCGGAAGACGGACACTCAGGCACGGGAGTGTCCGTCTTCCGCTAGTTAGAAATAAAATATATTAACACATCATAACTTTGTTAGCCAACTCACCATTTTTTGTAACAGAAGGACTTATTTGAAAAAGTTTGATTTTACAGGGATCATTTTTTTAAAAAAATTTGCAGGGACTAAAACTAAAACACGTCATATTTGCAGGGACTAAAAACATATTTAAACCGAAATATTATTAGCAACACATTCTTTCTAATATTCTCTTAATGATTATTCAAATGTCATGCATGTTCTACTAATTATCAAAACTTTATTTATAAAATAGCGAGATCAACGTGAATTTAACCAATGTTAAAAAGTTTGGTCGAAAAAAAAAAGTTTGAAGAAATTTGTTATTTCTTCTAACTCAAATTGTTTCCTGTTTCTTGACCAAAAAAAAAACGTTTCCTGTTTTAGCAAATCAAGTTGTCTTAATTTAATTGTTGTTTTATATTTGCAACAAAGTATTACTTTTTTTTAACTTATACTCAAAGCTGTCAATTTTGGCCCTACCCAGTGGGCCGACACAGTTGTCCCAATTTGTATGTTGAGTCGGGCTCTAAAAATATAGGCCCAAAATCAACGGTATGCTTTTGCTCTAACCCGCGATGATATAGTTGGGCCGGGTCGGACTGACCCTTGGGCTTCGAATATTAGTTAAATGTTGTTCGTTGTCAGCTTGCTGCTGAAGTTGTTGATGTGATCGCTGAATTTGTAGTATTTTAGCTCAACTACACAATATAATTTGCTAGTGAGTTAATGGCTTGAGAATATTGGTGACTCAACCATAATAGTTTCTTGAAATATCAAAGGTATAGTTGAAATAAAATACTACTCAATTTAAGCTTTTAAAGAGATTTGTTAATTAGTTATGTGGACTTCATTTAAACTTTTAAATGAGATTTACAAAACTAATTACCTTAATGTTGAACACGAAAAGTTAGAGATTTTTTTAAGAAAGTAATTATATTTATGTTGTAAAAATCTCATTTAGAAATATAATTTCACTATCCAAGCTAGTAACTCAAACTCCAGTCCCTATTATGGTTGAGCTTTAAATTACTGTTCATCTCATTTTGTTGCCTAATAGAAGTTTTTAACTTTTCATATTCAGTATTAAAAAAAAATTGTACACTATCATTAAATGAAATGAAAAAAAATCTTGTGTATAAGAGATTGTTAAGTTGCTAACATTTCTATTTAACATATTGTATATTTCCAACTTTTACATTTATTAAATGATTACGTTGAGTAAACCTTGAAGGGTTGATCTAGTGGAGCATGACAGGAGTTGTATCCAAGAGGTTCCGACACTACAAAAAACATTGGGTTTAGCGAGGGAAATATCAGTGGCTAAAAGGCCCAATTCCGTCGCTAATTGCCATTAGCAAGGGAATTAGCGAGGGACCAGTTCAGTCGCTAATATCCTCCTCGCTAACACATTTAGCGAGGGAAATTGTGCCAGTCGCTAATTAGCGAGGACATATCTCGTGGCTAATTCCTCGCTAATCGACAAAGACGCTTCCCAACTGACCGCACGCTTCTCAATCTGAGTTTATTATTATTATTATTATTATTAGTGTTATTATTATTATTATTAGTAGTAGTATTATTATTACTGTTATTATTATTATTTTTTTTTTATAACCAAATTTTCCAGAGAGAGAGAGAGAGAGGAGTGAGAGTGGTGGTGGTGTGGTGGTGGTGGTGGTGTCGTAGAGAGGGAAGGAGAAGGAGAAGGAGAAGAGTAAGGGAGAAAGAGAGTGAGATGTATGTGGTGGTGGTGGTTGTGTGGTGGTGGTCGTAGAGAGAGAAGGAGAAGAGTAAGGGAGAAAGAGAGTGGTGGTGGTGGTGGTGGTGGTCGTGAGATCTATGTGGTGGTGGTGGTGGTGGTGGTGGTGGTAGTGTGGTTGGTGGTGGATGAGAAGAAAAGAGAAGAAGAGAGTGGAAGAGAAGAAGAGAGTAAATGAGAGAGTGGAGTGAAAAGAGAAGAAGAGAGTGGTGGTTGTGGTGGTTAGTGGTGGTGGTGTGGTGGTTGGTGGTGGTGGTGTGGTGGTGGAAGAGAAGGTGGTGGTGGTGTGGTGGTGGAAGAGAAGGTGGTGGTGGTGTGGTGGTGGAAGAGAAGAAAAGAGAAGAAGAGAGTAAATGAGAGAGAAGAAGAGGTGGTTCGGATTATTATAAAAAAAATATGACAGTTTGCGAGGGAATTAGCGAGGGACTGCTATTTTCGTCGCTAAATGCCACTGCCAACGGTCAGAATCCTGCAAAGTGTACTGTCATGTCAGTCAATTAGCGAGGGAACTGCTATTTCCGTCGTTAAATGCCTTGAAAAACGTGCAGCTCAGTTTGAAATTGACGCCTTGCATTTAGCGACTGATATTCCGTCGCTAATTGCCACATGTCCGTCGCTAATTGCCACTTTGCGAGGGACTCTTTTTCCCTCGCAAAGTCCCTCGCTAATTTTTGACTTTGCGAGTGACTTAATTTTCCCTCGCAAAGTCCCTCGCTAATTCATTGTTTTTTTGTAGTGCGAGTTCAACTTCCCGTTAGTCTCTTTGAGGTGAGGTAAATGTAAGCTCAAAGAACCCGAAGGTCTTCCCTAACTTAGATAGGGGCGTCATTTCGTCACGCAAAAATTTGTTATTCCAAAAAAAAAATTACGATGAGTAAAGATGGTTATCTAAATTCGGAGCATCTATGGATTATGGCTTGGATCTTTGTTGCTTTTGTTCTCTTGTTATCTCTACTTTCTTAATAGCGGGTGCTATGGGAGTAAAACACATTAAAATATAGTTTTTTTTGGTAGAAAACAATTTTAGGTGAGAGAATGATGTCTTAGTCTAAGGTAGAGAAAATATTCGAACTCTTTAAGAGCTTACAAAGGTAACTACATTTACATCATTCCAAGGAGACTAGTGGAGAGTTAAACTTAAGATCTCTCGAATACAACTCTATCATGCTCCACTAGACCAAACCCTTGGGATTATTAAAATATAATTTTGGTTTTCGTTTCTCGCTTTTTTTTCACTCATAAAAAAATTGACAAATTAACAAAATTAAATGTTATCTTAATCTTTTAAACTAACAAAAAAAGAATCTTAAAAATTATTGAATAATAACTTTTTGAATGCACTTTTCTAATTATCTTCAAATGAAAAAAAAATATTCTAGGAGGCTGTCGCATTCTCCCTTTGTTACACAATATAAGTAAAAATGAATTAACGAAAGTTGATGTATCTAATCCAAATTTGAGACCAGATACATTAACTTTTGTTGACCTACTTTTACTTATATTTTGCAACGGAGGGAGTACTCACATTCAGTGGCGGACCCAAGACCTTAGGTCAGGGGTGCAAAAAAATTCATTATAGTTTTTCGGATTGTTAATTTTATTTTTTCAAATGTCCTCTCTTAATTTACCAAAATTAAGTAATCAAGTTATCTAACTCCACATATATTAAGAGAAAATCACCAAATTAATTTCTAAGTTTACTTGTCATTATCTATTTAAGTCCTAAAGTATGTGAAAGTGAGAAGTGGTTTGCAAAAATATGTTATAAATAGTCTCTTACGGATATTATTAGGACAAATTTATTAAAAATTGGGTGCAAATTTAAGGATACTACTGTACTAGTACAAATTTAAAATTTCCGCGTTCAAAATAATTTGATATAAAGGTACTAGTACTGACATTTTGTTTGCAAAATGGTCAACTGAACCCCCTAACAATAGTGTAGGTCCACCACTGCTCACATTACATCAATCCCAAGAGGTTGGGCGCCTTATGTGCATGGCATGAGTTGTATATGAGATCTCTCAGGTTCAACTCTCCACTAGTTTCCTTAGGGCAGGGGAAGCCACGTTATAGGCTCCCATGGTTTGAGCCACCCCTGATTTTTTTATGGTTTTGCAAGCTTCCCATATTTTATGGTTGTAGTCTACTGTGGAGTTACAATTCTAGTACTTTAAAGCTTAGAATATGGACGAAAAATACTGATATTTAAAGGCGAAGAAAACCTCCCCATATTATAAAAAGTATACTTAGTAATTAAAGAAAGACTTGCTTGATATGACTTTTTTTTGGTTACAGAAAGATTTATAAGTTGGATTTCGGGTGTTTACCAAGAGTTGAACCCACATCCTTGCAAGAGAATGCGTCAATTCCTTACTAACAGAGTCAATATTTATTCGCTTGTTTGATATGACTCTAATATTAATATCTTTGTTATTTGGAAAGAAAGACATGTCTTTTATTTTTATTTATTACAAAATAATTTTTAGCCCCCTCAACTAATATTCATTTCTGCCTCCGTCCTTGCCTTGGGGTGAACTAAAAGAGCTTGAAAATCTTTCCTACCTTAGACTGCCGTTACTCTAAATTTTTAGTACCAAAAAAATGCTCACATCACATCATGGCCACGCATTTTCAGCTAATTATGATGTAAGAATACTTCATTATCTCCTCTGGAAAAGTCACCTCTTCTAGAAATTTTTTTCATTGCAACGGCAGATTCTGAATAAGACATTGTGATGAATATTTAAAACCATACAACGGTACGATTCACAGAACGCAATTCTTTTTGTTTTTGGTGCAAAAACGTGTCTCTCTCTTTCTTCTTTGTCTTTCAGTTTGAGTCTTTTTTTTTTTTGATTAATTCTGTGAGTCCTTTCCACTAAACAAAATAAACTTGTAAAGTTGTAATAATTATTTAAAACGGTAGGCTTAGTCAAATGAGTTAGTTAGGAAAATAAAGAGAAATGGGAGTAGCTTATCACGTTGTAAATCCCATGATGTAGTACCATTTATTTATTTTTAACGTATAAAACGAAGTAAAAGAAAGAGGGACTGAATGATTATGGTGAGAATGATAATGGAAGATGATGACATGAACAAATCAACGAATATAAATATTGACAATTGCTTTTTTAAAAGACTCACTAAAAACGACAATGTTAATCAACTATTAAAGTTCAAATTAAATTAGTCATTGTAACAAAAAATAGTTATAATTGGTCACAATTAATATTACAACTAATTTGACAAAGACTTGCCAAGTACCTGGGTTCCAAGTGACTATTCTTTATGAGAATGTCGAGTCGACTACATATCTTTTCAATTTGTTCTTGACAAAGTAGATTAAAGATTCACTCCTTAGAAAGCAAGTACAATATTTCCTTTATAAGTAGAGTAATGCTTACCAAATCTGTGATTCAAGTTCTCCTCGTGTATTTTAATTAGTAATTTTAGGGACTAGATTGATTGATGAAAAATACATTTGAGGATCAATCTAACTCACGAAAGACACATTCGATAACTAAGTCGACTAACAAAGGACATATTCTGTAATGTTTTGAATATATCCGGAGACTATAAGCTATAAGAACAAATGTCTCAGATATCAAGGACCAAAGTAAAGTAAAAGTTAACTATTTGGTTTTGTATGATTTGCTAAAAAGCGAGAGATTTGGACCATTAAAGTTGTATCAGATTTGATTTGAAAGCCATTGCGATCTTGGTCAAAATTGGGGGCAAGAGACTGGACAAAAGTCTGAATTCCCGTCCCTCACAAAACCATAGTACAGTTTTCTGTCCCACAGTTCAACTTTTTGATCACCCAAAAAAATACCAAAAATATTATTTTTATTTTTTACTCAATAAGTTGTTTCTCTCCGAGTCTCGATCTCTTATCTCACTCTTCTCTTTCCTTCCTCTCTACCTCTCTCCTCTCACCTCTCTCTCTCTCTATTATTATTAAAAGTTAAACTCTATCTAAGAATTGAAGATAAATTTTATTCAAATGAATGGTGAAGTAAACTTAATACAATATGAAGAGGTGATCACTATATATAGTGCACCTTCTAGTGAAAGTAAATACAAAAATCCAACTAACTAACTAAGAAAAGTAGTTACAATTGAAAACTAATTTAACTAACTTGTAAACTAACTTTCTAATACTCCCCCTCAAGTTGGAAGAGAGATGTCAAGATCTTCCAACTTGGAGATGAGATGCTAAAATAAAGCTTTCATGCATCTTGCACTATCAGTCAACCAAAAATTCAAATACACAAGCCACGTGAATATGAATTCCATTCAGCAATCATTGTAGACACTTTAGGAAACTTAGGAAATTGAAATCTCATTCTACAAGGCCAAACATTAGTGCTACTATGTTGATGGCAATTGAAAGCTTGCAAGAAACCACATGTCGACAAAAGAACATTGAGCAGTCTTCAAAAAACCCCAGGCAAAAATGTGGATCCAAGAAATCAATCCAAGAATCCTTATCAAACATAGAAAACCTTGAATTCTATGGAAAGGAGAAAGGCTAAGACTAGTAGGAGAAAATCCTAAAATGTACCAAACATATCTGAAAGACCATATGAGTTAAAAAATATTTCATTTGCTGGTCCATTCGCTCTTCCATAGCTACGAGACATAAACACAGTAAAGATGATGAAGCGGGCTCGAGGGATGATTGAGGAAGAAGCTTCAAAGAACTTTTTGAATACGCGCAAGAAGTGACTGAATTTGTCCTTAGAGAGATGTCGAGATACCAACACAAGAGCAGAATTATTCGAAGGATGGAGGTATAATGTGTCATCATGGTTTTGTGGAGGATTTGTCATAGCAAAGATGAGTTGAACAACAACCAAGCACGTCAAAGAACAAAGGAAGAATGATGAACGCAGAGAATCTCAAAGAACATATGGAAGAAAAAATCAAGAAATTTCTTTTGATACCACAGTGAACACTAATGTTCATGAATCGCAAAGCAAAAGAAGAAATTTGCGAGAAGACAATGGAGGAATCACCATGAGAGATGAACGCGGAAGCTACATAATCGCTGCTGATACCATATTAAGAGTTAAACTCTATCTAAGAATTGAAGATAAATTTTATTCAAATGAATGGTGAAGTAAAAACTTAATACAATATGAAGAGGTGATCACTATATATAGTGCACCTTCTAGTGAAAGTAAATACAAAAATCCAACTAATTAACTAACTAAGAAAAGTAGTTACAATTGAAAACTAATTTAACTAACTTGTAAACTAACTTTTTAATAATTATATCTTCTCATCTCATGACCTCTCTCCCTCATCTCTCTCTCCATCTCTACCTCTCTTATATCTTCTCATTTCATAACATCTCTCCCCCTCTCTCTTTCTTCCTATCTTCTCCATCGCTTGTTTTTCTTTATAATTTTTTAATTATAATATACTATATGTTATATAAAATCGTTATAAATATTAGGAAGAAAATTATAGTGAATTTCACATTTTTTTGCTTGTGCTGTTCATCTTTGTTCATCAAGTAGTGAACATGAAAAAAAATTGTCTAGTCTAGTCCTGTCAAGTACAGTATTGTTTAGTCTAATACTTTTTTTTAAACAAAAGGAAGGGTTATGAAGCTCGTTAAAACCTTCTGATGAAAATCTCTCATTAAGGAAAAAACATCAGGAAGGAAAGAATACTCCCCCTAAATTTTATCTTTGTTCAGTCTAATACTTATCTGTTTGTAAATCAAACAGACCCCAAGCTCTGTTTGGGAGTTAGGAGGCTAAGGTAGGCTTAGGAAGAGGAGAGGTAAAGAGAGAAAATTGATCTACTATCCTTGTGAGAGCATTTTTGTGGAGAAGTGAAAAAAGATACTTATGACTAATATATTTTTTATTTGTTAGAATAATAAAATGATGGAAGGAATTTAAAGAATTTTTCGAAGCCCTAAAAACTTGTCCAATACTTTTCTTAGTTCCCACATCTTGGGAGGTTGTGTTATTATGAAGAAAAATAAGTTCTCATTCAAGGTGGGAATTATCCCTTTCCTCTTTTCTTTTTACCATAGTTTTATCCCTCCCCTCGAAAGTCCTAAATGGGTTTTAGGATATATTTGACAAGTCTCATATCCACTAGTGGATAGTAAATTTGACTATTGAATGAAAAATGTGTTGGATAACACTAGCGTTTAGTTTCGTGTTTTTTTTTATATGTACACCATTTACATATCAAGGTAAGGGCATTTTCTGGGCCTTTCTTGACGGCGGCTAGCACGTCTGCAGTTAGCCAAACGGATAGTGATTCCCCTCAGCCTCCCACCACCATACTGGATACGCTTTCTGATCAGAGTTCGCCTGTCAACTCTTTGGAGGAGGCTCATTCTTCTTCTACACAACCCACGACTCAGCTAGATGCCCACTCTTCTAACTTTGTGGAGGCTCCTGACATGAGAATTTTAGGGAAGAAGTGGGGGATGTCTCAGATGATGAGGCTGTGTCTGCTGTCTCCGAGCAAGTTGCTACATCGAACCCAATAGTTGAATCTGACATGAATATTTTATGAAAGCTCTGGGATGGATCTTCAGATGGTGTTGGTGTTCATGTGACTTCTAACTCGCATGGAATAGTTGCGTCTGTACCAGTTGGTCGTTTGTCCAAGTCTCAAATGAATAAATTCAGACAACAACGACACCAGTTGGTTGTTGGTTACAATACTCGCTCAAGAGCTAATTCTGTCTCTGAATCCTTTTGATCTGGCTTGCTTCTAGCTTGTATAGTTAGCTTGAGTATCTTCTATTTCTGTTAGTTAGATTGGTTATGGTCTAGCCTGTAGGCTAGAGTGTTTTGGGGCCATATTAGGGCCTTTCTACTATTGTTTTCTTTTCTTTGATGACAAGGGTTTCGGCCTAGTCCCCCCTTCGCCTTCTCTGTCTTTCTTTTTTTTAATAAATTCGGGCAGTTTGTTTGTTTGTCAAAAAAAATAATGGAATAGGAAAGATGATGATTTTAATGGTAAAAGACTAAATTGAAATGGACCTGAAAGTCATGTAAGCTACTAGTCATCAACACAATGGACACGTCATCGTCTGTTAAATCAGATGGACAAAATTTCCAAAAAAGAACTTATGTATAACAAATTTAAAATTTAGAATACCAAATTAAAGGAAAATTAAAGAACCAAATGTTGAGAAACATGACACCATGGAAGATTGAAGAAGAAAACTCTAAATGACTCTTATATTGATAAAGGTAAAATGATATAAATGAGAAAAGGTAAAATGAGATTACAACAAGCCTCTTTATATAGGCAACTACTAACTAACTCACTAATTACTAAAGATATATCTCTAATAGTCCCCCGCAAGCTAGAAGGTGTTTACAACACTTCTAGCTTGGGATGAGCAAAAAGAAAATACATCAATCAAAAGAAAATTACAATAAAAGATGCCGAAACTACATCGGCAGAAATCAAAGCCATAAGGCAAATGCTTTAACCATCGAGTAGAAGTCACAACTCAAGACTATAACCACTCGGAGGAAGCAACAATCCAATGCTTAACCATCAAGTAGAACCACAATTCAATGCTATAACCACCCAAAGGAACACTACAAAAAAAACGAGAATTAGCGACGGAATTAGCGAGGGAATTTTTGCCCCTCGCAAAAAACTGACATTAGCGACGAAATTGTAGGTCCCTCGCTAATGGTCACATTAGCGAGGGAATTAGCGACGAAATTGGCACGTCCGGTGATTTGATACCGCAGATCGCTCGACTATGCAAATTGATGCGATTAGCGACGGAATTGGCACGTCCCTCGCTAATGTCTAGTTATTTTTTGACCAAATACCCCATTATCTCACTCTTCTCTCACTCTTCTCTCATTCTTTCACAATACCCACTCCTCTCATCTTCCTCTTCCTCTTCCTCTACTCTCTCTCTCTCTCTCTCACCTACAAACTCTAACCCACCACCACACAACCACCACCACCACCACTCACTCTTATTTTTCACTCACAACACCCTCATTATTCTCTTCACAAATTTCTTACCCACACAACCACCACCACCACCACCACGCCCCCACCACACCACATACCTCTTTCTCTCACTGTTTTTCTTCCACCACCACCACCACCACCACCACACCACCACCACCACCACCACCACCCTCTTTCTCCCTTACTCTTCTCTTTCTTCTTCTCTCTTACCACCACCACCACCACCACCACCATACCACCACCACCACCACACCACCACCACCACCACCACCACCACCACCACACCACCACCACATCCAAACAACAACAACAACAACAACAACAACAACAATAATAATAATAATAATAATAATAATAATAATAATAATGAGTAATAATAATAATAATAATAATAATAATAATAATAATAATAATAATACTACTAATAATAATAATAATAATAATAATAAAAATTCAAATTGATAAGCGTGCCAATCGGTGAGGTTGCGTCTTTGTCAAGATTAGCGAGGAATTAGCGAGGGGTGGTCCTCGCTAATTAGCGATCGACACAAATTCCTCGCTAAATGCCACTAGCGAGGAGGAATTAGCGGCCGGCGGTCCTCGCTAATGGCAATTAGCGACGAAATTGGGCATGTTAGCGACCGAAAATTCCCTCGCTAATGACCGTGTTTCTTGTAGTGGAAGCAACAAAAGCTATAACCGCTCGGAGGAAGCAATAGTGATATAACCACTTGGAGGAAGCGACAATGCTATAACCACTCACGGGAAGCAACAATGCTATAACCACGTGAAGGAAGCGACAATGCTATAACCACTCAAGGGAAGCGACAATGCTATAACCACTTGAAGGAAGCGAGTATCAAACAAGCCAATAAGGCAACAAGCTTAACCATAAGGCAAGCTAAAAACAAGCCAATTGGGGCTAAAATATCATGGACGCAACACAAACAGGAACAAAAATTCAAGATTGGCTCCCATTGCAATTCACAAATTGAATGATTTAGAGAAGGCACCAAGCCTAGCAACAAATTGAAATATGAAGCCTCCCTGCAAAGGCAAAAGCAAATGGCAGCAAACTAGTAAGGAAGCATGGCTGAAAAGAACAAAGGCAAATTCCAGGGACATCCCAAACAGAACCAATCAAATACTCATGCCTGAAATGTCAAACCACATCTTCCACAACACGAAATGTGAGAAAGTGATAAAGAAAATTATTCATAGACTAATAAAATGGAATCGGATCCAAAATTGTAACTATAGGAAAAATTGGATATGAAGGAAAGAACGCAAAATGGAAAAAGGATATGAATGAACAGCGAACTAATAAAATAATAAAAGGAACTTGCAGCGGAATCAGCTTTCATGGTGGATACCATGTTTGTTCTGATACCATGTTGAGAAACATGACATCTATGGAAGATTGAAGAAGAAAACTCTAAATGACTCTTATATTGATAAAGGTAAAATGATACAAATGAGAAAAGTTAAAATGAGATTACAACAAGCCTCTTTATATAGGCAACTACTAACTAACTCACTAATTACTAAAGTTATATATCTAATACTAAAGTTATATCTCTACTACCAAAACAAAACTTTAGAATAAATTAAAGGCCAAAAAATACATTTTAGCCATTTTTAGCCGTGTGCAATTTAAAAAGAAATTACATCGCATGAAACTGAAAAGTAAAAACAAGGAATGCTTTCAAAAGAAAAGTATGAAACTGAAAATAAAATGTTGTAGATTTCATTACATTATTACACTAATTGGACGGGGCTAATAACAAGGTATTTTTGACGACGACACGTCATCAAGACACACTGATAACTCAAGAGCACGGAAGGTGTTCTTGATGGCGTGTCAGTCAAATACTGACCGGACATGAGAGCGCGTGTCAAGTAGGGACCAATAACTGACTTGCCCGTTGCAGGGCTGATCTCCCCAAGCAGATAATTGTAGCTAGCAGTTTTGAAGAGCTCGGCTATATATAGAAGAGTCCAGAGAACGAATTCGGCATCTGATAAGTGATAACACATACACAATAACCCTGTATAATCAACTTGTATAGGAATTCCATTGTAATTACACTGTCAATACATATATCAATCTTTTTTTTTTTTGTATAATTTGAGTATCATTTGTGCGTAACTCCAGAGACCAATGTCAGGTAGGACCCTAATGGGTGACAAAGCTCTCCCTCAAGAGATTTAACATTACTTCATGCTCAAGGTTGTATTCGTCCCAAGATCTTGGTTAAGTTGAAAGAGACTCTACCATCTCATCTAACTGCTCAAAAAGTGGGAAACACTTATTCAGCATTCACATTGTCGCTGTTTCTAGTAAACAGAGGAAGTTGTCAAAGACTATATGTAGAGAGAAGATACATCATATGTATGAAAATATATTACAACCAAAAACAAAACTAATAAACCCAATTGCCATAGAATTCGATTCCTTCTAATCCCATTGGCGAAGAAGGATACACCCAACTATCAACCGAGTCAAACCACACGAACTCAGCTGCCGAGTCAACTGAGTCATCATCTTTTTCTTTAATTTTCGGAAGCTCAACTATCTGGCTAAGCTCTTCAGACTCTGAACCAGAGTGAACCACGTCAAAGTTGACCATAGCAGCTGCAGCGGTTGCAGCAGCTTGAATGTCACGTGGTGCTGACGTGGCAGGTGTGGGAAACACGTGAGCTAAGTGAGGGAAGTTGAGAATGGCGGAATTGCCCTTAATGGTTAGAGCAGCTACGTCGTGTGCTCTAGCAGCCATTTCTGGTGTCGCGAATGAGCCGAGCCAGATTCGTGATTTTTTACGAGGCTCGCGAATTTCGGAGACCCATTTTCCCCAGTTGCGCTTTCTTACGCCGTGGTAAATTGGGTGCTTGCTATTGTCTCTGGGCTTTTTGGGCTTTTGTTTTTGGGCCGAAGTGGAGGTTGAGGCGGGTGAGGGTGGTGCGGCAGTGGTTGTTTCTGCCGAGGTTGTTGTAGATGATGTCGTTGTTTTTTCTGTCATTGTGACTCAGTTAATATTAGAGTGGGAATGTCTATGGAGGAGAATGTAATGTATATGGATAGATATAGATTATAGATTATAGAGTAGTAGTTATTCACAATTAGAGTAAGGAGAGAGAAAGGATTGAGGTTATGGACAAGCAAGCACAATATGGCTAGTCTTTTTGTAGAGGAGGGTACGCTCACTATTAAAGCGACCCTTGACCTATACCAATAATGTGTTTCATACTTCATTCTCTTTCATGTTTTTATTATTATTTAATAAAAAGAATAGAAAATTGGAAATTCTCTTTTTTTGTTAAGAAACTTTTTCACGTTTTTGTAATAATAAGTGGAGAAATGTTATTTAGCCAAAATCTCCAGTCAAAAATAGCTAAAAATTAATTTACAACACCAATTAATCAATATGCACTACATTACCCCTCCAAATTCTATTATCCCCACATTACCCCTCTCATTTTTTTTTTCAGATTTATATTTTGTGGTGAATTTTTTTTTGCCATTCAGATTTACCTAATTTGAGGTAATTCTGCTTTACATTAAATTAAATATAATTAAGGCTAAATTACTGTTTTGGTCCTTTATCTTTGGCCTCGATTTCATTTTGGTCATTTATCTTTTTTTTTTTCTCGTTTTGGTCCTTTATCTTTCATTTTCATTTCATTTTGGTCCTCGCATAGTTAGTTTAAGCTAACAGACCTTATACGACAGATTAACTTCATCGACGTGGCGTCTTAAATTAATTAAATGACGTGGCAAAATTAATTGAGGTGGCAATTACACATCAACATTTCATGTTTTTAAATTAAAATAAAAAAAACAAAATTGAAATAACAAATTAAATAAAAACAAAAAAAACATTAAACTGCAGATTTCATTCTTCCTACGTTTTCTCTCTTCATCTTCATCTTCATCTTTCATTCTTCCTACGTTTTCTCTCTTCATCTTCTTCTTTTTTCGATTTCATTCTTTACGATTCTGCAGATTTCGATCTTTGTGGTTTTGTTCATTCGGTTTCTGCAAATTTCGATTTCGATTTCGATTTGGGGGTTTATAAAGATTTCGATTTCGTTTTTGGATTTCAATTTTGATTTGGGGATTTTGCATATTATTTCGATTTCAGTAGACATTGATTTCGTTTTGTGGGTTGGATTTCATTTTCTGGGTTTTTTTGTTTTTACGGGTTTCAAATTCAACCCCGAACACATGTTTTTTTCGGTATTTTGTTCTTCTTCATTTCCAACACAAACCCATAAATGAAATTCTCAAAAGAAGATGAAGAACAGCAGTCTCAAGAAAACAAAGAACAAATTGTTGGGTTTGGGTTTGAAGAAAACATTGATTTCGTTTTTGGTATATTTTGTTCTTCTTTTTGTATTCTTTGTTGTTCTTTGGATTTTATTCAGATTTTGTGTTGCTGGGTTTGGGTTTGAAGAAAACAAAGAACAAATTGTTGGGTTTGGGTTTGAAGAAAACATTGATTTCGTTTTTGGGTATTTTGTTCTTTATTTTTGTATTGCTGTTGTTGCTGGATTTTATTCAGATTTGTTTGTGTTGCTGGGTTTGGGTTTGAAGAAAACAAAGAACAAATTGTTGGGTTTGAGTTTGTCATGATTTGTTGAATAATTGTAATATTTAAATAATACATTAAAATGCCACGTCAATTAATGAGTACATGTCAGATGGACGCCACGTCAGCAGTTAACTGTCAGCGTGGCGTCCGTTAAGGTCATAGACAGAAAACTACAAAAAAGTACCAAATTGACACAAAACTGAAACATAAAGGACCAAAACGAGAAAAAAAAAGATAAAGGACCAAAATGAAATCGAGGCCAAAGATAAAGGACCAAAACAGTAATTTAGCCTATAATTAAATACGAATTTATCTATTTAAAAGATAAATCCGGTATATAGTTTTTTTTATAAGCTCGGTATATAGTTTTTCATACAAACATATTTATGTTTTAAATAGATAGATTCCGTTTGTGATTTTTATCATGAGCTGTTTGAAACATCAACTGACACCTCATTCTTTGGGAGGTTAACGAATGAGGAGCGAGGTATGGTGGATGAGCACGAAGATTGAAGGCTGCACCAAGAGACAGTATGACAACATTGAAGATGAATTTTAAAGGAAAACTGACCTCTATGTTCCAGCTGTATAGGCAACGTCACATGTACCGGTCAAAGCTGAGAGGTCCTAAGATAGTGATATCATGTGGGCGCACCGCACTTCTATCAAGTTATTTAGATTGTTTCTTAGAGTTTTGATCATGGACAACACATACAAGACCAAAAAATAATGAATACCTCTCTTGGAAATTGTTAGTGTGACTTTCTCGATTGAATTTGTGATTTGTCACATGAGCGTTATGAAAATTTCAAATGGTCATTGCAGAATTTGAGAGATTTGTTTGAGGTAGACAATCTACACTACAACAAAATTAGTAGATAGGCAACGCTTTTTTTCATCCATGGGCAGCGCTTTTGAGCGCTGCTGAACGTGGCGTTGCTGATTCCACTCCATCAATGGGCAGCGCTCCCTAAAAAGCGCCACCCATTACCAAACATGTCATCAGATAGGCAGCACTCCCTAAAAAGCGCTACCCATTGCCAAACACGTCCTCAGATAGGCAACACTCTCTAAAAAGCGCCACCCATTGCCAAACACGTTCTCAGATAGGCATCACTTCATTAAAAGCGCTGCCTATTGTCCAAACCTGTCCACCTATAGGCAGCACTTCATTAAAAGCGCTGCCCCTTGCCTAATTTTTTTTTGTTTTAATTTTTTTTCTGTTTTGTGTATTTTCCTTTTTATATCTACAATTTACCTGGTCATATGCAGCCAATACAATCCAATCAAATTCACACACACACACACACAGTACACACACACACACACACACACACACACACACACACACATATCATTAGCTAACAAATTACAATACATAACCAAAACGAACTCTTTATATCCAAATGCACTAATATGTCAACATAAGATGAACCAAAACAAAATAGCTAACAAGTTACATCATCTAATTCATTTTTTGAGCCTTAAGCCAAGCTTGCCTTCTTCTTGCTTTTATGTTTTTTCCCAAATTGTTGAAACCACACAGCTTTATACAGTGGTGCTCACCACCTCCTCTGCTCCACTACACTGTTTTTCTGCAAAAGCATAACAACAAATTTTGTCTCATTATAACAACAAGCGAACACAATGAAGAGGGGGAGGACAGAAAAAAAAAACTGAGAGGAGACAATGTAGAAGTAGGAATTCAGAAACAAAATAACAGTAGCTAAAACCAAAGTTCATCAACTACAGTCACCAAAAAAAACCAACAACTATCTCAAACCCTCACCAACAACTCACGGCCACCACACCAAACCACTCACAACCACCACCGTTACCAAAACCCCCATCCCCAAAAGACACGGATCAGAAATTGAAAGAAAAGAAAGAAAGAAACAGAATATGATAAGAGAATGAAGAGAGAAGAGATTATTACCTCACCACCACCATGTCCAGCAAACCCCACTATTTTCGACAAGAACCGCCACCATCACGCTGTCTCTTGTCCGTCGTAGCCACCCTCTCTCTCTACGACGTTTCCCCTTTTCGTGTCCTTCTCTTCTTCTCTCTCTCTCGCGATCTGCCTCTCACCCTCCATGTGTGGTTCTCGTTTTCTCTCTCTGGAACATTTATAATGAATTCCCAAAAAAACTCAAGGTAACAATAGTTTTGAATAAATATGAACAAATCAACAAATCTTTTTGTTCAAATAATTGAATTGTTACTTAGACATTGATCTGGATCCATAAAAATAAATCATTGCTCATTATAATGCAAGCTGCAAAATCTTGGGATTGTTCCCTTTACTTTTGCTAGGTGCTTGCTGCAAAATCTTTCAATAACTAGGAACTTTTTTAGCAACTTCTCATATATGTTGCATTGGCTTCTGTATATCAAGGTTTTAAGGAACACTCTCATTCAATTTCTCCATAAACAACAATAAGCTTATAAAAACTTTCTCGCGAGTGAAGTGCTATAAATTTAATTTATCTGAACAGTTCCCATAAGGTAGAAGCTAATCTATATTAGGCCTTAACCAGTACAGGAATGATCAAGAGTCGTTTAGGGTTCAATTCCAGAAAGTGATCCTTCATAAGTTATTTGTAAGTATACATAAAAATATGACATGGAGAAAATAATTGAAAGGCGAATCCACATAGAGTGGTTGAGGATGCTATTATACACGTCTGAGAGAGAATTAACTCCAAAAATACAATGGCATGCTAGCATTAATCAATAGGCACGCAGATAAAAAAATCTAAAAGTTGAAACAACCGCTTGATGCCACCTAAATAAATAAATAAATAAAAAGACAGCATTACAGAGTGCAAAATAATATGCAATAAAAATCTACCTTGTTCTTCCTATTATCCCACCACTCTCCTGGGTTAGCAAAGAATGCTTGCCATAATTCCACCACAGAACTAGTACTATTGTTTGCAGGATAACTCCCTTTTCTCCCTGAAACCATAACAGAAAAAGGCTAAACTAATTAGTCAAAAACAAAACCCATAAGAAGTTGCCAACAATATAGTATATTGCATTGAATATATATGATTTACCGGTACCTGCAACAGTCAGAGGAAGAAGAAAATAGCGAGAGAGGGCGAGCTGGAGAAACGACGATAGAGGAAGGGAGGGACGGCGTGAAGTGTGACGGTGGAGAAAGGGAGCTGTGGCGGTGGTTCAGCGAGAGAAGAGAGAAGAGGGAATAGGAAACAAAGTGAAGGAGAGAAGGCATTACGAAGTGAAGTGAGAGAATTAGACTTAAAATAATTTTTTTATTATAAGACAATAAGTAGCGCTTTTTAAAAAGCGCTACCCATTCATTTCCGTGTTTTGGGCATAAGTATCGCTTTTTAAAAAGCGCTGCCCATTCACTTTCGTGTTCTAGGCATAAGTAGCGCTTTTTAAAAAGCGCTGCCCATTCACTTCCGTGTTCTAGGCATAAGTAGCGCTTTTTAAAAATCGCTACCCATTCTACTCCATGTTTTTGCATAAGTAGCGCTTTTTAAGTAAGCGCTACTCATTCTTTTCCTTTTTTCACCTTCAGCAGCGTTCTTTTAAAAGCGCTACTAAAGGGGGTGCATTTTTTTAAAACTTTTGTTGTATACCTCAGGTGTTCTTGACCGACAGAGATCTTGGACTGATGAGTGCCATTGATGTTGTATTTCTGTCACCGTGAATTTGCTTTGCGTGTGGCACATAAACAAGAATGTGGGTGCAAAGTCTTATAGTATCAACTCATTAGTACTTCCGCTTTTCACGGTTGGAGCAAAGACACAGTGTTGATACATTGAGAATTGATTTTGGTGGGGAAAGAACCATAGATTACTTGGAAATACAAAAAAAAAAAAAAATAAATTAATTAATGAGATTAAATATTGGTGGGAGTAAAGTATCATAATAAATGAAGGTATTGTTGAAAGAAAATCATAAATATTATATTAGTATTTTAAAATGACAAATAATTTGAGACGGATAAAAATGACAAGCGGGTTGTTGTCCCTCCTTAATAAAATCTTATTGAAAAAAAAACATATTTATGAAAAGAACGCACAAGAATATAATACTAATATTCCATTAGTAATGGGATTAAAAGGTTGTCTAGTTTATTTTTAAAATTAAAAACAAAGGAATAAATTTGTACACAATTTTTGCATGTTTTACTATACTAAAAAGTAAGAGCCTGGTTCAATGTAATAAAGGAGCCATCTCACTCAAAAACTAATTTTACTATACTAAAAAGTAAGAACAAGCCTGGTTCAATGTAATTAAAGAACCATCTCACTCAAAAACAAAAATAAGTTATAGATTGCTTACGCACAAAGCTACAAAGAATGAAAAGTTCTTGGTCTTTCTTTAAAATATGTAATTAAAATAGTCTGAAATAAACATGTTTGACACAAGTATATACCAGAGCCAATAAAGATCGATTCAGTTGGTAAGAAGTACTCACTCATAGCTTGCAATAGCGTGGGTTTAACTTCTTCTACTAGTGTGAGAAGAGAACCTCTTTAGTGAGTGATTTGTAAGTATCTCTTCTGTCGAAGCACCAAAGTTCATTAATTATCATTATAATGACAATTTTGTTTGGGTATACCTCATTAGTCCACGTTGTCCTTGTTGCCGTTACAATCAAATTGTCCGTTGTGTTGTCCAAACTCCACTCTTTCCACCTTTTATAGCCATCGACAAAATTATATATTAATGCATTATGCACCATCACTCCTTTTTTATTTATTATTTACCGTTTCCTTATACTTTAGTTTCTTCCTCCCATCTTTTTAATTTACTTGCACTAAGTTTAATTTATGGGTAATGACTTAGGATAAAAAGAGACGAATTAGAATCATAACTAAATCCTTTATGAGAAAAAAAGAAGGGACATATCTACCATCGACCACACTAGGATTTAGGTTGTCTAGCTAATTGCTTCATTAGTAGTGTATTAATCATCTTTTCTAATAATAGAGAAAAAAACATTTCTACCATATGATGCTTGGCTTGTGTATTCTTGCGCACTACCAACTCAAGCATTCCTCTAGGGTTGAAATGCCTAGATGAGGTATGGGAGTTTAGCTTTATCGTCGAGGCTGAATTTTTTTTTCTTTCACTTCAACACAACTAACCAATTGGTGTGTGTAGTGTATTATTCTTGAGTTGTTCTGGATGTCAGTCTCAATTGTGAAAGCTGAGCCGATATGCTATCGAGATTGGATGTTGTTAGAATAGGCTTGTACAGAATATTATTGTAATTAGAATAGTTACCTGTGTTCTCTATTACTTTGTATTATTTAGTCTGGTAGCTCACTTGGTATAGTTAGTCTGGAGATGAGTTTGTCAGATTCTTAGTAGTGTGTTAGACTTAAGAATCGACTCAACTTCCTTAATCGATCTCATTGTGTATATTTGTTTGTATATATAGGGAGTGATCCCTCATTCAATAAACAAGTTCAGTTTTACATTCCTAACATGGTATCAGATGAAAGATTTTTTCTGAACTTCACCCTCTTTCTCACTCACGCTGAAACTTTCCTTTTTTCCTCTCGTGAGTTTCTCTCCCTTTGTTGAAAAACCATAACCGTTTTTCACCTCTCATCATCGCAATATTCAATGTGATGCTCTCTGAATCTTGATCCAATTTCTCCTTTTACATCGAATTGTCGCTTCTAAATGCTCTTCGTTGTATCTTCTTCATTTGGATCTCGTTTCAATTTGTTTTCTCAGAATTCTCCTTTCAGTTGAGTAAGTATCTTCGCTGTGCTCTCTAAACTTTTCTCTCTCTCTTTGCGATTTTTCCTTCCTTGCCAATCGCTATATCTGTTTCTTCTTTTTAATAGCGTTTTTTGGTTTTGTCTTCTCCATAAACCATTGCATTTCAATTCTCTGATTATTGTTGCGATTCGTGTTCTTGTTTCGCTTCTGTTTTTTGATTTGCAATTGCAATATCAGATTTGAGTTTTCCCTAAATCGATTTCGTTCTTGATCGATTTTTATTCAGTTCTTGAATTCTGTTTTGAGTTCCTGGATCGTTTCTGGATTTTGCATTTCTTGCGATTTCATGGATCTTCTCCGATTCACAATTGCATTCTTGATTCGAATCATGTTTTCTGTTCTTGTTTCGTCCTCTCTAAATCGATCATATGCCTAAATCGATTTCAGTTTTGGTTGCAATTTTCCCTAATTTTTCAGATCTGGACGTTGTCCACAATTTTCCCTTTATTCTTGCTTCGATGCTTCTGTGAGACTGTGACCTTAATCGTTGTCTAATTTGCCATTTGCAATTTCGGTTCCCTCTCACATTCTCTTGTTAGTTTAGATTCTGAATCGTTCATTGTTCTTGCATCAGTTCTGGTTTTGAATCAGTTCAAGATTTTCTTCGATTTCGAGTTTTTTTTTATTCTATCTGGTTTCGTGGATCGATTCTTAATCTTGTTTCTTCTTTTGCGATTTGCTAGTTTGAGTTACAATCATATTCTGATTCGTGGATCGTTTCTCCATTGTATTGGTTTTTCTACGATCTACAATTATTGTTTGCAAATTGCTTCTTACACATTCTGAAATCCGAATTTCTAAACAAAAAAAAAGCATTTTGTTTCTGAAAAATCGAATTCTAACCGGAGATTTGGTATTGCATCAAGTTGAGTTCACAAATTGCGATCCACGACTTAGTCTTTGAGGCTCTATTGTGTTGATCATCACCTTCATCATCACATTGGATCGTTCAAGTTTGCCAATCTCGGATTACACTTATAGTTCTGGATTACAGTGATCATTGGACAGGATCTTGTTGCTTCCTTCGGTGCCTCTGCTATCGCAAGATATATCAAGGGATGTCCAGGCAAAGATATTAACTCTTCAGAGAAAAACTTCAAAAAGGATTTGTTCACCTCATGCCAAATGCCTCCAAAGACTAGTTGGTTGGTTTTCCTAGTTTTTCTACTATTCTCTTCAAGCTGCACATGATTGTTACTCATGATCCAGCTTGAGGGGGACTGTTAGAATAGGCTTGTACAGAATATTAGTGTAATTAGAATAGTAATATACACAATATACACAACTGAATCAGTTAAGGGAAGCTGAGTCAGTTACTAAGTCAGTTAAGGGAAGCTGAGTACAGAATATACACAATATACACAATATACACAATATACTAATGATACCATGTTAGGAATGTAAAACTGAACTTGTTTATTGAATGAGGGATCACTCCCTATATATACTGAGAATATATACAATGAATCGATTAAGGGAAGTTTTGAGTCGATTACTAAGTCTAACACACTAGCAACTGTACAAACTCATCTCCAGACTAACTATACCAAGTGAGCTACCAGAATAAATAATACAAAGTAATAGAGAACACAAGTAACTATTCTAATTACAATAATATTTTGTATAAGCCTATTCTAACAGATGTCAGACTAGTTCCAAGTGATGATCCATCACGTTGATCCGACGTGTGGGGTTGTACCTGTACACACACTTCGACGCTCAAGTCAGCTCATAGAAAAGATGTCAGACAGTAATAAATGGGTTCCTAATGCATTGATTGGACAACATATTTATAGAAAGCAGTGTCAATGACGTGGTTGATCCTTCTGTCAGGCGCATGAGCCGAGGTCAATTTTCGATTGTGCGATGAGATGTGAACCACACCGTTGATTGGATGACAAGGCGAGTGAATTCCCAATGGATCATGGACATGGGCCGCTGGCTAGCCCAAGTCTGAAATAGCGAGGCCCAATCCAAAACAGTTCCAGTCTCAAATAAAGATTTTTTGGGTGAGAATTTTTATACCCCCACACTTCTCATTTTACCCCTTAGCAAAAATGCAAATTGGATTTATCATTTAAATAGATAAATCCGGTTTGCATTTTTTAAAACTGGATTTATCTATTAAAATGATAAATCTGTTTTTTATAAAAATATAAAATATATTTTATTTAAATTTTTAAAGATCAAAAATTAAAAAACGGTTATAAAAATACCACTAAAAATCTGTTAAAGATTAAAAACTAATCTAAAAATTATAAAAATACCACTAAAAATCTAATAAAATCAAAAGAAGGTTATGCAAACTTTTTTTAGATATTTTTGAGATAATGAAAAATTTAAAAAAATAATAATAAAAATAAACGATGGAATTCAAAAAATTAACTTGAAAACCGATTTTTTTGCCAAAATTATCTAGTCGGTGTACAACATTGTCGCATGTAACGAATATTTACACACTCGACAGAACTAAAAGATCACCGATATCTATATCTATTTTATTTTTTAAAACAGAATAAAATACAATAGAATATTTTAACAAATTTATCTATTTTATTTTGAAAAAAGAATTTATCTATAAATTATTTTTTTTAATTTTTTTAATACTACGGATTTATCTATAAATGCATTTTGCATTTTTTAATGCTACAGATTTATGTATAAATCCATTTTGTATTTTTTTAAACGGTAAAATGGGATAAATGTATTTTGTGGGGATCAGGATTCATTGCATTCAAATATGACGGCAGTTCCTGAGTTTAGCTTAAAAGTAACTACTCTCTCTCTCTACAATTTTTTCCTCCTCACCATTTCAATTCCACCAAAAAAATTAATTGCCTAATTTTAAGTTGAATTCAGGAACTGCAGTCATATTTGACTGCAATGAATCCTAATCCATATATGGGTGGTATAGTGTCAAAATGTGGGAGTATATATAATTTTATTTATTTATTTAAGTTTTACATTTTAGTAATTCTTTTATTCCTATGGATCAAATTTCTGTGACGTGTAATTTCATTTTGGATTATTCAAAAAACTAAATAAAATTAATTAATTTTTCTCATAAAAGGTGAAGTTAATTTTTTTTTTACTTATATTCGAGATTAATAAAAGTAGCAGGAAGGACTGGTATTAGAACATGCGAATGCTCTTTCCCAGACACAAACAGTATATTCAAATAAAGTCAGCTCTTTGTTCACATTCTCAATTTGCTAGTGGAATGAAAATATATTTTTCCATGGCTAAAGAAAGTCTTTTTTTTAATTAGCCAAATGGCATTGGCAACAACCATGAATTTAAAAAGATGAGGGAACATATTATAGTACAATAATATACCTTGGTTTCATCATCATTCTCATTTGTCTTACACGCAGCCATTAAAGTGCCTCACTAACACAAAAGAAATAGGACAAAATATGAGGAAGGATATTGTGGTGGCTAACAAAAGAGTTAAGAAACTTTTTCTTTTAATTTGTGTTCATTAGTCTCACACGTTTACTATATAGTACTTGAAATATAATAATGGATCTAGTTACTCAAGTAGTAGTCTTTTTTTATTAACTGATTGTGGTTGGTTTTTATGATACATGTTATTACTACTAGTATCCTAACCTGTGCGATGCACAGGAAAAAATTGTTGAGACATTGAGTATATCATTTAAAGATATCGTAAGTTAAAAAGTGTTAAGTGAGTTTTAGTAACATAAAATAAAATTGGTTATGGTTGATATGTAATTAAATCAAATTATACGATATTGTAAATTAAATATTAGAACATAAAATGACATTTGTAACATAAAATGATTTATGATTCCATTAATTGAATTGAAATACATTGATATGTCTTATATTACAATATATTATACTACTAAAATACTCTTGTACTCATAATAATCTATTAATTTTCTATTAGAAAAATCAATTAATTTTATTTAGGCTTAATTACAGTTTTGGTCCCCCTATTTTCACCAACTCACGATTTTGATCCCCCAAGAATTTTTTTCACGAATTGGATGGTCCCCTTATTTTCACTAGCTCACGATTTTAGTCCCCCAATAATTTTTCTCACGAATTTAGTCCCCCTATTTCGCGCTTTTCACGATTTTAGTCCCCTCTAGGAAAAAAATAGGGGACTAAAATAGTGAGTTCTTGAAAAATAGGGGACTAAAATCGTGAGTTAGTGAAAATAGGGACTAAATTCGTGAGAGAAAAATTCTTGGGGATTAAAATTGTGAGTTACTAAAAATAGGGAAACTAAATTCGTGAAAAAAAAAAAATTCTTGGGGATCAAAATCGTGAGTTGGTGAAAATAGGAGACTCAAAGCGTAATTAAGTCTTTTAGGATTTAAGATTTTATCACAAAATTTATAAATAAATTTACTTACATAAGAAAATTCTATTGAAAAAATAATGAGAACAAAAAAACAAAATCATATAATATGTAGGCCCGTACTACGCACGGTATATAGTAAAAAGCATATACATTAATAATTCTAATAAGAAATGGGAATGAGAAAAACACAATAATATGTAAATAATTACTAAAAATAAGAATAAAATAAGAAAAAGAAACATTTTTTGAAACCATTAATAACCATTTTTTGAATTTGAAAGAATTCATATCCACAGTGCGTCGTGCTACACATAGTGAAAAGAAATAATATACATTTTATATTTAAAATTAGGGTTAAATATATGTTTGGTCTCTATAAAAATCACTACAAAAAAACAGAGGATTAGCGAGGGACGTTGCGAGGGAATATTAGGTCCCTCGCTAACTCAGTAATTAGCTACGGACGTAGCGAGGGAAACCACTAGTGCAAAAATGACTTTAGACAGCCCCATTTAGTATCGGTTGTTTAAACAGCCGATACTAAATTTAGACGCGGTGGCAATTTTGAAATTAAATGGAAGTTTTCAATTTTAACGCTTACATTAGCATCGGTCTTTTAAACAACCGATACTAAATGTGTATCTCAAACACATTGAGTATCGGTTTTTTAAACAACCGATACTAAATGTGTATCTCAAACACATTTAGTATCGGTCTTTTAAACAAACGATACTAAAGGTCACGTTTAATTTTCCAACAACACGTTCTCCTTCTCTCTGGAGTTTCTCACTTTCTCAATCACTCACGACTCTCTCACTCCCTACGCTCCACTCTCTGAAGTCTCTCACTCACGACGCTCATCGCGAGTCTCGTTCTCATGTTCTCTACTCTCCGCCTCCGCTTCTCTCGGTCCCGTCGTCGCCTTCCTCCTCTTTGTTTTTTTCCGGCGTCGCATTCAATGCAAAGAGAACCCCAAGTATTCAGAACGACGAAGTCTTCCCTGCCGTTCCAAAACGACCTTCTTCTCTTCGTCACACCTGGTATGCATTCTTCTTTGATTTGATAAATTGCTTCTGCAAAACCCTAAAAAGAAGAGATGGTATTTGAATTTGAAACCCTCAACTCGGTGTTCTATTTGCGAGAAACCCTAACTCTGTTTCTATTTGCAAACTCGGGATGTAAAATCAATGGAGTATAATCAGGATACCAAGTACTTGTTTCTAATTTGTTAGGGTTTCACTTTTTTGCTTATTTATGATATTCTGTTTTGTTAAATGGATGAGAAGGTAATACTGCTTTGTTTTGATTTCTAACTTATGATTATCTTAATATATGAACAAATTTTGTACATGTAAGAAGAAGTGATTATTAGATTAAACTTTAGTAATTATTTTAACCTTCATTTCATTATATTGAAAAGAAACCTTGTTTGCTTTTGTAATTTCGAATTTGAAAGTAATATCTTCTTTGAACCATCATGTTGTTGTTTATGTTTTTATCTTGCCTCGAATTGAGCATTTTAGTGCATTTGTCTCCTTCATTGCAACGAGATATCATGAAGCCTTCGATGAAAACAATTCTTGTTTCATTACTTCTATGTATCCTCTTAAACCTTGCGGTTAAAGGGTTTCAAAATCTCATCTCATGTTTTTCTTATTCGAAATAATTCTTCTTCCTCTTATAATTTGAATTTGATACTACTTTCGACCATGTTAAGAGCTCGCAGCTTCTATGCGGTCATTCAAGTCAGGAAACCAAAGGATAATTATTAGAATACTTGTTTATTGTGCATCGGTTGTGTTACATCGTAGGCGATATACTATATTGTTGTTGCTTCCTTTTTCTAATTTGATTGTAAACTTTGTAACTTAATGTACTTTTGCGAGTGTTTTGATTATCTGTTTTAATTAAGTCAATTTCTTTGGGTTGAATTTAATGTCCTTTGGCATCAACTTTCATCTTTCGTGAGGGTAGTCTTGAAGAGGTAGATCTCTTTTTAATAGAACTTTGCTTCTATTTTTTCATTTGATATATACTTTACTCGCTTACATGATTTTGCCATTTGAGAAAAGGGTTGTCAAGATTATCTAAGATGTCCTTGATGTTTTGCATTGCTTAGTTTAATAACTGGACTTTTCCTTTTGTCTACCCCCTCTCCTCATTTTAAGCTCTACATTAACTTTTTATGAAGCAATCGAATTTGGTTTCATATTGTCATTTTAGTATGAGTGCGCTTAAAGCAAATACTAGTAAGTTATTGGTGCTTATCCGCATTGTTCTCTCGGTGAAGGATGTGATTGTGCCCTACTCGCATCGTATAAAAGCGTATCGGGGGTGACGTAGGTGTTGTTAATCGCAAGACCTTGTTGTTTTTCATGGGCAATCGATATCGCAAAGAGGTAATGCAATCTTCTTTTTTCCTTTGTCTCACTACAAGAAAAATCGATTTGCCACGGACATTTCCGTGGCAAATGTACAATTTTCCGTGGCAAAACAACATTTGCCACGGACAAAAATTGGTGGCAAAACGCTCGTCGAATCGTTTGCCACGGAATTTCCGTGGCAAATTTTTCCGTCGCAAAATGCGTGGCAAATTTTTCCGTCGCAAATCAGTGGCAAATTTCCGCCGCAAATCCGTGGCAAATTTAAATCGCAAATCTGTGGCAAACCGCCGCAAATTTTTAAAAAAATTAAAAAAATGGAGCAAAGTAGTTTCCTACTACTCAAGCAAATCACAAGTTCTATCACAAGTTCGGTGATATTACTCACTCTTTGGGGTGCAAGTGTATTCTTGAAATACATATAATAGACTTACATCTAAAGTATAGCATATAGCTTATGAGTTTAATAACTATATGCTAATGATATAAACAAATTTAACATAAACATTGAATCATAGTTCATCATATTGACACACCATAACATAATATAACTTCATATGACTTATTGTTGCTTGTTGAATGATTGCATTTACCAACAAAAATGATTTTACACAAGAACTTTACACAAGAAAAAGAACAACAAACTAAAGCCAAGAGAGTAGTATTTACGAGAATAGCAATATAAAAGAATTTGTTAGAATTAACAATAAGATTTACTCTCACATAGTTCTAGCTCATAAAGTAATTGAATAGCAATGATCGCTCTGGGCATGCCTTATCCAAAGAAGGTCTTCAAATCTACATCTCTTATCTTCTCAAGAAGCTCATCCCTAAAATAATAAGACCATGCAAATGTTCGAGATCTTTGATATCAAACAATCAATTAACATGTTGCAAGCAGGTTAACTAGATAATATCTTAGACTAGATTAATTCAAGCCTTTCAACTTAAGAAATCTTTACCATATTTACATTCTTGCGTAAGAAATTTTTGAGAAATGTAAAACTTTAGCTACAATTAAAATTGATAAATCCGTCACATTTGTAAGGAATTTATTATTTCACCTATCAAATTGTAGAAGTCGATCGATGCGTTTGAGTAGTGATGACAACAGGAGAATACTCGTAATTGATTTGATCGAGAAAGAAACATAAGTGTCAAAGCGAGGTTGACTAACGTTCAAAGGATTGGGAAGGAAGTAGCGGCTATATCAATATTAAATATAAATTTAAACGATCAACAAAGAAATATATACTCAAAACACAATCTTTGCATGGTTGTTACATGAATGAAAATTGCATAGCTCAAAATCAAACACTCTAGTCGCACCTTTATCAACTCCCATTACTTAAAATTCAATATCCGTTGTTTTGATTAATTATTAGTTACTCAAGAAGCTCTGCTATTAGGAAATCAAAACTAAAAGGATATATTTAGATCGATAAAATAATTCATGCGTGTAATCTTGAGAATCGGCCAAGAGTAATAGTCAATGTACTGTTGCCCAAACTCAAGCTCGCCAATTGATGGACCAATGCGGCAAGCCGTAAAACATCCGTCACGGATTCCCAGTGTTGTCATTGTCTTTGTAAAAATAAGAGGATAAAAATGAATGACAAGCCGTAAAGCTATTAAGAGAATTTTCATATAACCAAAAGTAAGAAGCAAACTTCCCAATAGTAATCTCAATTCCAAACCAATGTATCATGAATCCAAAGGACACCGATCAAGGCAATATGAATAACCAAAAGCGGTGCAATAAAACATAAAGGAACGTAGGATGGATATAATCAGTGAAGTATGTTTCCCTTGTTTTGGGTAGTGGAATCCTACATAAGAAATAAGGATCTGAAGTGGTAGCTCTGATTTTATCGATGGTAGATGGAAGCTAATGTTTTACTAATGGCTTTGTGGCAATTGGTGGAAGCATGGCAGCTATATTAAAGTCAAATGTATTGTAAACAAGACATGCATAACACAATTAAATAATAATCTAATTTATCAAGAATTATAAACACAATTATAAACACAATTAAAACAAAGATGTCGCAAATCGGGCTTAACTAAAATCTATCACAAACCTCAACACAAATGCACTAAAGAGGCAAAAATACCAATACATAACATGTACATAACTAAAATATATCACAAACCTCAAATTGAAGAGGCAAAAATCACAAAAATATCAATACATAACATATACATAACATATTAATGATGAAGAAATTAATTCATGCAATGAAAGTAAGCAATAATCTTCAAAGAACAAAAACAACCAAGCGGTTCCCATCCCCACCGGGAGGGGCCGAGGGGTCATTGCATGGATCCATCTCGCATAAAGTTCTATCATGTATTAGGTCCAATCATCTAATAAAATACTAATAATAACCTTGATGAGTCAAAAGCGAACTCGATAGCTTCTCCGGACTTTTGTTGTCGGCACTACGACCATAGCTATGGCATGTGGAATGGCCTACAAAGAATGGATCATTAAACAAAAATGAGTTACAACTTACAAGTTATAAAACACATCACGAAAACTGGTTCATTATCTAACCACAAGCGAAGTTAAATTGTGCGCTTTAGAATTGCCATGAGAATGGACAAAGGATCACGATGGTAAGCGATTTGCATATTCAACATTCATGTTACTAAATTTTCAAGTCTTTGTTATCTTAGTTTCTTAAAATCTAGGTTTCTTTTGGGTCCACTATCTTACGATGATAAATTAATATACTTTTGAGCATCCGAGATGATTTCGAGAACAAGGAGATGCTTTTAACTCGGTCTCAAAAAAATAAATTATAAATCACGGTTGCTTTACGATAAATGGAGTAGCATTGCGAGAATCAATTAGTTTCATACCATTCCATTACCCCTATAAAAATGTAAACTAGGAAACTTTAAAAATGCATGACATACATAGTTATTTTACAACTAAGATTAACATAAAGAACACATATTATTATTGAATAACAAAACTTCAAATAACCCCATTTATTATATTTACATAATAGTATCTATGTAGTCAATGACGGATAGTGTAGTGTAGCGATTGACCTCAAAACGCTATAGCGATGAAAGCGGGCAAAGCACGGCCGCTACATCGAAGACTAGGGAGAGAACGACATCTGAGAAGTAGAGAAATAGTTACATAGAACAGGGTAGAACATGTCGCATCGAACCCCAGTTAATTTACCTAAAACTATCTTAAACGATATGTCGCCTTACACAAAACTACTTAGTCAAACCCAAGATTAACGGTTTCTTTAAGTGTTTGGTTGGCGTGTTTCCTTTTTCTCATGCCTTGCAATTCAAACAGATTGCCTTCAAGTGAAAAGAATGCATCACACATACCATTTGCATCAAAAGCAAAAGTTTATAAAGAAAATCTATAACTAAAACATAAAAACTACATTTGTGACCCAAAAAAATTAAAGGCAATATTCAAATCATGTAATCACAAACAATTTAATCACAACACACAAGATGTAACTTCATACACATCCTACCTCCTCGCATTACCTCAAGAACAAAATACTCGGCAAAATCATGAAAATCATTTGGCCTCGCAGAATTATAAAACCAAAAAGCTGAAGTCACTTAACATTCTCAAAGTTAAATGAGATAAATTGAATGATAATTTCAAGCATACTTACTTTGGAAGTCCAATGTCGGGATCAAACCTTCGACTCTTGTAAAATTTCACCAAATGGAGTAGACCAGAATAATCGGTGTCTGCTAGACAATTGCATGAGGTCAAAAAAACATATAATGAAAAGAATATCAGCATTTGAGACCCATGCCATGCAATGATTAGTCAAAAACCAGATCGACAACACCGAAAATATTGATTAAGGATGACCTACTTTTCTCACATTTTACTAATATGGGTTTAATATGTACTTTGCAATCAATCGAGATTTCATGAAGTCATAATGCAATAAGTATTGCATTTGAATACCTCGGATCTTTGAATTTGCCAATGCAAAAGTCGCCGATTCTTACTCTCCGAAAACCTTGAGTTCGGACCAAAATATACAAATATTAATTTAGCATTTAAAAATTAAAAGCAATTATTGAAAATACTATACAGTATACACTACTGAGAGAGATCTCTAACCTTGGAGTCAGTGAAGAAAATTGTTTAGGGCATTTACAATGAAAATGATAGTGGGGTGATGCCTCGATGGTCGCAATTGCTTGTGCTCGAGCAATAACATCTTTGTCCTTCTCTAATTGATTAATCTAAAATAACATATCGTCTCATTAAAAATCAATAAATACAATCAATTACAGAGATTTAATATAATTGTCAAGGTACAAAATAATAACACCAACACAAATGAATGAGGATCACAAAAAAAAAACACAAATGAATGAGCATGATAACAAGGCTAAAAAGTCAAATTAAAACACTGCATCATTGCATGTTTTATGTAGTCGACCATATTGTTTCCTCACAACTATAATGTCAAATGCCTAGAATCCCAAAAGCATCGGACAAAGATCTGACTTGAGCGGATCGACCTTAATGGGTTTTAACAGAACACACAAAATTAGTTCTTAAAAATAGACCATTTTGGCATAAATCCATTAGTATACACACGATCATACCAATATACGGTTGTAACATTTAGCAACACCTTATTTTACATATCAAATTCCTATCAAGCAAAACAAAAGAATGAGACTTGAAATTGAAACAACATGAACCTAAAGAGTAAATAATGGGCAGTAAATCAAATATTGACCGTATTAGAATGTTTCTTTGGCCTTTGAGTAATCTATTTTTAAGGATCTTTAGCAGTCTGCATCACTCCATCCTGAGACAAGGAGAAATTTTCAATAACCAAATTCATTGATTGAAGGGAAAGAACACATGAATATTAGTGAATTTCGCACCAAAATGAACACCTTTCTTCAAAATGCCAATGTTTAATATGATTATCATAAGCAGTAAATAAGAAGCATTATAAACCTTGCGTTTTTTATTTAACCAAAAACCCAAAGAAAACTTAAAGAAACCTTGGACAGGGAAGATAAATAAGAAGCATTATAAACCTAGGGTTTTTGATTCAACCAAAAATTGGGAGTTTTCAATCAAATAGAAGTAAAATAGTAGAAAAAAGCTTACCTTTAAGAAGAGAAGAAGAGGAGAGGGCTGAGAGAAGAAGAATGGTAGAGAAGAGGCGCTGTTTTCGTTCATGAGAGAAGGAGGGATTTGGGGGTTTGAGGTTTAAGGCTTGAGGCGCGGAGAGAGGGAGAAAGAAAAGGTGAGCGTCGCAGTGGTGGAGGGATTGGGGTTTCCGGCGCGGTGGTGGATTAGAGGTCGAAGGAGGAGAGAGTGAGGAGAAAGTAATGAGTTCTCCGAGTTTCCGTGAGAGTGGTGAGGAAATGAGGGTTCGAGGAAGAGATGGGAATCTTAAGTCGGGGTGTTTTAATTTTATCAATACTTTGCCACGGACTTGCCACGGCTTGTCCGTCGCAAATGTTTGTCCTTTCACATGTCTCGTGGCAAACCCGTGCAAAAACACCGGGCCGAAAATTTCGCGCTCACATATTTTGCACATGCCACGCCGCAAATCCGTGGCAAATTGCGATGGAATAAGCTCCGTGGCAGCTACTTTGGTGGCTAAAACAAGCTTTTCTTGTAGTGTCTGGCATTGATCATAGTCTGTTGTGTGTGAATTTTGATGATTAAGTGACCTAAGTTGAAGTTTAGTTTCATATTTGCATTTAAGGTTGGTTGTTATGAATCCCTAGTTGATGAAATGAGTTTATTAATCTTCTAACTAATTGTACTTTGATGTCCAATTGTTCTACTGAATGAAGAAAATAATAGTAATCTAAGCGCAATGGAAATCTTTCTTTGAAAAATAAATTTAATCTCTAGTGTGTGCAATGTCATGATTCAGGATGGAGTCCATATTCAGAACCTTTGAAAATGTCTATCACCTATGAATGTACTTGTAAGAAGCCAATTGAGGATGTTGCATCTTGGTTATAAGAACCTTTTTCATTTTATTAAGCCTTTAACCAGATATATATGCTTTACTTGGGCAACAACCTACTTTCTAGTGGTTACTTGCGCATCACTACTTTAGTCTCTTTACAGTGAGTTTCCCCATTGTATTCTCGTTGAAGATTAAAATCACTTGAGCGTTATACTATTATTATGGAGTGCTCTTTGATATGCTTAAATAACCTAAACATTGATATTGGTTCAGACATTTTGTTTATACACATGGCTTCTTGTTATAGTGATTCCTTTATATCCCCACTGGTTTTACAGGGAGGGAAAATCCGTGATATACTGTTTCAAATTCTAGAAAAAGAATATAGGAGATACTCCGTCGGCCTGCCGACTTTTTGATGCTATAGTGAGCTTGTGTGTTCCAGTGATTGTCAGTGATAGTATTGAGTTGCCTTTTGAAGATACTATAGACTATAGAAAGATTGTTGTATTTGTGGAAGCCTTACGCTATCTGACCTGGGAAATTTGGTGTCAATTTTGAGAACCATGACCCCAGATAGAATCTTGGAATACGGAGAAAGAACTAAAAAGGTTAGTAGTCAGCGGTTTATTTATGCAATCAAATTTGTGTTTTTACTATTTTGTCTTTCACCACCTTGTTGCATTTTTAAATCTCTTGGTAAGTATGATTGTATCAATAGAAGATATATTTTGCGTAAACCGGTTGACATGGCTAGATTGATTGAAGATCTTTGTTGTTTTCTCGAAATTTGGATTGGAATTCTTACCTAGAGATTATGACATGGAGTCATCTAAGCCCTTTGGGAAATATGATATTATAGGCATGGTTCTGTTTGTACCGATGGATGGTTTTTTTTTGACATATGATGAGTTTACTGGACTATGCACTATTCGATCGTGTAAAACCGTTTTACACAATCACCCAATTTATATCTATTTGTGGAGATATTTTAAGAAATAATATGTATATATAGCAACTTATGATCTACATGAGATATAATTGAATGACACGTGTTTGAATTAGATTGAAGTTAAATGCAAGAAATCGTCCATGTTTGTGTGTTCTATTTATGATTTTTGATTTTTGAGGCATTTGGTTCAGGCTCCCTATAATGTGTTGCTCTACAACAATTCTACTTCAATGTTCAATGCTTGAAAGAAATTATGGCGTTTGTCTTTCTTCATTTGCGTGTATTTATTTTTATAGAAGCTTTCTCACAAACTTTTTCCCTGATATTAAAAATGGGACTTTAGTATCGGTTATTAAGGATAACCGTTGCTAAAAGTCCTAAAAAACACCAAAAAAATGACATTAAGTATCGGTTATTTTAATTAGCCGATACTAAAAGTGACATTTAGTATCGGTTATTTAAGTAACCGATGCTAAATGTAAGTTTTCAAGACATAAAAAACACCAAAAAAATGACATTTAGTATCGGTTATTTTAATTAACCGATACTAAAAGTGACATTTAGTATCGGTTATTTAAATAACCGATGCTAAATGTCATTTTTTAGACAGCAAACACAATGTTGAATAGACATTTAGTATCGGTTATTTAATTAACCGATACTAAATGTCACTTTTAGTATCGGTTATTTTAAATAACCGATACTAAATGTCTTTTCAACATTGTGTTTGCTGTCAAAAAATGACATTTAGTATCGGTTATTTAATTAACCGATACTAAATGTCACTTTTAGTATCGGTTAATTTAAATAACCGATACTAAATGTCATTTTTTTACAGCAAACACAATGTTGAAAAGACATTTAGTATCAGTTATTTAAATTAACCGATAGTAAAAGTGACATTTAGTATCGGTTAATTAAATAACCGATACTAAATGTACGTTTTCAAGACATAAAAATCACCAAAAAAACATCATTTAGTATCGGTTTTTTGAAAATCCGATACTAAAAGTCACATTTAGTATCGGTTATTTAACCGATACTAAATGTCAGACATTTAGTATCGGTCGAATTAGTATCGACAGATAACCGATACTAAAAGTGCAAAACAACCGATACTAAATGACGTTTTTGCACTAGTGAACAGACCCCTCGCAAGTTAGGTAATTAGCGACGGAAATAAGGCCAGTAGCGACGGACTGGCCGTCGCTAAATGCAAGGCGCCAATTTCAAATTGCGTTGCACGCATTTCAAGACAGTTAGCGACGGAATTAGCTGGGTCCCTCGCTAATTTCTGACCTTGACAATACACTTTGCAGTACGCTCAGACCGGTGACAGTACACTTTACAGTTAGCGACGGAATTAGCTGGGTCCCTCGCTAATTCCCTCGCAAACTGTCATATTTTTTTTAATAATAATCCGAACCACCTCTTCTTCTCTCTCATTTACACTCTTTTTCTCTCTTCTTATCTCTTCTTCTCTTCCACTCTCTTCTTTTCTTTTCTTCTCTTCCACCACCACACCACCACCACCAACCACCACTCTCTTCTTCTCTTTTCACTCCACTCTCTCTCATTTACTCTCTTCTCCTCTTCCACCACCACCACCACTCTCTTTTATTCTCTTCCACCACCACCACCACCACTCTCTTTTATTCTCTTCCACCACCACCACCACCACTCTCTTTTCTTCTCTTCCACCACCACCAACACTACCACCACCACCACTACTACCACACCACCACCACACAACCACCACCACCACCTCCACATACATCTCACTCTCTTTCTCCCTTACTCTTCTCCTTCTCTCTCTACGACACCACCACGACCACGACCACCACCACACCACCACCACTCTCACTCCTCTCTCTCTCTTTGAAAATTTTGGTTAAAATAATAATAATAATAATAATAACAACAATAATAATAATAATAATAATAATAATAATAACAACAGTAATACTAATAATAATAATAATAATAATAATAACAACAGTAATACTAATAATAATACTAATACTAATACTAATAATAATAATAATAAACTCAGATTGAGAAGCGTGCCAGTCAAACTCGGGAAGCGTGCTATCAGCATTAGCGACGGAATTAGCGAGGGATTGTCCCTCGCTAATTAGTGACTGACACAATTTCTCTCACTAATTGCATTAGCGAGGAGGGAATTAGCGACCGAACTGGTCCCTCGCTAATTCCCTCGCTAATGGCAATTAGCGACGGAATTGGTCATGTTAGCGACTGAATAGTCCCTCGCTAATGACCGTTTTTTTTGTAGTGAATTTTCACTCGCGTTTAGTCTGTACATTTCCCCACATCAATACTTTTACTCTCTCACGACTTTTAATAGAGTTTTTTTAGGTCTTTTAATAGCGTTCGCTTCTAAGCGCTATTAAAAGTCATGAGGGCCTAAAAACATTGACAAAGGAAAATGTGAGAACTAAAAGTGAGTGAAAAAATTTATAAGAACTAAAAACAAAAATTCTCAAATTTTGTAAAGACCAAAGAACATTTTTTTGGAACATTTTTTTTACCAAAACTCATCTGGAACATTACAAATACAAAGGTCATCTAGGAGGTATTTCATCCTTATTTGGTTGAATTCTGTTAATTATTTGCTTGTACTGATTGTTAATTTGTCATCACATATTGTCTTTTTCAGATGTTTGAAAACACAGTAAAGATCCTAGTTAATGGTTCTTAACTTCTCTCCAAACAATATGCATAGTTGCAACTCCAATTCTTTAGCCACGTCTATAAATGTTCCTTACTGTTTTAAATTAATGAATGTCACACAAAAATGCAAACATTATTGGTCATTTTTCATCTAGTGAACTGACTAATTGAAATCTCTCATCTGGTATAATCATTATAATTGACTTGAAAATACCACTTGAGTTTTCTAAATTGTTTCTTGATGAATTTGCCTTATTTGTTCTTAATTTGTTTTATTTTAACTATTCTATAAATGTCAATTCATGATGAATCCTTTTTGTTCAGAATTTATGATGAATTTGATCCAATATAATCAAACAAAAAATTTAAAAAATGAACAGGCTTAACAGGTTATGTTTTTTGCTTGGAGTATTATTGAAATGGACGAGAAGTGACCAACTGACCATATCAAAAGACATCCAAAATAGTGGTCTATCTTCAAAGTTCCGACCTTCAATGAGTAACAAATTTTAACAATGAAAATCACTGATAATGACAAACTTTATGCAAAAGCTATGTTAGATTTACGCAAGTTAAAATATAATTGCTTCACATTCAAATTATTATTTTTCTCAAAATAATGTAAATTAAATTTCTTTTTTGTCCCTCACTGTTGGCCGCCTTGACAATTCCAGCGACACACGGATGTCGGCTCCTGGGTTCGAACCCGAATGTGAGCATTGGCAATGTGTGTGTTGTTTATTTGCCATTTCATTTAAGTAGACCAAAAACAATTAAGTTTCTTTCCAATCCAAATACAAATTCAATTTTGTTTTATTTGATTGTCTATCCATATATTAGATTCAAACCGATATTTCAAATAGATGACTTAAGCTATTTTTTGACTCATACCTTAGTTTTTTTTGTTGACCAAGCCTTAGATTATAAATATGCACTAATTGTACCTTATATTTATATTTATTCTTCATGACCATCAATAATACATTTGCTAAATTTAAATCAATAAAAATGATGTATTGTTATCAAACATTGCCAAATTGTCCATGGAAGGTAGCTCAGTTGACGAGCTAAGGGACACGAAGGAGTTGCAAAAAGAAGGTTCATGATTCAAACCTCGAAAACTAACATTTCCCCACCCCCACTAATATCTGCTTACAAAAAATATTTTCAAATTAAGTACAATTCTCTTTACTTATTTTATTTATTAATTATGTTATTTTCTCCACAAAATTATTTATATTCAATATCTTTCACGAAAATTGATTCTCGTGCATCGCACGGGTTACATACTAGTCCTGTTTTCTGGCTGAATTCATATGTTTTTTATCTAGCTAGGTGATCTGTACGCCATATGAATTGGGCTGGGGCCAGTCCGGAAAAATAATAGGCCTGTGCTTTCCCCACACCCCCCCTACTTATTCACACCCCATCAAAATTTTAATTCCAAAATTACCCCCTTCAAAAAAACAAAAAAAACCCACACCCCTCCCCTTCTCACTTTCCCTCGTCTCTCATTCTCTCCTCCCTCCTACGAACCCTAAACCTTTCTTTCCTCTCACTCACATTCTCCCAACTCACTCAATCTCACTCAATCTCTCACTCAATCTTCTCCACCAACACTCTCAAGAGCACACAGGTTATTTTCGCCTCCTCTCTCTCTCTCTATTTGTTCCATTTTCTTCAAGGTATGCTCTCCCTACGCTACGCTCCATTTTTTTTTTTTTCGAAAGCTTATTTGAGTTGTTCGAACGAGCACCCTCGAACACGTGAAAGCGAAGGTGTTCGAATGAGGTTGTGCGAACACGATTCGAACAACCTCATTCGAACCGTTGTAATTTGTAATCGAATCGAATTGTTCGAGCGGGGTTATGCGAACCGATTCGCATGTGGCGTTCGAGCGATCGTTTGTGATGAACTTTGTCGACCTTATTCTCGCTTTTGTTCGTTAATTTGATTTAATTGGTTCTGTTGATTGTTGTTTCGAGATATGGTGAGGAGCGAGAGGTGGTCATGCGGTGAACCATCCGAGCGAGCGGTCGGCCACCTCCTACGGTTTCAAACCGCAAAAGGAGGGAAAGCCGTGAACCCTCCCGAGCTAGGGTCGTGCGGTGGTAGGGGTAGGGTTGATGTTCCTCCTCCCCACTTCCAGAGGATATTGGGCAGGATATTGAGCGTGATGCTCAATTTCCGGCCTATGAGTTGGCCGGCCCTTCATCTGCTAGGCCTTCGTCTGCTAGGCCTTCATCTGCTAGGCCTTCATCTGCTGCTAGGCCTTCATCTGCTGCTAGGCCTTCATCTTCTAGGCATCACGAGGAGGAGGTGCACGAGCCTCGTGAGGAGGAGGTTCTTTGAGCCTCGGGAGATTTCTTGCGTGTTAGGCGACATTCCCATTTCCTGGTGGACCAGAAGATGGTTCTGTCTTGCCCACATACGGGGCACATATCCTCACTGATTTTTATTCTGGCCAGGTAACTTATTATTTTATAGTTGACTGTTGTAAATTTGTTTAATATGTTGTAGAATGTTTTTGGCTTATTGTGTCATTTCTAAATGCAGGTTCGGCCGGATTTACAAACAATCCCACATGGACTCATTACATGACGGTGTTTCATGTGCGATTAGGGACACTCGGCGCCTTCGGGGTTGGTTCCCTTGGTTGGGCTTGGTTTCCCCATTCTCCACAAGAGGGTCTTGAACGCATTCATAGAGCGTTGGCAGCCGGATACATCATCATTCCACCTTCCTGTGGGTGAGATGAGCATCACCCTTGATGATGTATCCCAGCTGCTGCACATCCCCATTACTGGCCGGTTCTATGACATGCCAGACTGGACTACATGGCGAGGAGAGCATTTCTTTGGTCGATCGTTTGGGTGCCACACCGGAGGATGCAGCTGCCCAGACTTCGGGCCGTGGGCTGTCTGTTGGGCTTGTATGGCTGAGGGATAGGGTCTACCACCCGACCATAGGCCGAGGAGGTGGGACCATCCGCTAGGGCCTACATCTTTGTATCTTTTGGGTTGCACCTTGTTTTTGTCGACAAGTCGTGCAACAAGGTTAAGCTTGGCTACCTTGGTATCTTGATTGATTTGGGAGGTGTTGGAGACTATTCTTTGAGGCGATGGCCCCGCCCATCTCTATGATCACGGTGAAGGATGCTACAAGGAAGAAGAGCGAAGAAGATTCTTTGGTCATCTTCATTTACTTGGTATAAAACATATTCTTTACTTTTAAGTTTGCTTTAGGGTTACTTTTAGATTAATAATCAACCAATTATATGTTCATTACAGAGCTTGGATCTTTGAGCACTTCCAGAGTGCAAACTTTTCCTCTTGGGTGGAGCACCCAGTATGATGAGTAGTAGCCCACAGGCGAAGAAATGGTTCAGGCGATGATGGCCACAGGGCCATCAAGTCCTGAACCATCGATTATGCCTTGGCCAGCCACACCGTGAGAGAGTGACACAGGACCCCTACACGCCCCATGGCAGTGAGACCCTTTGTGGAGCCGCCAGTTCGAGAGGTTCATTGGAGTGGTTTGCATGATGCGCTATTTTCCGGATCGAGTGCTCAGGGCAGTTTGGGCGAGATCGGCACATTCCGGAGGATCCCTGACCTCCTCATAGGGCGCGTTTGTACCCTATCCGAGTGTGACGAGATGTGGACACACCGAGGACTACTTGGTGGCGCGGGGGCCTCCTTGTGTGCCGTACTCCTCAAACACGGTGCCGGGCTACTTTCCATGGTACTCTAGGGTCTCACATCCCTTTCTCTTCCCTGAGCATTATATACAGCTTGCAGATGAGCCTGATGTCAGTGTGGTACGTGTCTTTTATGTTTATTGCATTGATAATGTTTCTTAATATTCTATTTATTTTAATAATAATGTTATGTTATTTGGTTGACAGATGCTACCAGAGCTGATTGATTTGGTTGATGACATTGATGGGGCCATCGATGATCATGTCCCGGAGCCAGTCAGGACCATGTTTCAGCGCATCAAGAGGCTGCTCAACCCCTTCCGTGGGTTTAGGAGGAGGTTTGGGAATGTGTATGAGAGGAGGAGGAGGGGCGCAACACCAAAGAGGATATGTCTTAGGAGGATATTTGTTTACTTTTTTGTATAATTTAACAACTTTGTTTCATTTGGTTTTTAATTTGAAATTCCCTTTACTTTTAAGCATAAATTTAATTGTCATTACAAAATACGAAATACATGAAAACTAAATACGAAATACATGAAAACCAAATACGAAATACATGAAAACCAAATACTGAAATACATCAACAGAAAACATAATACAACTTACTTCTACTTAGAACTACTACTACTACCTCTAATACTACTACAGAGTTCTTGAGAGATTCTTACATTTCACCATCTAGTTTCACATTTTTTATTACTTTTTCTTTCAATTCTGCGAATGTGATGTTGTTCTTAAGCATGAAATTTTTAGTTTTGGATCCATGACTATGAATCAACAGACCAGAATGGTCGTTCCAGCGGTTGTAAGTCATCTCATACTCAACTTTACAGGGGTGCGTAAGTATGGGTTGTTGTGGTGCGGGTGGTGGTGGTTGAAGAAGATGCATGACCTCTTCTGCAGTTCGTATTGTGTCCACGTACAACTCTAAGATCTGTCGCCCCATCGGAACGTTAGCTAGATGTTCCATCATTGCGCGGACGTCGTCGTCATTTCGGATCTCCATGACTGAATACTGGACAGTACCATCATCTCTACAATTGAACTTTTTGAAACGTATACGCTCCACGTCTTTACGCCACGCTCCCTCTGGACGAATCTTCCTCTCAGCCTTTTCCTTCAGTTGGGCGAAGGTGATGTCCTTACTCATTCTGCAGAAGACATGGTTAGGACAACGAAACACAGCACCATGTTCGTCGGTGGTGACAGTCCCATTGTGGTGAAGGGCTGTTAGGAATTTGTCGTTTGAGTACTGGGTTGAGCACAATTGCCATTCCATTTCAGCTGGGTTGGGAAGAAGGAGAGAAGGTTTTGGTGAAGAAGCAGCTGAGTTGGGAAGAGAAGAGAGAACGCGTTTTGGGTGAAGAAGCATTAGGGTTTGGTGAAGAAGGTCTGAGGATGTGAACCCCCTTTTATAATAGGCGTGGTGAAATGTCAGCCGTTGATTTCATTTTTAGATCACAGATCTGAGCCGTTTAAATTCTATCCGTTCAGGCACATTTTCCAAAGTGATTTACATCCACTCCTTTATCGACACATTTGGTGATTGTAAACCGATTGATTAAAGCCGCGGTGGAATCGAGGCGTCAATGATCGTCTTGCCGCTGCGACAATTACGCAACACTTGTTCGAACGACATCATTCGACCATGTTCGAAAAGACCACAATCGAACTCGTTCGTATGACCACTATTCGAACAGTGAAAAACGCCGCCGAGGGTGTCGTCCATATTTAACACACTCGAGCGAACTCGTTCGAACTCATTCAAGCCCCGTGTTCGAACAGTGAAAATTTCAAAAAAATAGGTCTTTTGGTCTTTTCACACCCTTATGGGGTGTGTTTAGAGTAGGAGGGGGTGTGGGAAAAGCAACAGCCAAATAATAAATTTAGAGAATTCATAGGCGCAAGTCCTGTTTTCTGGCTGAATTCATATGTTTTTTGTTTTATTTTATAAAAATGACTAAACTAGTGTGTTGATCACATGGTCTTTAAAATTGAGTTGGTACCTTGCTAACTTAAACGAGGGGTTTTGATTAGTGATATAAGTAAATACAATTATTAAAGACGACATCGAGTAGTGACATTAAGCAAGCTTTTGGTCTTTATTCTTTCAAAAATGCTATTTTGACAAAAAAATTTGATAATCGATGACAAATGGCCTCTATAACAATTAAAAAGTTTTTTTAGGCGATTAAACCCGCTTTGCTTTTTCGCGATTTTGGCGTGGATTAAAAACTTGGTTAATTGACCGTTTGGCTAATTATCTAAAAAACTTGGTTAATTGGTGTTGTAGATTGGTGATTTGTCGATTTGTCAATTTTTTTTTTTGTCAAAATAGCATTGTTGTTATTCTTTAAAGCAAACTTTAGTATTAAATAAAAAACTTATCACGTGAAATGAACTGATCCTCAATCTCAAATAATTGTTTGTTTAATATACGGGTCATTAGTGCATTATTCTAGCCCGTCCCACATATACTATAAAATAAAGGGTTTTTTTTTTTTTTGGACCCCCACCCATTCCTCTAAAACCCCCCACCCACCATATGAAAAGACCAAAATACCCCTGATTGTTTACAAAATCACCATTTCTTCACATAATTGGTCATACCTACGTTTGACCACCTTCACTCGCATATACGCTACAGAGACGTATATACGACGATCGACCGTAAATCCACGGTCGTATATACCCCACCACAAAATTTCTAAATACGACGAACAAAAATTTACTCACCGTATATACCCCTATTTAGGCGTATATACAATTAGCCATAAATTCATCCAATCGCAAATACGCCAGCAGACCCTATATACGACGAAGCAAAAAGTAAGCATCGTATATACAGCTATTTTGATGTAAATACGATGAGCAATTGTTTTTTTTTACTAATTTTTTTCCTTCGCTTGCGGTGTCCAGGTAGGCATAGAGGGGCGTGAGGTCTCTCTCCGATCGAGAGAGAGGAGTCATCTCATCGCTCCGAGTCACGAGGACTCGGAGGCATAATCGACCCATGCTTCAACGAGGAGGCGAGGCGACACCGAGCTGAGCGGTGAGTATCACCGAGCACCATGACGCACTCGATGTCGGCCCTGGAGCTTTCTATCTTGGGATTACTGCGGCAGCAGACGCGTGGGAGGATTGGCATAGAGGAGGCGGTTTCTCGGTATCATTCCCGGTCTACTCCTCGGTATCATCCACGGTATCCTCGATGACGATCCTCAACCTCTTCATTACCATCCCCACCTCCCGAGTATCGCAGGAGCGCGGCCCAGTCGACACTTACTACTCAGACCAGTCTATGTATGAGTATCAAGAGGAGCAGCCCCAGCAGGATCAGGGGCATCAGGAGGAGGATCAGCCTCGGCTGAGGAGCCTCGACCTCTCTCTCTTCACCGATTTGGCGAGATCATGTCGCGCTTTCTATATACGGCCCGACCATTAAGTTTTACATTTTTGCTTAAATAATTTATTTAACTCACATAGTCTGCACTTTTTGCTTACATTATTTATTTATTTTTATTTCAGGAGTATCAGCGTGTTGTCAAAGTATGGGCTCATGGCAACAAAGTCCATACTAGACTCTATCTTCATTACCCTGACCTACTTTAGCGCACCACTGTGGTCAGGGACTCCAGATTGGCCCCACTTCTCCGGATCGCCACGCCACGATGAGACCATGAGTTCTTTGTCGGCTTTTATCGAGAGATGGCACTCGACACTTCGTCATTTCACTTGCCATTTGGTGAGATGGCGATCACTCTGGATGACATCTCTTGTCTCTGCCGCACCTTCCCATCCGGGGAACTATGCCACACCTCCCGCCATCACCGTGAGCTCGGAGTTTGCCACACTGACACTTTGAGACATATCTGGGTGTGTCACGGGTTGAAGGTCGCTAACAACACCCGTGGGGTCCGTGTCATGACTTCAAAATGGTTGGAGCGGTGTATGAGCGTAACTTGGAGGAGGGGGTGACATCATCTTTATTCTTTGTGAGGGCTTATACGCCGCCTTACGCCACAGTATCTTCACTACGAAGACCGGAGGCAGGCCGAGGCTAAGTGGGTGGTCTACCTGGATGATCGAGAGCGGATGTTCTTGGAGGCTATGCATGGGGTGCAGTGCACTAGGCGCCATGTATGAGTCCTTGAACACTGCGTCTTTGAGGACTACGCAGCGGTGTGGAGGGTATGCCACCTATTTCGTGTACACATTTGAACTTCTTGTATTTTTGTTAAATCGCATCTTGACTTTTGGTAAATTTTTGTGAATTAAATATGTTCTTTATTTTTGCATTTTGGGCTTGGATTATGTGGTATTTCCGGATGGTGGATAGGTTGGTTTGGTCATATCCCGGTGCGGAGCCACCGGGTCGGGCGCTACAGAAGAAGAAGAAGTCGGACCACCTCAGGCCGAGCCACTACAGGAAGATGCTTGATGGTGAGGCAGAGGATGTCTGCTTGGCGACCATTTGAGGAGGGCAGGTGGTAGACCGCTTTGAAAGCATCTCCTCTACTGAGGCTTCATCGGTGGTGACTTCGAGTTCCGTACATGCACGATAGGTGCTCGCGGCGGTTTGGGTACACGCAGATCATCCCGCGTGATCCTGCGAGTGGCCGTCCGAGTCATCGACCGTGTGTTTTGGATCGTCCACTTCATGGCATCTGTGGAGGACATCCTGCGGACTACTCGGGTTGCTCGTCGCCCGATCAAACTGCATGCGGAACTACTTAGAGTGGTACGTTCGGGCTTCTATCCCCAGACTATTACCGGCTCCACCATCACCTAGAGCTCAGCACGGACACCTCCCCGAGATGCGCCACGACGATCATGACCGGATTAGGGAGGTTGTGAGGGCTTGTAGAGAGGGATTCGTGTGGCGACATCGCGCATGGCGGTCCGGCAGATCGGACACTCCATAGGTTGGTGGGGATGGCAAGACCGGATGACGTGGTGGAGAGCTTAGGCAGCGGGGACGAGGGGCGAGGGGACGCCGTTAGGATTTTTATTTGTTTTTTGATGTATTTGATATTATATTGGCACTTTATTATTAACTTTTTTTGGATGTTTTATTTATTTTACGAGTTTCCATTAATTTTTGATTTCATTGATTCGATAAAACAAAGTTACACAAGCGATAAAACATAAACAACTTGAATAAAAATAGAGCAGATAAAATGAAAATACAATATAAACTCATCGAGTTGGTGGAGTTAATCGGCGAAGGATCTCGGCCGACGGTCCTTACGGTTTCGACGTCTGAGATGAATGTAACTCCTCCATTTAATTGTAATATGAATGGACATCATGTCTCGGACGTCATCCTCATTTGTTGACATCCATGGTAGACCAATAAATACCTCCATCGATCGCTTTTGGGTTTAGATAAGCGATCACGAATTATCTCATGTTAAATGCGTTCTCTGGTTGAACCATCCGAGAGTTTCGCTAAGAGCATAAAATGATATATCGTGTTTTAACCTACACGAAACAACATCTCTCCCATCGAAACTTATACCATCATCTTTCAAGATGATACCCTGATGATCAACAAACCCCATATTAGAATGAACAAGAGTGAGGGAAGAAGGCTCGTAGTATGACATTAGCGAAGCCTGCATCATCTTCACTTGTGATGTGTGAGAGAAGGAGGAGTGAGTATTTGAATTTTTGGTGTGAAAATAGTGATGGTGGGAGTGAGTATTTATAGATGAGGTAAAAGATTATCAACCGTTGATTTTGGCGTGCAATCTACACCGTTGATCAACTTTGAACGTTAAATCATGAGCGTTAAATTTTTTTTTACAAATTTAAAAAAAAAACAAAATTTAAGGCGCATCGTATATATGTCAATTGGGACATATATACGATGTGCAGTTTTAACACATCGTATATATGTCCCAATTGACATATATACGATGCGCCTTTTTTAAAAAAAAAAATAGATGACAAAGGGCATTTTGGGGATTTCAATTTGGGTGGGGGTTTAAGGGGACAGGGTGGGGGTACAAAAAAAAAACCCTAAAATAAATAATCAAATTCGTTCAACCTATAACCAATACTGTTTAAGGCCCCTTTGGTTCGGAGATTTTATATATTATATTTTACGCTCAATTTGTCTCGTACGCCATTGAGAGACTTATTTGATCTCTCACTTTAGAAGTTGCTGTAAGTTTATGGATAAGGTTTGATACAAGCTGCTAAAAAAACAAGGTTCAACATAATGCAAGAACTACAAAGGAGCCAACTCAACCTCACTCGATCTTTTGAGTAAATTCAAATTCGTTAAAAATTAATAAAATGAGTCCTTTTCTTCATGCGCTTCCTCTTTTCACTTTCCGCATTTCTTCACACACTCGGTACCTAGATACCAAATGACAAAGTTTGACACTCAGTATCTAGATACTATGTGTGAGAGAGTGCATAAAGTCGGAAAGGAGAGTGTACGTAGAAAAACTCAAAATGAGTCTTACTTAACTAAGAATCTGAACATGAATAGGCCCATAACATAAAACCCCACTAAAAGGCTTGGGGTTTTGCTTTTCACACTCCCTCTAGATACCAAATGACAAAGTTTGACACTCAGTATCTAGATACTATGTGTGAGGGAGTGCATAAAGTCGAAAAGGAGAGTGTACGTAGAAAAACTCAAAATGAGTCTTACTTAACTAAGAATCTGAACATGAATAGGCCCATAACATAAAACCCCACTAAAAGGCTTGGGGTTTTGCTTTTCACACTCCCTCTCCTACTCAAAACACACCACATAAGGGTGTGAAATGACCAAAAGGCCAGCCAAAGCGTCTTTTTTTTTTCAAGAAATTTCACGTGTTCGAACACGGGCCTTTGAACTCGTTCGAACGACATCGTTCGCGTGAGTTAAATATTGACTTCACACCCTCTTGTGCGTAATTTCATCTGTTCGAATGGGGTCACTCAAACATGTTCGCATAACCTTGTTCGAACACCCTATTTTATTTCGTTCGTATGCTGTTAACCGAGGCAATAATAATGGACCCTCACACCACATGCACCAATTTTATTGCGTTCGTATGCTGTTGTTCGAACATGTTCGAACAAGGTCGTTCAAACCGTCATTAAACACGTCCTTCACAGCATTTCACGCGAGGTTATTTTTGGAATAAAATTTGTTAAGGGGTGTGAAAGAGTAGGAGGGGAGTGGGGAAAGTAATATCAAGGCTTGCATCACTTAGCTAAGATAGAAGCTAGGAACTCTCACCTTAGCCCATGTGATGTTGACAAAAAAAAATACAATCTTGAACAAAAAAAAAGCTGTCAATTTTTGTACCCCACATTACACACTATACCTCCTAATTCCATTTAATACTAAAATAAACCTTTCATTTTAACCAAAAATTACTCCAGATCACCATAATTTTGACATTTCTCAGATTTATCTAGTTTTTTTTTAGATAAGCTCAGATTTATCTAGTTGAGATAAATCCGTAGTTGTATTTTTCAACAACAGAATTATTTAAATGTGATAAATTCGTAGTTATATTTTTCAACTACGAAATTATCTAAATGTAATAAATCCGTAGTTATATTTTTCAACTACAGAATTATCTAAATGTGATAAGTCCGTAGTTGAGATAAATCCATAGTTATATTTTTCAACTTTTGAATTATCAAAATGTGATAAATTTGTAGTTATATTTTTTAACTACAGAATTATCTAAATGTGATAAATCCGTTGTCATTCAACTACGGAATTATCTAAATGTAATAACTTCGTAGTTAAGATTTGATTGAGAGGGGATCTGTAATATGGTGAGGGGTAAAAACGGGAGTTTGGCAAAAAGGGGGGGGGGGTATATATAGTACCTAATGGGGGATACAAAAATCACCAGCCAAAAAAAAGTAAAATGTCCATTACCTAATGATCTAGTGTTATCAGTCCGACCGATCGAACCGGTTTGATGGGGACTCGATGCCCTTCCCAAACCGAGTTGCTTGCCGAAACGGACGTGCATACGACCCAATTGACACTGCCAAGTGGTTGCAAACAACCCAATTGGGCCGACCGGGTGGATGTAAAACCTAGTGATGACGTCTGTATTTGTCAGTTGTTAATTATTATTAATTTTTTTTTAGTGCAACATCATTAATTTATTTATCAATTAGCTACTGCCTTTGAAGAATTATGTTATACATATTAGGTCTATTTTTAATGTGTTTGGATCATGCGGTCCGACCAAAGACCCAATAACCCAGTGTTTTGACTAGATCGATGACCAGTTTAGATTTAATAACATTACTTGCATCGACCCAACTCTCTTTCCATTTTCTTTTCACTTTTTGTATTCTCCCTTTTTCTGCAATACTAAACAAATAGTGTGTTAAAGAGGTTGATTGGTGAACTTTTTTCGAAGTAATTTTATCAAGGTTTACACTTTATGTAATGTAGATCATGTTTTTGACTATTGAAATTAATTTTAAACAACGTGTAAAAAATTCATTGAAACGGCTAGAAATAGAGCCGTTAATAACTGAAATCTTATTAGGGTTGTTATCTAACAATCTCAGTTAATGATTACAAATTTTTGTGTAAAACCCTAATCTAATGAAATGGGAAATACAACCTTTCCAGAAAAATTACGATGTAGCCTTCGCACTTGTATTTCCTTTCTGCTTTCTTCGTTTACTTTACCTGAAAAATCAAGAAAGTACTTTTTAGCAATAATCAAATTTTAGGAAATTGAAATATTTTATCTTGAAATTTTGAACTAAAATATTTCAATTCAGTCATAAACTCTTTTTCAGGTCATATCATATCTGATGTTAATACTCTTAACACCCCCTCACGCCCAGGACTAGACAACTAGAGCATGACCCGAGTGGCCCGCACGATAGCAGGTGGCCTAGCGGATCTTCCACTTATAAACTCTTTCTAAGGTCATATCACATACATGTGAGACTCTTAACACCCTAAAAATACTTCACCCAAACACACTTCAAAACTAATTTTTTAGTTAAAAAATATATATTTTTAATTAAATAATCTATAAAAAAAAACTGTCAATATATCTTGAAGCTTTTGATTGAGTGGTATGGAAGGAAACAATTTATGTTAGTGAGTTTGTTCACCTAAAGTCCCAATTCTCTTCTGATGACCATCTCCAGCTACCAAGATTTGGTTCAAACAGAGAACTAATTACATTTTTGATCTCAAAAAAAAAAAAAAAGAGAACTAATTACATTTTACAAAATGTTATAAACTTAGATTAGATAAAATAAATTCTATTATATTTGATGGAAATATTCCATTAGATTTGTTTTATAAGGCCGTTGCCTAACTAGCAAATTAGTTGGTCAAATGCACTACCAAGTACCAACAACACTTTCTTCTTCTATAATGATTTGGTGAATTTTGTCCCTTTATCTAATTAATCAAAGACTCATGTTGTCCCTTGATAACAACACGATTTCAAAAATGAATGAAATTAACTAAATAATCTTAGAACATGATTTAAATATAGGTAAGATATTCAACAGATAATTCAAAAGCAGAGGGACAAATGTTTTTAGTGCTCTTCACGACTTCGCACTAATTAATTAATTAATGCTAAGAATAAAAAAAATTTGGATCAGTTTACCCTATTTTTTTGATCAGTAATGCTAAGAATAAATTGATTTGCATGGATAATAATCTTTTGATGGGAAAAACTGGGAGTGGTTTTGTTGCATGACTCCAATTTTACAACTTGCACCCACCAACTTTCTTTCCCAAAAATCTGGTCCATCAACTTTGCATTTTAATAGGCAGGATTAATTAATTAATTAATTAATTAATCAAACCCATCCATATTCATTCTCCAAAATCATAATTAACAAATTGTGAAAGCAAGTTATCGTGGTTTCGCACCAAATATTTGATTGGGTTTGGTCAAATACTATTTTAACTAAAAAAACACATTGAGTGGCATTCATAATGACAAATAACCCATTTTAATTTACACAAAAAAAAACATTTACTTATAGTTATAGGCAATGTTTTCGCAATGCAAATTCGCATTATCTGTCCCAAGAAGGTAGCTCAGTTGACGAGATAAAATACATGAAAGAGCTGAAATCTGCAACTTTATCTCTTATCAGCACATCCACTATCAATTAATTTATCCGTTATTCATTATTTCTTACCTAAATTATGGTACTAGCCGCATATTAATTAAACTCATATATGGTACTAGCCGCATAACATGATTTAATAGAAGAAAATCAAAATTAAACCAAAGTTTAGTTAGTTAATTAGCTAACGTAACAATTTTAGAGTTTAATTAGTACTCTTTTTTTTGGTACAATAATTAGTACTCCCCATGTTTCTAATTGTAAGAAAAAATTATAATTTTGGATTTATTGAATAAACTGATATATCTTGTTCTAATTAAATTCTTAGTTTTTTATTTCTTGAATGTGCCACGTTTCAGACGTGTGCAACGCTCTAGCGTATAAAACGCGCTTAGTAAGCGCACAACTTAACTCAGCCAAATAATACTACACAGAAACAGTTAAAAATAGAAACCGCATTTGAGTTCACCGGTGACGAAACACAATTTTCCGGCAACCAAATGGTGTCGTCCGGCGAAGTAATGGAAGAGTCATATCGAGCACTTCCGTCGTTATACTTGACCTTTTTGTCGATTTGGTTCGTTTCTGCTTTTTCCTGGACTGTTTATACCTACAAAACCCGCCATTTTCAGGTTACTTCTTAATCGCCGGCTCAATCGATGAGAATTTTTTACGATTGTTGCGTCTTGTTTAATAGTTTATCTATGAAGTGAATGTTACTTTGTTGAGAACTTTTTTTGCTAGCTTTGGACTCTGTTTCGTTATTCTAGGTCGATCCTTTTGGTTTTATCATTCTGCGAGGCGAGAATCGTTTTTTTTTTTTGAATCGTTCTCCACAATATACACCGATTATTTGAGAAAAACTAACGACAATTAATTTTTTACAAAGAATATATAAATTTAATTAAACACTCTGTGATTTTCTGTGGCATGAAGACTGAAGAGTCTTCGTATCACATAAACAAGATTGTGACATAGACTAGTGTTAATTTTTACTTTGAATTTGAAGCTGGTGATGTTTTGATTTTGTGACTGGTTTTAATTATTATTACTTTTTTGTGATATTGTTTTGGTAGAGCAGTGGAATAATTTGCAGTGGACACTGACTTCGGTTCCGTTGATTAAAGCATTGCAGCTCATGCTTTCTTTTCTCTTTTGGTAGGTTTCGGAACTTCTTCTTGTAGTTAATAAAATCGAAGTTTTTCAATTTTAATTTTAATATTTACTATGATGGCATTATATTTCACTAATTTCAGTAAGTTCAGACATTGGTTTATTAGTATTAGTACAATAGTATAAATCAAAGTATTCTAATTTGGGAAGAGTTGGTAATTATTATGTCAGTGGATAGTTCAGGACAAAAATTAAGTATATGAATGGAGCCAATGAAGGGATACCAATTTTTTTATTTGAAGTAAACATTCAATTTATTAGAGAATTATAACTTATTTAATGAAAATTTCATAACAAAATTTCAATTTTGACATAAAAATTAACCACCAGTCCACCACAGTATGTGTTTAACAGTTTAAGTATTTCCACTTAGATATTCATCACCCCGTACCTTTTTAACCACATCCAGACTAACTAATACCTGAATTCCTGATTGGATTTCCCCGAAAATGAGACTATATATGTAAGTGTGGTCTATACTTTTTGAAATACTTGTCTGGATAAAGGGTGTGGATATACAGCTATATTTGTTTTAAGCATGACTACATTGATAACGATAAAATGTGTCCGCAACCAAGGAACGGAAGATGCTGATAATGAGTTAATGATAAAGTGTCTGCAACTGAGGGACTAAAGATACTGATGGAGAAGGGCAAATAATTCTGGTAAAATTGAGATGCATTAGATGTGAGGTTGTGCTAGCCTTCTAACTGGAAACTCTGTATTGTTTAAACTAAGAAGTCATCCATTACTTCACAGGAAAGCATGTGCATTACCCTGAGGATAGTTATTGACAAGATAAGGGACACTGCTTAAATGATTAACCTGAATATTGAATTTTATTTGTAGAATGACTGTTTGTAATGGAGAATCAATTACACTGTAGAGAAGTTATTTTTAAAATGGTAATTATGAGGTCCTTTATCAGGGAACCCTGGGTGTAGAAATATTATTTTGCAAATGATTCTACATGCGTTTTCAGTGAGATTGGACTGGAGAATGCTTGGCATACTTAAAGATTATTTTACACTTGGCAGAACATCTTAGTGGTGTAAAGTTTGTATAATTGTATTTGTGGTCTGACTTCGTGACACCATTCTTGCAGGTATTCATGCTTCAATTTTCAAACATGCTCTTTGTGGATGTCATTTGGTGTATATGTAACAGGGGTGCTCTTTCAGACAGCTGCTTTTGTCTCATTTTTGCTAATTTCTCATGGCTACTGCATCATGTGTGAGCGTCTTTCTTTAAATGAGCGTCGTTCTACTGCCGCACTTGCATGTGTCTTTTACTTGACACTAGTTGGTTACAAGGCTTCTGTGCCTTACTTCACTGTAAGTATCTTAGCTGGTCATTATAATATGCAGCTCAATTTTTAAAACTGTTATATTTGTGATTTATAGTAACCATGCATTGTTCTCTGATGCTGTTTCATATCTAAACAAATGCACAGGTGCTTCTTCTACTCAATTATTTTATTTCGTTCTATATAATATTCCACCACATATCTCAAAATCTACTCGTGTTGCAAGAACAATTGAGCATTATAGAAAATGAAGATATTCAAGCAATGCATGATGCTGTCTTTAAAAAGTACATAATGTTCAAGTAAGTGCCACACATCCGAGAAGTGTATGAGTTATTTCATCCCAAATGTCAGATATATAGATCATCTCATATAGACAAGAATTCATACTTAATAGTCAACATCTCCCCTCTTCTTTGTGCAGGAAATTTCAGGGTGCAATGCAGATGGTAGCTATGGCGGAAACTGTGGTATTAATATTATATTTGGGTTTCACTTTATAAACTTTCACAAACAATGATATATATAAATATCCGAATTTGACAATCCCGTTCATTAATTGTAGATATATATGAACATTGATGACTCCTCAGGGAATTACTGGCTTCGCTTATTGATCAGAGAATGGGCACAATTCTGCATCTATGTGTACATTGGGTATGCATTTCTGTGTTCCATTGCGAGCAACATTTGTATTTTCCGAAATTTATAAAGTTCCTTGATAAAAGACAACTCAGTGCAGGAAATATTCACGATTTCCTCCAAATTGAAATGTCCTTTTCTAATCTCAAATAGTTCTATTCTTTAATCTGCAGATGGATTTTTAAATCACAAGATTTGGCACCATACTTTTCTGTCATACCGGCTACAAAGTGTAAAGGCGAGACTCTGGTGCCTCCAATATACAGTATTGTAAGTTTTATCGATCTTCACATGTTCCCAAGAGGTCAAGAATCAAGATGTCAATTAAATGTATCATTTTAGTTGCCATGCGCATTTGTAAACAGTTACTAGAATATTTTCAGTATACTAAATTCTTAGCCTTCAGTTATATTAGCAAGAAATAAGTTGTAGATGATGTTTTCAATCTAGCCTCTCTGTTGTATATTATTCTTTTTTCTGACTACACCGAGAACTTTGGTGCAGGAAATGGATGCAGCAACGTTTAAAGAATTTAGTAGTCACGAATGGCACATTGGGGTGGTAAGTGTTACAAACATTCTCTAACGTTCTTTAGTTGGATAATTTACTAAATCAGCAGTTGTTACCTGTTTATCTAAGTTTTTGTTGACCACAGACTTCTATTATTTATTCATTCATTTATTAATTCATTTTTTTCTCTTTACTTTTACACTCTTAAGTCTTATGGAGTTCAAATAATTCAAATAGTTTATCTCAATTTTTCTGCCTGTGTAGCCAACTTCTACTACTCATGATGAAAGCTCGAAAAATGAAGTTCTGGTAATCATTCAGCATCCTCGATCACATAGGCTAAGAAAGCTCGATGCTGTTCCTCACATCACTGACTGTTTTGCTGTATCAGATCTCAATACAAATTCATCACCATGCCAAATATAACAAATACAGCTACATGCTCAGTTATAGATGCTGACCTGCATTACTTTTTTCATGATGCTAGCTTAGGCACAATGGTCTTTTACCTAAATTATTACGCACCATCAATTTTTTCTTGCTTTAGGAATCACGAAGTAAGGGCCAAAAGGACCCCGAATGCAATGGAAGATTTGTGTAAAATGGTATAGCCACTGTAAAGTGAATAGTAAATAGAAACCATGTTAAATGAAAACCGAATTTTGCTCAAATTACGAATTTATGTTTGTTTTAAATTCGATCCGAAGCAAGTCAACGGTATGTTTGTTTTAAATTTGCTCAAAAATCATGCTTATAATCACATGATTGATTTTTTTCTTTCCCGTTTCTTGAGTGAGAGTTCTCTCCCGTTGTTGTGAGAGGTTCCTTTTTTCTTATCGTTTTCTCAAATGAATAGTGATCGGTTTCTATTCATGTAGTGGCTTAGTTTGCGTGAAGATGATGATTTGGAGTTTGGCGATGAGGGTAATCAATAGGTAGAGGTGAATAGACACTTTGTTCGGTGGGGGGTTTTCCGACGGATCGAAACATTAGGGTTCCAATTATGAAGAATCACATGGCTGACATCAACTTGAAGATGGGCTGTTTGCTTTTCAATTGTTTCATCAACTTGAAGATGTGGTCTCCTTTGAAAAAAAATAGTTTTAATTTAGTTCTCGAAATTTCTAACTTAAGTAACCTGATAACCTGAATCTTCATTGTCTTGTCATCACTTAACACGATACATCAGCATCGTTAACACAATTAAATGAAAAGGTTAACAAAGGGACGAAATTAGTGTTTTAAAAACCGAATCAATTGGAGCGATTGATCCGGTTAAACTATGATTCGACACCTTATATGGTTCAATTATTTCAGCGGTTAAAAACAGTTTTATCCGGTTTTAAGCAATTGAACCATGATCGGGAGGTTCACAAATTCAATGTCCAATTCGGTTTTCAAAATATTGGACCAAACTAGATAATGTTTGCATAACTCAGTCTAAATGTTTTTTTTGGTGACTTAAATATCTTAGAGACTAATTAATTTGAAGGAAGAAAATATCTTCTTTTTTTTGCTACGCTTTAGGGTTTAGCAAAAAAAATATCTTAAATTAGTCTTAGGAACTTGGGGTTTAGACTAAGAAATTAGTCTCTTAGCTTAGGGTTTAGACTAAATGAAAAGTAGCTAAGAAATTAGTCTCTTGGCTTTTTGAAAACATTTACCAAAAAACCTAGCTTTTTGAAGGAAGATATTAGTTTTTTTTTGGCTTAAATATGATTTAGGGCCCTGCAAATATAGCGTGTTTTGGTTTAAGCCCCTGTAATTTTTTTTAATAAACAACTCTTGCAAAATGCAGTGTTTTGAAATGAGCCCTTCTGTTAGAGTACTATTAGTGTGGCCCTTCTGTTAGAATACTGTTAGTGTGACGTTAAAAAAATGACAACTGGCTTGCCATGTGCGAGCCTAAATGCTGACTGTAGAGTTAAAAATTAAATATTAAAAGAAAAAAATGCATAAAAGATCAAAACCCTGTTTCCAATTTCATCTTCTTCTTCCTCTATGTTGAAACCATTTTGGGCTAACCCAGCAATCATGGTGCTCCAGGAGATTACGTCTTTCTCAGTCATACAATAGAAAATGAATTTTGCATCTTCCAAACTACCACACTTATAATCTATACATCTATATAAATATCTAAAGGAAGCTTTTTTCCAAGCTCTAGGATGTTCCACATCATCTTTATTAATTTTTCAATTAGATTTTTAATTATATTAATATTACTTATAATTTACACATGAAGGAGACTTAAATTCATGATTACTATTACCACTAACTTATTAAATGATACTCTTAGTGGATATAATTCATGACTTTTTATATTACAAGTATAAAAATACATGACTTTCCATTGATAACTTATGAAAATTAAAAAAATAAATATTTTCGATAGTGTGATACGTTAGAGAATTTTTTATAATATTTTCTTTTGAAAAAATGTTTAGTATTAAAATAAAATTTAATGAGTTAATTGTTTTCGTTTGAAATTAAATTTTTAATTTCATTAAATATTAGAGATATCATGCATAAAAGCTATTTTTTTAGACCAAATGAAAAGCTAATTATTATAATTATTGTAATTATAATTATTATAATTCATCTGAATTATTAATATTCCATAATTGATTTTATAATGTATATTTAGATTAGATTTAGAAGTAGAATTAGAATTGAAATGATTTAATTGATAATATATAGTGATTCACTATATTTTTTCTCATTATTACTATTAATCATGTAAAGCATCGGTTATATCCTATGAAACGAAAGGTTGATTTATAAAGTAGGAATACATGCCCATTTACAATTACTTATTTCTTCAAATTTATTTTTTCCGTTATTTTTCTTGCCACCTTTAATGAATATATGAATGCTTTTTTTAGTTATGCGAGTTATCGAATGTAATGTATTTGGCTCTTAGGTAAGTATACTAATGATTTGACTATATTTTTCAATTTGATCGATAAAAAGTTTCCCTTTCCAAAAGGATGTACCTTGCACTTTCATATAATTGTTTTTGATAAGTGCACTTTCATATAATTAATTGGCTTATGTATTTTTTTAATCACTATTTTGAAAAGAAAAGTAAAACTCACTTTGGCCTGACTTAATTGGTTAACTAATGAACATGTTGAGCTTATCCAATGTCTATACCCCTTTCTCTTGCCATTTACATTTATATCCACCATAACTAAGTTCCAATAATTCTATATGACAATAATAAGTGACAACCGTTTATAAATCACTTGATATCCCTATTAATATGGACTTACAGTTTCAACTTGGGAATATATATAGTTTCTAACCTCAAGTACCATTCTCTCTACTTCTTCATAGTTGTTTCTCATCACCAATTACCACAAAATAAAGGAGTTCTTCCTTCTCATAAGGTATTAACCTTCTTCCGAGAATAATTTGTTATGTTTTACTTTCTACATATTTTTATAGTCTTTATATACTACTAATAAAATAAATAAAATGTTTATTTTATTAGTATGTATATAGGTTCATAACCATGATTATATTTAGATGTTCACTTTATGTAAAAATTGAATTTATCTAACAATCTCCATACATATATACTTTACCGAATCATACCATATATCAACTTCACTACTAATATGTTTTAACTTTTTTTAAAGTATGGAAATGGAGATAATTAGAACTTACCTCAATAGCTCTTGAATATCCTTGGTTCCAGCCACATTTATTTTTTTTCAAGTTAAGATGCGTTCCTACTTTTAAAATCATGGAAGAAAATATTTTCTGACCAAGATAAAATTCTAAAGCCTATTATAAAGGTGGTTGTTATTTTAATGTTGAAATTTAATTAGATTGCAAGATAAGATTGAGAAAGAAGACAATAATGACTGTCCAAGTGGTTCCTCAAATGGGTCTCCCATCATTCAAACTCCAAAAACACACAAAAAGAGGAGAACATTAAGGTGGCGTGTAGAGAAATCTAATTTCCTTTGTGTTAAAAAAATGTTACCTAACAAAAAATATCTAATTTTTCAGGTTGCAATCCAATGAAGAATCAAAATATCCAACAAAAGGCCGAGAGTGAAATTCAACAAGATTTATCCGAATGGAAAAAAGATTCCACATCAAAAATTTAACAATATTTCAGTCAACAAATTTGTAGCATCATAAATTTATTATGTTTGTGACCCTAACTAAATTGTCATTTTATGTTATCATTAAATTTTAATGGTTGTTTATCGTCATCGTAAATGCATAGTTGTTTTATATTATTAGTAGCCAACAATATTGGTTGGAATCAAAAAATATTAAGTTAAGTAAATATGGTATATATGAAAGAACGAAACCTTAGCCGTATGAATGAATGCTAAACTTCATAACATCATTTTCATAATGTAAATAAAACAACGTATTTCGTTTTCTTTAATTTTTCTTATATAACTTTTTTTTGATTGTTTGTAAGCATTGTCTACTATTTTGCACTCATATTGTGCTTACTTATTTCATATTTTTTTAGAATCCTTTATTTAATTGAAAACTTCCACCATTGAAATATAAATTAGAAAACAATTTCAAAACTTATTCTAAATTAGAAAACTTCCGAATTGTTGTCTAATTTGGTCTATTACAAGAGAGAAGTCGTTAATAATTCATAGTAATTCTATTCGCTTCGACTAATCATTACAACATGAACCGTCCTTATAATATTTATTAACATCAAATAATATTAAACTAACTATTTATATTAAATTGAATTTTCATTTTCTCTATGTAAGTTTGAAAATTAATATATTAATAAATGGTATGAAAATTGGTGTTCCTTTATTTATAATTATACCTATTTTAATTATATCCTTAAAAATATTTTATATAAACCCGTGCATCGCACGGGATTATCCCCTAGTAAATATCTAAAGGAAGCTTTTTTGCAAGCTCTAGGATGCTCCACATCATTTCCATTTATTTTTCAATTTTTTTTTTAATTTAATTAATAAATATTTATAATTTACAATTAAATGAGACTTAAATTCATTATTACCACTAACTTATTATTATTAAATGCTACTCTTAGTGGAATAAAATATTTGGTGATGCCTATGAGCATTCTCAAGAAGAATAAAAACCTACGATTATGGAATGCTAATAGGAATTAAACATAAATTTATTCATAACACAATGAAGGGAAATGTTTATCTATATCTATATCTTCTATACATATAAGTAAAAGAATCCCTAATGGAACCTCCACAATAATTCTTGAATTTTTGCTTTTATTTTTGTCTATTAAAAAACTTATCTTTTATTATTTATTAATTCCTACCTTTGTGTCCAACCCACTACTACTAATAAATTCCAACATAGTAATAAATTTACACATTATATTATATTTAATCATAATTTTTGTATAAATGAGACTTTGATTTTAATTTTTAATATATAATTAAATATAAAAAACAAGATTTTTTTTATATTAATCAATGTTCATTCTCAATTCATGAGACTTATGAGCTCAATTATGTGTTCATTCTAAACTCAATTTTATGTTCTTATATTAGTTACTTTTTATTGTTTTGTTTTTTATATTTATTAATATTAAATCTAAATGTTTTTTAAATTATATATTTATTTACATAGAAATTATATTATTATTAGAATTGGTAAAAATTTAAATTAATTGAATTAATAAATATATTTATCAATTATAATAGTTTAGATGAAATAAGAAATAATAAGTTGACCTTTAAAATTCTTTTTTATGTAACCATTATGCATTGAATGGAGGGGTTTCACATTTACATGAATTATTGCTTTAATTTACAATAAACTCATGAGTTAGTGTAATATGAGTGGAAGAAATAGAGTTTAAACTAATTATAACAAGAAATGACTATTTAAAGGAGAGATCTTTGGATGGTTAGGGTAGAGGTTTTGACAAAAAGAATCATATAAAAAATAAGAAGTAGAAGAAAGGAGCAAGTTTCACAATAAGGTGTAGAATGCACAAAAAGGGTAAAGATTTTTATGTTCTTAACAGTTTTAAGTTGACAAATAGGCAATGATTTTTTGTAAAGTTATAGACATTGAGAAATTATGTATATTTTAATATTGTTCTTAAGAAAAATGTTTAATTTTTTGTATGATTGTATGATGTGTTAGATCTAAATGAGTTGCATATGTTCCACGAGCCTTCATAATCTTTGGTGTCACTTCTAAGAAGGAAATTACATTAGGTGCAAGAATCATATAGAAAACAAGGAGTAGAAGAAAGGAGCAAGTTGCACGAGATGTAGAATTCGCAAAAAGATAAAGAATTTCATGTTCTTGATAGTTTGAAGTTGACAAATAGACAACAATTTTTGTAAAGTTATAGGCATTGAGAAATGATGTATAGTTTAATATTGTTCTTTAGAAAAATATTAAATTTTATAGTTTTGTAAAATTGTATGATGTGCTAGATCTAAATGAGTTGCATATATTGAGCCTTCATAACCTTGATGTCATGTCACTTCTAAGAAGAAATTACATTAGGTGCAATAATCATATAAAAAACAAGGAGTAGAAGAAAGGAGCAAGTTTCACAAGATGTAGAAATCACAAAAAGGGTAGAGAATTTTGTGTTCTTGATAGTTTGAAGTTGACAAATAGACAACGATTTTTTGTAAAGTTATAGGCATTAAGAAATGATGTATATTTTAATATTGTTCTTTATAAAAATGTTTAATTTTTTGTCAAAAAAAATGTTTAATTTCATAGTTTTGTAAAATTGTATGCTAGATCTAAATGAGTTGCATATGTTCCTTGAAACTTCATAACCTTTGGTGTCACTTCTAAGAAGGAAATTACATTAGGTGTCTCTTCTCTATATAACAAAGGAAAAAATATCATTTTCTTCAACTATCATCATATCTAATGCCTTTAGTATATATTCTATCTAATACTTTTTATTTACAAATTCACATCTAAAATGGTTAATTTTAAATAAGAATAGTGCTTGAGGTAAAAACAACCAAATAAATTCAGATTTAAATGTTTCAATTCTTTTACAAATATTATATGTTTACTCTCCACTTTATGTAGCTTATTTAGATTATAAGTTGCATAAAAAACAATTATAATAAAATAAATCTTTCATTTCATATTGTGAATAATGGCCATATATTTTTCATATCATTATAAAGAATAAAAATAAAGATTTGATTTTGATTGTTTTCTCTTTCTAAGTTTCCTATTAAATCTAAATTTCTTATTATCACTTTTGTTTTAAGTTTCAAATTTTGTTTTAATTAATATTTATGAATTATTAATTGATGAATAAACAAAGAAATAAAGAAAAAATAAAATAAAGAGTAGTTACTTTCTAATTTCTATGATTTATATTTATTCATACACAACTATTAACTTATTTAATTTAAACTCATCCAAGCTTAATATAATAATAATATTTAGAGGATGTCACTGAAATTTGGAAGAAGAAAATAAAAATAGAATAACATTATAGGAGAAAAGCAAATGCGAGGAGACGCACATTACAAATGTAAGTCACTTCCAAACATGTTTATCAATATATTATGATCACTTTCTTAGTATAACTTAGTTAATTTTATTCTAATGTTTTAAAAGAAATATAAAATCTCATTATTTTCATCCTTAAACTTTCACATATTAAACCATTATTTTTGTTTTTAAACAAAAGAATTTTTTTACGTAGTGTTTATTTAGGCTATATGTTATATCAAAAAATATTCTCATTAGTATTGATCTTCAATTATTATCATTATTATTTTTCTTCTTTGTCTTACACATATTAAAAAAATGCTATATCAAAAATATTCTTATTATTTATATTATTTTTCACATGTCTTTATTATTAAAATTCATGCTCATAAATTCAAGATATTAAATAGAATGGAATTTATTATTACTAAGTAAAATGAAATTTAGTAAGATTTTATTTTCAACAATTAAGCTCACTAAAATTTGGACTATTGTGCATATTAAAAAACAATACACTATATAAGAATATGACATAAATAAAAATTCAACAATATATTAATGTAATACTATATTTTTAAAATACATAATTTATATCGACAACTTATGTATATATTTGTATAAAATCTATATAAAATTAAAGGAAAAAAATTATATAACAACTCGTGCATCGCACGAGTATTCTCCTAGTACATATAAGTAAAAGAATCCCCAATGGAGCCTCCACAATAATCCTTCAATTTTTGCTTTATTTTTTAGAATAATTTCTACCTTTGTGTCCAACCCACTACTACTAATAAATACCAATATATTAACATTTACTTATCACAAATCACTTATCAAGAAAAAAACTTATCACAAATTAATTATCCACTTACTCTATGTTTACCTCATCTTTGATTCGTTGATGTACTTATTCACTATATATATAGATATATTCAAATATTTATTCCCCTAACCAAAATTATATTAACTACATTGAAAAAACTCAACAAAAAAAACTCTACATTAATTTCCCATAAACTCTGACACTTCCACTAGAACCTAAATTTTATACACAATGCATATCATACGCTTAAAACTATCCAAAAGGTAGCTGATGTTCTAAGACGCCAAAAAAAAGAAAAAAACCATCATCTAATTGACATTAATAATGAAACCATCCATTTATACAACATAAAAACCAATTAACCCATCAATTACTTTACAAGTTAATGCCCATGAACTCAATGACCCCTTTGTCCCCACAAAATTTATACCTATAATATGATTGCACATTTTCTTTACACCTCCCCAAAAAAATTCACCTATTATATAGTTAACTAATTTAAAAAATCAAACAAAAAAAGGCATTATAATAAAAAAATATACAGCCAATGATCTAAGCTACCTTTGATATTATATATATATATATATATATATATATATATATATATATATATATATATATATATATATATATATATATATATATATATATATATATATATATATATATATATATATATAAAGGAATCCCAAAAGAAGCTCCACAATTTTCCTCAAGATTTTTGTATATTAAAATATTTATTTATAATTTAGACATAAAGAAGACTTTTTTATGAAAGCAATTAATTCCCACTAATTAAGTGATTTTTAATTAACTATATATATATATATATATATATATATATATATATGAAAATGTAAAAGTTTTTTTGACAACATAAACATTTTGATGAGTAGTTGTTTGCTTTAGTGCAAGTCTATCATTTTTCTACCTCAGTACAAAATATCATAGGAAGATATTGCTAGAAATTAATTTGGGTACGTTTTATGGTTTTTAAAATTACCGTGCTTACTTTTTGGTGTCATCTTTTATCTTATGTATTATGGTTTTTACTTTTAACTACTCTTTCTTTATTGTGTCTATTTCTTACTTTCGATTGCTTGATAGAGAATCCGCCATCCAAGACTTCAAAAAGAGTGTAGCAGCAGTTTTAGCCTTTCAGGTGAGGAAGATATTGCTAGAAATTAATACAAGTACTCTGTATGGAAGTGATATCCTGTCCAATTTGTGATGCAAGTGCACGTCAATATATTCTACCTCAAAGGTGGAATCTTTTTTCAAGCTTCTCTCTATCTATCTCTAGATTTGTGATGCTTTGCGCTTTCCCTCTAGAAAGAAAAGTAGAACTCTAAAAAAAAGTTAACAACAAAGAATTTGAAGAGTTGATATTATTTGAGCTTTATTTGTTTTTATTGTGCTTTTAATAAGGAGTGTGAATGGTTATTTTTTTCAATTGAGCCAAAGAAATTGGCTTACGTTTCAGTAATCAGAGTAATAAAAGCATGATCAATTATGTGGTCAGTTTTTAGAGGAGAATAAATGGAAATACAATTGGTTATGGAAAAAGAGGATAAAAAGAAAATGAAGGAGCTTACATAGACTAAGAGGTTTAAGTTGTGAGGTAGATACTCAAGCTGAAACTCTTATCTTTAACATCTTTAGTCAATTTTTGCTGATAAGTGTTGTTATTTTTAATTCTCTTATAAATATATGTAAGTTGGAGTTCTTATGTTCTTATCTTTTATCCTCGTTATTTTACATTCTAATTAATTGGTAACTTTAGCTATTTTGGATCGGTGAGATCTTTCAAATTGTTTTCCTAAATTTTCACATAGTAGCTTTTCTCCTAAATCTAATTGATTGATAGTATTTTTGATGTTTTTTAAATTCACGATAGAGATCTTTCATATTAATCCATGTTCTTAGTCCTTCTTTAATTATCTCGAGCTACATTGTCACAGAGTGTCACTTCAACTAAAGTTTTTATGACTCTTATGATCTATATCAAATGAAATTAATGTGTTTTTTCCTATATTAGAATATTTGACGGTATTCGATGATCAAGTTGGTTAATATGTCACACAATTGTTGCAGTAGAGCACAATGACTTGCATTTCAGTATTTTTCTCTGTCACATTTTCTACCTTAGGTGTTTACATAAGTTGAACACAAGTGGACAAAAATACGATTGTGTCAAGAATCACGGAGGAGAAATATTTCTCGACTACATGATAATAGAGATGTACTAATTTTAGTTGTCCTCTCATACCTTAAACTGTTTCAAAATCACGTGTCTTTGTTGTGGACGAAGTGCTAATTATTCCATTCTAAAAACATCCAAATAAATAGGCATTACCAATCTTTTTACATAAATTATTTAATTGTTTGATCTCTACCAATATGGTCAACTTCAAAACCTTTTAAACAGTTTGTTGAAGGTAGATAAATCGTTTTACATCATCAATTCATATTCACATATAAATCTTCTAAATTTTTCATTTAGAATTTGGAAAAGACATTAAAAAAATATATTATAGAAGAACATGAAATTTATAATGAAAATTATCAAACAGTATTACTAAATATAATGAAAAATATATATATATATTATACTAATCTACAAATATAATATGAAAATATATATATTTACAAGTTGTTAAATAATGAAGTATTCAATTAACTTTACAACACTCATTTAAATTTTGTAAATTTATACTTTCAACAACCTAATCTCATAAAAATTATTTAAAATTATTTTAATATTTAAAAAAGTATACCGTCTATAAGAATATTATCTAAAATGAATAATTTTAATATGTAAAAAGTAAAAAACATATTGATATATAATATTGTATCTATATTTTATATAATTTATATTAATAATTATTTATTTTTATAACTAAACATCATAAAATTAAATAAAAAACTATTATAACGGTACATGAAAAAATTATATTATAAAAGGACATGGAATATATAATGAAAAGTATCAAACAGTATTACTAAATCTAATGAAAATTATATTGCACTAATCTAAAAATACAATATGAAAATATCTTTACACCAAACAAAAATAGCTATTTTTTGTTTATCTAAAAAAACATGTTATATTTGCGGGAAGTAAATCATATTTAAGGTTTTTTTTTTTTACATCAAACAAAAATAGCTATTTTTTTTAATTAGCTCCAAACTCATTCATTATCCCACCCACCCCGGTAAAATTGTTATTTTCTCGTCACTCACTCACCATCACCGCCGGCCTCTCCTCGCCTCTGCAAAAGCACACCGCCGGACAGCTGCGGGAGCGCCGACCACCACGCGGCCACACCTGGACACAGAACACGTCTCATCTCTCCCCCTCTGTTTGCATCGCGACCTGCTCTTCTCCGACACCACGTAGCCGCCGCTCTTTCTTCTTCTTTATCTGTTACCTGTTGGTGATTAATAGTGAGTCCTCTTCTTCCCATAACTCATTTTCCCCTTTGCTCTTTAACAAAACCCTATTTTCAACTTCCTAATCTGTTGCTCTTAATTCTTAATAATTCCCAATTTTCAAATGTTTGCGACACTAAAAGCTTCTTAAATTGATCAGTTTCGAAATTAAACATTTTTGCATATCAGCTTGCAAAATTCCCTCTCTGCAATAGATTGCTTGCATAACAAATTGCCTAGGGTAACATTAACATGATTATGATATAGGGCTAGTATGATAGAATAGAAGTATATTGATGGCTAAATCCTAACTGAGGTGAACTTGATAGTGAACGTATTCTGATATAAAATTTTGATGTGTAAGTTTGGATGGTTTTATTTTGATGACAAAAAACTGCTATAAGAATCTGCATATTGATTATGAATGTCTAGAAGGCTTTGCAAGTAATGGCAGGGACTTATTTCAAAAGGATCTGAAATGTCAGGGACTCAGCAATTTATTTTTTGTAGGGACTTAAACTAGAAAGAGGCAATTTTGCTACACATTTAAGCCTTATTTTTATATGTATGATAATAATAATTATAATTATAATTATTGGTTGAAGTTAAAATAGTTTTCCCTTGCTTATCTAGGGTCGCCATTGGTGCCATCCTATTCCCTAGTTCAGAGTCATTGTTCTCTTTGAGTTTGCCATTGGCGACAAGTCCTGTTTGGTAATTGGAACCACCACAACTCCGTCAGAAAAGGATCATACACGCTCGTTCCGCGTTCCAAACTAATCTAGAAATGGGTTCTGCAGGTAATCGTTTCTCTTTCACTAGTCATTCACAAATTTTCGGATCAAGTTTCTCAGTGAAAGGATTGAAGGACTGATTTGAATATCTTTTGCTTCTGTATTTTGCTTACACTTGTGTTTATAAAAACAATGTCACTGTATTTTGCTTACACTTGTGTTTTTAAAAACAATGTCTCGTTATTCTGGATTCAAAATTGAGGGAACTGATTTGATGCTTCTCTCAAATACTATGATCTTTTCCGGCCACTGGTTGCATTGACACTCAATTCCACGATCTGAAACTGGTGTGAAATATAGGTGGTGCATTTGGTGGCAACAGGGGGATGCGTCCCGTGCCTCCCGAAAAGGGAATATTCCCATTGGACCACTTGCATTTGTGTGACCTGGTATCCTTCTTCTCTCAACTTTCCATTAATAACTAAAGGCTTAACTTACAGTTATACTTGATAGATACGTTAAACTTCTTATTTCTGAGATAGCCTTTGATAGATAGGTTAAAACGTAAACATAGTATACGATATAAATTCTTGCCTATATTTGTTTGATTAAAAATAGACCAGAGTTAGTACTAGTAAACATCCACTTTGGGCCTTAACCTTGGCATGTGTGTCATCAGATTAATCTTCACACTAAAGAAATATAAATAGGATAAAACTTAGATCCTATTCCATACATCTAGTTCTTCCTGTACCCTTCAAAAAAAGACAGATATAAATATAAGCCATGGACCTACGTTTCTACCTGTCATTTTTGTCCTTCACCCTGTGTTTCTCTCACATTAATTTGTATTCTTTGTTGTAGGGATTAATATAACATGTGTCAAGTTAGAGAGAAAATGAAGGTTTACTCATCAAAGGTAAAAGAATGGTCCTATTTAGTTTCACTAAAAAGGCGAAACTGAAATGAACCACTCTTTTTTTCCTTTGATGCGTGAACCTCCATTTTCTCTTTAAAAAGGTGAAACTAAAATGATCAGAACAGAATAGTGTGTTTTTTTTAACATCAACACACGTTCCAAAACACATTAGACTCCAAACTCCAAAGCTACAATTTGTTTTCGTGGCTCCAACGTGCATTTGAGTGTGTTTAACGCAAAACCATAGATGGTTTCTTTCTATCTTGTCAGGGTGTCAAATACTTTCCATGTTTATCAATTCTATCTTCATGTTCCTTAATTCCTCTATTGGCCAAATTTCAGGAGAAGAAAGAATATCTCAATTGTCTAAAGACTGGTGCCAACAAGTCTGAAAAATGCAGGGACTTCTCAAAAAAATATCTGCAATGTCGTATGGAGAAGTGAGTTGGTTTTCCTGTCTTTTCTAATGTGCTTTTGTTTTTCTCTTTCCATATTGGTTTAAGTATTTGTAGCTAAATAGGCTACTCTTTGGAGATCTTTATTGTAGTTTAGTGAGTTAGCTGCTTTGTATGATAATTAATGTCATCTTTAGTGACTGCAGTTAGTATTTCTGTTAGAGTTCTGGTTTACAATGACCAGCGTATAAGTACTTGTAAAGGAGTTTCAGAATCAATGAGAAATACAATACAGAATTCAGTTACAGAGAAGTTCTAGATCTATCAGTCTTGTAAAGGAGCTTGATAAGATGGTAGTAGTAGCACCAGTAGAATACTATTTTACATCATTTAATACAACATTTTGCGATGGAATGATGAAATCTCATCTTATATGACCTGAAATAATTCTCGTGATGAAATTTGAAGAAGTGAAGTTGGCAGTTTTAGTGGATATCTAGATCCATTTTCATATTCATTGTAAAATACTGATATAATGTTGCTGTTGGTAATGCATTATTCTTGGTATGTATTGCCCTTAGGTTTGTTTTGATCAGAGTTTTGTTGTCACTGTTTCTCCATGAACCATATAATTGACATATTGCAGGAACTTGATGGCAAAGCAAGACTTGGGAGAACTTGGTTTTAAGGAAAGTAATGTAGAAACTCCTGGCGGAAAAATTACCGAGAGGATTGATGATCGAGACCGATGAACCGAAAGATTTTAGAATGTAGATTACTTTTTGAGGTTGAGTTTTGGTAATGCCATTCTTTCCTTTGTCATTCAGTTCAATTGATAAGCAGACACTGGCTTTGCAATGGTTCATTTGGGTAACTTGGCAGTGAACAAATATGGAGAGGGTTTGTCTCATGCCCTCAAATATTCATGTAGTAATAATTATGTGGAAATAGATAACAAATGCAAAGAGGCATTTTTTTTCTCATGGTTCTAGTTCTTCAAAACTAGTACAGTGAGCAAAAAAACACAGATACCAGATCGGATTATATTGCTCACTCCAATGGAAAAATTCATTTGTTAGTTGCTTGACTCATTCAACTGAAAAAATTGGGTGATATGAGATATGATAGAGAGAACCAGTAGATCCATTTAAAGTTAGTGGAGGACCAATTTGATATGGTTTCTTTTTTAGTAGCATCAATTATGAAGACTGCATGAATAGCTATTATTTGGTTTTTCATTATTAATTTAACTTATGCAAGACAGGCAGGCTTATAAAAAAAAAAAACTTATGCAAGACTGAATAAATTATTTTTTGTATTATCAAAAACAATATATTTTTTAATTTAAAATTTTACTTAATTTAATTTTTATGATTTTATATTTTTATATGAAGAGTTTAATTGTACCAACAAAAATATTAAGAATGGGATTGCACGGTCAAAGTAAATCGGTGTTACTCTGATAGATTTCACTATTTTGCTATAACACTTCTCTCTTATAATCGAATCTTATCTTATTATATGTTTGTATTAAATTGTTTTTCACCGACAATATCCTCTTTTCTCTTACAATAATTTGTTGTTTATCATATTATATATGAAATTATTCAATTATTATTGTGATTTGATATGTCCTCTTTTCTTTTATATTAATTTGCTATTTATCATATTATATATTAAATTATTTAATTATTATCGATTTGATAGTTCAATAATGATGGAATTAATAAATTTCAAAAGAATTGTTTTACAAAAGCTCCTCTAGGTTAAATATTTTTTCCATAAAAGTCGAATTTGCGCAATTGAAATTGAATATAAAATGATGTATGGAGACTAACATGGTGTAAGCCCAAGTGGTAGATATTTGGGCTCCTCAACCATATGGTCAAGAGTTTAATCTCGGCGATTGCTTTTCCCACACCCCCTCCTACTCAAAACACACCCCATAAGGGTGTGAAGCACTAAAGCGCCAACCAAAGCCTCTTTTTTTCACGAAATTTCACTTGTTCAACACGGGCCTTCAACGAGTTCGAATGACATCGTTTCGTGTGTGTTAAATCTTGACTTCACACTCTCTTTGGGCGTTTTTTCACTGTTGGTGAGGTCATGCGAACTCATTCGCATGACTTGTTCAACCCGCTCAACGACATCATCAGTGTGTGCTAAATATTGACTTCACACACCTCTCGCGTGCGTAATTTCACTTGTTGAACGAGGTCGTTCGAACGTGTTCGAACAAGGTCGTTGAGCGATCTTTAAACACGTGAACTCAGCGTTTCACGCGAGGTTATTTTTGGAATAAAATTTGTTAAGGAGTGTGAAAGAGTAGGAGGGGGTGTGGGAAAAGCAATGGCCTTAATCTCTGTCGGTTCGTAAGAAAAAAATCTGTTGAGAGATGTCAACTCCTTAAATATATCTTAGTACTTTGAAAGATTAATTGGGCGCAAGAGATACTTTGTGTTTCAATCGAAGTTACGAAGACTGTGTAATTTGCACCACCAACGACTAAAGAAATCGAAACTTATATGTTATGGGAATGAGATCCTCTGCAATTAAAATATGTTGTAGTTCTTGCAGTTTCATTATTATCAAGGATCTTTTAATCACCTAATAAAACATCTCTATAAATTCTCTCTCTTCTCCACATTTGCAGTTGAAGTCTTTTGGTAGTTGTTCTCGGTGCAGTTGTGGAGTAATGCAATTTTATAGCAATATTTAATTTAATTGTACTGGTTACAACCACAAACAATATTTGTAATTTGTAGTAGTTAGTTAGTTAGTTGTTACATCAATGAAGAAAGCAAAGCTGGTAGCAGGAGCTAAATCCAAAGAAGCTTAACATTAATATTTTTTGTACTAATATCTTTGCCTTGATGCCATCGCTCCAGCTTCATTGTATTTATTATTATGTGTACAAACAAAGATTACAAATGCTTTTTTTCCTTTTCTATTCTCTTTCTTCTCACTTTCCTCATTCTATGGCTACCCTTTTCAATCTCCAACTTCAACTCTTCAACTACTCGTAAGCTTCCTAATCTTTTCTATGTTGCTTCAATGTTAATTACTATACTGTTGTTGATGTATCTGGTTCAAAATTTAGATCAGATACATCAACTTTTGTTGATCAGTTTTTGCTTATATTCTGTAACAGAGAGAGTACACTTCTTTGTGTTGTGTGAAATTAAGACATGTCTGTTTCTTTCAACAGCAGATCATATGGATTAGATATCAGAAAAAAGAGAAAGGAATATTCCATTCTACATGCCAATTTGAATGCAATAGAGGATAGAAACAATAGTTCTTTGATTCATTGTCCCTTAGTTGAATCTTTGTCTATAAGGAAGTGCTCATCATTGGCAGCATCATCAAAGAAGGATAATTTTTCATGTACTAATGAAAAGAAAGAAGCAGTTAATGAGGTTACTTATAATGTTACATCCAGCAGTCATCAGGGAATGGAACTTAATAGAGTGGATTGTGTTGTGTGGATGTTGCATGAAACTTCCAGGAGTTTCTCCCAAGCTATTGAGTCACTCGCAGTAGCAAAGAGCGGTCCGGAGCTTACGATGGCTTGGATTGGAAAGATGCGCGTCAATGGCATAGACGTATGGCTTATCAGGTTCTTCCTCCATTCATTTTCGCTTGTCAGTTTCTTAGAATAAATTAGTTTTTTTTTATTTGTCATTTTGATAGTTTAAGTTACATCAATTGCTTGTTCCTCAAATATATCCTTAATTATTCATACATGGATGGTTAATGGGATCTAACAGCATGCTCACACAGGTTGCAGTTTATGCTCTAATGAAAACAGCAATTGATTTGGAGATACTGCTTTCGCGTGAACGACAAAATGAATTTTTCGCCTGTTAGAGAGATGTAAGTCTTTACTGTTTTCTGTTGCATATTTAACGCGATTTTCGGAGGCTGCTTTTCTTCTTAACAGTAAAACATTGACAGATATGTTAGGGACATAACAGGTTAGACACTTACCAACTTCTTATGATTAGATATTTGAGTTACTTTTCCTCCCTTGTTTCAGTTTGACTCCATTAATAAATCAGATGGGAGAGCAGATCGAAGTTCGCTCGAAATGAGGCATTCATATTTGGTTCACTGGTTTAGAGACACTGAAATACCACAAATAACCGCATATTTTATTCCACTTCTAAAGAAATGGTCCATGGAATATGCAGGAAGGTTTGTCTCAAACAACCTTGCTTTCATTTTATGTTCATTTATGTTAGATTCATTCATCTGACAGAAACATATTCAGCGGTATTGCAGGAATTATTGTGGCAATAACATGTGGTAGTGCAGTGGTAAAATTGGGCGCTAGGCGAATCTGCTGTCCGTTACTTGTATTGTCTCTGAAAGATGTTCTGGTAAAGCTCATGGATTTTTCGCTCAATCTAGCATCTTTGGATAAGTTACATCAGCTAGCAACTGAGGCGGGATTTGAAGTGAATTTATTGTCTCATTTTGGTTGGAAGATTCTTCCGAGCGAAAAAACTGAGGACGTCGAGTTTTGGATCGGTTTGGCCTATAGGAAACTACTGAAAGCTTTCTGTGAAGAAAGCATCATTTCAAACAAACAGAAATTTCAGCACAAGGTTAACTTGCAAGTTCATGCAGAAATTCATGGATTTATAGAACTTAATCTGAGTATAATGGTGTATATTTTGCAGATTCAGTCAGAAACTTTGGCCACATTGGGACTTTTCGCGTACCTTGGAAGAATGACAAGAAAGTTTTTGACAGCAATGGGTATTAAGGATCCTGATGAAATGGTTAAGGACTTTCTCAGGTTGATCTCTTTGTTGCTTTGTTACATTTTAACTGTTTCAGTTTTGAGATGCTGATACTGAAGATTCAATGCTTTGGTTTTAAGTTACTTGGAATGTGGCATTCTTTTCATTTATCCAGAATTTTCCTCCATCCAAGTGTATGAGCTTTTCATGGAGGTTAGTTTCTGTTGCTTCTGCCAATGCTGATGTTAAGTATCCTATGCGCGCAGCACATACTGTGCCAGTGTGGACTGTCCGATTTAGAGATATCTTTAAGTCTGACGGTCAATGCTGGCACAGCACGTGCTGCATGCAGCAGAGGGTCCGGATCCGAAATTAGATGTCATGTGACCGATTTTAATTTATATCATCTTCCAGGTAGTAACTGATGAGATAGGATGGCTTGATTTTTATGCTTCGTATGTTCAAATAAACAACTGGGAGAAAGGACCAAAACATCAAGCTTGTCAGGCAGAGAAAGAGATAATTTCTTCTGCAATTCTTACTGTGTGTTATGATGTTTTCTCCGGATTTGCGCACTTTAATCGCTCGACTCAACAATCATTGGACACGGCTTCACTGTCATACTTGCTTCGCTGGTATCATTTAATCTATACATCAGTTTTACCAATGAAAGTTTCTCTGTCTTCCTAATTTGTTTTTCCTTCTATCTTAACATTTCAAGTCAGGAATTGCTAAGTATTTGTATTCAAGATCATTGGGCTGCATATACCAAATCAGGGTATGCTGGCTGTGGGGGAGATTCCTGCATTGATAAGTCAAATCCTCAGCAAGAAAGTTTTATCAAGAGATACAGCATCAAATTTGCGTCGTCGAGTGCGGTATGAGTTGTTCTAGTAATCTTTTTCTAGTAAATGTGCAGAATGCATTGACTTCATGTTTTTTAATCTGTGGAATGTGTTACTAGAATCTCTGGATGGGTACTCTGTTGCTCTTCATAGACGTCGCGGTCGCTTCGGAGTTACTTGTAAAGCAAGCACAAGGTTGCAAGGCTTCAAGGAGTCAAAAGATTAGGCTAGAAAGAACCATGAATGACATAATTGTGTTAATCCCAGTGACAATTTTGATGCTAATCCCAGTAAGCACCCTCATCTTTTTATACTTAGTATACTTTATAATAATTTTAAATCCAATGATTTTGATTATGTTATCAGGTGACAGCTATAGGCCATGCAGCTATACTAGCAGCTATCAAGAAGTATATGCCATTTTTGGTAACTAATTTCTGCTTGCTTTGTCTGTCATAATTTTTTTATTTTATTTTCTACACTATTGACTGTGCATGCTATTATTGTATGTAGATCCCTTCCTCTTATTCCTCAGAGCGTTTGGATGTTGTAAAGCAAATAAAGCAAACTATAGAATCAGGTGATCAGTTAAGGGAAGAAGACCTTGAAGAAAAATCATCAACTATTTCTTAGAGACTAATAAAAAGTCATTCAAATCAAACTTTATATAGAAGCAACGAGGGGATTAGTCACTAGGTTCGGCAGTAGATACCCTGGTCTCGACCAAAAAAAACTTTATATAGAAGGAAATTAATGGAAAGGCTTCCAAGTCTCAGAAACACCCAAAAAAAAATTATAGATAGTCTTGTAGCAGTTTCAGTGTCTGTGAGAATACCTTGATCAACAAGTAATAACACTATACTTCATTGTAATCCATATGTTCATTTTATCAATAAATAAATAAATAGATGAACACGTTATTCAAATGTTGAAATGGATGGTTACATTTGCATTAGACATTAGAATACTCAATTTGACATAAGACAAGTGCAGATTCAGTTCTGGTTTTAATTGTCAGGATGCCATTTCAATGACTTAACACTCACAACTATGGAGTATATCTCTCTGCTTCCTTGGTCTTCAAAAACCAGAAGGTGAATTCTTATGGTTTTAGTGATTTTCTTGGTGTCAAAACTCGTCTTGTTGCTATTTGGTATCATTGGTGCACTTGAAGCTAGGATCAATGGTGCTTCTCATTTTAAGGATCATCCTCAGAACCCTGATCTCTTTCTAATAGCTGCTCTGTTTTTTCCTAGAGCTTAAGCTGTGTTTTATTTTATAGTGTCAATAAAATTAAAACCATCTTTAATTTATGACATAAAGATAATAATTTTAAAATAGTAAATCAACCATACTATCTGTTTCACAGCATAAAAAACAAGACATTGGTAAATGAAAGATAAAACATTACACAACATTATCCTGATAAATGCTATCCAAGACATTGAGAGCTTAGCACCTATTTTGAACCGCTATTTCCATGTCCAAAATGTTTCTCATTTTTATTAAGTTTTCGTTAACATGGACAATCATTATTTCATATATTTTGCTTCATCGTGGCTGGCAAGGGAAAATCAACATTTTGCACAGGAAAGGAAACTAAAAACCCATCTGATCTATTAACGTCAAATTCAACAACACTACACAGTAAATATCCTCTCCACAAAATCGAAATTTCAAATCACTCTCCTTGAATCACGAGCAGAGGAAAGATGGTCCTACAAGCATCAAACAAAGTTATCATGTCAATCCACTAACAGTTTGTTAGACAATTTTATACCCACTAATCATATAATCAAGCAATCCAAAAGCAAAAGGTGTATTATAACAAGCAAAGTATCTTTTTTTTTATCAGGTGGAATTGATTGCATGTACCAATAACACCATAATATCCTGTCATAACAGTGTTTCAAATCCTTTATAATTTGGTTTTAACTTGATGTAATACTCCCTCCGTCTCATATTAAGGGTCTTGTTTGGCATTTTTCTTTGTCACAAATTATCTGTCACTTTAAAATCTCAATACAACATTTATTATTACTTTCCAACAATACCCTTACTTTAGCAGATCCAATCATTTTCTTAATACTCGCGCATAACCTAAAACGACACTTAATATGAGACGAAGGGAGTATTAAATACCTGTCTCTTACATAGCATGGGGGACCAGAGACTGGTGACAAAAATAATGGTCCAGTTTATTAAACCAACTACAATATATTTTCTCCTGAACAGGACCATAAGTCACCCATCAAGGAAAAGCCACCCCAGCATGATCTAACAATGTAAGCTTATCCGTGCCAGCTTATGCTTCTAGATGTTTAATAATAACTTTCTTATTTCAAGGCTATGTTTCATAAATGGACTGTCAAACCAAGTGGCTGATTTCGGAATATATATGACATCTGAAGTAATTTATTATTCGAGTTGCAAATATTAACATTATTAAACAGATTCGTGATTCACAAAGCAGCGTCATCGCGATATCAAACCATCATTAACAAAAATTAAATCAATGAAAGGCACATATAAAAGTATTTAGACCCAAACTTACCGAGATAAAATCAAATGCTTTAGTAGTTTCTTCTTTTTTTGAACTGTTGATCATTGAGTTGGGAGTTTGCGCCGCAAAATTTGGTTGAAAAATGTCTGGCAAAGGTGTACCTCCATTCTGCCCACCAATTTGAGCAACACCATCATTTTGCATGTTGACATTACTAAGGTGTTGGAAATTAGCCATTGTTGCAAGGAATTGCTGCTGAGCCAATAGAGTTCCCATGGCATTGTAATTTAGAGGCTGAGAACCATATGGTTGGTTAAACATAATACCGGGCGGTATATTATAAGGCAGCTGACCGGTTGGAAACATGGGATTTACATTTAACCCAACTGGTTGAGAGCCCAACAAGCCACCTACAGGATTTTCAGGGATTTGATTATTTAAACCTGAAAACAAAGATTCAGATTGTATGGCAGAAGATGTTCCTTTCTGCTTTGTACTTGAGGTGTTTTCATCCATTGACAAACCAGCCATTAAATCACTAACAAACTCATTATTGTTTCCTTGCTTGGAATCGGAAGCAAAAATGTCAAAAGGTAGAGGATCACTTCTATTCCCCTGAGTGTGACTCCCAGGATCACCCTGTTTATCACCACCGACTGTCATCCCTGAAAAGAGATCATCTGTGTGTTCTTTGTTCTCGCTTGTATGAAACGATACATCAGCGAATGGGTCATCATCATTTTTCAGTTCCTGAGTAGATCCAATAGAGCCACCTATATCTCTAAATAAATCATCAACCAGAGATGTGGATGATGTTATATTGGCTGTATTCTGATCATTTGTATTCTTTGTTGTGTTGTCCATTCCGTGGTCGCCAAATGAATCGTCAGTGTCTATCAAGTTTGGCAATTCAGAAACAGCGACACTCTCCCCCTTTACAGCCTTCTCCGAATTAATAGCAGAATTGTTTGGCTGGTCTCCACCTAAAAGACCAAGAACCTGTCCATCAAGAGACCAATTGTTAAATTTAAAAACAAATGACACTTAGATATTCAGAATAGGGTATGTCGTTTCTTGTATACTTCACCAAGGAAAGGAAAGAACTGTACAATCACACAGGTTTTAGATTTTGAAGAAACTTCCACCATTAGCTGTAACCTATTAATTATCATGGATGTTTGGCAATTTAAATTCCATTATAGTAATTAGCAACCCACTATTCATTCTCAAAAAAAATCATATGAAAAAGTTCACCCATCTATAGCCTGTAAATACACAATTCTCCAATCTCCAGACCAAACCAGACCTGACCCAACCAGGATGGTGGGGTTGAAAATTTCCCTCATTGGAGCTGGATTCAGCTTGGTAGAGCCATAGATGTAGATTTCAGCTAATTAAGTTGAGTTCATTCACCCTGTTGGCCTGTTGGGTTCATTGCAAACTTGCAAGTTGGATTTATTCAGGTTTTTCCGATTCACGATTACAATCATCTAAACTAACCATTATGTATGTAGTAGATTTTTACAATTGTCCTCAAACATCCGGGTCTATATGAGACCATGCAAGTTTGCACAAACAATTTTGAAAATCAGTTCACTTATTTTTAGTAACTAGAGTGGTAAACTTGTGATTTTATTATTTCACGTGAGAGTTTGACAACCATGTCTTTGATGGCGTTGTCCAAACTACCTATCCTTTTCTTTTGGGTCCACAAAATTGTGCACATTCAATTTTAATGTGGCAGCAATTCTTTTTTAATTCACATTACAAAATTGATTATCATCTCTATTTCCAACCTTATCACAATTCACAAAAATATATAGATATGAATACTTCAGCCGGCCTTGGCCAAATATAAAGGCACGTGTGGGTAGGAAGAGAACACCTAGAGACATGAAGTTTCAGACAAACTAGTGATCTATATCGCCAATTGGTGGATTCTAGATGACCAAATTTAATTTTCCTCTTCCTAGTTCACCAGATTTTCATTACTGCAAACCATAGTCACCTGGTTCGCAATTCGTTTCGCACGTGGTAAAGTGCGCGACGCAACTCTCGAAGAATTAGGTACGTGGGGTATACATCTTCAGTATGCGATTTCGGTTCGTGGTAGTGCGTTTCAATATACTAACCGCATGCACGGCTATTATGTAAGAGACTAGGTGGTGTAGTGGGAACCTTATGTATTATGTAGGTTTAACACTGTCACACTATATATAATAAAAGGAAAACTAATAGGCACAGATGCACCGTAGGTAGTAGATGTATCATCCAATACTATGACCTTGCAAGTTTTGAGAAGAGAGAAAAATGAAAATTAAAAGGCATAACAAATACTGGAATAGATGCATCAGTAGGTACATGTATCTTCCAATCTAATAATTACATTTTCAATTTTCAAAAAAAATAATTAGTTAACTAGTTTTAAGAAAAAAAATGGAAAGACATTTTGCAATGACAGTGGTGCTGCGTACCAGTACCATTAATGGAGTGAGTTTTTGTAACTTTAAACTTTTTGGGAAGTTGTAACAATTTTAATGATATGGTCTGGCTGATATTTTTGCTTCATATAATTTTTATTAGATAAATATTGTCTTTTTTAATTAGTCTTTTGAGTTTTTTTTTGGGTTCTTCAGTTTAGCGAAGTCGGAAGAATTCGTAGCGAACCAATTCGCCAAAGTACCGCTGAACCGGTTCACGCGAACCAATTCGCGGTTCTTCACATGTTAGAAGAATTGTGACTATGCTGCAAACTGAGGTAACTTATTCCCACAAAAAATTGATGGACATAAGTCTAAAATGTGATAATGAATAAGTCGATGAAAATATTATGTAGTAATTAATTACTCATTCCGATTGATTATAAAGTACCTTCATAGCTTTTTCCCTCAAAGAGGCTTGAGGAGATTCAGAACATCTCAGCACCACGTCTTTATTTTCAGCGAAGTAAGATGCAACATGTGAAAAATGATCATCGTCCTTCTTTCTGAGGATGGACTCAAGTACACAAACAGCTTTCATGCGCACCTGAAAATATTACTGTCACGAGACTTTTTCTTTAAAAGTTAAAAGTAATGCAGCGAGACCCTCTGAATTTTTTTGGTCATTATGCATAGTTGAAATACAGTACAAGCAAAATGTCAAATTTAAAAAAATCGATAATTAAAAATTCATGTCATGCGATATGATATTCACTTGTATATGCACTGATGCATGATAGATGCTCAAATAAGAAAACATACAAACCGCTTTCAAATTTAAAATGTTTTTACTCTAGAAAAGGACCATGAGAAGTTCCATTTCCACCATAATATGTTCCAAATACTTCAAAAAGAAATTTAATTTGCAAGTTTTAAAAAACAAAATAAACAAGTGGATGTTTGTAATTGTAAAATTCATACGGTCTTTCAATTTTCAAGTGTTAGTTTATATTTTCGTAGAAACATGAACATAACGGACATGCCTGCCAAATTGGAGATTGGAGCTTTAGTTCAAGGGCATGACTTAAAGCCAGAGCATCTAACTTTGCAGCCTCTGTTAGAAAAGCTTGAATGGCATCTCGAGTGGGTTGTAGGCGAACACCTCCTGAAGTTACGATTGTCTCCAACAACCTATCCTCTCTTGTCTTGTTCTCTGAATAATTTCCACTGGATTCCCCATTTGAAATTTCCATCTTAGTTGCTCTTGAATCCTGGTTCCAAGAACCACTAGACTGATTCTTTGGAGGTCCAAAACTACTCTGAGTTTCATTACGATAAACAACTGGTTCATATCTATCACCGTGTTTGGATTCATTGGTCAATGACCTTTGAAGATTTGGACCCTTGTAGCTTCCAGTTTCATTCTTCATTAGTGAATGCCCCTGTGTTATGTTATGAAGTCCTTGCTTAATTGCTGTTTTTCCAATATCAACTACCTCACTAATAAAAGATGGCTCATGCTCTTCATATTTTGCATTTCCAAACCCTTGTATCCGTCTGTTTAGATCTTCAGAAGGTGCAGCTACCGGCTTATTATTGTCTTCTGAGAATATGGCAGAGATAGCCTCGTGAGCAGTATCCCGCACAGCCTTATTTAGCGCATCACCTTTCAAAGGATCCAACTGTCCCTTGTAGTGAAATAACTGACGAATCGCAACTGAATGTCTCTGCATTTCCCTTCTGAACTCTACACCAGACTTTCCAACCACATATTTTATCAATCTCAACGCCTGCCAACAAAAAAGAGCAAAACGAGTTTAAACAAACCATATATTATCTATGATACAATTTCCGATACCAAAACCATCATAATCTTTTTCTTTCAATTTCCACCTTCCAACTGCTACTGCTTAAATAACAAATGAGTGTGGTACAGGTTAGAATTAGAACCACAAAAGACAAGTACAACAATTCAATATAAACTTGAAGGAAGTATTCTTAAAGGACAATCTCAATCTCAATCCAATACAAGAGAGAGATAACTATCAACTCACAACCTATGCATGCACCCTTTGACAATAGTAAAGAAAGTAAAAGCCACAAAAAAGGAAAGAAAACCATGCATTTTCAGGTACAAGTTACTAATGAACAAAAACATATTTTACATTCCTCATCTCTTTTATTCCAAAAATTTCAAATCCACTATCTCTTTCATTCCCTTATGCATGCATGCATGATGCTATCAGCTATCTCAATAATACCAAACTTACAATAGTAACAACAATAACAAAAAAAAAAAGGAAACTTCAACTATCCAGATCTACCTCATCCAATTTGATAGAGTAAAAACACAAACAAAAATCAAATGCAATAATTATACCTTCTGTTTAACAATTGGGCTCTTATGCTCTAAACGTTTCAAAACAAAGTCTGAAATTTCCTTCACAATACTGACATGTGAAGACCGCAAAAGCTCGCTGATTTCTTCCAATTTGTAAACAGGGGTTACTTTATCTTCATCTGTCGTAGCTGAATCGATCAACCTAGACCTCCAGTACGATTCCACAGCTCTTCGACTCGTTTCCATTTCTTCTCCCAAATCGATCGAACTAGTAAATTATAATCCTACTTTGTAGAAACCTATGCAACCTTAATGTATCAATTGAATTGAGAAATCCAAGATGATGATTGTGATGATATAATTTAAACCCAATCGAAAAGTCACGGGATCGATCGGGGTGCGTGGGGGTGATGAGAAGTTATGAAACCTAGATGGAAATGCAAACTGGAGAACAAAAAAGTTGCAAAATTTTGTGGACAATCGAATAGATTTCAATTCGAGAAAGAAGGAATTTTGAGATTTGGGGATTTGGGGAAGAAATGAATTGTGAGAGAGAAGAGACCAACAAGTTAAACGTTTTGTTTAAGAGTTTAATTTATTTATTTATATACGTGGTACTTCTGGTTTGCATTTCCATAACTAAGACTATATATATAAAACTTCATCGATCGTTGAGATTTAATGTTAATCACTCATAGCATTTTGCACAATATTCTACGATTAATTTTAGTGGTTCATGGATCGATAATGGACTTAATTGATCTCTTACTCTAGAAGTCATATTATATACCTGGTTGGTTGTAAGAAATTTTTTACAATGTTAGGCAATTTAAAAATGATAGGTCATAAAAATATTTAATTTTATTTTAATTATCTTAAAAGTTATTCATATCATACTATACCAAAAAAAGTTACTCAGCCATTATTTTTGAATGGTTGGTGGTGTAATTTTTTTTACAACAATTGTGTACTAATTAAAGTCTTTATTTAATTGTATTTTTGTCACAACTTTTTCACTTTGATGATTTTGGTTTTTTATTTTATTTTTACAATTTTGATCATTGAATTTTCTTACTTTTTCGCTTCTAGTCTCTATGTTTTTTATTTTACTTTTGGACCTCAAAAATTGTGGATTGTGCATTGGTCCTCCACTTTTCCAATATCCAAGATTTTTGGGATAAAAAATGCAAAAAAGATAAATAAATAAATAAATAAATAAATAAATCTTTGAATTTAAGAAACCTAAAGTGCAATTTTTTTGACCATCCTAAAGTGCAATTAAAAATTATAGAAATCAAAATCACCATAGAAAATTGGAGGACCAAAAACTTAAAACTAAAAAATTAAAAGAACAATTATTTAATTATTTTATTTATTTATTTATATGGTGAATCTTATTTACATTGTTTAAAAAGTTGGGTCCAGCTCCGTGATGATGATGACGTGCTTTGCTTACAAATTGCTATCTAACACTATTTTACAACTCATTTTTTGGTTCTCAGTTTTTAAAAAGTATAGCATTACCCCAATTATAGTTTGAATTAAAATTCCTCTTTCTGATTTCTACTCATCCTTCATTGTGTAATTGTTGTTTTTTCCTCATCATTATTAATTCCACATGACAGAATTGTTCTGCTCATTGTTGGCAACCACACCCTAAAAACTTGTATCATGTTAGTCTCAAAATTGCATCGTTAACACACTTTGGTGCGGTACCTAACTTTTTTTGATGCGTACCTTAGTTGTCCCCTATTTATATACATGGTTGTAAGAACTTTTTTACAATCTCACTCAATTACAAATGACACGTCGTTTTGATTTTATTTCGACTACCTTAAAAGTTATTCATATTGTGGTTTTTGATTAATTTGTGGTGTAAAATATTTTTCAGTGGTCGTGTATACTAATTAACGTATTTGTTTAATTGCATTTTCCCCGCAACTTTTTCACTTTGGTGGTTTTGGTTTTTTATTTTACTAGTATCCTAACTCGTGCGATGCACGGGAAAAAGTTTGTTCAAAGATATTGTAAGTTAAAAAATGCTAAGTGAGTTTTAGTAATATAAAATAAAATGGTTATGGTTGATAAATAATTAAATCGAATTATATGATATTGTAATATATTAGACCATAAAATGACACTTAAAACATAAAATGACTTATGATTCCATAAATTGAATTGAAATATATTTATATACTTTATATTACAATATATTATTATAGTATTAAAATACTCTTGTACACATAAGAATCTATTAATTTTATTTGAGATTGTATCACAAATTTTTTAAATAAATTTACTTACATAAGAAAATTCTATTCAGGAAAAATAATGAGAACAAAAACAAAATTAGGTAATACGTAGGCCCGTGCTACACACGATATATAGTAAAAAAACTATAAATTTATAATTTTTTGACTCAAAAAGATATAAATTTTATGTTAAAATCATATTAATACAAAATTTGATAAGGACACATAACAAATTAAAGAGTAGTTGATTGTAAAAATATGTTAATAGTGGTGCCTTATAAGGTGATGTATCAAGGAAGACACTCATCGGTTATTACTCAAATTGATCGTATGATATAATACCAAATGCTAAGCGTGGTTGAGATGGTATCAACGAACACAAAATCTCAATTATTATTGACATAATATTTTATACTACATCCTACAGTCAATTTATCGGTACTCCGATGAGCCTAGTATCAACAAAAAAATTTGTACTCCATTAGCAACAAATTCAAAAGAAAAATAAAAATGGATTCATAGTAAAGAATTTTCCAACATAGTCAAGGCTCCATGGTTTAGAATCACATCAAAATCATGATTTTTGGGAGCAATTTTAGTAGAATAAAACATCTTTTAAAAGACGTGTTTTTATAATACGTCGTCACCCAAAGGAGATATTGTAACCAAGCGGAATGAACAAAAGCGGAGAATACCTTAAGAGTGTGGATAATACAATGCTTTTTTGAAACGGTTTATCAATAAAACACTTAATTAATTGGTTTTCAATATGTTAAATAAAATACTCTAAAAAGTTAAACGTAAAATTGATTGTCTTTTTTTTGACGGAACGTAAAACTAATTGTTATCAACCCCAAAAATAACTGCTGATGTACTTGGAGTTTCTACTCCGCGTTTGATCCCCGTGTAATTATCTTTGGGCATTTGCCCCTTTTAATCTCAAAAAAAAAAAGAACCGTTGAATGAAATAATCGCTAATGAAGTAATAACATTATTATCCTATTTCAAAATATTACTATAATAGTATATTCTAACTCTGGTTGTTTTTCTCGGTTATACATTCATAGATTCATTAAAAATTCGGTTGCCATATTATTATACTCATTTGCATTATAAATCTTCAGTTAGAAAGCATACCACTTTCAGTCAAAGAAAACATCCTACTTAATACTTTTCAATATAATAATGTTATGAATTAAAACTGTTATAGAATTGAGTTGTTTTTTAATTTCACAAAATATTGAATGAAAAATATATCAAATATCAATGCATTTAAAAATAAAACATATAGAAATGGTAAAGTAGTGCATAATAATAATGATTTCACATGTGTGTATTAATTGATTGCTTCTTGAGAGAATGATATTTGGAAAATAATTTAATGAAATTATTTTTAAATGTTACTATATATATATATATATATATATATATATATATATATATAGTTTGGATTTGGATTCCTATAAGAATGGTAGTCCTTTAAGCTTATCATGATAGTTAATTTATACGGTTATAAATATGAATCAAAAGTAATAATACTTATTAAATACTAATTTATCAATTTCATTACATTAAAAACCATTAGAATGTGTGACTAAAAAGTATTAATCAACATGTTATACACTTTTTCTACCCAAAAACCAATATGGTTAGGGGTTATCTTCGATTTCTTTAAGAAACTATTACTCTATTTTTTCTTATTTAGGTTGCAAATTTTTACAACATAATATCCAAAATAAATATTATTATTGCTCAATATAGTAATGCTCTCACTAAAATATGAGACACACTTGATTTATGCTTTACATTTAGTTAAACGTGATTCAAAAAATTTATCAGTGATATTTTCATATTTAGTTATAATTAATTTTGTATTCAAGCGACATTTATATATAAAAATTTTTCAATACCAACATTTTGTTTTGGTGAAACATTGCTAACATTTTAATAACGTTTGTCTTTTGTTATCATTGCAATTGAAAGCGTTTTAATTAGCCAACAAATATGCATATACTATTATGAAAGTAAAATGAATATGAAAGAAGTTTCAAGGTTTTGAGAAGATGACAATATTCTATTTATCTTCATTGTGTATTGGATATTAATGACAAAGCTTCACTCATTGTCTGTTACAAAATTTCTTTTAAAAGCATAAACATTAAAATTTAATAACAATAATAATAATATTATTAATGGCTACTAAAGTTACTCATACCAATAAATTGAAGATCAAAATAGGTATGGGTAGACCTAATTATTAGAAATAGAACTTATATTTTTATTTTTAATTAATTATAATAATACTATTTAAATTTATGAAAATATATAATAAAATTTAAATTAAATAACTTCTTAGAATTGATTGTTTTATTTATAACTTATTTGAGACAAAGAATAAAATCATTCTAGAGGTTTCACCTAAATGTAACTTTAAAGATAACAAATGTTACGCCTGTTATATTAGAAAAAAGATGTATTATTATTATTATATATTTGATGTTATCCATATGTGGTAATTAGTTATTTTAAACTAAAAATGCATCACAGGTTTAACAGTGGTTAATGCTTTTTGTATTAAACAATAGGTTAAAGTGTTGAATTGTGGGAAAAGTTAACACTTAATACTAAAATAAAACTGCTAATACAAATTTATTTATACATTTAAAATAGAACTTAATATGAAAGTCACACAAAAAATAATGCCCTGTGACCAAATCATATAAATTATAGAGAAGACGATATTTACCTTATAGTAGTGAGGGATGCTAAATCAATGGAAAAAACATAGGGTTCAAACTTCAAACAATATGAGAGAAAATATAAAAATATTTTTTTGACAACAAATATATATATATATATATATATATATATATATATATATATATATATATATATATATATATATATATATATATATATATATATTGAATGTTTTGTTTACAAAATTATTAAAAAGTTCTATAAGAAAAGTAACAAAAAATTGGTGGAGAAAACATTCAATTTACAAAATCTATAATATTTGAAATAAATTCTGCACAACTGATAAGAAAATAGAAACCTTAAGTAAGAAGAGGAAGAGACAAATTCACAACTCTTAATCAATTATTAAATGGGAAAAGAAAATGGGTAGAGAAGAAAACCCAAAGAAAAACTTAAAAAAAGACATAAACCTCCAGCTATTTCCTTTCTTCTATTAGTTTCATGCTTTTCAATTTTTGTTAAGCTTCCTTCCAATCCACTTCTTCTGTATCTGCAATCTTCTTCGATTTGATTCTGAAATCTCGACTGTGCTTGACAGTGGTCCTTTCATTGAAGACAATTATATATGATTCGGATGAGAAGCGACAAAATCCTTTTGTATCTAGAGTAACTTAACCTTGATATCGAGAAGACTATAAATTTACGGGGATATAGTAAAAACATAAACAAAACAAAACAATAGCATTTAAATAGAAAAAGAACACCCATTTCCAATCAATCTCTTTGTATCCCCTCATTCCAAAATGAGGTATTAGTGTTTGTAAAAAAATTTCCTCAAAAAAATTTGTAGTTATATATATGATGATCCAAGTCTTTGGACATTTTTATCATTAAAAAAAGGCAAGACCAAATAGAGGAATAAAAAACAAACAATATTATATGAGAAATCAGTATAATTACCGGTGGAGTAGATGGTCAATTGTTCGCTGGAAAGAAGAAGTTGCTGCCATGAATGTTTTATCACCGCTATATATGTTCCATTTCAATTTATCATAAAGAATAAACTCTGAATTATCAAAAATGCCATAAAAAATTATACACAAGCCAAATAATTTAGCTTCAAAGGAGAATGGGACCACAATGGGCGGCAAAACTCTCCCTCAAGAGATTTAACACTGTTGCATGCCCAAGGCTGATTTCGATCCAGGACCTTGGTTAAGCTGGAAGAGACCCTTATCATCTCATCCAAGTGCTCTTGGGTAATACTAGTTAATATTTAATGTTTAGAGGTTGCGTAAAAATACTGATTAATATTAGTTATTAGGATATAAATATTAAAATATAATAAGATAATTAGTATTAGAATATTAAATATTAAATAATAATATTATAAGATAATTAATTTGTTTTCTTAGAATGGTAGGCATACCCAGAGGACCAAATTGCAATCAATTGGAATGGTAGGCATACCCAGAAATTTAATTCTTCTAGGGGCATCTAGATGGTCCTATATGTGGTGCACGGTGAATTGCTATTCAATATAATAATATTATAAAATAAAATAAGCATAAACAATTCTATACCAATATGGTATAGCACAAGTGATAGATACTTGGATTTCTTAACCATTTGGTCAATGATTTGATCATTGACCGATGTGTATAGTATTGGAATTGCCCCCATGGGATAAATATATTTTTGTTAAGTTCCCCTAATATGTTTTATTTTCCTCCATAAAAAATAAGGGGTTGCCCCCATGACTCAATTATTTTTTAAATGAACATATAGAATTATAAGAGATACATAATTGACACTAATTTTATTATTTTAATTTTTATTATTCGGGCTCTTCTAGCACTAATGCACATGTGAGAAACTACTATGTTCTATTTTTTAAGTAAAGGTTCAAAAAAAATCTTTTACAAAAAGCATGGAGACTTGTGTAGTTTTTGAGAAATAAAAATACTAATTTGTCTATTAAAAAATTTAAGTGTTAGTTAAACTAGTCTCTAAAGGAAACTAAAGTGTCCCTAAAACTATTCTAGAAGGACTAATTTGACAGATATTTGAGGATTAAATTGATATTTTTCAGTTTTTAAGGACTAAATAAGTCTGTTTTTTCTCAAATATCAGCCTAGATCTTTATGCTTTTTATCTTGAGATTGTGTATTTTGTAACTGCTTATAATTTTTTTTTCTAAGAAAATATTAGATTAATTATTGCCCCACTATAGAAAGTTTCTGGATCCACCACTATATATGCTATTGGCTATTGGTAGTGTGATCTCAAACATAACCGAAGAATCATCTATTCTCTAATTCCCCACTTAACAGTTAAAGGGGAAAATATTGAATTAGCACTGTTACTTGGGGATGGATTTCAAGATTATATTTCAATCTCCTTATTTATTATTATCCCTGTTCTGTCTATTAGTTAATACATTTAGGCTTGTTCTGATTCAATGCACCATATATGGCTGGTTAATTACAATCTAAAAACAACACACACAATGAAAAGAGAAATGAAAGAAGTATAGATAAAGAGCAAGCATTTAGTGAGTACTAAGTAGCCAAAAAGCATGTATTTTACTTGTGAATGATAATTTGTTAAACAGTTTGCCTAAGCTTTTAATTGACAAATTCTATTAATTCTACACTTTTTTGTTTGAACTTGAGTCTTTAATAAGAATCATTTACGAACTGTGATTTTCTCACTATTATTAGCAGTGATGTGGTTATTAATTACCTTCAGCAGGAAGGATAATAGTAGAGACTGTGATCTTTTTTAAAGTGGGGCATTAGAAATCAGTTATGCAAAGAACCGATTTTAAATGTCTCTTTTTTAAAACATTTCAAATCGGTTGTCTATATAACCGATTTAGAATGTGTGTCTGGAAAAGCATTTAGAATCGGTTTTTTAAACAACCGATTTTAAATGTCACATTTTGAATTGGTTATTTAACCGATTCACAATGTCTCACTTTTAGAATCATGGGAATTCGAATCGGCCAATAACCGATTCAAAATGTGCCAAATAATTGATTCCAAAAGTCTTTTCTGCAGTAGTGCGTATGGGATATTGTGAGAATGCTTAGAAACTGTATGTTGATACTTTTTCTTTTTAGAGAGGAAAAAAAGTTCTATTGGACCATATTGTGAGAAAATACCCAAATTAACAAGGTTTGCACCATACTTGCAGTGAGTTTTAAAAGTGTGTATTTAGCCTGAGACTTGACAGTTTCTGTTTACTATTGTGTTGAAGGTACTAAAAGAAAAAAAATAAAACTAAAACATACGATCTAGTAAATTAGTATGACCATAACAACAAAAAGAACACAAACAAAATTAGGGTATAACATTAGTTATATCTAAAATTTATCACTTAATATACTATATAATTAGTGATATCACCGATTCAATGACCAGCCTAATTTAAGCACGGTTAAACCATTGAACCTTGCACCAATGCTTTCATTGGTTCAATGACATTTTCGAACATTTGTGTAAGCCCACAATTAGCATAAAGGCTGTCTCTCCTATCAACGTGTCTTGCAAAACTACACACTCACTAGTTGCGCTTTTGATTAGACCCACAATCTTGAAAGGGCTCAGATTCCTAATTCCTAAGGTTATTGTTACCTCAAAATCCCGACAAGGGCATTAAATTAAGCTTTAAATGGTATTGACTGCACATTTAATAGTATTCTGTGGGCCACAGGTCAATGTTCAAGTCAATGTACCATAAATTCGGCGGTAAAAGTTGTACAAATGTCGACAATGCAAGCAAACTTCGGCTGACTTGGTTCTTCAAGCTACTAAACGATGTCGTAAAACTTCGATGAGAGAGGCCCAATTGTTCGACAAAAGCGGGTCCAATACTTCGCCAAATCCTTCGACAACAAGCTAGTCGAAGCGCAAGGAGCAGCAGTTAGTGGGCGGTTATTTCCCTGGTTTTTAGGAAGTGGTTATCGTGCTTGCCCACGATTGTATGTGAGAGTATAAATACTCCCTTGTAATAGGAAAACAGGGTCACCACATTTTACAAAAACGTTGGGAAACTCAACTTCCAAGTCAACGAGAAACACGAGTGAAACAGATCATTGTATGTGTTGGTGCACCACTTTTATTTCTTCGTTTAATGCAAAGTCTTTACTTTCTCTTTACGTTGTTGCATTTATTGCTTTTACTTCGCTTTCAAATCACTTCTTTCTACCATTCTATGTTCTTACGTACTTCAAAAAACACAAACTCGATGGCAATTGTCAAAGAGATTTTCTAGTTTGATCTCACAGTCTCAATATTGAAAACTAGTGATTGTTTGCTAAAAACACCAGCAAACAAATTGGCACGCCCGGTGGGACCTTTGCCATTAATTTTTGTGTCTTTTCTGTTAATATACGTGTTTGTATGCACTGAGGAGTGGTAGGATGGTACGCACCAATTCTAACAACGCCTCTAGTTCCAAATACGTGATATCACAAGTGCGAGGAACAACGGTGAGATTCTCGCCAATGTCACGGTGGAACGCGTTGCGGGGACTACGCCCCGGTGACATCAATAACCGTTCCCACGATGTCAATGACCAATGTTGGTTCGACATCGTCTATGGCCTTGCCACAAAACATAGGACTTCCTTCTAGTCCTTATGTGGCAACAGGAATAGCACGGAGACACGTTTCCAAAACATGAGTCTACCACCATACCCTTTTGGGGTATATGGCATGCCTCTTTGGAATGCCACATGTCTCGACCTTTTCTCCTTCACACGTCTCTTCCGAGGGTGTACTCTGGTCGAAATCCCTCTTTGCATTAACCAACGCGCCCTTGTTGGCTTTAAGACAACAAGTAGACGAAAGCAATCATGATATGGTTAATATCTCGACTCAACAGATTGGTGCGTGTTCAATCCTTTGATTGTAATACAAATACCGATTACCAAATGTTAGCAAACCAAATGGGTAGGATTGCGATTTCTTTGGGGCTCCTACAGAAATAATAGGCGATTACCCAATGGTGGGAATAATGCGCCTAATACCCCACAGAGATCGATTCATCGCCGAAGCCCGTGCGATTATGGGCGAACAACAAGGGGTGGGAAACCACGTCCCTGAAGCGGTCATGGTAAATCGAAACCAAAATGCCGACGAAGTTGTTCGACAAGTGGAGCGAAATAACGCCTGTGCTCAAGACAACATAGCCACTTTGGTAGAAACCATAATGGCGCAGAACGGCCTTAACGTAGGTTTACATAGGCCTAATTTCATATCGCCCCTATGTGAGTATATCTTGCAGGCAGAATTGCCAAGGGGCTGGAAAATCCCTAAATTCACTAAGTTTGGGGGTGACACCAATGAGTCCACTGTCGAAATTATTGCCCGGTACATGACTGAGGCGGGAGACATAGCTCAAAATGAGAGTTTGAAAATGAAGTATTTTCCAAATTCTCTAACTAAAAATGCCTTTACGTGGTTTACCACTCTCCCCCCTGGTTCCATATATATATGGGGGCAATTAGAAAAGGCTTTTCATGAGCAGTTCTACATGGGCCAGTCGAAAATTAGTCTTAAAGAATTGGCTAGTGTTCGACGAAAGGTGCCTGAAGCCATTGATGACTATCTGAATAGGTTTAGGCTGTTAAAGGCCAGGTGTTTTACACAAGTGCCTGAACATGAGCTTGTCGAAATGGCTGCAGGTGGCCTTGACTATTCAATTCGAAAGAAATTGGATACGTCTCATTTGAGAGACATGACCCAACTAGCCGATAGAGTTCGACAAGTCGAAAGGCTTAAAGAGGAAAAGGCTAGAGTGAATAAGTACAATAAAAAAGAAAACTCAGTGGGTTTTCACAAGAAAGAAAAGATAGCCTATGTAGATGAACAATTCGACTTTGCATTTAGTGATGTCGAATGCGAGGAAATAGACGTGGGTGAACTTAAGCCCGGTCCTCCTTATGCTTGTAAATTATTAAGGCTGCAAATGGGAATAATCTGTAGAGAGCCTAAGAATGATAGATTTGTGCCTAAAACGTACACTTTTGATGTTACTAAATGTGATGAGATCTTCGATTTGCTAGTGAGTGATGGCCAAATAATAGTGCCAAATGGCTCGAAAGTTCCTCCTCTCGAGCGAGAGGAAGAAAAAGGGTTATTGTAAGTTTCATAATTTTTGGGACATACAACCGACCGTTGTGTACTTTTCGGGGACATGGTTCGTAAAGCGATCGAAGAAGGAAGGCTCAAATTTGGAGATAAAAGAATAAAGCACCGATGCAAATTGATCTTTGACCCACTCCATCAAGTGGAGGCTATGTGTATGCGAGAACCAATTGAGATGAGTATCAATATGGTAGATGCAAAAATGGTGGATTCTCCAAAGTCTACCAAACCTCCTGCTGAAAAAATCAAAAGTGTTGTGCAAAAGAGTGGTGCTGTGCAACATGTTACTCAGGAAGAATATGAGGAGAAGGTACAATCTGTGTACCCCAAGGCTGAGGAAGATTTGATAGACTTCCTAAACCGGTGTAAATTGAGCTCTGAGGTCATGTTATGTCCAAGGTGCAGTGCTGTGTTTGATAAAGAAGCGGCTAAAAGTGTCGAATGCTGTGAAGTTCGACAACCCCTAAAAAGGAAATGGCCAGATAAGAGGCCAAATTTGACTTTCAAAAGAGGACCTTCCTTACAAGGTAAAGAATTCGAGCAAGGCTTCGACAAGCAAACCGCAGTTTGCTGGCAAGGGTATAGCCAAGAAGGAGTTTGTGCTATCTGCCTCTGCCAAACCATTTTTTCCAAGAGCAGATCCATCCAATGAGAAGTGGATACATGCTGGATGTAGACACTATAAGAATGCCGCTCCAACAGTCGAGCAGTCAAGCCAATCACGGTGAGGCCCAAAATATAATTATAAAAACAATTATAAAGGGAAGAATCCCATGGCGAAGACCCAATGGCGTCGTTACAGTATTTCGAAAAAGAAGGCAACAGTTGGTTGCTAACGAGCAACGCCAAAGCGGTTAAGGGTGTGACTCTAAAACCGTGGGGAACACAAAGATAAATATAGGTCCGCCAATCAAGTAAGGGTTGGGAATAAGGCTAAAGGAAATCTATTGTGATAGAGGAACCAAGAAGGCACGCTATGGAGAGGATTTTTCCTCCATTAACATCTTTAAAGAAGAAAAGTGCTTCATTCGACATGGATGAAGCGTTACTTCGATTTCGGCGACTACGAGGCTAGCTTCGACGTCATCCGCAGCGTGGTGTCCATTCTCGCCTAGTGAGTATGATCTGTATTCTGATCCCCAAACGGCGTCGAAGAAGACTTCATTGGGGATATGGCTAACCACAAGCCGGTATGCTACTATGTCATGAACAATGGCTGCGTGGAAGAACAGATGGCCACTTTCGAGAGGCCGACGAGGGCATGCAACACCATCCGAAGCCTTTATGCGCCCAAGCCAAAGTTAATGGCGTAGGTATTAATAAGATCTCGGTCGATGGAGGAGCTTTGTTAACTTAATGCCTCGGGCCATGCCGAAAACAATAGGGATGTTTGATCACAGACCTTAGACCTCATAATATTATGCTAACCAATTATGAGGGAAATCGGCGGTCGTTGAGGGGGTCGAAGTGGAAGTGGTGGTAGGAATCGGAAGAACCACCACGTTCTTTGTCATAGCTTCAAAAGCAAGCTACAATCTACTCCTTGGGAGAGAGTGGATACATGGCGTAGGAGCCGTCCCCTCAAGCCTACACCGAGAAATTGGTAATGTGGAGGATGATGGTCCGTGGAATACGTCGAAGCGGACCAAAGCTATTTCCTTCTCGACGTAAATAATGTCACAGGAGAATTTCGAGAAGCAAATGGCGAATATTGCGCCATGTTCATCTTCTAGCCAAGCATATATCTCTTGAGATAATGTGCTTTCCTCCATTCACCTATACCCAACACATGGTTTTGTGTGGGAAAGAGAGGAAATAGAAGGTGCAAATGTCTATCCCGATGGTGTGCTACCTCCAGCAGGATGGGACACCGACTCTTAGAAGGTTTAGATGTCGATTACCCAATTGCTTGGGATAGAATTACGGCTTACATGGCCGAAAATAAAATAAAACGGCTTTGGAAGCCGAGTTAAATCAACAAACAATGGTCATCGAAGCCATAACTTCATCTGAAGAAAATGGTGAAGTCATGAATGACAAATTTGGATTGCATTTATGATGACGAACCATTGGGTTTGAAAAAAGACCTAAAGATTCTACAAAGCGCATGCAAGCTCAAGATCCATCGAAGAGGTGGATTTGGGAAATGGCTTAATCAAAAGGCCAACATATATTTGTGCACATCTTGATGTCGCCTTGTAACCCAAGTTATTTCACTGCGGGAGTTCAAAGATTGCTTTGCTTGGGAGTACTGTGAAATGCCCGGTTTGAGTCGAGAAGTGGTGGAATTACAAATCTCCATTCGACTGTGGAAGAAACCGGTGAAGCAAACGCCAAGAAGATTTGCTCCTCGGATATTGGCTAAGATCAAGGAAGAAATAGAAAGGTCGTTCAAAAGCAAATTCATCGAAGCGCAGTACGTTGATTGGTTAGCTAATATAGTTCCAGTAATGAAGAAAAATGGAAAACTTAGAGTTTGCGTAGACTTTAGGGATCTAAATAATGCAACACCTAAAGATGAATACGCTATGCCCGTAGCAAAAATGCTAATAGATTCGGCAGCAGGATTTAATTATCTCAGTTTGCTAGATGGCTACTCAGGGTATAATCAAATCTTTATTGCCGAAGAGGATGTGTCGAAAACAGCTTTTCGATGTCCAGGGGCATTAGGTGTTTATGAATGGGTAGTCATGCCCTTTGGTTTAAAAATGCTGGTGCCACTTATCAAAGGGCAATGAATTCTATGTTTCACGATTTTATTGATGATTTTATGCAAGTATACATAGATGATGTGGTGGTTAAGTCATCCTCAGAAAGTGGTCATTTAGACCATCTTCGACGTTCTTTTGAACGAATGAGGAAATATGGATTGAAAATGAATCCAACCAAATGTGCTTTCTATGTACGTGCAGGTGAATTCTTGGGTTTTGTAGTACACAAGAAAGGCATAGAGATCAACGAAAATAAGACTAAAGCAATTATGGAAACGAAGGCTCCTTCGACCAAGAAAGAACTTCAGTCATTACTAGGGAAAATTAATTTCCTTCGAAGATTCATCTCAAATCTAAGTGGCAAAACACAAGTTTTTTCGCCATTACTGAGATTGAAGAAAGAAGATGAATTCAAATGGGAGCAAGTTCACCAAGATGCTTTCGACGCAATCAAGTCTTATTTGGTCAAACCACCAATTTTATTGCTTGTTATTGGAAACAAATTGCTAAAGTTGTATATAGCAGCTTCTGATAACACAATAGGTAGCATGTTAGCGCAAGAGGATGATAGTGGTGTCGAAAGACCCATTTATTACCTTAGTAGGGTTTTGATTGATGCTGAAACTAGGTATAGTCCAATAGAGAAGCGTGTGCCTTTGCTTGTATTTTTCTTGTACAAAATTGAAGCAATATATAAAATCATCAGAGATGTTTATGTTTATTCGCATTTTGATGTTATTAAACATATGTTGTCAAAACCAATGTTGCATAGTCGAATTGGCAAATGGGCTTTAGCTTTGCTAGAGTACAACCTAACTTACCAACCCTCAAATCAATTAAAGGACAAGTGGTTCTTGATTTTATAGTAGACCATTCTCGTTGTCGAATGTGAAATACATTCGTTAGACATACGTCCTTGGAGATTATACTTTGATGGCTCAAGCCATAAAAATGGAGCAGGTATTGGAATTTTGATTATCTCTCCAGACAATACTCCAACGAAGTATAAATTTAAAATTCGAGACTCTTGCTCAAATAATGAAGTCGAGTATGAGGCTTTAATAGTAGGCCTTAAAATTTTACTCGAATTGGGGGCAAGTTATGTCGAAATAAAAGGTGATTCTCAATTAGTGGTCAAACAATTGACAAAAGAATACAAACGTATTAATGAACACCTTATTAAATATTTCGTTATTGCCAATACTCGCTAAAAAGGTTTACATTCGTTCACCTAGAACATTTACCACGAATTGAAAATCACGTGGCAAATGAATCGCACAAATTGCCTCTCGGTTACAAAGTATCGAAGCAAAGCCTAGAAGAGTTAATTGAGATAAAAGATAAACTAATCTCGAGAAGACTCTCTCTATAATACTCCTTCGACGTTATTGTCAACACCAAAAATTGGGGGCAATAAATACAAATGAAGTACGCAGCGTCGAAAAACGTCACATTTTTGACGATATTGACTTGGCAGAAATTTTTGCTATTGACAATATGGTTGATGATGATTGGCGAAAACACATTGTAGAGTATTTACAAAATCCTACAGGGAACACTAATAAAAAGTAAAGTCTGAGCTCTAAGCTATGTGTTAATTGGAAACGAATTGTACAAACAAACTCCTGAAGGGTACTACTAAAATGTCTTAGTGAAAACGAGGCATATTTGGCAGTTTCTGATACACATAGTGGAGCATGTGGCTCACACCAAGTAGGCCACAAAATGAAATGGTTGTTATTTCGACAAGGAATGTATTGGCCAACTATGCTAAAAGATTGTATAGAATTTGCCAAAGGTTGCCAAGAATGCCAAAAACATCTTTGGAATACAACATGTGCACGCAAATGAGTTGCATTCTATAGTGAAACCTTGGCCATTCGGGGTTGGGCTTTAGATGTGATTGGAGAAATAAAACCAACCTCGTCGAAAGGCCACAGATACATTCTAGTAGGGATTGATTACTTTACTAAATGGGTAGAGGCAATACCTTTAGCCAATGTAGATCAAGAAGCAGTGATAAGGTTTATTCAAAATCATATCATTTATAGATATGGAATTCGAAACCATTACTACGGATCAAGGTACTTTATTTTCACTGGTCGAAAAATGGTAGATTTCATTTCTTGAAATTGGTTTCAAGTTATTGACTTCGACACCATACTACGCACAAGCCAATGGTCAAGTAGAGGTCGCCAATAAAATCATTATTAACTTGATTAAAAAGCACGTTGGACGTAAGCCTAAAAGTTGGTACGATTCTCTTGACCAAGTGTTATGGGCTTGTCGAACGTCGCCTAAAGAGTCTATAAACACCACTCCCTACAAAGTTAACATTTGGGCATGATGCGGTGTTACCGTCGAGATTTGTTTACAATCAACAAGGATTGAAACAATGTGAAATCCCTTTTGATCATTATTGGAATATGATGATTGATGAATTGGTTGATTTAGACGAAGAGAGGTTGTTAGCTTTAGAGATGCTTATTCGACAGAAAAGAAAGAGTAGCTAAAGCCTACAATAAAAAGGTTAAGTTAAAAACCTTTGAGGAAGGGAGTTAGTGTGGAAAGTCCTATTACCTATGGATAAAAAGATAGAGTTTTAGGCAAATGGTCACGGGGTGGGAAGGCCCATTTCGCGTGTTGCGATGCTTTTCGAATGGTGCTTATGAAGTCGAAGAGCTAGGTGACGAAAATAGAATCTTTAGAATAAAGGGCAAGTATTTAAAGCGATACAAGCCAACGTTAACTGAGATAAAAATTGAGCAATTATAAGTAAACGAAAATTGTTCATAAATGGCAATGTATAAAGAAATGTCAAAGTTACATGACCATTTTTAGAATTCTAAACTATTACGATCTCAGAAGTTCGACAAGGTAGCCTTATGCCTATCCATGATGCTAACACTCAAAGAGATAGAGGTGTCGAGAAGGTGTAGCTCTTTATCGAGGTCGGCGAGAATGGCTTGATGCTTGTCAATCTTCTCCAAGTGCTCTATAGCTGCCAATGCTTTGGTGGTTTTGGTGGACGAAGAAGCAAAGACTCATGCGTTCGACGATCGATCGAGCCCTTCGATGCTCTGCGTTTGACAGTTTAAGTTGGAGTGTCTTTATCGCCTCGTCAATACGCGCAATCTCTGCATCCCATTCAGCGATTGCTTTCTCATCTTTGGCTGCTTGGGTTTCAAGAGCCTCGATGTCATCTTGATCGGCCTTAAGAGAGGCGAGTTCTACCTCGCAGAGTCGAGTCTCTTGAACCTTGCGCTTGGAGGTGGTCGACCGTTGGTTGATTAGAAGAGAAAGTTGCTCAAAAATGGGGCCAAATTCCATGAAGAACGAAAGGACGTTTTGAGGAGGGTCCAAGTTGGTGATCTTGTGAATGAGGGATTTTACTTCAAGATACACAGATGGGTCATTCTCAATGGTTGCCACCAAGTCCCCTTCTAACACCTTCGTCTTCAGCTGGCAAAGCAGGCTTTCGACCGTCTCCTGATTGATAGAACTTAGAGAGTTGTTCAAGAATCGCAAATCAAAGCGGCTCGACGAGCTCTTAAGACTCAACATGATCTTCAAGCGTCGCCAAGGATTCGTCTTCTTTAGCTCACCAATTCTTGATGATCGCTACTTGTATTTGTTGGATGACTCTTTGGCAAAAGCACTTTGATCTGCAGGTTCCCCCACTCTAGGTGCCTCTTGTTCTTGATCGATCATATTTTCTTCAGGTATTTCGACAGAGGTAGCCACTACTTCTGGTCCCTCATTGTTGGAATGTTAAGTTCGGAACTTGAGCGTTTCTCCAACAACGCCTCCGGCTCGACTCTACCAAAGATTGGAATAGCCTCCTCCATAGCAGAGCATTCTCTTCGACGACCGCCTCTTGTTCGACATTTCCAAAGACTTGGAACAAACTCCTCAGCGGGATTTGTGGTTATCCAACGCTTGGAAAATTTCTTCAAAGTGATTACACCTCGAGGAGATGAAGGAAAAGGGAGCACGGATCGACGACTCTAGATCGCTGGCCTCAACCATAGGATGAACTCCGTGTTTGTCTACGAGCAAATCCACCCACCTATGCACAAAGAAGGTATATCATTTAAGTTAAGGATTGGAAAGGTGAGATCGAAGAAGTCTAAACTAATGTCGAAAATGAATTTACCTCTTGTACCTTAAGCCTCTTGATTGGAGGAGAAGAAGGTGGTTCAGGAGCCTCGTCAATAATGATGCCTTGAGCTGCCCTTTGAAACTCAGGAAGGTTTCTTTTCCTCGACCTCTGAGTGAGGGGGACGTTATCATCACTTTCAGTGTCCTGCAAAAAAGAATTTGGGTTATGACGAGAAAGTGAATGACAAATGGAAGAGAAATTTCGACGGATTAACAAGGCAAGAGTATAGTACCTCATCATCAGGAAGGACCATTTTCTTTTTAGCTTTGGTCTGCTGAGGGGGTTTTGCCTGGGTTGTTTTCTAGAAAGAAGGTTTTCGACATAAATAAAAGTCGTAATCAAAAATAACTTGAAGCGAATAAATGGCAACATACCTTCTTTAGGACAATTTCTGGAGTGGATCTCGCTACCACTGTCTTCTTGGTTGCTGGAGGAGATTTTGCTGTGGTAGCCTTGCCTACTTTGGCCCTCAGCTTGGGTGCAGGTTGGCCTGACGTCGAAAACATTGATAAGCAAACAGAAATAAAACTAAGTTACAGATGTTTAAGACTCAGAAAGATTTGGGTATCAAGTAAGTAAATACCGGGTTGTTCGGAAGGAAGGTCGCCACCAATTTCTTCATAATATTTTCTCGCAAAGGTGTCACTAGCCTCTCCAGCAGAGAGTGGTATAGTAACCATCCACCATTCATGAAATTTCTCGGTGCATGAGAATGCGGGGTTGAATTTGAGAGGTTGAAATTCAAAGCCCTATAGTGGAATTTCTTGAAGGCTTGTTTCAAAGTCGCCATTGTTTCTTGGATTCGAAAATTCTCGCCTATGAAAACACATGGGCGCAGTCGATCGACAAAGGCCAAATCGTCTCGGCAAAATAACTTGGGAAATATTTCTTAATTCCCAAACTATTTTTAGTTTTGCTGAGGTGAGTCCAGTAGAAAGAATAGCGGGGAGAGAGGTAGGTTTGCGGTTGGGTAATCTCTCTCTCACTTGTTCGGCTGAAGGGGAAGGGAATGGTTGCCGAAACCAAGTTGGACCGAAAGGCCTTTGCACAAAGGAGCCATAGAGTCTACAAAACTTGTGCACTTCAGGAACATATCGAAGTGAATTTGAAGGACTCTTACGGAGGAATATTTATCCGCTTGGTTTCAATGGGCTAGTCGGATCCCTTCAGTCCTCCTAGACTTTAAGGTTGGTTGAGCAGACTTAGGGATATCTGCACCTAGTCGAGACTCAAAAGTGGCTAATGACCACAATTGCAATAGCCACAATGGGCGAGAGGCAAGAACTTGTTGGTGGGTTCGTCTTCTTTCAGTTCTAGAACAACATTATCAAGTTCACGAGAGAGAACCCAACAACGGTTTGGCAAGACTAATGTTTTCTTCCTCGTGGAGTTGAAATTTGCGATGGGATATAGGTTTTAGAAACCGGAGTGAACAGGCACAGTAAAACAAAAAGGATAACCAAAGGGTTAAGAAGGCTACGTGTTCTTTAGCTTTTTAGCGCATTAATCGACGTTGTCGAGATTGTGGTGTTCTGCGATGTAAGGAGCAAAAGTGGCATTGTTGAAAGAGAGCGGTACTCATAATCGGATTAGCGGTCGAAAGTCTCACCTAAGGGTTTCGCACTGTGATGGCAAAGCAACATCTAGTAAAGTGGGAGACAAAGATGCCACATTTCAAGTGGAGGCTATGAGAGTAGCACAGCCCCAGTAATCGCATAGCAGCCCAATATCAAGGTCTTTGTCATACTTAGGCCCATACCTAGACAATCTGGATAAGGTCAAAAATACCTTGTTTTTTTCCGGATGTTGGCCTTTTTAGCCTCTACCTTGTCGAGCGGTCTATGTAAATTTGTTGGTCGAGCCTCAGAGCGGACCTAAAAACCCTGGAGGACTATTCAGAAATTCTAAATGAAAAAGGGTCCTAGTGAAAATGCAGGTTGAAGGCAGGCATGATCGGGGAAAATTTGTAAACTTCAAGTGTTTTCTAAAAGGATATCGGGAAGAGGACCTAGATATGCATGAGTATAAACCCTAGCAGAGGAATCAATACTGGGTTTGCCATTGAACCGCTCGATTGTCGTGAATGTGTCGCTCATCATCAAGCCATCAAGGGTTTGAGAGTCCATTGGGTTCGCTGCGTTCTTCTTTGAACATTCAAAGCAGCAGATGATGAAGCCATGAGAGATAAAAAGCAAATGCGAGGCGAAATTCGAGCGTAGATTGAAGGAAAGGAATGAAAGTTTGAAACTTTAGTGATTTTGGGGTTTTTGCAAAACGCAGAGAATGAAGAATGCGAGAGAGACTTCACGAGGGTTCAAACCGAGTAAAGAGGAATATGAAGGGTTGTAGCCGTTTATATATGTTGGGGAAGCTACGATTATTGGCACGTTCGCCATAACTCACACGTTCGCGACGTTTGAGAGGCGTGATGGCCCACCAACTATGCAACGTGTGCCAATAAGGCGGTTCGCTTTACCGTGCAAGTAATGATGGTTGTCTTCTCGACCACCGTTGAAATGCAAAAGGGTAGAAATGACCATTGCACAAGATTCAAAAATGCCTTTTCTTCCTCCATTCCTTATTCCGTCGAAAAACATTTTTTGGGGGCAATCTGTTACCTCAAAATCCCGACAAGGGCATTAAATTAAGCTTTAAATGGTATTGACCGCACATTTAATAGTATTACGCAGCCCACAGTCAATGTTCAAGTCAATGTACCATAAATTCGACGAAGAAAGTTGTACAAATGTCGACAATGCAAGCAAACTTCGGCTGCACTTGGTTCTTCAAGCTACGAAACGATGTCAGAAACCTTCGACAGGAGAGGGCCCAATTGTTCGACAAAACTGGGTCCAATACTTCGCCAAATCCTTCGACAACAAGCTAGTCGAAGTGCAAGGAGCAGCAGTTAGTGGGCGGTTATTTCCCTGGTTTTTAGGAAGTGGTTATCGTGCTTGCCCACGATTGTATCTGAGAGTATAAATACTCCCTTGTAATAGGAAAACAGGGTCACCACATTTTACAAAAACGCTGGGAAACTCAACTTCCAAGTCAACGAGAAACACGAGTGAAACAGATCATTGTATGTGTTGGTGCACCACTTTTATTTCTTCGTTTAATGCAAAGTCTTTACTTTCTCTTTACGTTGTTGCATTTATTGCTTTTACTTCGCTTTCAAATCACTTCTTTCTACCATTCTATGTTCTTACGTACTTCAAAAAACACAAACTCGATGGCAATTGTCAAAGAGATTTTCTAGTTTGATCTCACAGTCTCAATATTGAAAACTAGTGATTGTTTGCTAAAAACACCAGCAAACAGTTATGTTTGGGAGGGAGTTTTGAGAGGGGAATGGAAGACTTAGAAAGATTAGTCTATATTTTAATGTGCTTGAGATTTTAAAAAAGCAAAAGAATAACACGATAGATAACAATATAACAATTTTAGTCACATTTCATTTATGCTTATCGACATTTTTATAGCTTACTCAATTTAGAATTGAAAAATAAGCCTTCCTCTCCCTTCCCCTCCTAAAACTCCCTCCCAAACATACCCTAATGCTACTCTCATCCAAATTAAGAACAAAACAATTATCTCTGGAAGAATGCCTACGTCTAGGATTGCTAAGCTCTGAGCCAGTGTTACGATACAGATCTGCAATGGTAATTGCTAGGGAAATTACCTCGCGTCTAAGATTGAAGAGAGTAAAAACATCATTATGCTAAGTTAATCTGTAGATGGCTTTAAAATTTTTTTTGTTCAAGAGGCTGGCACAATGGCCACATATAGGGGAAATGGGAATTAGGAGTGTCGCATACCGAGTTCGAACTCGAGAGCAGACGAAAGATGTCCCTAGCTCCAACCACACGATCTACACCACTAGGACTAGATGGCTTCATTTTATTCAAAACAGTTAGACATAAAAAATTGCAACTAATTATTACTACTTTATTTGGTGAAACTAATTACTAGTAATTAATAGTACTAATTTATAACTAGCAACTGAGACATAACATGTGCTGCTGCAATCACATTCTTTGGTAATAAATGAAAGTTACTGGAAAATGATTCAGCATTATAAAGAACAGTTCTTGCAATTGTGATTTGTGCTTTACAAATTACAATGGCAATTTGAACTTTGTTCAAAACAGAGCTACCAAAGGTCTGTGCATATGGACCATTTACTAGCTAGCCACTTCTCATTCAACTTTTGGCTAATGCCAAAGGATCACATGTAAAACAAATAATGGATATTAATCAATAATTAAAGTATTTTAATTTATCCTCTGTACTGAGAATCATCTGCTGAAGGTTACAAATCCTTATAAATTAATGGATAATTACTTAACCATATAATTAAATAAACACATTTTTTGAAAGAAAAATTCTTTAACAAACATAAGGGCCAAAAAGTCCATTTGATTAGGCACCAATTAGCCGACCACTTTTACATAAAAAAAAAAAAGAACTAAAAACCAAGATGTGAATATTAATTTATTAAAACTATAAGAAACCCCACAAATTTGTTACTATTTTTCACTCATTTTGAAATTCCACAGCCTTCTAATTCAATTTTTTAGAGCATGGGCGGTGCTATATGTGGCCCAAACTATTCATGTTCTCCACTCCTCTGTTTCTTTTATGATTATTTCCTTCACATTCTTACCCCACCACCACAACTCTCTCTCTCATCCTCACATGACATGGAGGAATCATTCATTAGCTTCCAGACATTTCTAATAAAGCACACTATTGACAGCTCAGCTTGCCAGCAAATTAAAGACCTGATTGGATTGGATGTGCATGGATATACATATACATATTCATTATGTTGTAGTATATAAACTAATATTCCCTTGTAAAGTACATATTAAATATACCTTAATACATTAGTGTTTGCTGCTATATATAGAACTCACTTGAGAAGGACTTTTGTGCTATATACTTTCTTATTTCAAAGATTACATTATCCTCTCTCTCTATCTCCACCATCTTTCACTTAGAAACAATTCTGAATATGGGTGGTGGCATAGCATTTGGACGTTTAGATGATTCTTTCAGTTTAGGCTCAATTAAAGCCTATATTGCTGAGTTCATCTCAACCTTGCTCTTTGTTTTTGCTGGTGTTGGTTCTGCTATAGCCTATGGTTAGTTTACTTTATTACTTTACTCTGCTTCACAAGAGAATTATACACTCAACTTTTCACTATTCACCATAGTTACAACGTTAAACTTAAAATAAACAAAAAATGAAGCTCGAAATATTTTTTTAATTTATCTATCAGTAAGGTCTTTACTCAACTCACAACTGTCGAAATTGTAAAAATTTGTGGATACCATGTCTCGGATTTGAACTCGGGGACGCGCATGAATTGTGTGTGTGAGTTTCAAGTGGCACTTACCACTTCGTTTATAGACGACAAAAAGCCATGCAAGAAGTTTGAATTTTCTGTGTTGAATAATTTGTAGGTAAGTTGACATCAGATGCAGCACTTGATCCAGCTGGATTAGTAGCAATAGCTATTTGCCATGCTTTTGCATTGTTTGTTGCTGTTTCAGTTGGTGCCAACATTTCTGGTGGCCATGTCAACCCTGCTGTCACCTTTGGATTGGCTCTTGGTGGCCACATCACCATCCTCACTGGTATCTTCTACTGGATTGCTCAGCTTCTTGGCTCCATAGTCGCTTGTTTCCTTCTCCATTTTGTCACTGGAGGCTTGGTAAGCTTAAATTTAACTATTATTAAAATCATACATTCAACTACTACCGTCAGTTCACTTTATAAGAGAAAAATGCAGTTTTAAGTTCATCGAGTAATTGATATATCTGGTAGGTTCTAAAAAATGGTCTGTTACGTCGAAAACGGCCGCGACAAAACTGTCTCGGTAGTACTGTTACCGCGACAAAACAGTCACAACTTTAATAAAATTTAGGCATTATTGTGATTAATTCACACAGCGACGACCGAAACAGCCGAAATCGCGAAAGCCTTAATGCGACCGCTACTTAGAACATTCTGGTCTATATTATAGACCAGAAACAGAAACATTAGTTATTCAATAAATCTAAAATTGCATTTTTCTCTTATAAAGTGGACTAGAGATAGTATAGAGATAGTATTATAGTCAAAATTATGAACTGAACTAATGTTCTTATTTGGTGGCAGGAAACTCCAATCCACAGTGTAGCAGCTGAAGTAGGAGCTGGTGGAGGAGTAGTGACAGAGATTATAATAACATTTGGTTTGGTATACACAGTTTATGCCACAGCAGCTGATCCAAAGAAAGGATCATTAGGAACCATTGCACCAATTGCAATTGGATTTGTTGTTGGTGCTAACATATTAGCAGCTGGACCATTCTCTGGAGGGTCAATGAACCCAGCTAGGTCTTTTGGCCCTGCAGTTGTTAGTGGAAACTTCCATGATAACTGGATCTATTGGGTTGGACCTCTTATTGGTGGTGGTTTGGCTGGTCTTATTTATGGCAATGTCTTCATTAGCAGCTCTGAACATGCACCTCTTAACAATGATTTCTGATTTTGTTCATGACTTTGTTGCTTGCTTGTGTATGTTGTTGATTGATCATGTTTCTTGATAATAAAAAGGAGGAAAAGCAAATCTTTATTCTTGCTTTTCTTTTTTTTTTTCTTCTTCTTTTTCTCTTGTATGTTTTGAGATTGATTGTAAAGTGTGTGTTAGAGTAAATCATTGTTTGGTAAGAATTCAAAGAGGTTGGTGCCTTGGTGTATGTTGTGCACAAGTTATATTTATCCTCTTGATTTAAAGATTTAGTACTTTTTCTACTTTCCTTCTTTTGTTTGGATGTGGGGATTAGAGTTCAATCGGATAAAAATGACAAGAAAAAAATGAAAAAACTTTATATTGTTATGAATATTTATATTAGTGGATGTCCATTAGCTTTCTCCTTCCCTCTCATTACTCCCTTGTGTAGTGGCTTTTGATGATAGACCACTCACTTGCCTATCCATACCCGATAAATAGGGCTATCTCATATATGTATGGATACACTTGAAGTGAATAGAAATACTCTCATCTTTCATATGTGTTCATGTTCTTATCTTCTTCATATTTCTCCTTTCTATAGTTTTGGTTATTTTCATAACGTTATCAAAGACGAAGCTCTACCGTATGATTGATGGCGGAATCATCTCCAGGTTCTATTACAAGAATAATTTTTCTTCTTCATCTTCTTCTTCTTCTTCTTCTTCATATTCTTCTTCTCCCTATTATTTATTTGTGATCTTGTTTATGTTTTATCTCATTTTCAATTTATTTATCATTGTTTATGAAATTTTGATATATAGTTCCTAAGAACAATAAATCCATTATCCAAGCATCCGAAGGATTGCACAAATAACTCTTTCCATGTTCGTTTGTGATATGATTCTGAAGAACTTAATATTTTTTAATATCAAAGCATCCCTGAAGGATTGCTCATTATATGGTTCTTATTGATCATCATGAAGAAGTCTTGTGGTATAGTTCTTGAAAACTAGGATTACACAAAGAATTATTTTCTTTATCATCACTGTTTCGAAGATTTCGATAGTTCTTGAAGAACTCAAAAAGAAAATATTCAAGCATCCTTGAAGGATTACTCATAGTATGGTTTTCTTGATTATCATTGAAGAAATTTTGCAGTATAGTTCCTGAAGAACTAATGAATTGGTAATTTAAGCATCCTTGGTGGATTGCACAAAATACATTTTTCTTTGGCCATCTATTATGGAGATTTGTGGTCAAGTTTCAAGAACTATACATTTGGACAATGATTAAAATCTATAAGATCTACTTGATCTTAGTATATTTTGAAGTAAAGGAAAAGACATGTAATTTATGTCTCAAATATTCTCATTAATTAGAAAAATGAGAAAATATTTTCAAAAAGATATTATGAATCAAGATTTTGTGATATGGTGATTGTAAAGAATACTCACAAACCACTCAATGAATTGAAGTTCATTCCCGAAGTGAATGACTCACATTATAATTTTGGTACAAGAAAAGTTGTAGTGATGACCATTGATGTGGTAAATGTTATCATTATCCTATTTAAGTGTCATTTGTATCATTTGTGATTGCGACCTTTGTTATTCCTAATAGTGGTTTAGTGTCCTATGAAAAATGTAATTTTTCTTATTTCTTTGCTTGGAATTCCAAGTAAAAAGTTGCATGAAAAAAGGGGAATAAGAGAGACTTTCAATGCTTCTTTATTTTCCTTATTTTGAGTAGCAAATATAGTTTTCTCACTGATATTTTTTCTTTGAAATTGTATTTTTATGCAGCTCCTAAAATTTGATCTTTGTAGGCATATAATATTGTAGAGACTTAATTTTCTAATGCCAATCTTTTATCATATTTATTTTATTTTAGGATAGAATGAGTATTGACACTAGCATCGATAATGGAGAAATATTTTTCGCTCATAGTGGAACTACCCATATTATTTTAGAAGATAAAAAAAATTCTCCTATTTAGTGAAGCGAGAAATCGAAGTTAGTACTATATATGGCTCTTCAAATATAATTGAAGGCTCCGGAAGAGCTAATATACTGTTATTCGGGGGAAGAAATTTACAGATTGAGAATGTATTATATTCCCCTAAGTCTCGTTGAAATTTATTAAGTTTCAAAGATTTGCATATAAATAGAAATCATATTGAAACGAGAGATGAAGGAGATATTGAATATTTTTATATAGCGAGACATATTTTGATAAAATAAGTGTAGTGGAAAAATTGTCTACTTTTTCCTCTGATTTGTACTATACTTATATATGTGAAACTGAAGCACGTGTTATGTAAACCAGAAGTTTACATATCATAATAATTTAGTTGTTGGCAAGATCGGTTGGGTCATCTCGAGTATATTATGATGCGAATAATAAACTTCTATGTGAACTTATATTGAAGAGCCAGTAGTTTCTTCAATCTAATAATTTTTGTGTTCACTAATTCCCAAAGGAAATTGGCAATTTGAGAATAATAAATCCCTCATATTTCTAGAACTGATATAAGGTGATACTTGTAAACAAGTACACTAATCACATGGACTATTTAGATATTTGTGATTTTAATTGATGCATCAACTAGAGGGCCACATATATATTATATATATTTGTCGTCAACTCACAACCGGAAGGTTGTGAGATTGTTTGCTCAACTAATTTGAGTAAGAGGTCATTATGTGAATAAGCTTGAAAGCATATGATAAGTATTGTATGTCTATTAGAATTGATATTGGATATCACATGTCCTACGTTCATTCATAAAATGGTCCTGAAGAACCATTCTTTAGACGTCTAAAGTTAATTACATGACCAATACTTATGAGATAAGAAGTTCCAATTTCTACTCGGGAACATGCAATATTGATTCGCATCAAGCCAACGAGTTATCACAACTCTTCCCATTTACATTTGGTTTTTGGTCATGAACTTAATATTTCCCATCTTAGAATATTTGGATGTGCAATACACTATGATGGGTCCGAAAAGAATTTCGGAAATATATACTGGATATAAATCTCCATGTATAATATAGTATATTGAGCCAACAATTGGAGACTTGTTTATAATCCAGTTTGATTATTATCATTTGAAGAATTAAATTTCCCAACATTAGGGGGAGAGAATAAGTCGCCGTAAGAAAATAGATCAGTTGGAATGGATTAACATTATCTCATATTGATCCTCAAACTAAACAATGTGAACTACAAGTTCAAAAGATAATCCATTTGCAAAGCTTAGCAAATTATCTACCAAATGCATTCATCGATCCAAAAGGCATGACCAAATCATATATATATTTGCTAATGCTCAAATAGAATGGATGTTCTTCTTTGGACAATCTAATATTGCAAATGAGTCTCAAGCTGCTACTCAAGCGTGGTAGACCAATCGGTTCCAAAGATAAAAATCCTCGAACAACAAAAAGAGCTAAAAATAAAAAGGTCCAAACGAGGATATAGAAACTCTAAAAGAGTATTCGGACATAATTGACATTACTGAGTTCCTGTAAGAACCGATCAGTACTGAAAAGTTATGAAATTAAAGAGATCTCAATGAATTATGTCAAGAATGAAATATAATGGAACCAAACGAAGTCAACTTTGACGCGATGTTTTTACTAAATATAGCGCTAAATGTGATAAATATTAGTGAGGATCATGAATCAAAGTCTACTAAACATTGTAGACAATGTGAATTGGCCAAAATTGAAAGATGAAATTGAAGCGAGAATGAGAATGGTGAAATTGTGAGATACAAAGCTCGAGATGTTGCTCAAGGGTGGATGCGAGTACTTTTCAAGAGTTAATTAGCCTTGTAGTGCATGAAGAGCTCAAATTTCACCAGGTGAATATTGCTTCAACTTATTTGTATGACTCATTTGATAGTCATAATTATTAAAAATCCCTGAAGGATTTAATATTGCAATGCAAACTTTTTGGATTCGCGAGATGATTACTCAAAGAAAGAGCTCTATGTGAATGACATCAAATTATATATGATTGATTTTGAGGTTGAACTTGTAGGTGACCTCAACATGGAAGGAAATATCTTTAAATAAATTCTTTTGAAAAATAAAGTCTCATATTGATCTGCGGGAATTATTTATATTGAGTACATGAGTTGTAAGAATATATAAGATATCTTAGTCCCGAAGACTATGAAAGCATGCATGGATATTACAAAATGTTATATCCCTTGATATGGCAATATTATGTGATAGTTAGTAGTAATATAGTTCATTACAAACCAAAATGTCTTAGAACAAAGTGGGATGCATATTTTATTTTTGACTATCCTAATGAATAAATCATATTATGTATGTTACACATATTAACCATGCAGATGCAATGTATTTTTCTGATCTAGATCAAGTCAGATTACAAGTCAGCTATTATCTACATGTGGTGACACTGAAATATCTTTATGATCTATAAAAACAATCTATGGTTCTTGCTTCTTCATTTCAAGCTCATGCAAATGCCAATAGTTCAAGGAAGATGACCTGAGGATAATACTGACCGCAAAGCTTCATTAAAAGAGGATACATCACAAGTGACAGCGGAATAGATTATTCCATATGTACTCAGGGAGAAACACCAGATGTTGAAATTCATGTTATGATGTGACGCTTCATTCAGGGGGAGAAAAGATGCACTCTTTTTTCCTTTGCCATGGTTTTTTCCCATTGGGTTTTCCTGGAAAGGTTTTTAACGAGGCAGTTCTCATTAACAGGATATTGTACTCTTTTCCTTCACTAGATTTTTATCCCACTGGGTTTTTTCTAGTAAGGTTTTTAATGAGGCATATCCTCGATGGACATCCAAGGGGGAGTGTTATGAATATTTATATTAGTGGATGTCCATTAGCTTTCTCCTTCCCTCTCATTACTCCCTTGTGTAGTGGCTTTTGATGATAGACCACTCACTTGCCTATCCATACCCGATAAATAGGGCTATCTCATATATGTATGGATACACTTGAAGTGAATAGAAATACTCTCATCTTTCATATGTGTTCATGTTCTTATCTTCTTCATATTTCTCCTTTCTATAGTTTTGGTTATTTTCATAACATATATAAGTTAATAACTATAGATTTTTAAATATAGTAGGCAGACGGAGTAATAAACATCACCCATTAATTCACACACATAAAATAGAGATTTCGTATTCAAATTCGAGTAACCACTGAAAATGTCTAGGCTAATTAATAATGTCGACTTTGCTAGTAGTAGTAGTGTCAAGCCTTGCAATCAGTCCACATAATAATATATTATTTTTTGCATTTCATTTTTTCAAAACCCGTAATTATAAGTTTATAGGGATTTATTTGCAAATGAAAAAATTAACATCAACTTGTTTTAATTGAAAAGCTTATCTAAAAACGACAAAAAAAAACTTATCTAATCTAAATTAAATACCTAATCCCAATTGAGCACTAGTTTTCGACCTTCCCTTTCTTTAATTTTTTCAAATTAATAATGCTTAAAACCAATGTTATTAAAATCGAATCGGAGGTCAACCCGAGCAAGTCATTGGGTCAATGGGCGGACCGATGGGTTAGTAGTTGATCCGTATGACCCGTGACACTACTAAAACCTGTTAAAATTAGGCATGTTGTATATTCACATATCGCAGAGCTATGAATTTTTTTACCATACAATAAAATTGTCCAAAAATCACTACTCATTCATCATTGAAAACAAACTTCAACATTACACATAACTTAAAATTGAATAATATTCAACTCAACAACAACTACAACAACTAAATATCATTCTTCATTGAAAACAAACTTCAAGATTAAAGATTCAGCATCTACATTCAACAACTTCAACATTACACATAACTTAAAATTGAAATTATGAAAGAACTTAAAGATAAATCAAAACAATGCTTCTAAACTGAAATGAAAGATGAATAACAACCTTAATGTTAAAGTTAAACTGAATTAGAAAAAAGAAAGATTGAAGAAAGCTAGAGCAATGATAAAACTCATAAAAGATGCATCAGAAATTAAATAAAAACATTAAAGTTAAACTGAACAAGAAAGATTGAATTCAAATTTAGCTTTTGTTTTAAAAAAAAAACAGCAAAACGGCGTCGTTTTACTTAAAAATAAAAACAAGCACAAATCAGTAACCCGAACCGGGTCAACACCGGGTCGCACCGACCGGGTCAACACCGGGTTGCACCGGGCCGAGGCCTTCCGCTCACGGGTCGCATCGGGTCTGGAACAACCACGATTCAATAGGCGACTCGAACCGACCTAGGCACCGTTTCACGGTCCGACCGACCGGGTCGGTCCGGGTTTAATAACATTGCTTAAAACTGAGAAAAATGGTTCATTTAGTGCAAGATACTAGGATTTATTTAAAATAATACGTGTAAAAAGAGAGAAAAATAAAACGCTATAAGTTCGAGCATCTGCAAAACATTATAAGTTATTGGTTGACAAACACTTCTATTTTGCTTCTACAAGTGTATCTGTTATAAACTATCCGCTAACCAATAGCTGCTATATAGGACTTACGTACCAAACATAACTTATATATGTATGTATTGAATAGAAAAAAATGTGTTAAGCATAGCCCACCAAGTAAGATTTATTAATCTTAAAATGTAATCATCTAAGTACAAGTTAAGGAAAACCATTTCAGAGTTAAAATAGGACAATGATTATAGGTTTCAAGAACTACAGAAGACTAGTTTGGCACAAAATGGCCACACTCGTCCATGCATTTATACGCCGACAATGATTAATGACCTACATAAGCAACTAACATTACACGTCATCCTTGTAATTGGTAATTTTTTACTGTGATAGATGGAGGGACTGATCTGCTTTGAAATTGTGAGGAAGACTTAATTTTTCTTTGGGATTGATATGTATTTTTTTAGCAAGTTTAGGCACTCAATTCGGTGATTTTAGTCTTCCAATTTTCTCATTTTGACAATTTTGATCTTTATTTTTTAATTGTACTTCTGACCCATGAAAAATCCTGAATTGTGCACTATTAGTCCCTACTTTTTCCCAAAATTCAAGATTTGTAGTGATTAAAAGCATCAAAAGTCAAAACTCGTGATTCTAAAGGATCAAAATTACAATAAGAAAATATGAAGACCAAGATCGCAATATTGAGTAAAATGGAAGACTAGAATTGCCCAATATAAAATGAAATCACAAAATGGGGGATAAAATTACAATTAAACTTTATAAAAGGGCAAAAGCGTCATTAAGAATCTCCAACCCGTGAAATCAAATTGGTTTATGCCTTTATGGATAACATTTGTTATCGTGGTTTCCAGTTCCACCAATACATCAATGGCCTCTTCTCTGCACCAAAACCCAACTTTCCTTAAACCCCACCCATCTCAAACACCAAAACCCCCAACCTCCACTCGCCGGAGCTATATTCCAGTCCAATGCGGCGGACCTCGGTCCCAGCGTGGACCTCTCATAAAAGGTCGATTCCTAAGCATCGAAGCAATCCAAGCAATCCAAACCCTAAAACGCATTCACCGAACCAACCCACCGAACCAACCCCAACTCCTTTCCAACACCCTTACACGTCTCATTAAATCCGACCTCGTTGCTACCCTACGTGAACTCCTACGCCAACAACACTGCACCCTCGCACTTCGCGTCTTCTCAACCCTCCGATCTGAATACGGTGCTGATTTAACCCTCTATGCGGAAATGGTACAGGCTCTTGGTAACTGCGGTATGTCACAAGATGTGGACCGTATGATACTCGAGATTGAGGAGGAAGGTGGGATTCGATGCGATGAGGAACAGATGAAGGGGCTTTTGAATTTGATCAAGGCCGTTATTGGAGCTAAGAGTAGAGAATCAACGGTTAGGATTTATGGGATGATGAAGAGAAGTGGATGGGGTTTGGTTGTTGAACCTGATGAGTATGTTGTTAAGGTTTTGGTTAATGGGCTTAAGGGTTTTGGTGAAGAGGAAATTGCTCAACAACTTCAGAATGAATATGATGAGTTCTGTAAAGCTAAATTCGACACGTTTCGGATTTAGTCATGTTTTGTAAAATTCGATTTTGTTTATGTTGTTTGGACTAGGGTACAAACAGTTTTTCTATAATGTAGAAAATATATGAACAAAACTTGATTCCAATTTTTTGATAAAATCATATTTTCTAAACTCTTTTCTAACTTTCAACCTTTTAGATTAGGAGAGACATACGTTACAGTTGAACTTGAACAGAAGGTATTTTAAATTCTGCTGAGAGATAAATGAATAATTTGGATTGAGGTCTATGAAGCATTGACACTTTCAATACTCAACACCGTCACGACACTTCAATTACTTGTATTTTGTAAATTAATTTTTCAGATATGTTGGTAATCATAACAACTTTATGATGATAAAAGTTTGTTCAAATAGCAAAGACACTTGTTTTGGTGAGAACATGAGTAATGACAACAATATAAAATGTTACTACGAAACTTTTTGGGTCGTGACTTAACGCAATGACATACTACGACTTTTTTCCATTGAAAGAAGCAAATTTGTTAGCAACTTTAAACATTTGACAAAGAATTTTGTGGTTGCAAAAGATCTTTTATCTTACAGTGTTGGGTTCAAATGAATTCATAGGGTGCAACTCAGGGTTTTACTAGACATAGTAGGACCTCAAATGCTTAGAGGTGTCAATTTTAGCCCAACACAATGATTCGCCCCAATGACCAGTTGTTTTGGGCTCAAAAAGAATCGAGACATTTTGGCCAAACTCAGTTGGCTCATTGGCTAGATTTGGTTTACTTTTTTTGAATATTTTCTTAGTGTTTTCCTCTATTTAAAATTGGACCAAACCGTGTCAGCCCGTTGGTCTAGTGTTATGGGTTGGACTGGGGTACATAAAACACAATCCATTGGATTACTGGGATGACCCAGTCCAACCCGCTTTTGCATTTTGGCCTAATGGACCCGACTGGGCAGCCCAATTTGACAGCTCTACAAATGCGTATATTGCAAAATTTTGGGTTGTTCGGAGGGCGAGAACTTGGATAGAAAGAGACTTTTGTCAAGTAGAGCTTCATTTAGATTTAGAGGCTATTGTTAAATGCCTCCGAGGCAATACAATAGGAAGTGTTCATAGGCTCTTAGAATGTGAGTTGGGCCAAACAAAACCCTACAAAATCGACTTATAATGTGAGCTCTTTTATTATATACTCTTTTGAGACTTTATCTCTAGTTACCGTGGGACTTGAGTTTCTCCCAATACACCCCCTCACCCCCAACAATATTGGGCTTAGTGTGTGGGTAATAATGGTGGGTGACCCAATAGACCCATGATATACTTTAATACCATATTAAAATGTGAGTTAAAGTCATCTTACAAAACTGATTTGTAAAGTGAAAGATGTCATTTTACTATATACTCTTTTGAAACTTTTGTAAAGTAATAGGGTCACAACATAAAACTATTCAAAACCGGTTCGTCATTAACTTAACCTGTTGTACTAGGTAATAAGTGACTTTGGTACAATACACAAATAGTTGCATTTGTGCAACTTAAAAGCCACCCATGATTTGTTCAAAAAATCAATTATGTGATTATTGAGAACAAAAAGGAAAATTAAGTAGGAAAAGACAAAAATACCCCCATGTAGCATTGCGAAGTGCAAAAACGAGGGATTCAGATTCCCTCACAGCAGTGACATGCGGTGTGGAAGCAACCGCTTTGTAAACAGTGATGAGCATAACCAGACCATTCTGATCTCCCTTTCTCGTTCATCATCATTGACCACCGTCCCTCAACCGCAATGAGCAGCAGCAGCAGCACCACCACCACTAGTCTCCGTCCAGTTCCACCGCAAGACGCATGGACTCTCACTTTCCAAAACTTGCTCCCTCGTTGGCAATCCCTTTCCCCCTCTCACCAGGTTCAATTCAATCTTCAAACCCTTCAAAATTTCACTCCTATATTTTCATTTCTGCTTTAGAGTTTCCCCGACTTTCTTTTAATTTACCTTCATAACCCTATTATTTCTGTATGCATAGAGACTTGCTGAATTTATGCAAGCTTCAGGGAGATTAATTCATTAGTCTAATGCCATAATTTTTATTTTATTTTAATATATATTTCCGATTGAAGATTTGGTGAGTATTTGATCAAATTGCGTAGTGTTTTTATTTTTTATTTTTTTAATATTGCTATTTTCTGCAGTCAATGATCCCAATTTCAATATCGAGGGTTAATCAAGTTGATGCGGCAAGACTGGATGTTGAAATGTCAGCCATGTTAAAAGAACAATTAGTTAAAGTCTTCACTCTAATGAAAGTACGGTTATGAGTTTACGAGTTAGTTACTTTGATTTTGTGTGGAATGAATGAAAATTATTGTTTTTTGTGGTAATTTTACTACCGCCAATTTGTTTCAAGTTCTTTATTTACTTTTTTTCTTTTGGGATTAGCCAGGAATGTTATTTCAGTATGAAGCTGAGCTTGATGCTTTCCTTGAGTTTCTTATTTGGCGATTCTCAATTTGGGTGGATAAACCCACTCCCGGTATTGCTCTCATGAACCTGAGGTACAGAGATGAGCGTGCTGTTGAATCAAGAGATAAAGGTAAGAAGGTCTGAATCTCTTCCAAGTTGTGACTTGGTTTTAAATTGCAGTTGTGTTAAGGTTTTTGAGGTCTCTATGACCATATCATCATGACCACAATTGTAGTCTCATCAACTGCATTTGTCCAATTTTCTACATTATAGAGAATCATGATATAACCACTATTTAAAAGTTAAAACCTTATGTCAGATGGTTCTGAGTATAACCTATATTTAATTTCCTCTCAGTAATACTCTATATATTAATTAATGATATTAATAACCACTATTTTGTATTCCCAATAAGTGTAGTTGATGATATTCTGTTGATGGCTTTGATTAAGAAATTTTCAGATACCCTTGTTCAAACATGTCATTCAAGTCTTTATGTATTTTTTTCAATTTGATCTTCAACATACACGTCATCTATGATTATTTGTACTCTTACCATGGCCATATATCACACACTGCTAAAGGTTTTTATATTACAGAACTTTATGAGGTTTTTCCTTGCTTTAGCAAATCAATAATTTAGTGGAGAAAGTGTTCACTTTTTCTGGTGATTTGTTACCAGTGCATATATACTTCCATTTGAATATTGTTTACCCTTCTACTATTTCATCTTAACCTCTTATTCTTCTGTGGTGCTTTCCATGTAGTGAGAACTGGTCTGGAGGGACCTGGACTCACTGTTGCTCAAAAGCTCTGGTATTGTGTCGCCACCGTTGGCGGTCAGTATATTTGGGCTCGCTTACAATCCTTTTCTGCTTTTCGTAGGTGGGGTGATACTGAGCAGGTATTTTTAACATCATCCTTTTAAGCCACACACTGCCAACTTGAAAGTCTTATAGGCCATTGTGAATAAAAATGAGCTCCAATTTTGACTTTTTTTCAGAGACCATTGGCACGACGGTTATGGATCTTGTTGCAAAGAATAGAAGGAATGTATAGAGCTGCTTCATTCGGAAACCTGTTGATATTTCTTTACACAGGAAGGTTATTCTCTTGCTATTTATTTCGTCAGTTTGCGACTTTCTGTCCTTTGAATATTTTTTTTGTGTAAATTATCAAGCATATTATTGGTTTTAATTGGTCTGGTTTTTTCCAGGTCCCCTAGGATGAGACTATCTCATGGTTTAATTGCTCCATGATACTCATGTTGTGTGCTATTTTGAAGCAGATATCGAAATCTTATTGAAAGAGCCTTACGAGCTAGGCTTGTATATGGGAGCCCAAATATGAATCGTGCTGTTAGCTTTGAGTATATGAACCGACAATTAGTTTGGAATGAGTTCTCGGTAATTCTCCCATACTTTGTCAAATTTATTCTTAGTTTTTGGAATTTTATGGCTTATATGAGGTTAAGAGGGCATAATATTTTTCCTTTCTGAAATTGTTATGATCTAGGTTTTATTTACATTAAGCTCTTCTGATGTTAAGCACAATTCTTGGCATACAACGTTTTCCATCCTCTTCTTAGAATGCTAGGAAATCTGTTATTCTTAGTTTTTCATTCTTCAATGAATGTGAGATTCTGTCTGTTCATGAAGTGTGCTGTTAGCTGCGAGGTGAATTGTTGATTAATCCCAATTCCCAAATTGAAACATTCATCTAATAAATATTCCCAATACTTTAAAAAGTTTGCCGCATTCTCAATATGATATTTGTATTATTTGGATTTTTATGACAACAGATGCTATCTCACAGCTAGATGTATCCCTTTGGATATGCTGGGAAATGAATTTGCGACTTAGCTTTTGATTGGGTAAAACTTTGAAGCTAATTGTGTTTGGTTCTGATGGCAGGAAATGTTATTGTTGCTTCTTCCTCTTCTTAATTCTTCTTGGTGAAAAATCTCCTTCGGCCTTTTCTAAGGATAAATCATCAAGTTCGGCCGAGGATGGCAATGCATGTCCCATTTGCCAGGCCACTCCAACCATTCCTTTTGTTGCTATACCTTGTCAGCACAGGTACATCTCGCCACTCATCTCACATCATTTTTACTGATATAAGCTTATTACTGGACATCCCTTTTATAATTTGGAAGAACTTTAGCTATGAAATGTCAAAACTATAAATATAGGCTTCAAAGTCAGCTGTTTATCATTATGGGACTTGGGCTAAACACGCTTTGCAATTTCTTTCTGTCAGATATTGTTATTACTGTCTTGGACACGATGTGCTGCTGCTCCATCATTTAGGTGTTCCCGGTGCAGTGAGCCAGTTGTTGCTATGCAACGCCATGGCGGTGTCTCCACAGAATAGTAGTTGATACTAAAAGAGAAAAGGAAAATAATCTTAGGGTTAGGAGTATTTGGTCTACATACAGAATTAGAGTATAAAATACTGCCTGAAATTGTGGTGGTGGTATTTTACCATTTTTTCCATTTTATTTGGTTTCTTTCTCCCTCGATATTTACATTTAATATGGAAAAAAAAAACAAGTCAACTTTCTTCATAGCATCACTCACTCACTCGATTGAGTGGGTTGTTGTATTCTTTCTTCTGTAGAATTAGAAATGTATCATTCCTCATACGAATTCCCTTCTACCTAAAAGTTCAAACTTGTAGGTATTAACATGTTGTGGTTCGACACCATATGCATTAAATAAGTCTTTGGACGAGTTTATTTGATTTAATGTATGTTTATATTTTATAAAACAACTCGTTTTATTTTCAATTCATTTCAACAAGTTATCCAAAGTAGCTTATGGACAACTCTTAATTAAGCTCAATAGGATAACTTAAGTACATAATCTAAGTTGTTTATCCGGATATGTCCAAATCAGTGTTCTTAAAAACCGAGACAATTGAATGTTTCAACTATAAACTGACACTATTAACTCTTTGGTTATCTCATCAGTTGGACTGCATCTGAGTTTTTTGGGTCAAAACTGCATCCGAGTTTGAGCGGCTTAAAGTAATTGGACCATGACTCGATCACATTCTATAGGCACACATCACTCATAATAGAGATAATAATCGTAAGTCTTGCTAGTTAAAACCATTTCCAATACACTATGTTGATATTTTTAATCATTGAAGAGACATCTAGATCCTTAATAAGGAACCTAATCAAACATCATGCCAAAAGGAAACTGTTGCCCCTTTTCCACCTTTTCACACCCCTCAAACAATTCTTAGTAGAATGCTCCCATAAGTCAACCAAGCAAATGCCCTTCTACCTCTAGACTCCTAGATGAAGATTATTCACACTCCTGTGCCATAGTTAGCCACGACACCTCTTTTTATGCTAAAATATAGGGCTTTCCCCACGCATTCGAGAATTCATAGGCTTCTGTTCTATGGAATCATATTATATGGCACTGAGTGATTTTATTTGTTCTTAAACCATAACTAAACTTTGATGTTATCATCTGGTCCAAAACACATTAAAAACAGAAAGGAAAAAGAAGAAAAAAAATTATGAGCGGATGAATTAACGTACAGCAGATGTTATCATTGTTGTTAGTTTTTTTAAAATACATTAATTTGTACTACATCCTAAAAGAAAGTGGGTTAGGTGAATATCTATTACACGGGCTAGCCATAGTTGCATTTTCAATACATACAAATTGGGCAAGTTGTTCACCTGTATGTATCTAATGATGACATCAGAGAATAATGGTCCCAACAGAACAATGTGTTTAATTTTGCATTGACAAGGTAAAAGCAATGGTAAGTCTAGTAGGTTTTGATTAATGTTAATTCATAATCCTATCCATGACTGACTTGCTTCCTAAACGGACTAATACTCACTATTGAAATGTGGTACATGGCAATTGATACATGAGATTTTTTTACTTCTTCTTGTTATAATGCTTCGATGATAACTTACAGATTTTGTAACATTTCAAAAAAAAAAAATATATAATTGCCGGTTGAAAAATAATAAATTTGCAAGTAAGGTCATACACAATATACAAATGCAATTCAATGCAACTCATCAGAACCGACGGAGAACAAAAAAACCACTAAACAACCCAGAAAAGTAAAAACAGAGCTGGAGAGGGAGGGGGGGGGGGGGGTGTGAATTTAGTAATCAGAAAAGATCAAGAATTTCGAGAATGAGATTGTTGCAAAGAGGACAATTCCCTCTACTCACCCAAATTTCCCTTGAACACATTCTACAAAACGTGTGTCCACACGGTATAAACGCCGCACCTTTATGCCTCACCATACACACGCAGCAATTGTGCTCCACACTATCATCCACCACACCTCCTTCTTCTCTTTCTTCTTCTTCTTCTTTACGATACTCATCTTCCACAACATCATCATCATCACCATCGCTCCTTGGATCCAAATCCACTTCCGTTTCCTCTAACAAATCCATCAACGACATACTCACCTGCCTCGTCTCCTCCTCAATTGACGACTCACCACCGCCGGCAACAGCCACCAATATACTCCGATCCGAATTATCGGCGATATCCTCGCTAACCACCTCGTTTTGTTGTTCGAGTTCACGATTCGACTCGTCCGAGTTACGACGCTTTAACCGAAGCATATCCTTGAATCCTTTCCACGATTTACGATCTTTCGTCGTCGTGTTAGTGTCGTTGGACTCATCGTCTTCTTGAATTACATCTAAGAGAGTATGGTTTCGACTCTTCTGATTCTGATTGTTTGAAACGACGTCGTTTAGGAAACTCGCTAGTGAGTTTCGACTGCTGCTTGTGTCGCCGGCTTTCATTTGATCGTAAAGCGTTACTCTTCGACGACCTTCCATTTTTCCGCGGGAATTAACGGTTTTAGTTGAAGTTTGTTACATGTTTTAATGGGAATTTGTAGAATCAAAAAATGAGAATGTTGGAAGTAGTTAAACAAGATTGTAGTTGTAGGTGTAGGTAGATAAGCGATGATGAGTTAGTGAGTGAGTGAGTCAACGTTGCTTTTGGAATAATAGTTACTCTGTTTTTTGGCTTTAGAAGAAAAAGAAAAAGAAGAGGAAAGAGGAATTAAGTGGGATTGTGTGCGCTGTAGAAAACGTTTATGGAAAGTAAAAGAGAAAGATAGATGATGATGGATGGGATGATTAAATCTGTAATAGTGAGTAGGGACCAAATTGATAAAGAGAGAAAGTAAAGACAAAAGGAAGGGGAGAAAGACAGAGATTGCCTTGGATACCTTACCCCAACAAACAGAAAGAGAGAGAGAGAGAGAGAGAGAGAGAGAGAGGTGGTACCAACTCATATTTGCACAACCTTGATTGATGTGATGAATTTGTTGGCAAGTGTTAATCACGGCTGCAACAGCATTGAGTAAAAAGATACAGTAAAAACTTTCAATAAAAGGGTGGGTTTTTTGTTTTTTTTTAATAAGCAACGATATTATTGAGAGAGTCTGAGACGCTTTCAACCCTTACAATGAAATCGAGAAAAGGGAGGTTTTCTCAAACCCTACAGAGTCAAAACCCATTAAAAAAAGCTGAAGCAGAAAAAAAGATCTCGCATGACAAAGATTGTACAACAGTGGGAAAAGACAAATTGACCCACTGTTTCTCCCTTTTGAAATTACGTGAAATTCAAAAATCATACATAAGAAGATTACGACAATGAAAACCAGCCCATCAGACAGTTATACCAATCCGCCCAAGTCACCTTGCAATTTCTCCCCTCCTTCGCTTTTAAACCAAACTCCAAGTCGAAGTCGTTAATCCTCGCTAATATTAAAGGAGCTAAGCAACCTCTCCTTTGAAAATTACCTTGTTCCGAGCCAACCAAATGTTCCAAATTACCGCCATCCATATAAGGTGTTTAACCCCTCTATGTTTCTTTCCTTTCACCAAATTCCCAAATTCGACAAAATGAGTAATTATATTCTCCGTGTCACCCACCGAAGTCCCCAACCAAGCAAAAATATGCTTCTAGCAACTCCGCAAGACACAAACAAATGCTCCACTGTTTCCTCATCACGAAAACACATGACGCAACTTAAATCATTTTGTGATCTGAGTATACCTCTTCTATGCAATGCAACCCTTGTGGCAACCCACTGCAGTAAGACTCTCCACGCAAAGATTTGTATCTTGGACAACACATCTGTTTTCCATAATATTTTATAATGTGCAAGAGCATCGCCTCATTTGTTGACATGTGACTCTGCAGAAAAACAACAACGATTCATAGCATTTTTTACCGTAAAGCCACACATCGAATCCAGAACCATACCGGTACCGCCCACACTCTGTGGCGGCGTTAAGTACAGTCGCAATAAAGAAATGTAATTGAAGTGAGCGCCGCACTTCTCGCACTCGCAAAGAAACCGCCTCTTTCGAAATTCCAGCTCCAACGATCAACCGTCCAATGACCGAAATCCTCGACCGTAGCCTCTTTAGCCCTGCAATTGTTAAATAAATCCAGAATAAGTCCGCCAACCTATCACGCCCAATCCAAACATCCTTCCAAAACCCCGCCTTATCACCTTTACCCAATTTAATTTTTACCAAACCGCTAAACCATGCATCATGTAATCCAATATCCTCACCAAGTAACCATAAATTCCTCCACCATAACGACTTTTTTCCCATCCTCTTCTACTTTCTCCAATATCGGGCCATCTCCCCTTTAATCCATATTTTTCTATCAAAACCTCCTTCCAAATAGAGTTGTTTTCCTCAACCAAAATTCTCCAACGCCATTTTGTTAAAAGAGTCACGTTGAACACTTCTAAATTTTTTATGCCCAAACCTCCTTTTTCTTTCGGTAAACAAATTGTTTTCCACTTCACCCAAGCCAACTTCTTATTCTCATCGTCACCCCCCCATAGGAACCTTCTTTGTAGCTTCGTGATCTCCTCAATGACTTTCTTTGGTGCCTTATAAAACGAGAAGAGGTACAACGGTAAAGATGCAAGCACGGAATTGATAAGCGTAACACGACCCCCAATAGATAATTGTCTACTCTTCCAATTGTTCAATCTTGCTTTAATTGAATCAATAATAGGTTGCCATGTGCACAATCTTCTCGGGTTTGCTCCAACCGGAACCCCCAAAAATTTGAAAGGCACCGATCCCACCTTACATGCTAAAAATTGTGATATCCCCTTCAATGCCCTTTCCTCTATGTTCAACCCGAATACACTACGTACTTTTCGCAAAGTTCACCTTTAAGCCCGAAACCAACTCAAAACTTCTCAAAATTGCCTTCCAACACCAAATGCTCTTCTCTCCCCCATCATAAAAGAGAATTGTATCATCGGCGAATTGCAAGATTTCAACCGATAGAGAATTATTAATACTAAAACCGTTAAGATTATTTGATTCAACTCCTTTTCTCACCAAGCCCGCCAAACCTTCCGCCACTATCAAAAACAAGAAAAATAAACAAATTTTGGGTGGGGGTTAATGTTACTCCAATAATAACTCATCCATAAACTACTCCCAGACTCTGTTTGCCAAAAAGTAACGGATAATAAATAAACTAGCTTATAGCGGATGAGGTAGCAGATATCAGATGAGATAGGAGATAGTGGATAAGCTAGCAAAATAAATTTACAGTGTTTGGCAAAAATAGTGATTGAAGTAGCTTATAAAAATAAAATTACGTAAATAGATATGTGTAATTAATAATGCTAAAAAATGAGAAAGAAATTCAATTGATAGAGGATAAATGAAGAATTTTATTAAAGTAATAGGAGAAAATTGAAAGAAAAATGAAACGTCATAAGCTATAAGCTCAAATGCTATTTCAAGTAGCATTTCAAAAACACTATAAGTTAGTGGCAAAATGCTAAAAGCTAGTTGTGCCAAACATTTACAACTAATGGGTCCGCTTTAAGCTAGTTGTGTCAAACACTTACAAAAAATATATTGGAAAAACTCAATTTCATTCAAGTTAATGTAGATTAATCCCAATTAAGGAGTTTGGGTAGCTTAGCTTGTGGTAGTATAACAAGGGATTCAAATGATAATTTGGTTAAATGCTTTTAACCAAAAGTGTGATCTCGCAAAGTATAGTTTGAGTTGAATTTTGAGCTCTTAGATTAGGTATGATCACTTGGCTCAAGAAGATTTGATTATTAGTTGAATAATTTTTGAATATGATGTGACACAAGTGGTAAAATTTGGGTTGGATTAAGATTCACTACAGTTGTTTTCAATTGCAGTCATTGAATTTAGACTGGTTTTGAGTGTTCTTTGGACACCTAAAAAGAGAGAAAAGTTTTTTGGACACTTACACTGTGTTTGGTTTCAAAAGGAAAGTGGAAGGAAAGAAAGTGGAAGGAAAGATAGATGAAGGAAAGAAAGAGGGTGGAAAGTGAGAGGATTTTCACATTGTTTGGTTTAAGGAAAATTGAGAGGAAAGAAAGTGGAAAGTGAGAGGATTTTCCATGTGGGACCCACAGACACTTTCTTTCCTTCTCTTTTGTTAGAGTTCCAAAACGATGGAAAGTGTATCTTTCCACCCTCATTCCCCTCCCTCACTTTCTTTCCTCTAAAACAAACACATCATTAAAAAACCAAATGACTTGAATTTGCTTAAATATTTTTTTTGACAATAAAACCAGAAGGTGAGAGTCGAACTTGCAACTACGGAGCCACTAACATGAACCCCAACCACAGCGCCAATTGATGTCTTTTAAATTTGCTTAAAAGTTGGAACTTGCACTGCAGTTAGCAACTGCAGGCAATCATGATCCTACTTGGGTCTCTTAACCATTTGGTCTTAAGTTCGATCTCTAATAGATGTATATAAAAAGACATTTGTTGGAGATGTCAACCCATTAAATCGATCTCTGATAACTCGAAAGATTAGTTTCCACAATCTCTAAAAATGAGAGTTTGCTTTGATCCTAGCTCTGTTCTCTTGAATTTTTATTTGCATGCAGATGGAGATGGTTGAAGTGTTTTTACCTCAAGAATTAGTTGGTTAGTTGCTCTCATGAATTGGTTGGAGAATCTATTTCAAGTTGCGCTATTCGTTCTTTCATTGCCAGTTATTTATTATTTGTTGCCAGTTAGTAATATATTGTCTCTAGATTCTTCTATTTTAATAAACTGTCTCTAGAGTCTTCGATTCCCCCAACTGACACTATATCTTCCCTACGGCTACACACTTCACAATTCCAATACTTCTCCATCTCCGCCCAATTCTCTTCTCTTCTCTTTACCAGGTACGCTTTCTCCTCTCCTCTCAATCTCATTCCCTTCATTTATTCATTCATTTTCTTCTTTTCTATTCTTTCATTCGCAATTCGCTCATTCCGTTGCTTTCTCTCATTCAGGGCTTTTCTTCGCTCTCGTTTGGTTCTTCCTCAATCCATCATCAATAATCATGTCTCATATCCTTCCTTCACAATTTCAATTTCACTTTTCACTTTTCACCAATCCTCCTCGTTTTCTTTTCCACTGAGAAGGTTCTTTTCCCTTTGCGGAACCAAAACCTTCATCACCTCTTTTAATTTATTTATTTACTTTGGTAATTATTCGTGATCATTTGTGCTGTCAAAGAAAATAAATAAATAATTCAATTGTGTTTACGGAAAACCCTAATTTTCGTATAATTGAGAAAATTAGGGTTTTCAATTTGTTCTTTATGATGCGGATTTTGTTTGTTTGGACTTAACTGAAGCGAACGCGGTAGCCAAAGGGATCGAGATCGTGAAAGAGCTCAAGCTAGAGCTAATCAAAAATCTAAAAATGCTAAACATGATGGATTGACCCCTGAACAGCGCAGGGAAAGGTATTCTTCTTCGAATTTCCCCCTCTTTTTTTGATCTCTCTCAAATCTCTAATCTCTTAATTTTGCTTAATTCTGTGTTTTCTCTCTTTTCTTTATGTATTGTGCAGAGATGCAAAAGCATTACAGGAGAAAGCAGCAAGGAAAGCAGCTCAGAGGGCTGGAGGGAATAACGCTGGTGGTGGTGGTGGAATCAAAGCTAATTAGGAAATAATAATCAAAATTTGTAGGAAAGAATAGATTTGTGTTGCTTATTCTGATATGGGGTTTTTGGTTTAGTGTCATCTGCTTGTGTCATTTCTGATAAACGAATTGAATTATATCGTGTGGTTGGCATTGTTGTTGGCGTCTGAACCTTTGGCTTTTATCTAATTTGGAATGCAAAGTGTATCTTTAGTTTTTTTTTAATCATTATTTTGTTTGTCTTCTCCTTCTTTATCTTGCTCTGTTTGAAATCTGAATTGATAAAAATCTAGTTGCATTATACTCATTTATTTGTTATTATAGAATTAAATTATTATGCAAAGTGGTATTCTCTTTGAACATAGCAATTTGAGATGTACCTATTTTTCCCCAATTGTTCTTCCACCACCATTACAATTTGGTCCTTTGGTAACTTGTTGATAATGTAAACTGAATAATTTAAGTGGCACACAACATTACACATTTAGTGTTACATAAGTTGTTCAAAGGATTGATTTGTAAATCCGTGCACATGGACAATTAAAGGGTTTAAAGGAATACATGTTGTCTTGTTTAGGGATCAAATTATAAATCTTTTATTGATTTTACAAGTCTAAGGTTCCAAGTAAAAGATTGGTAGTTCCCCCAAGTATTAAGAACAGTTAATAACAAGTTGGAATTATAAATTGGTTTGAGAGAGCATGTAAAGCCTGAGTTAGCTAGCTCTTATGGCTAAGGCAGAGAATGGTTAGGAGTCTTTTTGGTTTTGAAGTGTAATATCACATGATATGGAAGAGATCTCTTCAGTGTCTTTTAATCACTTGGAAGAGTTATATTATGATGTTTCTCATTGATAAAGATTCATCTGAATGTTGGCTTAGTTGGTAAGGAGTTGATTTACTCCTTCAACTCCTGCTGCCAGCTAGATCTGGTAAAATGGGTCGGGCCGGGTTAGCCCGAAAAATGGGAGGGCTTGGGCTGAAGGAATTGAGCACATTTTTCATTTCGGGTTTTTTTAGCCCGATTTGTAAAAGCTCGAGCCCGTGTCAGACTAGTCTGATTGGCCCATGGGTAGCCTGCAAACCAGTAAATTTTAAAAAACAGGGTATGTATTTCTGCCTAACCCAAAACTAGTAACCTAAATTTATGCGGCTCGTACTTCTTACAACCCACACGCTACTCGGTGGACACCCCCAACGTCCCATTATCTCCAAAATGCCCTTTTTTTCCTGAAAATTTGAATGGTTTGGACTCAAAGTTCTGAACCGATTCAGTGAGGAACTTCTGAACCTGGTAAGTTCAATATTAGGGGGGTGCCTATGAAGATACAACACTCGGTGGTAAACTTTCGAATTGGTTCGATGGAGAACTTCTGAACCATTGTAATCCCAAAAAAATGAAATGCACGCATTTCATTAAGAGCATTTTTATCATTTCATGCGTTTAGGGCGTGTCTAATGAGTAGCGGGTCGGTTAAAAGAAGTATAGGCCAATTCATATACCTAACTTCCAAGTCCAAAGTCCAATTCCCATTCTTGTACCTTGCCTATGCATTTTTTTGCCTGGTCCACTTAGTGGCGTTCCCATCCCGACCCAAAACAAATATAATTTAAAAACCCTCACATTATCATTAAGGCAGTCACGCTAATACGCTATCGTTATCAATTTAAGATCGAAAAATAAGCCCTCCCTTCTCAAAACCTCCTTCCAAACATACCCTAAATGCTTTTGTATTCCATAAGACATTCTTTTGAATATTGAATTTGTCAAACTTGGTGGCTCTTGTCAAAAGTGGGTTGAAGACAACTTGAGAAGCATATTGAGTTCAGTTTACATTTCTTGAAAAATATGGACTGTTATTTTTACCCACATGCAATACATTGGTACTCTAAAAAATGTAAAAAATTAAATTGACTGTTTGATAGTTTAATTGATAAGAAATATCTTAATAGTAATAATAATAAAAATGAAACAATAAAGATACAAATTTTAAAATGATATATGTTATATTTAATACTCTATAAAGTTTTATCTGCGCTTTAAATTATCGTCATCTTCTCACTTTAAAATTTTTCTCAAAAATGTCCAAGACATATGGGTAGTGGTGGCCCACTTTAGCAGTATGGGCGGGATGAGCGACTACCTAAAGTCTCATTTGTTTGGAGACACAATTTTTATACTTAATTATATATATATATATATATATATATATATATATATATATATATATATATATATATATATATATATATTTGAACTAAAAACATAATTTTGATGGAGAAATTCTATTTGCAACAAAAATATAAGGAAAATTATATCCAAATAATTACAATGCTATAATTTTAGTGATTCGACAGAAATCTCAAGACGAATCCCACTTATGAGTAAACTTAAAACTTAGATGGAATCATCAAAATCATTAAAAATGGTCAAAACTTGTAAATTTAATGAAAAGTATAATAAACGATGTGACATGATAGAGTAAGCTGTGATATTGAAAGTCACGTCGGCTTCATAATAGTAGTATAGTATATTTATTGACTTTCTTGTTTTTTTTTCTCTCTCTCAATTCTATAAGAATAATTTATTTATTTATTTGGATTATGAGAATACATATTCATTTTATGATTTAATAAGATCCAAGATTTTCTAAATTTTATCACATTATAACCATCGACTATCGTTTTTAAGAAAACAATAGTTTTCTTTTGAGAGAAGAAAACAATAGTTAAGAAATATTTTAATGTGTAGTTCGATTCTCTCACAAGAAAACTCAATATTACAAGTATTCCCCTTAGGGATTGTATATCCCTTTGGGGTTTCTTATGATTAGTATAGTTTGTTTAGGCCTTTGGGCTTCTTTTGGAAAAAAATTCACAATATTACAAAAATAATATTCAAATAAATGAATAACCAACCAACCAAGCAACAACGTGCCGTTAGTTCAATGACTTGTCATTTTACTAATCTAGTTGTCTAAAAATAAATTAGTTTTTGTTTAAAAAAAAAATAATAAAATAAATTAGTTTTTTTTTATTAGCTGGAGGCTCAAGACCATAAACACAATCACACACTAGTAGGGAACCTTCCCTATAAATTAAAGATTTTGAACATTTTTCTTTTTAATCTAGAACAATCTATTCAATCCCCATCTTAGACTTAGATATTCAATTTGGCATTTTCACAGTCAAATTAACTACATCAATGATTTGGAATGGTTCTTGTAGCTCCCCTTATTTATGGAACCAATCATCAATCATGAAGTGAAGTCTAGTTTATTAATAGAGCAATCTTTACAATGCCTTGTAACAATGAATTGATGGTTGTTTATTAGATTAGATATTGCTTCAAGTTGCTAAAAATAAAATCTATAAAACATGGAAAAAAAAACTTGTTTTTGGTGTGAACTCTCAGCACACAATTGCAGAGACTAATCCCTCTCGAGTCGGATATGACCACAATGAGCGGCAAACCTCTCACTCAAGAGATTTAATGATGTTGTTGCATTTCCAAGATGGATTCGTACCAAAGACATTGATTAAGCTGGAAAAGATTTATTCCATCTCATCCAAACACTCTTGGGTAAAACATGCTAAACTTCTTTGACATAATCTAAAAAAAACTTCTCAAAACGTAATTATTTTCAAGTTTCTATTTTGTTGTCAAAAAGAAAAGTTTCTAATTTGTTGCAAGATAAAATTGGTGACACAAGGTGAGTATTTTACATAATTGAAAATTTCGTGTGAAGAATTAGTACATGTATTCTATAAATTGTACTAGTGGTACGCTTAAAAGTGTGAACTACAACAGTTCAGAAAATGTAATGTGTTTATTATAAGGTATAATAGGAATTAAAGATGGTTGGTTCGATCAGTAATTGGATTCAGATATTATATAACATCTAATTGTTGTTGAGGGAAACATCTAATTTTAAACCAGATACATCAATGTCTCGAAATTTCGAATCATGAATGTGAAAACATTTAATTGGGAGAGGAAAACCATACGGACCGGCAACGCCAAATACTCGCGGCTAGCTAGGTTCTCCAATAACACAGTGGATACTGCACATCAATAACACAATAACAAAAAATAACTTTGTAGGTACCTAAACTAAAAAAGTTGTAATTAGGTCCCCAAACAAATATACTATTCTGTTACAGAATATATATAAGCAAAAACTGATCAACAGAAGTTGATGTATCTGGTCTAAATTTTAACCAGATACATCAACTTCAGTTGACCAGTTTTTGCTTATATTCTGTAACGAAGAGAGTAGTTTTTTCAATTAGGTCATTTCATTACATTAAAGTTAATCAATAATTAATCAATGCTGACGTGACATTCACAATTAATAAATAGGTCATTGAACTAATTAAAAATTTGTAGATATATAGGCCCTGAACTAATTTAAACATATAAAAATAGCTCTTTAGAAAAATAATAAAAAATAATTTGATATATAAACTACTGAAAATTAGAGACGGCTCAAATCCGCTGCTAAACAACAAAAATAGTCATTAATTGGTTTAGCGATAGAATTTGCGACAGAAATTAACCCTCGCAATCGCAAAAATTAACTAACATAAGTTGAACCCTGTCTACCACCATTAGAGAGTGAATAATTCGTCGCTAATAAAAAGGGAAGTTTCCATCACAAAAAATAGATTAATTCCACCACTATACACTGGGCTGGAATGTCACCAAATTGGACGGTTCCATGAATAACTCTTTTCTTAGGGGAGAGTGAAACTAAGCAACTCTCCCATATTATTTTAGAAGGCCAAGTTAGGTGAGGGGATTATGCATACTATTCAGTGTTGAACTAACCGGAGCGGTTGATCCGGTTAAACTATGACTCGACTCCTTATACAGTTCGATTATTTCAGCGGTTAAAAGCGATTTTATCTAGTTTTGATACTACTACATCGTTTATGTCATATCTATAATTAAAAATATTTTTCAATTAATTAATTCATTATTCTCCCTTTATATATATTTTAAAATAACCATGACTCATTGCCTATGTATGAACACTATTATTATATATTGGCGCATTTCTTCCGTACAATTATTTCATTTTCAATCACATAATCGCTTATACAAGGAAGCTAACTAGGAACATATTCAAGGATATTAGTGTTGTTAGTCAAAAATACAGATGGCCCTTGTAACACAGTACTTACTGTCATGTATTTTCACAGACAATTGCCTCTCTCTCTCTCTCTCTCTCTCTCTCTATTGAGGCCACAAACGAGTTGACCACCTAATTTCTACATTTGTTTTTATATGTAAAAACAACGACCCACAAGCCACTCATTAGTTGGCATCTTTGAATTAAATAATGCAACTATTATGACTTTTCCGCATTATTAGCATGCGTAACGCGTAGTTAAAGTCAACAAAACTCAATAGAGAGAGAGCATATCTCATCTACCTGACTCTACCACTTCAATCACAACCAAACTAGTTTTCCTCCAACTTACATACAATTTACAAACATCATTATCGATCCTTAAAGTTCTGTAACACAATTATGGCTTTTCTTCTAAGTCATAAAAATACTACTACTAATTATTTGTTCTTGATAGGTTTAGTCACTTTTTCCAGCTTTTATTTGTGTGTAAGTTCTGTCAACCATACAATTACATCATCAACATCCATTTTAGACAGATACAATGAGACAATAACCTCAAACAACACTGATTTCAAACTAGGATTCTTTAGTCCTCCAAATTCAACAAACCGTTATCTAGGAATCTGGTACCTCAATGAATCCTACATCATATGGATTGCTAATAGAGACCAACCACTTAATGATTCTTCAGGAGTTGCAAAACTTCACAAGGATGGAAATCTTGTAATATTGAATGCTCAAAACAGTCTCATATGGTCAACAAATATTTCAACTTCAACTTCAAGTAGTGGTGCTATGATCAATTCAACTGCACAACTTGATGATACTGGAAATTTGATTCTTAAAGATATGAACAGTGATACAAAAATATGGGACAGTTTTTCACACCCTGCTGATGCAGCTGTGCCATCAATGAGAATAGCTTCTAATGAACGTACAGGTAAGAAAATATCTTATGTGTCAAGAAAAAGCTATTCTGATCCTTCTACTGGACGATTTTCATTTAGTCTTGAAAGGTTGGATGCACCAGAAGTTTTTCTTTGGAAAGATAATGCTCCTTATTGGAGAACTGGTCCTTGGAATGGAAGGGTATTTTTGGGATCACCAAGAATGACAACTGAGTATTTAAAAGGTTGGCGTTTAGATGTTGATTCTGATGGAACTGCTTCCATAACATACAACTTTGTTAATCCTTTAATGTTTGGAGTTCTTCAAGTGACTCCACATGGAACACTTAAGTTGGTTGAATTTATAAACAAGAGAGAGTTTTTGAGGCTTGAGGTGGATCAAAATGAATGTGACTTTTATGGAAAATGTGGGCCTTTTGGTAATTGTGATAACTCTAGTATACCAATTTGTAGTTGTTTAAAAGGGTTTGAGCCTAGGAATGTTGAGGAATGGAGTAGCAGGAATTGGACTAGTGGGTGTGTGAGAGAGAGAACTTTGGAATTGCAATGTGCGAATGTGAAGAATGGAAGTAGTGAAGTGAAACAAGATGGGTTTTTGGTGTATAGTAATATGAAAGTGCCTGATTTTTCTGTGAGATCAGATGGTGATATAGATAAGTGTGGAAGAGATTGTTTGGCAAATTGTTCTTGTTTAGCACATGCTTATGATCCTTATATTGGTTGCATGTATTGGAGTGGTGGTGACTTAATTGACTTGCAGCACTTTCCAAATGGTGGTGTTGATCTCCATATTCGTGTGCCTGCAGAACTAGGTATATATCTTTCCTCTCTTTTGTTTTTAAGATTCTTCTGTTTCCACCTGTATCGTACTGACACTTTAGATTGAAGATTTGTCTGATGTGTTGAACACAGACACAACTTGGAAACATGTGGTTACATTAAAATACTTCCATTCTCCTAAAGATTATCACTAGTACTGTAGTGTCTGATGTTTGCATCGATGTTTCATAGGTTTCCACAAGTTATATATCCAAAAGAAGAGATCAAGTTTTTTAATTGTTTAAGGTTTTATAGCTATTAATTAATAATTAACATGCGGAATGATATAATATATATACAGTTGAAGTTAAGAAGAAAAGAGGAAAGAAGCCTTTGATCATTGGGATTGCTGGGGCAATCGGAGGATGTGCTATAGTTATATGTGGTTATCTTGTGTGGCGGAAATGTACTGCTAAGCCTAAAGGTAAAGTTCCCTTGTTAATATTTCATACTTAAATTGACCAATAGGGTAGTAGCTAGAAACTAGAACATATATGTTGCATAAATTATGTACATGCATCATGCTAGAACATATATATATGGATTTTAATCTCATACTTTGCATTGCATGTTATGATATGATCAATATCGTGTTGCTGTCATAAAGGCAAGATATATATATATATATATATATAGGATTTGATATAAAGGTGGTGTGATATTCACGATAGAATTTAGTGTCGACATCCATATATATCAGCAATTATTTGAGGAGGATTAGGGTTGGGGGGGGGGTGATAATGAAATAATGTGTAGCGAGTTTGGAGTTTTGTGCATGCTCAAACAAAAGTTGTAACATGGGAGATTTTCAAGCTTGTCGATAGTTATTGTCTGTTTGTACTCTTGTATTGTATCTTATTCTCCTCAAGGTCATAAATTGCGGTTTTGGTGGGGTTACTCTTATTATTATTATTTCTAAATTCTAAATTTGCATGCATATGGTTGATGTGATAGCAGTTACGACCAAGAACATGATAGTGTAAATACTTTTGCAATTGCCTCTTCAAATGTAACGCGTACATTTATTTAAGAACATTTGGATGGGATGGTAGAACTCTATTTCAGTTTAACTAATATCTCGAATTGAACTTTGGAAATGTAGGAGTGTTAAATCTCTTGAAAAATAATTTTGTCGCTTATTCTTATCCTAACTAGTTCGAAGAAAAATCTTCACAATTGCACGTAAATGATACTCAATTTGTAGAAAAAAAGTAACGAGTACATTTTAGGGGATGGATAATGAAGATAGTCATTGATAAACCAAGTCAACGGTCATAATTATGCTAAAATAAAAACGCATCAACTCTTTTACATGCCTCACCAATCACCACTTTCATTTATATATTCCCCTGACAACGAATCTATATGACTGTTAATTTTATTATACAAAATAAAAAGATTGACTTTGGCAGCTACGCATTAATTTCATGTGTTAGTTTATAACATATTAATCTTATGGCTTAAATTAAGTTTGATGTTAGTTTTATAAAATATTACATGCATATAGTCGAAGAGGCATTCCTATCTTTTTTTTAGACAAAGTGGTTAGTAATATTAACAATAATGTTATTTGGAAAAAAAAATTAGACAAAAACTAATTTACAATACCAATTAACCAAGTTTTTTAGGTCATTAACCAAATGATCAATTAACCAAATTTTTAATCAATACCTCGAAAACTGTGAAAAAACAGGTTGGTTAATGGTCTAAAAAACTTGGTTAATTCATGTTGTAAGTTGGTTTTTGTCTATTTTTGGCTGAAATTTTTGGCTACATAACATTATTGTAATATTAATGTGTTAGTTGTATGAGATGTCAACTTTGAGACCTCTTTAGAACATCTTAAGAGAAATAAAAAAAACATTATGGAGGCAATTAAGAATTCTGTTATTTTGTTTTAAATTTTTGTAAATTCTAGCAAGCTATATAGTATACATTTTTGTTAACAAATGACAAATCCATTCAGGAAATCGATCTCAAAGCTTGATTATGGGAGAGCAGAAACAAATGAAACTGGATGAACTGCCACTCTTTGAATTTGATAGGCTTGAAACTGCTACAAACAGCTTTCACTTTGGTAATATGCTTGGGAAAGGAGGTTTTGGTCCAGTATACAAGGTAATTGATTTTGTCTAAGAGTATACTTGTGAGTCAATTTTCATATTATATTATTATTGCATATATAAATATTTAATAAAATTAACATTCTAGGGGATACTGGAAGATGGACTAGAAATTGCTGTAAAAAGACTCGCCAAAACATCTGGACAAGGAATGGAAGAATTCATGAATGAAGTAGTGGTGATTTCTAAACTTCAACATCGCAATCTTGTGAGAATTCTCGGTTGTTGTATTGAAAGGAACGAGCAAATGTTGATTTATGAGTTCATGCCAAATAAGAGCTTGGATGCATTTCTCTTTGGTTAGTGATTGAAATGAGTATATATCCATGTGTTTGTTTTTAATCAATGTTTTTAATCAAAACACCCAATTAACTATGTCATTCACTTGTTTAATGTTGGTTTTAGATCCACTCCAAAAGAAAGTATTAGATTGGAAAAAGCGGTTCAATATAATTGAAGGAATAGCTCGAGGTATACTTTATCTTCACAGAGATTCGAGACTAAGGATTATACATAGAGATCTCAAAGCAAGCAACATTTCTTTGGATGGCGAGATGACTCCAAAAATATCAGACTTTGGTTTGGCTAGAATTTTTAAAGGAGAAGAAGGAGATGAAGAAAACACGAGAAGAGTTGTTGGAACTTAGTAAGTAGTCCATTCTCTTTCAATACCTTAAGGTTATTGAGTGATTTATTTATTAATTATAATGTGCTCTAATTGTAGTGGTTATATGCCCCCTGAATATGCAATGGAAGGGCTATTCTCTGAGAAATCAGATGTCTATAGCTTTGGGGTTTTGCTGCTAGAGATTGTTAGCGGGAGAAGAAACTCTAGCTTTTATAACAGCGAAGATTCACTTAGCCTCGTTGGATTTGTAAGTGTACACTCTCTATACTCCTTTTGATTACAATGATTCTTGTTATTATCAATAGCAATGTTTTGTTGTGTTTTTGTAGGCATGGAAACTATGGATAGAAGAAAACGTTATTTCTCTAATTGATCCAGAGATATGGGATTCGTGCTTCGAGAGCACGATGTTGAGGTGCATACAAATAGGACTGCTATGTGTACAAGAAATTCCAAAAGAAAGACCAACTATATCAACTGTGGTTTTGATGCTCATTAGTGAAATTACACATCTTCCTTCTCCAGGAAAAGTAGCATTTGTCTACAAGCATAACACTCGAAGTACAGAATCATCACAGAAAAGTCAACCTAACTCGAACAACAATGTAACTATGACTGAATTTCAAGGTAGATAAATATGCATTTGGGATCAACACTATCATTACTAGGGCTAATTTTTTGTGCCCAAATTATTTGAATACCTTCTACTGTTTTGCCAATAAACATACTTGTTTTCCATTTGTTACTTTGGGAAGAGAAGTTCTTGTAATGTCTATATTGATAGCGGTTAAATTGTATTACTAGTTAGTTTTTTATGTCACCTTACTAGGTAGTTATTATGCTATTTATTATTTTTCTAACATTTCTCAAAATCTAGAGTGACTTTGTGTACTAAGCATTTATTTAGTAACTATTACTAAAAAGAGTACTGGGGTAATTTACCTAAAAATTAAAAAATCATTCATTAACTAAAACGTGCCCAAAAACGAGAAAATGAAACGATAACCACAAATATGAATTTGTGGTTAGTGGCCACTAACCACAGATTCATATTTGTGGTTAGTGCATCCAACTAGTGTTTCTAGTTTGATTACGTTTTTGTTTCAGTCATAATATGCACAAACATTAGTTGGATTCCACTAACCATAAATATGAATCTGTGGTTAGTGGCACCACCATGGTCGCTGCCACCAATCGCCGGAGCACCGTCGTCGGTCATCGGAGCTCCGCCGTCAGCCCTCGCGTTGTCCGCTAAAGCTCCACCGCTGACCACTACCTACAACCACCACATATATTTTTTTTAGACAAAAGAAAGGGATATGAAGTCTCGTTAAAACCTTCTGATGCAAAACCCTCCTTAGGGAAAAAGCACCAGGAAGGAAAGAGTACTCCCCCTAAATTTTATTGATAAAAAAGAGAAAAAGTACAGGAAACATGGGGGGACTAGACCAAAACCCATGAGCATAAACATCAAGATAACTGTACAAAATAGAAGCAATCCTATCATGGTGTGCAAAAACATCACTATAACGACTCTCATCCCAACTACGTCGGCACCAGAGCTGCTAACAATCATCTGCAGCACACCAAAAAAAGGAGGCCAAAGGCGAATCCAGTCCATCTAGGAGCTATCAAAACCTGTAGTTAGACAAACCTAACCTGTTCCTGAAAAAGTCCTCCGCAATGAAGCTCGGGATGAGATTCCACCAAGTAAAGCCATTTGAGCTAGTACCATAGCCTGCAAGCTTATCAGCACAAGCATTAGCTTCTCTGTAAATGTGGGTGCAAACAAAAATCATTTGTCTAGTCAAGGAAACACAATTGGTCCATCTGTTGCGGAGTTTCCAAGGAACAATAGTATCATTCTTAAATGCCGAAACGACTAATTGGGAGTCACATTCTAACCACAAATTCATCCAACCCTTATCAAAAGCAATCTCAATAGCCAACATAGCTCCGATAAGCTCAGCATGAAGGGCATAACTGTTGCCTATCGAAGCTGAAAAACACCCAAGGACAGCAGCACTCCTGTCTCTAAAAATACCACCACAAGCAGCTGGACCAGAGCTCCCTCTAGCAACTCCATTAGTGTTACACTTAATCATATAAGGAGCAGGAGGGGTCCAAATAACCTCTTTAATGGTTGAAGAATTTCTGTAATTACCATTGACATTAAAAGCTTTTATAATAATAAATTCAGCAGCAGCGGAAGACATTGTGGACTTAGAGGCATTTCCTGCTAAAGACACATTAGAAATAATTAAATTGATAGCAGAATCCAAGGGAATCACATGATTTTCAAATCTAGCTTGGTTCCTACAGTGCCATATCACTGAAAAAATGTTTACAATAGCAGCACAGACAATGTCACTCAATTGCGGACTCCAACCATGGGAAGTCAAGGATAAGATGCTCTAGAAGGAATAAGTATCAATATTGAGGCTTAGGATTCCTCCGAGCCAATTCCAAATGTGTTTGGCAAAAGGGCAGGCCAAAAAAAGGTGGTGGGAAGTCTCTGAAGCACTACCACAAGTGCTACAAGCGAGAAACCACAAAGGCAACCTCTAACCCAAAGTTGGTCATCTGTAGGCATCTTGTTATGAATAACCCTCCAGAGAATAAAAGATTTGGAGGGCAGAATGAAATTCTTCCAAACTGTCTTAGTCCAAGGGACTACTTGTCCAACTGGAGCATGAAAAAGGAAGGAGTCCTTGAAGGTCAAATCACCTGAATTAGAGTAGTCCCACATCAATTGATCATCCACCGGGGTATTGGGGATCACAATTTGCTGAATGTCGGAGTAAATTTGGGGGAGATGATTTATAAAGTCGGTAGGGATAGCCCATCTACCGTTTACTATAAAATCGCTGATAGTAGCTTTGAGGTCCCTATGCACATTAGGAGGTATACCAATGATGTCCACAATAGGCCTAGAGAGCCATGAGTCCGTCCAAAAATTGATGCTAACACCATTTCCAAGCTTCCAAGTTGAGTGCTCGAGAATCACAGAAATACAAGACTTAAATCCAGGCCAAATAGAAGAAGAGACGTGATAGTTCAAAGGCCTGTTGTTGTTATAGACCCTGACTTTCAACAGCATAGCCCACTGAAGGTTGGTAGAGATGAAACTCCAGCCAAACTTTAACATACCATCCCTATTAATTGTTTTGATAGATTTAAGACCCATACCCCCTTCTTGAAAGGGCTTGCACACTGTATGCCAAGCAACAGTAACAATTTTTCTAGTAGTAACATCGCCAGACCACACAAAATTTCTAATCCAAGTGTAAGTGTCAACAGTAGTCAGAAGATTAGCAGGCCATGCATAAATGCGGAAGCTATAGACCAACATGCCTAGAATGACCGAATTTACCAACTGAACTCTACTCATAATAGATAATAACGAGCCTTTCCAAGAGGATAATTTTGCCTTGATCTGATCCGCAATAGGCAACAAATGGGTTCTCCGAGGCTTTCCTACGAATATAGGGACACCAAGATAAGTAAAAGGGTGAGATCCTTTAGAGAAGCCGAGCAAGGTTGAGATGGCGGTAACACGAGAGGAAGATATCTTTGCAAAGTGAAAAATCTAGACTTTCTTTCTCGATAACTGGCACGAAACTTGTTCGTAAGCGGAAAAGAGATTCAGAAAACAGGAAATACTCTTCTTAGTAGCTCTACAGAAGATCATTATATCATCAGCATATAAAACATGACTTGGCATACGGAAACCATGCGGTCCAACCATGAGATGAAGCTTACTATCTGCCACAAGTTTAGAAATGCCTCGACTAAGAACATCTTCAACTAAGCAAAAAGAAGAGAGGGACGAGGGTCTCATTGTCTAACTCCCTTGTGCAACCAAAGAAACCAACAACAAAGTGCCATTAATGAGAAAAGGATAGCTTAATTTGAATGAAGAATAATATTAATCCAAGAACAAAATTGCTCATTAAAGCCAAAAGCGCGCGTAACTTGAAGTAAGAAATTCCAGTCAATAGTATCAAAAGCTTTTTTAATGTCAATTTTCAAGGCTAATTGGCCTCCAAAAGACTTTTTCTGAAGCAAATTTATAGATTCGAAGTCTAATGCGAGATACAATCAGAAATGTTTCTACCTTTCACAAATCCCCTCTGATTGTTAGAGATAATCGTAGGGGCGACTAGAGCAAGTCTGTCAGCTATAACTTTAGTAATAATTTTAAAATTAAAATTAGCCAAAGCAATAGGTCTAAAATGCTCTATTCTATCAGCCCCATCAACTTTAGGAATCAAAGCAACAATATTAGAATTAAAATTAGGGAGCAACCAACCTTGTTGGAAAAATTGCAGTACCGCATTATAAACATCCTGAGCGACGATATCCCAGTACTTTTGAAAGAAGAATCCGCCAAATCCATCTGGACCAGGGGCACTGGTGTGTGGAAATGCCACATACACTTGAGTGCAAGTATACACTGTCCAAAAACAAGTAGTAAAAAGATCGAACCCACAGAGATTGAAAAACTCACTTTTAAAACAAATATAAAGTAATAAAGTGTAAAGTCACAAAGTAATAAAATAATTTTGGATTTTGGTTGATGATCACAACTAAGTTAGAAAACAAAGAAAGAATGTTGATAGTGTAAAAGAGAAAAGCTAGTTGGAATGTCTTCATCAAGTAATTTACTTATAATTGTATGATGCGGTATGTGATGTACCTTTGAATCTTTGTTGCATTAGCTATGTGCCTTTCGGTCACTTTCTTGAGTATCATTACAGACTCTTATGATCCTTGTTCTATGCAAGTAAAGAAAGGGGTGTTAGTGCCAATCTTGCCTCCTAACAAGTATTCACTTTGCTTAAGTGAATTCACTCTTGTATTTTAAGTACCCACAATTATCCTATGGACTATACTATCCTATGTCTAGGACTTAGCATGGTTTTCACAAAGTTTTCTTTATGTAAAACACTCACCCATATTAGTTCTTGAGTTCTTAATTGTAAGCCATGTCCTGGTCATTTACAAATCTACTTATTCTAAGTGATCAAGTTTAAAATAAGTTTTGAAAAGATTATCAAGCAAGAACTAAAGTACAAACATACATACATGCAACATACTTACTTAAAAGCTCATTAAATGATTAGAACATTCCAACTAAGAAAGGTTTAGCTAACAAGAGACATTGCAAGATATATATAAACTGAATAGACCATGTTTATATATATATAGAAATCACAAAAGAGAAACAACAAGAGTAAAGTTACAAATGTTGAAAACCTTTGTATGAAGTCTTCTAGCAATGCACTAGCATTACTCCTTAGCACTATACAAACACTATGAAAACGAGTAAAGGAGGATTTATGAATTCCTTCCTCTTCCTCTAAAAATATAAAAACTAACTATGTATATTGAAATTTTGATCTAACTTATGGATTGTGATATATTTCCAAATGAATATGTGAGGTCCTTTTATAGCCTTCAAGTGAGGTGCTTCCTTTCTTCATGTTGAAGTCATCTTGAGTGGATCATAGCTGTAGTTGCTTTTCAGAAGTTAATCCCATGTTGAAATCTTTGACTTAATACATAGGGTGGTTCCATGGTGTTAGAACAAGTGTCCCTATGTTGGTGACTCTTCAAAGCTAAGCCTATAGCTATGTGTGAATGGTAGGCGCCTACTATACAAGTTTGGATGGCATCGGGAAGCGGGGCAGAGGTCATCACATTGCATGTGGATGCATATGAAACAGACTGCTTATTCACCAAGTAGCGCAGAATTGATGCAGGATCAGTGCAGGAGCATTGATGCAGACAGCATTGAGACTGCACTGAACAAAAACATCAAACATACCACAATATATCCAAAATGGCCTATAAATAACTATAACCATTCAAATCACTCAAGATATCATATATCACACTAAATACTATATAAACTCTTTATTATTACTTAAAAGAGAGCAAATACTAAGTTTAAACATATGAAATACTCTATATAAAATAGAGTTATCACACCCCCAAACTTAAACCATTGCTTGTCCGCAAGTAATGACAAAGACAAACTATAAAAACTAAAATTCTAGAAGATAGATCAGTTTGATTTTTGGATTTTCATGAGGAGTTCCCTATGAACTTCATTTTTCAACAATCTTTCTTGTGCCTTTATTTCTTCAAAACTACCAAAGCTATTCAAACTCTTTTGTGTGTGTGTGAACCCACTGAGTTGAGATTGGTTCCAAGACTAAGTGAAAAATTTCTTCCTAGCCTTTGAAAGGATTGGTTCATCTTTGGTCACACCAAAATATTTTTCAAAAGAGAGTTTAGACTCACAAAATTTTCTCAAGTGTTGGGGAGTTTTTTTTAAAATCAAAGGGCTTGATTGAATCTTTCAAAGCTTTTGAGCCAATGCATTTTTCTATTTTTTTGTGTGGATCTTTTGAGCAGATGCAAATACTTCTTTGAAGTGTTTTTGTGCATTGATTTTTTCTGCATTTTGTTTTTTTTCTTCAAAGGCTGATTTACATTGATGTGTAGCGCTGACCGATAATGCTTTTCTTTTCTAGCTCATATTACCTTCCTCACCGACCTCCGGATGCAAATGCACTTTGGCACGTGTCTTTGACCTCCGAGATGCATATATTTTTCTTTGCACTTTGGCACGAGTTGCTTTATTGAACTATCCTCCGGATACATTTATTCTCGCATGGCACAGTCTTTGACTCTCGAGATGCATTCATGTACTTAGCACGTGTATAGTTTCAAAAGATTCAGGATATGGCTTGTCCACATTTTTGTTTTCTTTTTCTACATTGTTTACTCTTATACTTTTGAAATTCAGCCTTTGTTTTTCATAAAACACCCCCAAACTTAATTCTTTAAGCTCTTCTTTCTTTTTAGTAAAGCTTTGTTTTGACCTAAGCTTACCAAAAATTCCCTTGCATCGATTGATCTTTAAATAGCAAGGTTCTTTTCACAAACTCAGTTTTGAAGTGTTGAAGTAAAAATAATTTTGGTTTTTCTGAGAAATAAGGTTTCTTTTTCTCTTTTTCATCATAAAATTTCATCCATAGGGTTTTCACCATATTTTTGAAAAAAACTGATCTTTTCTACTAAAATATTTAGATACTACTTTGTTAAGTACATCTAATATTTAAACAAACTAAAATCTATTTAAAACATATATATTTACTATCTAAAACATATTAATTAAACACACAACATATTAGATAGAAAACATATTAAAACATAACATAACATGCAAATCCCCCAAACTTAAGGGGTTGCGGTGCCCTCACTCACTGCAAATTTGTTCGAAAAAACAAACCATTTGTTCAAAATAGGGAGAGGATTAGTACAACCAGGAAATAGGTCGGATAGAAAAACAAAACAAGCATTAGTAGTAGTAGGTGAAAGCTTGTAAATTGATACTCATTTCTTTGCTCCACTCCTAATTAGGTGCTATATGCGCTTGGAGGAGTGTGTTTCACCTTCTGCTTCTTCTCCTTGGGCTTGCTTGGTGTTGCTTTCAGAGGTGCATATGCACCTCCTACTCGTGTAGTTGCAGGAATTGGTTCTTGAACCGATGCAGTGCATCGATCTTGACCGCACGCATTTCTTCCTCTTAGGTGTTAATTTTGCATGCCTTCCCGCAGTTGCTTGAAGAATTTCGAGTGTTGTGTAATGCTTCTCTCTTACATTTAGCCATTTCTTCCATAACCATTTTAATTGTTGCCTCATCATGCACTGATTGTTGCTGTTGTGATCAGAAGAAGAAGTGATGCAGAGCATCACTCTGCATCTCAACAGTTTGAGCAAATGTGCTCTTTTTTATGAGATGATTCTTCTTCTTTGTCTTCTTTGTTGAGTCCTTCTTCTTTTTCCTGCAAAACCTCTTTCTCAAGAAGCGAAACAACATTAGAAATAATGTTGCTTGGGTCAGAAGGTACTGTTTGTTCTGTTGGCATAACAGGGGTTTGTTCAGAGATTGGTTTTTCTGTGTGAGTTGGTTTCTGTGGTTCATTTCTTGGAGAGGGTGGTGGAGGGGTTGTTTGTGGTGGTGATTGTGATAGGGTGGTGGATCATTGAGGAGGGTAATGGTGATTTTGGAATGGAGGAAGATTCTTGGTTTGGTGAGATGATGGGTGTTTTGGTAGTGGTGGTGAAGTGATAGGGGTTTCTGGCTGTGCTTGTGGTGTTTGTTTGGCATATTTCTGCCTAGCAATTTCTTCTAAAATTACTCCTCTAGCCTGCTCCTCTTCTTCTTCATCAATTTCCTCATCACTCTCTTCCTCCTCTTCTTCTTCTAATTCTTTATCCATTTCTTTTAATTCCTCATCCTCGCTTGATTGAGAATCATACAATTCTTCCACAAATGAGTTCTACCACGACCTTCTCTTACGTACTTTGTATTGCTTTCTAGTCACCTTCTTCTTGGTGCTAGGTTCCTCTACCTTCTCCTTACCTTTTCCTTCTTCTTCTACCTCTTTCTCTTCCTCTTCTTCACCTTCACTTCTCAGTACCCAAGTTGGGAATTCAGGGGCATTCACTTGGCCCACAAGATCAAAGATCTTGTCAAAGACCAATTGAAGCAGTCATGTTGATCATTTTGAAATTTCAGACAGCCCTCTCGCTTCGCATGTAATGCTCTTGCATTGCAGTGCGAGGCCTCTTACATTCCTCAATTTTTCTTCACTTCAAAGACTCAAATTATCGGGAAATTTCCTTTGTTCATTAGCGACTATAGGGACACCTTCTTTCATGCATAATTCGGTTATAAGACAAGGGAAAACAGAAATCCCTTTGATTTTGTTGAGCATGCAAGAATTTCCCTAGCTATCAATCATTTATGTCTACATTTCCTCAGAGAGAATTGTATCTAGCAAGATCAATCTCTCTTTGGTCATAGCATATGTGTGTGATGTAGGCAAAATTGAATTGGCTATGAACAAATGCCAATTACCTAATGCATTTATCAAATAGTTACTTCTAAGCTTAATCTCATTAGGTGTGAATTTCTCCCAAACTTGACCCACTGGTATAGCAATCCTATTCCTTATTTCTTCCATTTCTTTCTTAAAGGCCTTGGCCACTCTATTCTCAAAATCATTTCCATTATACTTGACATATAATGTTCATTTAATTTCTTGGCATGGAAGTGTACAATTTTACCTCTCACCATGGAAGTGTAGGAATGTTCGCTCCTTCTTGTGGTGTGATTCCAAAGATAGAATTTCTCTCACTATGTCTTCAATGTAGCCTCCTCTTGGTAGCACGAAGTGGTCCCAATTGAGATTGGCCTTGTTGACATGAATGATGGGCTAGCCTTCTTGAGATCATACCCCTCTCGAGGCAATAGATGCATGTTCGAGAGATGAACATTGTCATCATTTCTTCTTTGTTGATTCCTTGGCTTTGCCTTTCCTTGATGATGATCCTGCATGCATGGCTTTCTTTTCCTTACGAGGAATTCTAGCCGCTTGCTGACGATGATTTCTGTCTTTGATTGTTTCTTCACCATTGTGATTGCTATGAATTTCTAGGTTTTGATTGCTTGTGTGATTGAGGAAATTTGGAGATGAGAATGTGAAATGTGGTTTGTGTTTGGATGAGAGAAAATTGTGAGATTTTTGCGAATGAAGGGTAACGGTAACAATGAAGGCTTTATGTTTCGGGAAGAGGAAGTTAGTGGATTTATTAGGTAGCCGTTAGCATTGCGTCTTTCGCACATGCATCATGCCAAGTGTCTTGCTTTGGCTACCAATGTGTCATTAATCTTACTTAACCTCCTTTGATCTTCCTGAAGCCTTATGATTCACACTTAACCAAATTTCTTCAAGTTTATAAATTTACGATGCAGAGGCACGTTTTCCTCAATGCAGTGCATTTGATGCATTGCATTAGTTTCTCGCATTCTGCAAAACAACTAAAAACATAAAATTGCACAAAAATAATTAAAAACAATGGGTTGCCTCCCATTAAGCGCTTGTTTTAAGAGTCTTGTCAGCCTGACTACCTCTTTTCACTTAGAGATTTTGCAAATAGGTGGTTGTTTTATCTCTCACCACATGTTCACCATAGTACATTTTAACTCTCGACCATTCACCTTGAAGACAGTATTTGAGGATTTATCAAATAATTCTCTTTGCTCCATGTGGATAAACCTTTATCAACTTAAATGGTCTGACCACCACCTTGACCTTAGTTTTCCAGAAATAGCTTCAACCTAGAGTTGTATAGCGAGAACTAGTCCTCCTTCTTTCAATTCTCTATTGTGAATTTTCTTGTCATGCCATTTCTTAGTCTTAGCTTTAGAGATCAAAGCATTCTCATAAGAGGTTTGCCTAATTTCTTCTAACTCATCAAGCTCTATCATTCTCTTTTTACCGCCTTGTTCAAATTGAAATTGAGCTTCTTGATAGCCCAATAAGATTTGTTTTCCAATTCTACAGTAAATGGCATGCTTTTCCATAGACTAATTTGTAAGGGGACATTCCTAAGGGTGTTTTGAATCTTTGTTCTATATGCCCATAAAGCATCATCCAAATGTAAAGACCAATCTTTCCTATTTGGACTTACCATTTTTTCTAGCATTCTCTTAATTTCCCTATTGGATAATTGCGCTTGTCCACTAGTTTGAGGATGGTATCTTTGTAGCTATCTTATGCTTAACTCCATACTTAGCTAGAAGGTTTTCTATGATCTTATTGCAAAAGTGTGAACCTTCATCATTAATGATAGCTCTAGGAGTTCCAAATCTAGTGAATATATTTCTTTGAAGAAACTTACTCACCGATTTAACATCATTATTAGGTAATGCTACCGCCTCTACCCATTTGGACACATAATCAACAAACTACTAAGATATATAAATTGCCAAAAGAGGGTGGAAAAGGTCCCATGAAATCCATGCCCCAAACATCAAATAATTCAATTTCTAAAATATTTGTTCTAGGCATTTCATGCTTATCAGAAATATTCCCTGCTCTTTGACATTTATCACAGTATTTGACCATAGAATAAGCATCTTTAAATAAAGTAGGCCAAAAATAACTGATTTGTAATACCTTAGGCATTGCTTTGTTCTAGTACTTCCAAAGTGTCCTCCATAAGGTGCAGAATGGCAATGTAGAAGTACTGCTTGTTGCTCCTCTTCAGGTATGCATTTCCTCATTAATTGATCAGGGCACATCTTGTAAAGGAGTGGATCATCCCAATAGTATTGTTTAACCATGTGGAAGAATTTTCTCCTTTGTTGATATGTCATACTCACTGGTACTACTTTGCTTGCAAGGAAATTGACAATATCAGCAAACCATGGTGCAGATGCATTTGATGCTCCTGCATTGCTTATAGCAAATGCAGTTTCATGTTTTGCATTGACTGTGATTGCCAATAGCTTCTCATCTGGAAAACTCTCCTTGATTTCTTCTCCTTGTGTACCAAGTGATTCTCCTTCAATCCTTGATAAATGGTCTGCTACTTGATTTTCTACTCCTTTCTTGTCTCTAATTTCTAGATCAAATTCTTGTAGGAGTAAAATCCACCTTATCAGCCTTGGCTTTGCATCCTTCTTTGAAATTAGATACTTAATGGCAGAGTGATCAGTATAGACAATAATTTTAGTGCCAACTAAGTATGATCTAAATTTTTCAAATGCAAAGACCACGGCTAATAATTCCTTTTCTGTAACTGTGTAATTCACTTGAGCTTCAATTAATGTCTTGCTAGCATAATATATGGAATGAAAGACCTTATCATACCTTTGCCCTAGGACTGCTCCTACTGCAAAGTCACTAGCATCACACATTAATTCAAATGGCCTCGCTCCAAACGGAGTTACTATAATTAGTCTTTGTCACCAATGCCTTTCTAAGCTTGTCAAAAACTTCTATACAAGATTCATCAAAGTTGAATTCTACATCATGTTGCAGAAGCTTACATAATGGTTTTGAGATTTTTGAAAAATCTTTGATAAACCTTCTATAAAAACCAGCATGGCCTAAGAAGCTCCTGATACCTTTAACTGTATTTGGTGGTGGTAGATTCTCAATGACATCAACTTTAGCTTTGTCTACCTCTAGACCTTTCTTTGAAATTCTATGTCCTAGCACTATGCCTTCTTGTACCATGAAATGGCACTTTTCCCAGTTTAAGACTAAATTTGTTTCCTCACATCTCTTGAGAATTTGTTCCAAATTTGCTAAACAAACTTGAAATGTTTCTCCAAAGATAGAGAAATCATCCATGAATACTTCCATTGATTGCTCAATGAAATCTGAGAATATAGACATCATGCATCTTTGGAATGTAGCAGGTGCATTACATAAGCCAAATGGCATCCTTCTAAAAGCAAAGGTTCCGTAAGGGCATGTAAAGGTGGTTTTGTGTTGATCCTTAGGCTCAATGGCTATTTGATTGTAGCTTTGAATAGCCATCTAGGAAACAATAAAATTCCTTCCCCGCTAATCTATCTAACATTTGGTCTATGAATGGTAAAGGAAAGTGATCCTTTTGGTAGCTTTGTTGAGTTTTTACGTAATCCATACTGATTCTCCACCTGTGATGATTCTAGTTGGTATCAACTCATTCTTTTCATTGGCTATTCTTTGTCACACCCCCTTTCTTTGGTACACATTGGACAGGCTTACACGCACGCACCGATGTATGGGGTATATGATTCCAACATCTAGCCACTTAATGATTTCCTTTTTCACAACCTCTTTCATAATAGGATTTAGTCTTCTTTGACTCTCTATATCTTTGTTTTGGAATTTTCTTCCAAAATGACTCTATGCATGCATATAGAAGGACTAATTCCTTTGATATCTGCCATTTGCCAACCTATAGCTTTGGTATGCTTCTTGAGAGTACTAATGAGATCATTCTCCTGTTTTGATGTTAAATCAGAAGCAATGATAATGAGTAAAGTCTCATTTGTTCCTAAGAAAGCATACTTAAGGTGTTCAGCGATATCTTCAATTCTAACTTAGGAGGTTGTTTCTATTGAGGGTAAGTTCTTCTTGAGAATTGGATCCTCAAGATTGAGTGGTTCATAAGTCCTAGCCCATACTTCCTTACAAGAGTTTTCTATTGGTAGATTTTCCTTTTCTAGTATTTCATCATCTAGCAATGCAGCTGCATCTAATGCATCTGCATTGGCTAAGTGATCATACTGCTTGTAAAATTGTTTTTCTACCAATTGATCTAGAGAGAATAAGGATGGACACTCTTCTGTATCCTCTGAAGGATACTTCATAGCATTCATTACATTGAATTTTATCTCTTGATCATTCACTCTCATAGTGAGTTCACCTTTCTGCACATCAATTATGGTTTTACCAGTTGCTAGAAATGGTCTACCTAGGATAATAGGCACTTCCTTATCTGCATCAAAGTCAAGGATAACAAAATCTACAGGGAATACAAATTTGTGTACCTTAACTAGGATGTCTTCTATGATACCTTCAGGATAGGCTATTGATCTATCTGCTAATTGAAGTGTTACAGTGGTTGGTTTTGCATTTCCTATTTCTAACTGGTCAAAAATAGATTTAGGCATCAAGTTGATGCTTGCACCTAAATCACATAAAGCTTTACCAGTATAGGATTTTCCTATAGAAAATGGAATTGTAAAACTACCTGGATCCTTCAATTTCCTAGGGATCTTATTTTGCATAAGCAAACTACAATCTTTCTGTCATGGCAATCTGTTTCAAACTCACCTAATCTTCTTCTCTTAGTAAGCACATCCTTCATAAATTTTGCATAATTTGGCATTTGTTGGAGGGCTTCTACTAAAGGAACATTGATGTGTAATTGTTTTAGTACCTCTAAGAATTTACCAAACCGCTTCTCCTCATGTGCTTTTTAGGTCTTTGAGGATAAGGAGGAGGAGGGTATTCAGTACTAACTTAGGTAGTGGACTTTGAACTTCTTGTGATGCGGGAGCACTAGATGTTTCTGCATTGGTTTCTTTTTGATTTTTGCTTTTTCTCCCTTTTCTACACTTTCCTTCTCGATTAACTCTACAAGATCCTTACCACTTCTCGGTGAAATAGCCTTAACTCCGCTCTTTTCCTTTGGTTTGAGAAGGAGTAGCTTCTGTATTTGAAGGTAAGGCTCCTTGTGGCCTTTGATACAGTTTGTGGCTAATTGACCAACTTGATTCTCTAAGTTCTTAATGGAAGCATCTTGGGTTTGTCTAGCGATTCTAGATTCACCTATAAATGCTTTGAGCATGGTTTCTAGAGAATTATCGGTGGTAGGTTGAGAGTTTCTTTGGTTATTACAGAAGTGGGAATCTGGTGGGTTGGTTGGTGTAGTTGGAGCGGTTCTAGGTGCGCAGTGCACTATTGTTGCTCCATCTAAAATTTGGGTGATCTTTCCAACCAGGATTATATGTGTTGGAATAAGGGTTGTTATTCCTATTATAACCTACATAATTTCTGAGAGATAGGGTTGCTAGAACACTCCTCATACAAATGACCTCCTCCACAAGTACACACAACTAGGTGTGCCTGGAGGTACTTGTTCTCTTCTTGCCAGTGATGCTTTACGGTGATGCGTTTGCATTAGATGATAGCATTGCGAAGTGAAGTTTTTCATCAAATTAGCTAGAGTGGCTACTTGAGCGAGATAGAGGAGATATATCATTAATTTCATGTACCCCGATGGTTTCTTTTGGGCACTTACCCTCTCGATGAGGCCAAGTAGAGCTATTAGTTGCTATTCTATCAATTAATTCACATGCTTCATTGTATGATGATTTAATAACACTCCACCGGATGATGCATCAAGCATTATTCGGTTTGAGGTTTTAAACCATTATAAAATGTTTCCATTTGAATAATAACAGTAAACCATGATGAGGACATTTTCTTAAAAGTTCCTTCCATCTTTCCCATGCTTCAAATAAAGACTCAAACTCTTTTTGTCTAAAAGATGTAATATCATTTCTTAACTCGACATTTTTGATAGGTGGGAAATATTTTCCTAAAAATTTTTCAGCCATTTCATTCCATGAATGAATAGAGTTAGGCTCTAAAGAATTTAGCCAAGCCTTAGCTCTATCTTTCAAAGAATATGGAAATAACCTTAATCTAAATGCATTTTCACCGACACTGGGTAAAATAAAATTACTACATACTTCTAGAAATTGCCTTAAATGCAAATGAGGATCTTCATGAGGAGATCCTCCAAATTGACCAATAGTTTGAAGCATTTGAAACATCATAGGCTTAAATTCAAAATGCATGGCATCAATATGAGGTCTATTTATGCTAGTTTGCATATTTTGATGATCAAATGAGCATAATCCTCATAGGTCTATCTCTATCATTAATCATACCTATGTGATCCATGTGGATGAGATTTTCTCTATGAACTTCTTCTTGAGAGCATGTTTGTGAACCAGGGCCTCCTCTCACCGAGTGTGGCCTTGAGCTTTGTTCTTCTTTGAATGACATGTTGCAAGCTTGTTGATTCTGCTTTTAGAGTCTTAGCAATCTCCGAATTTTCTTTCTATTTCTAAATCAATCTAAACTATATTCGGAGTTGCTTTGCAGTTACGTACATATACTAAGTACCATGTACTTTGGTTGTGAAACTTTAAAAACGAATTTATATACAACACTAAATTACTCAATATCGAATTTTAAAAGAATTTACTTCAATCCCAACAATGGCGCCAAAAACTTGGTGTGTGGAAATGCCACATACACTTGAGTGCAAGTATACTTTGTCCAAAAACAAGTAGTAAAAAGATCGAACCCACAGAGATTGAAAAACTCACTTTTAAAACAAATATAAAGTAATAAAGTGTAAAGTCACAAAGTAATAAAATAATTTTGGATTTTGGTTGATGATCACAACTAAGTTAGAAAACAAAGAAAGAATGTTGATAGTGTAAAAGAGAAAAGCTAGTTGGAATGTCTTCATCAAGTAATTTACTTATAATTGTATGATGCAGTATGTGATGCAGCTGCACTGAATGCTGTTGCATTAGCTATGTGCCTTTCGGTCACTTTCTTCAGAGTATCATTACCAGCTCTTATGATCCTTGTTCTATGCAGTAAAGAAAGGGGTGTTAGTGCCAATCTTGCCTCCTAACAAGTATTCACTTTGCTTAAGTGAATTCACTCTTGTATTTTAAGTACCCACAATTATCCTATGGACTATACTATCCTATGTCTAGGACTTAGCATGGTTTTCACAAAGTTTTCTTTATGTAAAACACTCACCCATATTAGTTCTTGAGTTCTTAATTGTAAGCCATGTGCGGTCATTTACAAATCTACTTATTCTAAGTGATCAAGTTTAAAATAAGTTTTGAAAAGATTATCAAGCAAGAACTAAAGTACAAACATACATACATGCAACATACTTACTTAAAAGCTCATTAAATGATTAGAACATTCCAACTAAGAAAGGTTTAGCTAACAAGAGACATTGCAAGATATATATAAACTGAATAGACCATGTTTATATATATAGAAATCAAAAAGAGAAACAACAAGAGTAAAGTTACAAATGTTGAAAACCTTTGTATGAAGTCTTCTAGCAATGCACTAGCATTACTCCTTAGCACTATACAAACACTATGAAAACGAGTAAAGGAGGATTTATGAATTCCTTCCTCTTCCTCTAAAAATATAAAAACTAACTATGTATATTGAAATTTTGATCTAACTTATGGATTGTGATATATTTCCAAATGAATATGTGAGGTCCTTTTATAGCCTTCAAGTGAGGTGCTTCCTTTCTTCATGTTGAAGTCATCTTGAGTGGATCATAGCTGTAGTTGCTTTTCAGAAGTTAATCCCATGTTGAAATCTTTGACTTAATACATAGGGTGGTTCCATGGTGTTAGAACAAGTGTCCCTATGTTGGTGACTCTTCAAAGCTAAGCCTATAGCTATGTGTGAATGGTAGGCGCCTACTATACAAGTTTGGATGGCATTAGGGAAGCAGGCAGGAGGTCATCACATTGCATGTGGATGCATATGAAACAGACTGCTTATTCACCAAGTAGCGCAGAATTGATGCAGGGATCGGTCTGGGGAGCATTGATGCGACAAAGATTGAGACTGACCGAACAAAACATCAAACATACCACAATATATCCAAAATGGCCTATAAATAACTATAACCATTCAAATCACTCAAGATATCATATATCACACTAAATACTATATAAACTCTTTATTATTACTTAAAAGAGAGCAAATACTAAGTTTAAACATATGAAATACTCTATATAAAATAGAGTTATCACACCCCCAAACTTAAACCATTGCTTGTCCGCAAGTAATGACAAAGACAAACTATAAAAACTAAAATTCTAGAAGATAGATCAGTTTGATTTTTGGATTTTCATGAGGAGTTCCCTATGAACTTCATTTTTCAACAATCTTTCTTGTGCCTTTATTTCTTCAAAACTACCAAAGCTATTCAAACTCTTTTGTGTGTGTGTGAACCCACTGAGTTGAGATTGGTTCCAAGACTAAGTGAAAAATTTCTTCCTAGCCTTTGAAAGGATTGGTTCATCTTTGGTCACACCAAAATATTTTTCAAAAGAGAGTTTAGACTCACAAAATTTTCTCAAGTGTTGGGGAGTTTTTTTTTAAAATCAAAGGGCTTGATTGAATCTTTCAAAGCTTTTGAGCCAATGCATTTTTCTATTTTTTTGTGTGGATCTTTTGAGCAGATGCAAATACTTCTTTGAAGTGTTTTTGTGCATTGATTTTTTCTGCATTTTGCTTTTTTTCTTCAGTGCAGTTTACATTGATGTAGCTGCACTGATAATGCTTTTCTTTTTCTAGCTCATATTACCTTCCTCACTGACCTCCAGATGCAAATGCACTTTGGCACAGGTCTTTGACCTCCAGATGCATATATTTTTTCTTTGCACTTTGGCACAGTTCGATTTATTGAACTATCCTCCGGATACATTTATTCTGCATGGCATGTGTCTTTGACCTCCGGATGCATTCATGTACTTAGCACGTGTATAGTTTCAAAAGATTCGAGGATATGGCTTGTCCACATTTTTGTTTTCTTTTTCTACATTGTTTACTCTTATACTTTTGAAATTCAGCCTTTGTTTTTCATAAAACACCCCCAAACTTAATTCTTTAAGCTCTTCTTTCTTTCTTTTTAGTAAAGCTTTGTTTTGACCTAAGCTTACCAAAAATTCCCCTTGCATCAGATTGATCTTTAAATAGCAAGGTTCTTTTCACAAACTCAGTTTTGAAGTGTTGAAGTAAAAATAATTTTGGTTTTTCTGAGAAATAAGGTTTCTTTTTCTCTTTTTCATCATAAAAATTCCATCCATAGGGTTTTCACCATATTTTTGAAAAAACTGATCTTTTCTACTAAAATATTTAGATACTACTTTGTTAAGTACATCTAATATTTAAACAAACTAAAATCTATTTAAAACATATATATTTACTATCTAAAACATATTAATTAAACACACAACATATTAGATAGAAAACATATTAAAACATAACATAACATGCAAATCCCCCCCCAAACTTAAGGGGTTGCAGTGCCCTCACTGCAAATTTGTTCAGAAAAAACAAACCATTTGTTCAAAATAGGGGAGAGGGATTAGTACAACCAGGAAATAGGTCGGATAGAAAAACAAAACAAGCATTAGTAGTAGTAGGTGAAAGCTTGTAAATTGATACTCATTTCTTTGCTCCACTCCTAATTCAGGTGCTATGTCTGCTTGGAGGAGTGTGTTTCACCTTCTGCTTCTTCTCCTTGGGCTTGCTTGGTGTTGCTTCTGTAGGTGCATATGCACCTCCTATACAGTGTAGTTGCAGAATTGGTTCTTGAACTGATGCAGTGCATCGATCTTGATTACATCAGATTTCTTCCTCTTAGGTGTTAATTTTGCATGCCTTCCTGCAGGTTGCTTGAAGAATTTCTGAGTGTTGTGTAATGCTTCTCTCTTCTGTTTAGCCATTTCTTCCATAACCATTTTAATTGTTGCCTCATCATGCACAGTTGTTGCTGTTGTGATGCGAAGAAGAAGTGATCTGAGAGCATCACTCTGCATCTCAACAGATTTGAGCAAATGTGCTCTTTTGCAGATGATTCTTCTTCTTTGTCTTCTTTGTTGAGTCCTTCTTCTTTTTCCTGCAAAACCTCTTTCTCAAGAGCAGAAACAACATTAGAAATAATGTTGCTTGGGTCAGAAGGTACTGTTTGTTCTGTTGGCATAACAGGGGTTTGTTCAGAGATTGGTTTTTCTGTGTGAGTTGGTTTCTGTGGTTCATTTCTTGGAGAGGGTGGTGGAGGGGTTGTTTGTGGTGGTGATTGTGATAGGACTGGTGGATCATTGAGGGAGGGTAATGGTGATTTTGGAATGGAGGAAGATTCTTGGTTTGGTGAGATGATGGGTGTTTTTGGTAGTGGTGAAGTGATAGGGGTTTTCGGTCGTGCTTGTGGTGTTTGTTTGGCATATTTCTGCCTAGCAATTTCTTCTAAAATTACTCCTCTAGCCTGCTCCTCTTCTTCTTCATCAATTTCCTCATCACTCTCTTCCTCCTCTTCTTCTTCTAATTCTTTATCCATTTCTTTTAATTCCTCATCCTCAGCTTCAGATTCAGAATCATACAATTCTTCCACAACAGGTTCTACCACGACCTTCTTCTGTACTTTGTATTGCTTTCTAGTCACCTTCTTCTTGGTGCTAGGTTCCTCTACCTTCTCCTTACCTTTTCCTTCTTCTTCTACCTCTTTCTCTTCCTCTTCTTCACCTTCACTTCTCAGTACCCAAGTTGGGAATTCAGGGGCATTCACTTGGCCCACAAGATCAAAGATCTTGTCAAAGACCAATTGAAGCCAGTCATGTTGATCATTTTGAAATTTCCAGACAGCCCTCTGCTTCTGCATGTAATGCTCTTGCATTGCAGGTGCAGGGCCTCTTACATTCCTCAATTTTTTCTTCACTTCAGCACTCAAATTATCAGGGGGAAATTTCCTTTGTTCATTAGCAGCTATAGGGACACCTTCTTTCATGCATAATTCAGTTATAAGACAAGGGAAAAACAGAAATCCCTTTGATTTTGTTGAGCATGCAAGAATTTCCCTAGCTATCAATCTGCCTATGTCTACATTTCCCTCAGAGAGAATTGTATCTAGCAAGATCAATCTCTCTTTGGTCATAGCATATGTGTGTGATGTAGGCAAAATTGAATTGGCTATGAACAAATGCCAATTACCTAATGCATTTATCAAATAGTTACTTCTAAGCTTAATCTCATTAGGTGTGAATTTCTCCCAAATTGACCACTGGTATAGCAATCCTATTCCTTATTTCTTCCATTTCTTTCTTAAAGGCCTTGGCCACTCTATTCTCAAAATCATTTCCATTATACTTCAGCATATAATGTTCATTTAATTTCTTGGCATGGAAGTGTACAATTTTACCTCTCACCATGGAAGTGTAGGAATGTTCGCTCCTTCTTGTGGTGTGATTCCAAAGATAGAATTCTCTCACTATGTCTTCAATGTAGCCTCCTCTTGGTAGCACGAAGTGGTCCCAATTGAGATTGGCCCTTTGTTGACATGAATGATGGGCTAGCCTTCTTCGAGATCATACCCTCTCGGGCAATAGATGCATGTTCCGAGATGAACATTGTCATCATTTCTTTGTTGTTGATTCCTTGGCTTTGCCTTTCCTTGATGATGATCCTGCATGCATGGCTTTCTTTTCCTTCTGAGGAATTCTAGCCTGCTTGCCTGATGATTTCTGTGCTGATTGTTTCTTCACCATTGTGATTGCTATGAATTTCTAGGTTTTGATTGCTTGTGTGATTGAGGAAATTTGGAGATGAGAATGTGAAATGTGGTTTGTGTTTTGAGATGAGAGAAAATTGTGAGATTTTGCGAATGAAGGGGGTACTTGGTAACAATGAAGGCTTTATGTTTCAGGAAGAGGGAAGTTAGTGGATTTATTAGGTAGCCGTTAGCATTGCGTGCTGCACATGCATCATGCCAAGTGTCTTGCTTTGGCTACCAATGTGTCATTAATCTTACTTAACCTCCTTTGATCTTCCTGAAGCCTTATGATTCACACTTAACCAAATTTCTTCAAGTTTATAAATTTACGATGCAGGCACGTTTTTCCTCAATGCAGGTGCATTTGATGCAGCTGCATTAGTTTCCTGCATTTCTGCAAAACAACTAAAAACATAAAATTGCACAAAAATAATTAAAAACAATGGGTTGCCTCCCATTAAGCGCTTGTTTTAAGAGTCTTGTCAGCCTGACTACCTCTTTTCACTTAGAGATTTTGCAAATAGGTGGTTGTTTTATCTCTCACCACATGTTCACCATAGTACATTTTAACTCTCTGACCATTCACCTTGAAGACAGTATTTGAGGATTTATCAAATAATTCTACTGCTCCATGTGGATAAACCTTTATCAACTTAAATGGTCCTGACCACCTTGACCTTAGTTTTCCAGGAAATAGCTTCAACCTAGAGTTGTATAGCAGAACTAGTCCTCCTTCTTTCAATTCTCTATTGTGAATTTTCTTGTCATGCCATTTCTTAGTCTTAGCTTTGTAGATTTCAGCATTCTCATAAGAGGTTTGCCTAATTTCTTCTAACTCATCAAGCTCTATCATTCTCTTTTTACCTGCCTTGTTCAAATTGAAATTGAGCTTCTTGATAGCCCAATAAGATTTGTTTTCCAATTCTACAGGTAAATGGCATGCTTTTCCATAGACTAATTTGTAAGGGGACATTCCTAAGGGTGTTTTGAATCTTTGTTCTATATGCCCATAAAGCATCATCCAAATGTAAAGACCAATCTTTCCTATTTGGACTTACCATTTTTCTAGCATTCTCTTAATTTCCCTATTGATAATTTCGCTTGTCCACTAGTTTGAGGATGGTATCTTTGTAGCTATCTTATGCTTAACTCCATACTTAGCTAGAAGGTTTTCTATGATCTTATTGCAAAAGTGTGAACCTTCATCATTAATGATAGCTCTAGGAGTTCCAAATCTAGTGAATATATTTCTTTGAAGAAACTTACTCACCGATTTAACATCATTATTAGGTAATGCTACGCCTCTACCCATTTGGACACATAATCAATGACTACTAAGATATATAAATTGCCAAAAGAGGGTGGAAAAGGTCCCATGAAATCCATGCCCCAAACATCAAATAATTCAATTTCTAAAATATTTGTTCTAGGCATTTCATGCTTATCGTAAATATTCCTGCTCTTTGACATTTATCACAAGATTTGACCATAGAATAAGCATCTTTAAATAAAGTAGGCCAAAAATAACTGCATGTAATACCTTTAGCTTTGCTGTTCTAGTACTTCCAAAGTGTCCTCCATAAGGTGCGAGAATGGCAATGTAGAAATCTTGCTTGTTGCTCCTCTTGGTATGCATTTCCTCATTAATTGATCGGGCACATCTTGTAAAGGAGTGGATCATCCCAATAGTATTGTTTAACCATGTGGAAGAATTTTCTCCTTTGTTGATATGTCATACTCATTTGGTACTACTTTGCTTGCAAGGAAATTGACAATATCAAGAAACCATGGTGCAGATGCATTTGATGCTCTGCATTGCTTATAGCAAATGCGTTTCATGTTTTGCATTGATTGTGATTGCCAATAGCTTCTCATCCTGGAAAACTCTCCTTGATTTCTTCTCCTTGTGTACCAAGTGATTCTCCTTCAATCCTTGATAAATGGTCCGCTACTTGATTTTCTACTCCTTTCTTGTCTCTAATTTCTAGATCAAATTCTTGTAGGAGTAAAATCCACCTTATCACCTTGGCTTTGCATCCTTCTTTGAAATTAGATACTTAATGGCGAGTGATCGGTATAGACAATAATTTTAGTGCCAACTAAGTATGATCTAAATTTTTCAAATGCAAAGACCACGGCTAATAATTCTTTTCTCAGAATGTAATTCACTTGAGCTTCAATTAATGTCTTGCTAGCAGCATAATATATGGAATGAAAGACCTTATCATACCTTTGCCCTAGATTGCTCCTCTTTGCAAAGTCACTAGCATCACACATTAATTCAAATGGCTCGCTCCAACTGGAGTTACTATAATTGGTCTTTGTCACCAATGCCTTTCTAAGCTTGTCAAAAACTTCTATACAAGATTCATCAAAGTTGAATTCTACATCATGTTGAAGCTTACATAATGGTTTTGAGATTTTGAAAAATCTTTGATAAACCTTCTATAAAAACCAAAGATGGCCTAAGAAGCTCCTGATACCTTTAACTGTATTTGGTGGTGGTAGATTCTCAATGACATCAACTTTAGCTTTGTCTACCTCTAGACCTTTCTTTGAAATTCTATGTCCTAGCACTATGCCTTCTTGTACCATGAAATGGCACTTTTCCCAGTTTAAGACTAAATTTGTTTCCTCACATCTCTTGAGAATTTGTTCCAAATTTGCTAAACAAACTTGAAATGTTTCTCCAAAGATAGAGAAATCATCCATGAATACTTCCATTGATTGCTCAATGAAATCTGAGAATATAGACATCATGCATCTTTGGAATGTAGCAGGTGCATTACATAAGCCAAATGGCATCCTTCTAAAAGCAAAGGTTCCGTAAGGGCATGTAAAGGTGGTTTTGTGTTGATCCTTAGGCTCAATGGCTATTTGATTGTAGCTTCGAATAGCCATCTAGGAAACAATAAAATTCCTTCCCCGCTAATCTATCTAACATTTGGTCTATGAATGGTAAAGGAAAGTGATCCTTTTTGGTAGCTTTGTTGAGTTTTCTCGTAATCCATACTGATTCTCCACCTCGTGATGATTCTAGTTGGTATCAACTCATTCTTTTCATTGGCTATTCTTTGTCACACCCCCTTTCTTTGGTACACATTGGGACAGGGCTTACCCACGCACTTTGTGCGATATGGGGTATATGATTCCAACATCTAGCCACTTAATGATTTCCTTTTTCACAACCTCTTTCATAATAGGATTTAGTCTTCTTTGACTCTCTATCTTTGTTTTTGGAATTTTCTTCCAAAATGACTCTATGCATGCATATAGAAGGACTAATTCCTTTGATATCCGCCATTTGCCAACCTATAGCTTTGGTATGCTTCTTGAGAGTACTAATGAGATCATTCTCTGTTTTGATGTTAAATCGAAGCAATGATAATGTGTAAAGTCTCATTTGTTCCTAAGAAAGCATACTTAAGGTGTTCAGCAAGATATCTTCAATTCTAACTTAGGAGGTTGTTCTATTGAGGTAAGTTCTTCTTGAGAATTGGATCCTCAAGATTGAGTGGTTCATAAGTCCTAGCCCATACTTCCTTACAAGAGTTTTCTATTGGTAGATTTTCCTTTTCTAGTATTTCATCATCTAGCAATGCAATTTTGCATCTAATGCATCTGCATTGGCTAAGTTGATCATCTTCGCTTGTAAAATTGTTTTTCTACCAATTGATCTAGAGAGAATAAGGATGGACACTCTTACGTATCCTCTGAAGGATACTTCATAGCATTCATTACATTGAATTTTATCTCTTGATCATTCACTCTCATAGTGAGTTCACCTTTCTGCACATCAATTATGGTTTTACCAGTTGCTAGAAATGGTCTACCTAGGATAATAGGCACTTCCTTATCTGCATCAAAGTCAAGGATAACAAAATCTACAGGGAATACAAATTTGTGTACCTTAACTAGGATGTCTTCTATGATACCTTCAGGATAGGCTATTGATCTATCTCGCTAATTGAAGTGTTACAGTGGTTGGTTTTGCATTTCCTATTTCTAACTGGTCAAAAATAGATTTAGGCATCAAGTTGATGCTTGCACCTAAATCACATAAAGCTTTACCAGTATAGGATTTTCCTATAGAAAATGGAATTGTAAAACTACCTGGATCCTTCAATTTCCTAGGGATCTTATTTTGCATAAGCAAACTACAATCTTCTGTCATGGCAACTGTTTCAAACTCACCTAATCTTCTTCTCTTAGTAAGCACATCCTTCATAAATTTTGCATAATTTGGCATTTGTTGGAGGGCTTCTACTAAGGGAACATTGATGTGTAATTGTTTTAGTACCTCTAAGAATTTACCAAACTGCTTCTCTCTCATGTGCTTTTTAGGTCTTTGAGGATAAGGAGGAGGAGGGTATTCAGGTACTAACTTAGGTAGTGGACTTTGAACTTCTTGTGATGCAGGAGCACTAGATGTTTCTGCATTGGTTTCTTTTTGATTTTTTGCTTTTTCTCCCTTTTCTACACTTTCCTTCTCAGTTAACTCTACAAGATCCTTACCACTTCTCAGTGAAATAGCCTTAACCTGCTCTTTTCCTTTGGTTTGAGAAGGAGTAGCTTCTGTATTTGAAGGTAAGGCTCCTTGTGGCCTTTGATACAGAGCTGTGGCTAATTGACCAACTTGATTCTCTAAGTTCTTAATGGAAGCATCTTGGGTTTGTCTAGCAGTTCTAGATTCACCTATAAATGCTTTGAGCATGGTTTCTAGAGAATTATCAGTGGTAGGTTGAGAGTTTCTTTGGTTATTTCGAAAGTGGGAATCCGGTGGGTTGGTTGGTGTAGTTGGAGAGCGCTTCTAGGTGCAGTGCACTATTGTTGCTCCATCTAAAATTTGGGTGATCTTTCCAACCAGGATTATATGTGTTGGAATAAGGGTTGTTATTCCTATTATAACCTACATAATTTACAGAGATAGGGTTGCTAGAACACTCCTCATACAAATGACCTCCTCCACAAGACACACAACTAGGTGTGCCCGGAGGTACTTGTTCTCATCTTGCAATAAAGTGCTTTACGGTGATGCATTTGCATTAGATGCTTGATAGCATTGCGAAGTGAAGTTTTTCATCAAATTAGCTAGAGTGGCTACTTGAGCAGATATAGGCGATATATCATTAATTTCATGTACCCCGATGGTTTCTTTTGGGCACTTACCCTCTCTCAAGAGGCCAACTAGAGCTATTAGTCGCTATTCTATCAATTAATTCACATGCTTCATTGTATGACATGATTTAATAACACTCCACCGGATGATGCATCAAGCATTATTCTCGGTTTGAGGTTTTAAACCATTATAAAATGTTTCCATTTGAATAATAACAGTAAACCATGATGAGGACATTTTCTTAAAAGTTCCTTCCATCTTTCCCATGCTTCAAATAAAGACTCAAACTCTTTTTGTCTAAAAGATGTAATATCATTTCTTAACTGGCATTTTTGATAGGTGGGAAATATTTTCCTAAAAATTTTTCAGCCATTTCATTCCATGAATGAATAGAGTTAGGCTCTAAAGAATTTAGCCAAGCCTTAGCTCTATCTTTCAAAGAATATGGAAATAACCTTAATCTAAATGCATTTTCACCGACACGTGTAAAATAAAATTACTACATACTTCTAGAAATTGCCTTAAATGCAAATGAGGATCTTCATGAGGAGATCCTCCAAATTGACCAATAGTTTGAAGCATTTGAAACATCATAGGCTTAAATTCAAAATGCATGGCATCAATATGAGGTCTATTTATGCTAGTTTGCATATTTTGATGATCAAACTGAGCATAATCCCTCATAGGTCTATCTCTATCATTAATCATACCTATGTGATCCATGTGGATGAGATTTTCTCTATGAACTTCTTTCTTCAAGAGCATGTGTGAACTGGGCCTCCTCTCACTGAGTGTGGCCTTGAGCTTTGTTCTTCACTGAATGACATGTTGCAAGCTTGTTGATTCTGTTTCTGGAGTCTTAGCAATCTCCTGAATTTTCTTTCTATTTCTAAATCAATCTAAACTATATTCTGGAGTTCTGTTTCTGGTTCTGTACATATACTAAGTACCATGTACTTTGGTTGACAGAAACTTTAAAAACCAGAATTTATATACAACACTAAATTACTCAATATCGAATTTTAAAAGAATTTACTTCAATCCCCGCAACGGCGCCTAAAAACTTGGTGTGTGGAAATGCCACATACACTTGAGTGCAAGTATACACTGTCCAAAAACAAGTAGTAAAAAGATCGAACCCACAGAGATTGAAAAACTCACTTTTAAAACAAATATAAAGTAATAAAGTGTAAAGTCACAAAGTAATAAAATAATTTTGGATTTTGGTTGATGATCACAACTAAGTTAGAAAACAAAGAAAGAATGTTGATAGTGTAAAAGAGAAAAGCTAGTTGGAATGTCTTCATCAAGTAATTTACTTATAATTGTATGATGCAGTATGTGATGCAGCTGCACTGAATGCTGTTGCATTAGCTATGTGCCTTTCGGTCACTTTCTTTGAGTATCATTACAGCTCTTATGATCCTTGTTCTATGCAAGTAAAGAAAGGGGTGTTAGTGCCAATCTTGCCTCCTAACAAGTATTCACTTTGCTTAAGTGAATTCACTCTTGTATTTTAAGTACCCACAATTATCCTATGGACTATACTATCCTATGTCTAGGACTTAGCATGGTTTTCACAAAGTTTTCTTTATGTAAAACACTCACCCATATTAGTTCTTGAGTTCTTAATTGTAAGCCATGTCTGGTCATTTACAAATCTACTTATTCTAAGTGATCAAGTTTAAAATAAGTTTTGAAAAGATTATCAAGCAAGAACTAAAGTACAAACATACATACATGCAACATACTTACTTAAAAGCTCATTAAATGATTAGAACATTCCAACTAAGAAAGGTTTAGCTAACAAGAGACATTGCAAGATATATATAAACTGAATAGACCATGTTTATATATATAGAAATCACAAAAAAGAGAAACAACAAGAGTAAAGTTACAAATGTTGAAAACCTTTGTATGAAGTCTTCTAGCAATGCACTAGCATTACTCCTTAGCACTATACAAACACTATGAAAACGAGTAAAGGAGGATTTATGAATTCCTTCCTCTTCCTCTAAAAATATAAAAACTAACTATGTATATTGAAATTTTGATCTAACTTATGGATTGTGATATATTTCCAAATGAATATGTGAGGTCCTTTTATAGCCTTCAAGTGAGGTGCTTCCTTTCTTCATGTTGAAGTCATCTTGAGTGGATCATAGCTGTAGTTGCTTTTCAGAAGTTAATCCCATGTTGAAATCTTTGACTTAATACATAGGGTGGTTCCATGGTGTTAGAACAAGTGTCCCTATGTTGGTGACTCTTCAAAGCTAAGCCTATAGCTATGTGTGAATGGTAGGCGCCTACTATACAAGTTTGGATGGCATCAGGGAAGCAGGCAGGAGGTCATCACATTGCATGTGGATGCATATGAAACAGACTGCTTATTCACCAAGTAGCGCAGAATTGATGCAGGATCGGTCACGGGAGCATTGATGCGAGCATGACATTGAGAGATCGTGATCGAACAAAAACATCAAACATACCACAATATATCCAAAATGGCCTATAAATAACTATAACCATTCAAATCACTCAAGATATCATATATCACACTAAATACTATATAAACTCTTTATTATTACTTAAAAGAGAGCAAATACTAAGTTTAAACATATGAAATACTCTATATAAAATAGAGTTATCACACCCCCAAACTTAAACCATTGCTTGTCCGCAAGTAATGACAAAGACAAACTATAAAAACTAAAATTCTAGAAGATAGATCAGTTTGATTTTTGGATTTTCATGAGGAGTTCCCTATGAACTTCATTTTTCAACAATCTTTCTTGTGCCTTTATTTCTTCAAAACTACCAAAGCTATTCAAACTCTTTTGTGTGTGTGTGAACCCACTGAGTTGAGATTGGTTCCAAGACTAAGTGAAAAATTTCTTCCTAGCCTTTGAAAGGATTGGTTCATCTTTGGTCACACCAAAATATTTTTCAAAAGAGAGTTTAGACTCACAAAATTTTCTCAAGTGTTGGGGAGTTTTTTTAAAATCAAAGGGCTTGATTGAATCTTTCAAAGCTTTTGAGCCAATGCATTTTTCTATTTTTGTGTGGATCTTTTGAGCAGATGCAAATACTTCTTTGAAGTGTTTTTGTGCATTGATTTTTTCGCATTTGCTTTTTTTTCTTCAAAGGCGATTTACATTGATGTAGCTGCACTGATAATGCTTTTTTTTTTCTAGCTCATATTACCTTCCTCACTGACCTCCAGATGCAAATGCACTTTGGCACAGGTCTTTGACCTCCAGATGCATATATTTTTTCTTTGCACTTTGGCACAGTGTCGATTTATTGAACTATCCTCCAGATACATTTATTCTGCATGGCACAGTGTCTTTGACCTCCGGATGCATTCATGTACTTAGGCACAGGTATAGTTTCAAAAGATTCAGGATATGGCTTGTCCACATTTTTGTTTTCTTTTTCTACATTGTTTACTCTTATACTTTTGAAATTCAGCCTTTGTTTTTCATAAAACACCCCCAAACTTAATTCTTTAAGCTCTTCTTTCTTTTTAGTAAAGCTTTGTTTTGACCTAAGCTTACCAAAAATTCCCCTTGCATCAGATTGATCTTTAAATAGCAAGGTTCTTTTCACAAACTCAGTTTTGAAGTGTTGAAGTAAAAATAATTTTGGTTTTTCTGAGAAATAAGGTTTCTTTTTCTCTTTTTCATCATAAAAATTCCATCCATAGGGTTTTCACCATATTTTTGAAAAAACTGATCTTTTCTACTAAAATATTTAGATACTACTTTGTTAAGTACATCTAATATTTAAACAAACTAAAATCTATTTAAAACATATATATTTACTATCTAAAACATATTAATTAAACACACAACATATTAGATAGAAAACATATTAAAACATAACATAACATGCAAATCCCCCCCCAAACTTAAGGGGTTGCAGTGCCCTCACTGCAAATTTGTTCAGAAAAAACAAACCATTTGTTCAAAATAGGGGAGAGGGATTAGTACAACCAGGGAAATAGGTCAGATAGAAAAACAAAACAAGCATTAGTAGTAGTAGGTGAAAGCTTGTAAATTGATACTCATTTCTTTGCTCCACTCCTAATTCCGGTGCTATGTCTGCTTGGAGGAGTGTGTTTCACCTTCTGCTTCTTCTCCTTGGGCTTGCTTGGTGTTGCTTCTGTAGGTGCATATGCACCTCCTACTTCTGGTGTAGTTGCAGGAATTGGTTCTTGAACTGATGCAGGTGCATCAGTCTTGACTGCATCAGATTTCTTCCTCTTAGGTGTTAATTTTGCATGCCTTCCTGCAGGTTGCTTGAAGAATTTCTGAGTGTTGTGTAATGCTTCTCTCTTCTGTTTAGCCATTTCTTCCATAACCATTTTAATTGTTGCCTCATCATGCACAGTTGTTGCCTGTTGTGATGCAGCAGCAAGTGATGCAGGAGCATCACTCTGCATCTCAACAGTTTGAGCAACAGGCTCTTTTGCAGATGATTCTTCTTCTTTGTCTTCTTTGTTGAGTCCTTCTTCTTTTTCCTGCAAAACCTCTTTCTCAAGAGCAGAAACAACATTAGAAATAATGTTGCTTGGGTCAGAAGGTACTGTTTGTTCTGTTGGCATAACAGGGGTTTGTTCAGAGATTGGTTTTTCTGTGTGAGTTGGTTTCTGTGGTTCATTTCTTGGAGAGGGTGGTGGAGGGGTTGTTTGTGGTGGTGATTGTGATAGGACTGGTGGATCATTGAGGGAGGGTAATGGTGATTTTGGAATGGAGGAAGATTCTTGGTTTGGTGAGATGATGGGTGTTTTGGTAGCTGGTGAAGTGATAGGGGTTTCTGGCTGTGCTTGTGGTGTTTGTTTGGCATATTTCTGCCTAGCAATTTCTTCTAAAATTACTCCTCTAGCCTGCTCCTCTTCTTCTTCATCAATTTCCTCATCACTCTCTTCCTCCTCTTCTTCTTCTAATTCTTTATCCATTTCTTTTAATTCCTCATCCTCGCCTTTGATTGAGAATCATACAATTCTTCCACAAATGAGTTCTACCACGACCTTCTTCTGTACTTTGTATTGCTTTCTAGTCACCTTCTTCTTGGTGCTAGGTTCCTCTACCTTCTCCTTACCTTTTCCTTCTTCTTCTACCTCTTTCTCTTCCTCTTCTTCACCTTCACTTCTCAAGCACCCAAGTTGGGATTTGGGGGCATTCATTTTGGCCCACAAGATCAAAGATCTTGTCAAAGACCAATTGAAGCCGGTCATGTTGATCATTTTGAAATTTCAGACTGACCTCTCGCGCATGTAATGCTCTTGCATTGCAGTGTGTGGCCTCTTACATTCCTCAATTTTTTCTTCACTTCAAAGACTCAAATTATCGTGGGGAAATTTCTTTGTTCATTAGCACTATAGGGACACCTTCTTTCATGCATAATTCAGTTATAAGACAAGGGAAAAGACTGCAGTTTTCACCTCATCCAGAGAAGGTAAATTAGTAACCACCACATATATATTTATATTATATAATATATATATATATATATATATATATATAAATTAATAAATAAAAATGTTTTTTATTAATGGATAGTTGGGATGTGTAAAATTACATTGATACCCTTGTTAATTGTGAGCTTTGGATCAAATTTAATTAAAAAAACAGATCTAATGAGTGATACTAATTTAATACAAAAAAACTAAGGAAATCCTTAGTATTGCAAGCCAATGCCCTCAAAACCACACTTTTAAACTTCACCTATTTATTTAATTACCTTGTAAACAACAATATCTATATGTTTTTTTTTATGTAAGGAAACACCTTGATTACTAAACAGATTGCTAATTAATCATAAAAAGTTTGTCATATAATGTTTTCATTAAAAAGCACTTGAAATCAGTAAGTTATGCACATTTGGATATACATGTTGGAAGGAATGTTTATAAACACATACATTGCTAAAAATGTAATAAAATATAAAACCTTAATATATTTAAATACATAAATTACACACATATAATTGTCTTCTATGTACATGATTTTATATTTTGAAATCGTTGAGTAAAAATCTTAATGTGCGTCAATATTATTAAATACACCCCTCTCAATGTATGTCATTAGATAGTCGTTCATGCATAACCCCATTCGACTAGTGATTATCGTGCATTGGACTAGTGCAAAACTAGGGACTTGGGTATAAAAAAAAATTCAAGGTGTGCAAAATAATTTTTTTAAGGAACACTTGTGCTAATTTTATTTTTTCAGAATGTGCAGTTGACCCCTGGGCTAAGGGTGGATTCACCTCTGTGAAATTACGTTTTTTTTTACATTATTAGTATTTTTATTTTATTTGAAATACGAAATTAAATTATGAAAAATGAAAAAATTGTAATTGTTAAATTAAAATATTTCATATATTTATTTTTGTAAAAAAAATTAATTAAAAATAAATAGAGTTATTAATTGATAATTAATTATAAATTACTTCATTAAAATTACATCATTATTTAATGTAATGAAGACTAAAATTGGACGCTTAAATTACTATAGATGATTACAATAGTTGAACAACTAAATTATCAGCAATCTACAGCTCCAACCAACCCAAAATTTTCAACACTCAACGAACACCTCACTTTCGGTCTATCCCTCTTTTTCTATTACATCACTCACCTATCGTATTTATCATATCATTCTCCTTACTTCTTTCTCTCTCTAGCTTTTGGGTGGGTTAGTGTTCATGAATCATTTTTGTTAAAACCCTCCTTAGTAATTGCAGCGAGTCAACAAGTTATTTCTATTTTTGTTTTTTTATATATTTTTGTTGAATAATAAGCTCTGCGTCAATCAATATTATTAAATACATCCCTCTCAATGTCATTCATTATAGACTGTCGTTCATCCATGTAACTCCCATTCAATTAGTTATTTTATTAGTCATTTTGTCGTGCATTGGACTAGTGCAAAACTAGGAACTTGGATGTGAAAAAATATTTTTAGGGTGTGCAAAAAAAAATAGAAATATTTGTGCTAATTTTATTTTTCAGGGTATGCAGTTGACCCCTAGGCTAAGTGTGGATCACCATTATGTATGTACTCATAATGTAAAAAAAAGTACTTATAAGACACCATTATAATTTTCAAAAAATGAATTTTAAGAATCAAACCGAAAAGGGTTTTTTCTTTTGGACCCCCACCCCATCCCCTCCCACCCCCCACCCAATACCAAAAACCCCAAAATGCCCTTTGAAACTTAATTTTTTAAAAAAATAAATAAATCGTATATACCCCTTTGGGTACGTGATATATACGATGGCTTTTTTGTCCAATCGTATATACGCACTCAAAGGGGTATATACGATGCACTTTTTATTTTTTTAATAATTTGTTTTAATTTTTATTACTAAAAGGCTACTAAAAATTCGTTAAATAGTCAAAACTACTCCAAAAATTATAAAAACACCACTAAAAATCTAACAAAACCAAAATAAGGCTATACAAATTTTTTAGATTTTTGGAGACTATGAAAAATTAAAAACAATCGTAAAAAATAGTAAATGATGGAATTTGGGATTTTGGTCGTAGTCCCGTAAGAAGTCCCCTTCACGGAGTCTTGATTCTTGATTTTTTCGCTTCTAATGGCTGTGGTTTCATTACGATCGGAGTATGTTGCCCAAAACCGATTTTTAGCCTAAATTATTCGCTCGACGTATAACATAAATCACGCGTTTTAACGAACTACACACAAAACCTATTTTCAGGACTCATATAATTTTTATTTGACTTAAAAAAATTTAAAAAATACAATGGGGTCGATATATACACACGGGGGTATATATACGACTTATGCATTAGGCATCGTATATACACCTCTCAAGCGTATATACGATTATGGTGAGTTTGCCAATCGTATATACGCATTGGGGGTGTATATACGATGCCTAAATGCATAGGGTCGTATATATACCCCAGTGTGTATATACGATTGGTCAAAAATTTGTAAAAAAATACGGTTTCAGAAAGGCATTTTGGGGTTTTCAGTGTGGGTGGGGGTTTATGGGGATGGGGTGGGGGTACAAAAGAAAAAACCCAACCGAAAATAATATCTTATTTGAAGACTGACTTTTTATGTGAGCCCTACAACAGCCCAAATGTAAACCCTAATGCGACTACGATGACAATGATCCTACCCCAAACCCACATGCAAAAAACCACTATAACACAAAAAAAGATTAGATACTGAAATAACAGACTTTTGAGATTATTTACCAAACTAACACATTTTACTGGTCTAGTTGAGAAATCGCCCCCACCAAAGTGACTTCTCAACATGATTTTTTTTAGATAGGCAATTGTTAGTGGGGGTGGGGGAAATGTTAGTTTTCGGGACTTGAACCCGAGACCTCCTTTTTGCACTCATATGGTTGAGAAATCGCCTCTACTCCAACTTCTCAACTATGTTTATTTTATTTTATTTAAAATACGAAATTATCTTATGAAAAATGAAAAAATAAGTAAAAAATGTTATTGGTAAATTAAAATATGTAATATATTTTTTTTGTAAAAAAATTAATTAAAGATAAATAGATATATTAATTAATAATTAGTTATAATTACTTAATTAAATTACATCATTATTTAATGTATTGATTGTCAATGCATCATCACCATAATTGATGCTATACTATCAAGCGCACAAACAAGAACAAAATCCGAGTGAGAGAAGAAGATTGTCGAAGTCGGAAGCTACTAGCCGACGTCGAGCACGTTCAAGCCGAGGTGACGAACCTTTAGCCGAAGAGAAAACAAGAACAAGCCGAGAAGCGCTAACGAGAACGGCACTAACTGAAAATCAATATTATTGAAAATCTGTTATTTCGGTTTACAGAGAGGGAATTATATCCCTTTGCTACACAGCGAAAAAGACTAAAATGCCCCTAGGCCGAGCTGAAAAATACAAATGAGTCCTATTAAGAAACCGATTGTGAAATTACTAATTACAACATCCTCCCTTAATTTCACAATCAAAACGAAATTACTGAAGAAATGAGACTACAAACTAGTCAAAGCTATAACACCTCGGCAATCAAACAACTTCAACACCTCAAAGATTCAATCGAAGGCTTCAACACCTAGGTCATTCCTCGCCTTCACAAACCGCTTCGCCTTCAATGCTTTGGTGAATATGTCTGCTACCTGCATTTGAGTGTTGCAGTAGCAGAACTTCAAGTACCTTTTTCTCAACCTGTTCACGCAGAAATGGAATTTGGTCTCTATGTGCTTGCTTCTCCCATGTGAAACTGGGTTCTTGGCAAGCATTATTGCCGACTTGTTATCAATCATGAGTTTAATCGGCTCCTTACTCTCAAGCTTGATTTTGTCATGATCGATTTAAGCCAAATAGCTTGGCATGCAAAGATAGCACTCGCTATATATATCTCGCGCGCAGACGACAATGCGACCATCGGTTGCTTCCTCGAACACCATGAGATTGGTGCTCCAAAACACATGAAGATGTAACCCGTAGTACTCCTTCTATCCACCTTATCCCCGCACCAATCCGAGTCGGAGTATCCAAGCAACTTGCAGAAATTCTGATCTGGTTTAGCAGGAAATAGCAGACCATACTTCAAAGTTCCCTTTAAGTATCTTAGTATTCTAGTAGTTGCCGAGTAGTGTATCATTTTTGGCTTCTCCATAAACTTGCTAACAACACCAGTAGCATAGCATATATCTGGTCTACTATTGCACAAGTACCTTAATGAACCCACCAATTGCTTAAACAAGGTCGGATCTACACACTCTCCATCAACATCAGTAGTCAGATTCTGATTTACCTCGGCTGGTGTTAGAACCGGCTTGCAATCAAACATTCCAAACCTCTTCAATACTTCTATTGCATATTTCTTCTGATGTAACACAAATCCTTTAGGAGTGTAAAGGAATTCCATTCCCAAGAAGTACACAACTCTCCCGAGATCACTCATCTCAAACTCGGACATCAACCTTTCCTTCACAGAATTCACCTCGGTTTCACAGTCACCGGTTAGCAATATATCATCTACATAGAGGCAAACTAGGATCATTTTACCTCGGCTAGATGTTTTCACATATATTCCATATTCGACACTGCACTTCTTAAATCCACAGTTTCCAAAGAAAGCATCTATTTTCTTATTCCAAGCTCTTGGAGCTTGTTTAAGGCCATATAGAGCCTTGTTCAAATTTTAAACACCATTTGTTCTTTCCCTTTTATTTCGAAGCAAGGTGGTTGTGTCACATAAACCTCTTCCTCTAATGCACCATTCAAAAATGCCGATTTAACATCTAGATGTAGTATAGTCCATCCCCTACTACATGCTAGAGCTATCACTAATCTTATTGTCTCATGTCTAGCTACAGGCGCAAACACCTCCTTGTAATCTAGACCTTCCTTCTGCAGGAATCCACGAGCCACAAGCCGAGCTTTGTGTCTTGCCATCGATCCATCGGGCTTGATTTCACTTTGAAGACCCACTTCACACTTATCGGTTTCTTGTTTGGAGGTAGCACAGCTTAACTCCGTGTTTTATTCCTTTCAATTGCATTCAATTCTTCAATCATCGCAGCCTTCCACACCTTATCTTTCACTGCTTCTGTATGACTAAGTGGCTCAGTATCAACTACTAGTGCAAATTGCAGTAAATCACCATCATTGTCTATCAAAAATCGCGCAATTAGCTCATAATCGGTGAGCCGAGGTGGTAAATTTCTCTGCTCTCGTGGCTCGCCTCGTGGCCGAACTTCATCATCGCGGACCAGTCGTCGTAATCATTCCTTGTTGTTCAATTTCATGCGGACGGTACCTCTCCTGCATTTGGTACTTCACTATGATCTTCTTCAAGTATTGCACTGTCAATGTCAATCGATGTTACTCCATTTGAATTCCAATTCCACCTTTCTTGTTCTTTTACAATCACATCTCTACTAACTTCAACTTTGTTGGTTGTAGGACAATACAATTTGTAGCCACCTGTTGAATGATATCCTACAAATATCATTGGAGTACTCTTGTCATCTAACTTCCTTCTCCTAGCATCCGGTATATGCTTGTAGCATAGGGTGCCGAATACCTTCAAGTGACTTACATCAGGTTTCTCACCACTCCACATCTCCAAAGGCACCTTATTCTTCAACCTCCTTGTCGGACATCGGTTCAGTATGTATACTGCAGTTGCCACAGCCTCACCCCATAGAGTGTTTGGTAGTTGCATCTGTTTAAGCATGCATCTTACCATATCAAGTATCATCCTATTCCTCCTCTCGCCTACTCCATTGTGTGGGGTGTATAGGGTGGCGTGACCTCATGTTCTATGCCCCGCTCGTCACAAAAACTTTTGAACTCGGTGGAGCTGTACTCTCCACCACCATCACTCCTTAATACTTTCACCTTGCAGCCCACTGCTTTTTCTCAGATCTGCGCTTGAACCTTTTAAACCGATCAAAGACTTCACTTTTCTGTTTAATCAAATAAACCAGCATCATTCTTGTAAACTCATCAATGAAAGTCACAAAATATTTGTTTCCACCCAAGGAAGGAACTTCAAAAGGTCCACACACATCGGAATGTACCACACCCAAGGCAAGTGTTGCTCTTGGAGGTAATTCTGATGCAAAGGGCAATCTAGATTGTTTACTCTTCATGCACACTTCACAAGCCACACTACTAGCAGTTACCTTTGGAATGCCGAGTACAAGCCCTTTGGATTGCAATTGACTCAAACTCGCATAATTGAGATGACCATACCTCTTGTGCCACAATACACTCTCGCCCTCAGCCTTTGTAACACTCAAGCACTCGAGCTTCACCAACTTCAATCTTCACTTTGAAGGTTCTGTTCTTCTCAAGTGGAGACTTGAAGATCATTTTCTTATTTTTATCAAACAGGGGTCATCACATTATCCTCCATATTCACTAAATATCCCTTTTCTAGCGGTTGGCCAACACTCATCAAGTTGTTTTTCACCCTGGTACATACCACACATCCTCAATCAACACTTTTGAGCCATCACTCATTTGTACTGAATCGTCACCCATACCTTCTGTTGTCAAGTACTCACCATCAGCACATCTGATCTTTGTTCTCTTGCTGCCATCGAAATTGATCAACCACCTTTTATTTCCAGTCAAATGATTTGAGCAGCCTATGTCGAGGTACCACAGGTCTGTAATCACCCCTTCCTCAGTTGTTGTCATCATCAAGATCACGGGTTCCTCATCAGAATCCCCTTGCGCTATGTTAGCTTCTTCCTTCTTTTTCTCTTTATTCGACCAACATTCATCAGCAAAGTGGCCGAATTTATCACAATTGAAACACTGAACCTTTCTTTTATCAAAATTTCCTTTCTTGTTTGGATTCTTAGAGTTCTTTCCAGGTGGTCCTCCCTTATCACTATTATTACTGCTACTACCAGTTCCTTTCTTATTGTTCTTATCAAGCCACTCTTGTTTCTTTTGTTTCCACTTATTTTCTTTCCAATTCGATTTGTTTCCACCACCTTTATTAAAGACTTGTGCTTGCAGTGCCTTTTGTTCAGTTTCAACTTGAACATCCCTATCAATTACAAGTGTTTCATGTGCTTCTAAACTACTTTGTAATTCATCTAACTTCATTACACTAGTGTTCTTAGATTGCTGGATTGCTACCATGATAATATCAAATTTTGGAGTTAAGGAACGAAGTACCTTTTTCACGATCATTTCTTCAGTTACTGCTTCACCGTTCTGCTTCATTTCGTTGGTGATTGTAACCACACGCGTGATATAGTCTGCAATTCTTTCATCACTCTTCATGTTCAGATTTTCGTATTGTTTTCGTAGCGATTGCAATTTCACTTCTTTCACAGTAGCATCTCCACCATAACTTCGAACAAGAATATCCCACGCAGCCTTCGCAGTGGTTGCCTCAGAGATTTTTTCAAACACCTTGTGATCTACGCATTGATGAATGTAGAACAAGGCCTTTTGATCTTTCTTCCTCGTCTCCCTTTGCGCATTTCTCTGTGCCTCCGTTGCACCTTCACCTACTGGTGTGTAGCCATCTTCCACCAGTTCACACACATCTTGCGCGCCAAAAAGAACTTTCATTTGAATCGACCACCGATTCCAATTTTTCCCGTCGAACACCGGAAGCTTCGTGTTCAATCCACCGTTACCGCCGTTCATCTTCTCTTTCACTCTGATCACTCAATCTCTCGTGTTTCCCTAACCCACGAAATCAAGAAAGGACGATTTCGTTTGATCTTGATTTGCAATCCGATGTGAATTACAAGAACAAGATCGAATGCACACACCTCACCGAAGAATCACTTCACTCGTGTTTCCCCAAGATCCCTCTAAAACGCAGCTCTAGATACCATGTCAATGCATCATCACCATAATTGATGCTATACTATCAAGCGCACAAACAAGAACGAAATCCGAGTGAGAGAAGAAGATTGTCGAAGTCGGAAGCTACTAGCCGACGTCGAGCACGTTCAAGCCGAGGTGACGAACCTTTAGCCGAAGAGAAAACAAGAACAAGCCGAGAAGCGCTAACGAGAATGGCACTAACTGAAAATCAATATTATTGAAAATCTGTTATTTCGGTTTACAGAGATGGAATTATATCCCTTTGCTACACAGCGAAAAAGACTAAAATGCCCCTAGGCCGAGCTGAAAAATACAAATGAGTCCTATTAAGAAACCGATTGTGAAATTACTAATTACAACATTGATGGCGAAAATTGGACGTTTATATTAATATAGATGATTACAATAGTTGAACATGGGTCTAGGGTTTCAATCTCCTCATAGTAAACAGCCAAAACACAATGCAATCGCTTCGATTACACAACTGACCTATTTGTTTCAACTATTTTTCATCTCCGGATAGGAAACCAATCCAAGCAACTGCATTGTGTTTTGGCTATTTACTTGTGTAATCGAAGCGACTGGATTATGTTTTGCCTACTAGAACTAGTTGACCTATCTGGGTAACCAATCCATAATTCAATCCAAGTTGACCTATTTGTTTCATATATTTTTCATGTCTGGATATCTACACTATATTGATACAATTTAACCACATATGATAATACCATTAAGGACACTTGGTAACCTTTACACCTCAATTTCTTAGGGTCAAATTTGTCTAATTTAATTGTTTCACTTACATTTCCCTCTCTTTCTATCATCTTTTTCTCTTTTCTCTTACATTCTCTTTCTTCCTTTTCACTTTTCTCTTACATTCTCTTTCTTCCTTTTTTTTTTTTACTTTACTTCTACTTTTCCATAAACAATTCTTTTCTTTCTTTTATCACTTCACTTTAGTTTTTTTTAATTAAATTTCTAATCTACACTATATTTATTCAAATACTACTCTACTAAAATTACCTATAAAAATATAAATGAGTCACACTAAAAAACAAAAGAAAAAAATCTATCATCACCTTATTGTAAAAAGTTATCACCTTAAAAAATTATTGATAATCTACTATCTATCTTTTATTATCTACTATAATCTACTAATCAACCAAAATAATCAATTGAAACTACGAGATAACTGCAATGGTATATTAAAAAACACGGGATAATTGCACTGATATATAAAAAAAACACAGAATTAATATTTGTCATTGATAATCAAAATTTTTGAAGACTACTATAAACCTACTATTTAAAAAACAAGAAGACTTAATGATTATTTAAACTACTGATTAATATTTAAAACAAATATTTCTTATTGATAATCAATTGAAACTACGAGATAAGCGTGACCGATATATAAAAAAATACGTAATTAATATTTGTCATTGATAATCAAATTTTTTGAAGACTACTATAAACCTACTATTTAAAAAACAAGAAGACTTAATGATTATTTAAACTACCGATTAATATTTAAAACAAATATTTCTTATTGATAATCAATTGAAACTACGAGATAACTGCACTGATATATAAAAAAAAATACAGAATTAATATTTGTCATTGATAATCAAATTTTTTGAAGACTACTATAAACCTACTATTTAAAAAACAAGAAGCCTTAATGATTATTTAAACTACCGATTAATATTTAAAACAAATATTTCTTATTGATAATCAATTGAAACTACGAGATAACTGCACTGATATATAAAAAAACACGGGATAGTAGTCTGGATTAATATTTGCCATACGGGGATAGCGCAGATAGCTGCAATGATGTATATTTATTTGAAACTCATTTTTTATCTACTTTAAATTTGTCTTTATTTTCACGGGTGTAGCGACCGAAAAATCCGGGAAAGGATTCTTCGAAAGTTCGAAAAGAAGCCGCCACCAAATTTTAGTTTAAGGGCAAATTCGGAAAATCCCTTTAGGTTTTAGGACAAGGCATTGTTAGGGTTCGGGAGTCATTATGTGTGGGGAAGGTATTAGCACCCCACGACATCCATGGTCTAATTAATTTAAGATTTATTTAATTATTACCCTTTTATTTGTATAGAAAAAGATTTGTTTAAGTTTTTGGTTTTTAGTGCTTGACAAGAGTTGAGTCTTGCTCCTACGTACCTCCAGATGCAACGGAGGAATCAAAGCTACGTAGTTCTTCCTGAAAATGTTTATGGGTTGGTGTTTTTTAGTGTAGGGATCCTAGGATTCCTTGAACTGTACAGCTCACTGATTCTTAGGACGCTGACTAACCCGGTTGTACAACCGACTTAGTCCCCTACTTTTTGAAAATGATTTTAGGTTTTTTTGGAAGAAATTGGTTTGGCGTGAGGTGAGTTCGTTTTAGAATAGGTATTCTAGAACTCCTGAACTGTACAGCTCATTAGTTCTAGAACGCTGACTAACCCGACTGTACAGCCGACTTAATCTCCTATTTTTTAGGAAAAATGGTTTGTTCGTGTTTATTAAATTTTCAGGGTTACTGAACTGTACAGCTCATTGGCCCTAAAATAATGACTAACCCGGTTGTACAACCGACTTAGCCGTTTATTTTTTAGAGGAATAGTTTATTCGCGTTTGTTAGGTTTGTAGGTAGGTTCTTGAATCAGCATAAAACTCATTGGCCCTAAAATAATGACTAACCCGATTGTACAACCGACTTAGCCATTTATTTAATTTCGCGAGAAAAAATAATTATATTTGAATTGGAAAAGAATTAAAAAAGTAAATCAGAGGGTGAAAATAGTATATTGGGGTTTTATTAGTAGCAGGGGTCTGCATAAATAATAAGGGGTGTAAAAAGTAAAGGCCGGCCAGCATCCGGGAGCCTGTAATGCAACCGGGCTTAAGTTGGGGGCGTGCACTGGAATAGTGGGGTGCAGATCGTATTCTGAACATAAAAAATAAAAGGTAAAAGAACCCATGTAAGCCCAATACCAAAGACCTAAACCTAAAATTCATTTCTCTCCTTTCTTCCCACAGCTGCGCCGCAACACTTGAGAGAGAGAGGGAGGCGAAACTTTCGCCGTTTTCAGGGGAGAGAGAGAGAGGCAACCGGCGAGATTTCCGCCGGAGAGAGAGGAAAGGCTACGAGACTGAGAAGAGGAAGTGGAAGGCTGGGTTTCACGATGGGCTCGCGATGGTAGTGTGGGGAGGACGACGTGAGGCTCATGGCGGTGATGGGGATATCGCCGGCGTTGGTGCGCCGGTGATAACGGTTTTGCTATGGTTGGTTTAAATTGTTCAGTCTCGGTCCTCCTCTTCTCTTCTCTATTTTGGATCTTTGGTTCTACCTCTCAAGCTTGTGATTTTGATTTCTGGGAAACTAAATTTGTACGCGGTTTCTATTGTCTCTGTTTTGTTGATTTCCGATCTAGTTTTCTTAAGCCTAAATCTGAACTTCTAATCCTAATCCAAATACCATTCAAGAAAAAAAAACATGCTGGTTTGTGGTTAATAATTCAATAACTCGATTTTTCAAGAAAAGAAAAGGAAAAAAACTAGCTTATTTCACTCTTGGATGATCTGATTTTTACTAAATATAGGTACTAACATGGTGATAGAATATTAACCACTTTCAGATTTGTACACTTTTAGTATATTAGTATATTAGCATCTAAAAAATCTAACGTACAACAATCTAATACAAATTAGCTTATTTTCCTTAAAAGTAATCCGATTATTAGCCTAAACAATATTATTAGTATCTGAACATCTAATGGAATAAAAAGAACAGGAAACTGACCCGGTGTTCCAGCTTCAGATTGGTCTCAACTTAGGAACTCAAAACTGTGTTTGGTGGATTAGGGTTTCAATGTGAAACTCTAATCCTTTTTTTTTTGTGACTTCACAGTATTATTTCTGCCTTGGTTTCTGTGTCCTTTTGCTGCTATTAGACTGCTTATTTATAGTATAATACTAGGTTAAGGCATTTATTATTTTTAACCAGACTTTGACCCTATTTCAGGTTGGAACCCAGGCCCGATAGCAGCTGTAGCAGCTTGGAATGCTGCTTGAAACCCTAATTTGCTATTTATTTTTGTATTTTCGGATTTGTTATTTTTTGCATTTTTAGTATTATTTATTTTTGTATTTTTGGATTTATTTGACTCTTAAGTGCTTCTAATTTGTAAATTAAACTAAGTAGAATTATTTTTGATATTTTTGGACTCTTAAACACTTTTAAACTGTAAATTAAACTAAATAGAATTTTTGGATTGCATATATGCTTAAATAAAATAAGAATAAAAAATAATAAGAAAAAGGAGTCAGGCCAAATACAAAGACGAGAACGGGCCGGACTCGACAAACGCTAAAACTAGACCAAAAATAAAAGAAATGGGCGTGTTAACTAAAAAACCCCAAAATTAACTCGGAATCGCATTATTAAGTCTGAATTTAAACCAAATTTTGAGAAAAAGAATGCCTTTAGGTAGACTCGCCCGCTACGTGCTGCTAAACCCAAATATGCGAGACTAAATTGAAGAACGCGCGAAAAGATCGATCATTCGCGTGCGTGCTTAATTTAAACAATGGTATCTTGATTTAATTGAACGGGGAGATCGAGATTGGTTCGGGTTGGTAACCGAGACTCTACACTAATATTTCCCATAATCACGCGACTCAAACACGCCGCTAGCAAGAAAAAGAAGACGGACAAAATTGGGGTATAATAATTTTGCCCCTCTTTATTAATATTTTACTAGAAAGTCTTTGAGCTCTAGAACTTTCGTAGTAGAAATAGGAATAAAGATAAGATAGACGCTAATTTTGTCCGTTTAAGGGGGAAGTAGAAGGTTTGAGAGATAAGAGGAGTGGTTAATACTTGGCGCATTAACCGAGATTTGAATGAAGGGTCAACAAGGACCTGAAGGAGCACTAAGGCTCTGAAGGACCACTCAGTGGTCCGAAGGAGCGACAAGGCTCGAAGGACCACTTAAGGTCCGGAAGGTGCTAAGCCTTAATTGAAGGACCATCGTGGTGCGAAGGAGCGCAACTAGCTACGGTACTAATTAAACGGCGAGGGGGCCTTTATACTCGAAGCGGCCATGATGGGTCAAGATCGGTCTAGAATCGATATGTTGACCATGAAGGGACGTACATGCGTGTCTTAGGCCGACACAACTAGTCCGAAGCGACCACGCGGAGTCGGAAGGTCCGCCGGGCTCGACTCCGACGTTTGCGACCTGGGCCACTTAGGGCACTGAAGGAGCGTAGTGCTCTGAAGGACCACTCGGGGTCTGAGGGATCAACTTGGTGATCTGTGATACGATATGAGATCAGCGCTTAAAGCGCTGATATTAGAGGAACAAAATATAGGGATCAACACTTAGCGTGTCAATCTGGGCACACCTAACGAATGCATCTACTGAGAAAGGGAAAACCAATCTACGTTTGATGAAGCAATTAATGGTGCAAGCAATGATTGGTATCTGGTAGGATGTGAAATGACTTTTTCCTTTTCTCTTTTTGCTTATTGCTTTTCGCTTTTTTTTTTTTTTTTTTTTGAAAAATGATGAATGCCAAATGTGAAAATGATGCAAATGAAATGCTTGGGTGCAAATGAGGTGATGATATGATATGATATGATATGATATGATATGATATGATATGAGTGATTGGGGTATAGAAACATTTTTGGTAATGATGAGATGTGAGACTTTAGATGCGAGAAGCAGAGGTGAATATTGATCATTCTTTGAAAAGAATAGTTTTGATTCAATACTTCAAAGAATCTCAATGTTGTTATTTCTGAGATTAATCGATGTGAAAAGTATCTTGTATTTGCAAGCTCGCTCATTTTTCTCTTCCATTTTGATGCCCCATGATGACCGAAGTTTTGGCCCACACAGCTAAATAAGTGGATCATATGATCAACTTGTGTTTTCTCTCTCAAGCATTGTTTTGTGAAGATGTATAGTAGTGCGAATATAGATGAACGAGTCAAGTTAACTTGGGATTCTAAAGACCTAGGGTGTGGACATTTGTGGCACATGAAGGAGTGAATGATTGACCGGCCTTTGTCAAGGTCATGAAAGGTAGGTTTTCCCAAGCCAAGAAATGCAAGACTGCCCCAATTTAGATTTGATGACGGTGAGTGAATAACTTGCTCCTGTCTAGTGGTGTAGAAGATGATGAATTGGGAAGGCATTGGCTTTGGAATGAAAGGTGGACAGCAATAGATATTGTCTCAACCCATAGAGTTCGGTGTTGCCCCATTTATGGTAAGGACAGGATTGCCCCGACTAGAGTAGCAACATATAGGGTAATGAGTTGAGAAATTGCCCCGGTATGGTCTTGGTGATGTGGATATAACAGGGGGATGAGATGGGTGTATGGTGAATGTCCCCATTTGTAGGTGGAGAGAAGGGTGACAGGGTTGCCCCACTTGATAACGGGACTTCAGACGGTTGTTTTGGTGAGGTTGTGGAAAGTGACGGAGCTAGGGTAATGGGTTTTTGGACTTTGTCTGGTATGGCTATAGGCTGTGTGTGGTATGGGATGGACACTGTACAAATTTCCCCAAGTTCAAATGGAATAGATGGTGAAAGGGATGCCCCACCTTAGGATCTAGGTGACGATCCTAGTATAAACTTGTGGTTATCTTTAGAATGACTCTCAGACTACAATAGTCTTGAGTTTGCTATGATGAAAACTACACTTGGTGATCCCTAGACCTTGTCTTAGTATAACTGTAACTTGAATGAATCCTGTGGTGCAAGCCTTTTGATTTTTCTTTTCTTTTGAGTTTTTTTTTTTTTTTTGAGCAAACATATTATAAATAAATAAACTTACTTGCCCTAAAATTAAAATTTTGAGAAAACAAAAGCAATCAGTCAATAATCGGAATGGATTTTTGGAGTTGTAAGGTGGTCGATGGTTAATGGTTTATGAAGGAAGGGATAATTGGGTGTTTGAGGATTGATGGGACAGATGATTTTTATTGGTGGTGTGACTTGGCTAATGGGTAATGATTTATGAAGGAAAGGGTTTATTAGGCTTAAATTAGTGTTTGAGCAATTGACGTGGACCTGTTTAGGGATGTAACTTGGCCAAGGGTGAATGATAGGATATTGAGGACAAGGGAAGTGTTGGGGGTTTATTTCAGACAAGAATCTCTTATGCATTTAATGGTAAGAAGTATCAGCTCATGATTGTACCACTTTTGCTTTTTCCTATTTTTGATTTCACTTTCTTTTTTTTTTTGATTTTGATTTTTTCTTTTTCTTTCTTTCGATTTTGAGTGACTTGATAAAAATGATACACCATTTTTGATGTGGAATTGATCCTTGTCTAGGGGGATTGAAAGGTTTTTAGATTTTGGCTTAAGGTGGGTAGCACGGGTTTCTTTCGAGGGTATGGGAAGATGGTCAAACTTCATTTCGAATCATGATTGCTCGTTTTCTCAAAAATTAACTTAAGGTCAATAATTTATTTACTTTTATATATTTGCTCTTTTCCTTTATTTCTCTTTTTTATGCCCTAATTTTTGCTTAGGCCGCTCTTACGAGTTTTCAACCTAACTTGGGCCTTTTGATTTTTTTTTTTTTTTTGTAAAGGGCTTGCACCAAGGAATATAACGTTGACTAGGTATTTTAGAGATCACACATTTGCCCCAGTAGGGGAGGGTCTCAAGTGTTATTTCATTAGTGAGAACAAACCAAAAAGTTGACTAGGTAGGGAGTATGTACTTTAGGGTGGTGGGGTGGGATTAGACTTTTGTGGGGATGATGGTAAGGTAGGGACGCTTAAATCGACTCGGACAAAAATAAACACACATGTTACCCCCACCACTACACAAATGCTTAACATGATAGAAATTTTCGATGGACATTTAGGTCATTTATCATGGGATGGAAGAGATGCAACGTTTGGTTAAAAAATGTGAGCAAGCTAAAAATTTGAAAAACTGAGTGACTTGAAACACCTTGAGCTTGCAACGAAGTATGGCTACACTTTTTCAAAAAGAATTATTTACCTCACAAGAATGTCTCACCTCTCATCACAATCTTTCTCTCAAAATTATGTTTTTTCGTTTTTATAATGCATGATGTAAGTATGCAAATGAATGAATGCACATGAAATGAGAATGCGAATGAACGAATGAATGTATGTGAAATGCGAATGCGATGTATGCGTATGAAATGATAATATATGATTTTATTCGTGTCGGGGAATTATAAACTTTTCATTGGAGAGTAAAGTACAAAATTTAATTTTGACTTCAGCGTGCACGGCTTCTCTCCAAGGTAAAGATTTTAATTTCACGGCCATCAACTTGATAGATGTTTATTTGTTGTATGCATGTGGTATATTTTCTAAAAGAAGTAGTAAAAAAAGAAGGAAAAAATGATTTTTGGTTTTCTTGATTTTTTTTTTTTTTTCAATAAAAGACGATATGCATAAATATTTGTTTGAATGCAAGGGTATAAAGCTCCTTTGTGACCCTAGAAATGCATCTACAGAGTGGGTCTAAGGTTTCTTTTACTGGTGAACCTCACAGGATGGTTCTCAAGAATCCTACACATGGTCCCTAGAGCCAAGGACTCAATCAAGAACATCGACCCCAACAATAGGCAAGCTATTAGAAGGGTAGCATCCTCAAAAGGAATCAAACTCTAGGTGAGATTTTCGTGACCACCCAACGAGGCGACGTCCCGCAGCCATCACTACGCAATCTCGTTCTAACTTAGGTTTATGCTCGAGTCCGGGTGGAGGACTTTTTCTCACGTGTGTGAAGTGTAGAAGTGAAGTGTGTGTAGGAGTAATTTAACAACAACCCAAAAACTGCAAACAGACAAACAAACATATATACAAATATTGTCTTCTATCCTAAGGTTTACACAAATAAATAATATAATTATGCAAAAGCAAATAAATAAATAAAAGGGTAAAAATTGAATTAATCCTAAATTAATTAGACTAGGTTTTGACTCTCTAAAAATAAATAAGTCCCCAGTGAAGTCGCCAGCTGTAGCGACCGAAAAATCCGGGAAAGGATTCTTCGAAAGTTCGAAAAGAAGCCGCCACCAAATTTTAGTTTAAGGGCAAATTCGGAAAATCCCTTTAGGTTTTAGGACAAGGCATTGTTAGGGTTCGGGAGTCATTATGTGTGGGGAAGGTATTAGCACCCCACGACATCCATGGTCTAATTAATTTAAGATTTATTTAATTATTACCCTTTTATTTGTATAGAAAAAGATTTGTTTAAGTTTTTGGTTTTTAGTGCTTGACAAGAGTTGAGTCTTGCTCCTACGTACCTCCAGATGCAACAGAGGAATCAAAGCTACGTAGTTCTTCCTGAAAATGTTTATGGGTTGGTATTTTTTAGTGTAGGGATGTTACCTCAAAATTCCAACAAGGGCATTAAATTAAGCTTTAAATGGTATTGACTGCACATTTAATAGTATTCTGTGAACTGCAGGTCAATGTTCAAGTCAATATACCATAAATTCAACGACAAAGTTTGTACAAGTCTCGACAATGCAAGTAAACTTCGGCGGACTTGGTTCTTCAAGCTACGAAGCAATGCCGTAAACCTTCGACGGCAGAGAGGCCCAATTGTTCGATTTAAACCGGGTCCAACACTTCGCCAAATCCTTCGACAACAAGTGGTCGAAGCGAAGGAGCGATTAGTGGGCGGTTATTTCCCTAGTTTTTAGGAAGTGGTTATCGTGCTTGTCCACGATTGTATCTGAGAGTATAAATACTCCCTTGTAATAGGAAAACGGGGTCACCACATTTTACAAAAACACTGAGAAACTCAACTTCCAAGCCAAAGCGAAACAAGAGTGAATCAGATTATATTGTACGTGTTGGTGTACCACCTTCTTCTTTCTACCATTTTAATGCAATTTTTACTTGTTTTCACGTTTGTTGCTTTCTTACTTTCATTCTCGCTTTCAAACTATCTCTTCCTACTATTTTCTCGTTTCTTACGCACGATAAAAGACACAAAACACAAAGGCAATTGTCAAAGAGATTTTCTAGTTTGATCTCACAGTCTTAATATTGAAAACTAGTGATTGTTTGCTAAAAACACCAAGAAACAAATTGCACGCCTTGATGGGACCTTTGCCGATTATTTTGTGTCGTTTCGTTAAGTGTATAAATTTGTATGCACTTGAGGAGTGGTAGAATGGTACGTACCAATTCTAACAACGCCTAGTTCGACACTGTGATATCACAAGTGCAAGGAACAACGGTAGATTCTCGCCAATGTAAGCGGTGGAAATGTTGCGGGGACTACGCCCCGGTGACATCAATAACCGCTCCCACGATGTCAATGACCAATGTTGGTTCGACATCGTCTATGGCTCTTGCCACAAAGCGTAGGACTTCCTTCGAGTCCTTATGTGGCAACAGGGAATAGTTTGGAAACACGTTTCCAAAATATGAGTCTACCACCATACCCTTTTGGGGTATATGGCATGCCTCTTTGGAATGCCACATGTGTCGACCTTTTCTCCTTCACACGCTTTTCCGAGGGTGTACTTGGTCGAAATCCTACAGATTAACCAATGCGTCCTTGTTGGCGTTAAGACAACAAGTAGACGAAAGCAATCATGATATGGTTAATATGCTGACTCAACAAATTGGTACCGTGTTCAATCCTTTGATTCGAACACAAATACCGATTATCGATGTTAGCGAGACCAAATGGGTAGGATTGCGATTTCTTTCAGGGCTCCTACGGAAACAATAGGCGATTACCAAATTGTGGGAACAATATGCCCAATACCCCACAGAGATCAGTGACTGTCGAAGCCCAGGCGGTTGTGGGCGAACAACAAATGGGAAATCACATCCCTGAGGTGGTTATGGTGAATCGAAACCAAAATGCTGATGAAGTTGTTCGACAAGTGCAACGAAATAATGTTTGCGCTCAAGACAACATAGCCACTTTGGTCGAAACCATAATGGCGCAAAATGGCCTTAACATAGGTTTACATAGGCCTAATTTCATATCGCCCCTGTGTGAATATATCTTGCAGGCAGAGTTGCCGAAATTGGAAAATCCCTAAATTCACTAAGTTTGGGGTGACACCAATGAATCTCTTGTCGAACATATTGCCGGTACATGGTCGAGGCGGGAGACATAGCTCAAAATGAGAGTTTGAAAATGAAGTATTTTCCAAATTCTCTAACTAAAAATGCCTTTACGTGGTTTACCACTCTACCCCTGGTTCTATATATACATGGGGCAATTAGAAAAGGCTTTTCATGAGCAATTCTACATGGGCCAGTCGAAAATTAGTCTTAAAGAACTGGCTAGTGTTCGACGTAAAGTACCTGAGGCTATTGATGATTATTTGAATAGATTCAGGTTACTGAAGGCAAGGTGTTTTACACAAGTGCCTGAACATGAGCTTGTCGAAATGGCTGCAGGTGGCCTTGACTATTCAATTCGAAAGAAATTGGATACGTCTCATTTGAGAGACATGGCCCAACTAGCTGATAGAGTTCGACAAGTCGAAAGGCTTAAAGAGGAAAAGGCTAGAGTGAATAAGTACAATAAAAAAGAAAACTCAGTGGGTTTTCACAAGAAAGAAAAGATAGCCTATGTAAGCGAACAATTCGACTTCGCATTCAGTGATGTCGAATCTGAGGAAATAGACGTGGCTGAACTTAAGCCTGGTCCTCCTTATGCTTGCAAATTATTAAGGCCTGCAAATGGGAATAATCCTGTAGAGCCTAAGAATGATAGATTTGTGCCTAAAACGTACATCTTTGATGTTACTAAATGTGACGACGATCTTTGATTTGCTAGTGATCGATGGCCAAATAATAGTGCCAAATGGTTCGAAAATTCCTCCTCTCGAGCGAGAGGAAGAAAAAGGGTTATTGTAAGTTTCATAATTTTTTGGGACATACAACCGACCGTTGTGTTCTTTTTCAGGACATGGTTGTAAAGCGATCGAGGAAGGGAGGCTCAAGTTTGGAGATAAAAAGAATAAAGCACCGATGCAAATTGATCTGACGACCCTCCATCAAGTGGAGGCGATGTATGCGGAACCAATTGAGATGAGTATCAATATGGTAGACGTAAAAATGGTGGACTCTCCTAAGTCCGCCAAACCTCCCTTTGAAAAAATCAAAAGTGTCAGGCAAAAGAGTAATCTTTGTGCAACACGTTACTCAAGAAGAATATGAGGAGAAGGTGCAATCTGTGTACCCCAAGGTGAGGAAGATTTGATAGACTTCCGAATCGGTGTAAATTGAGCTCGAGGTCATGTTATGTCCAAGGTGCGATCTTTGTGTTTGATAAAGAAGCGGCTAAGAGTGTCGAGTCTTTGCTAAGTTCGACCACCCCTAAAGAGGAAATGGCCGGATAAGAGGCCAAACTTCACTTCAAAAGAGGGGACCTTCCTTACAAGGTAAAGAATTCAAGCAAGGCTTCGACAAGCAAGCCGCGGTTTCTTGGCGCAAGTGTAGCCAAGAAGGAGTTTGTGCTATCTCGCCTCGCCAAACCATTTGTTCCAAGGACAGATCCATCCAATGAGAAGTGGATACATCTTTGGATGTAGACACTACAAGAATCTTCGTTCAACAGTGGGAACGGCCAAGCCAATCACAAAGCGAGGCCTCAAAGTATAATTATAAAAACAATTATAAAGGAAGAATCCCATGACGAAGACCCAATGGGCGTCGGCCACGAAAAAGAAGGCAACACCGGTTGCTAACGAGCAACGCCAAAAGCGGTTAAGGGTGTGACTCTAAAACCGTGGGGAACACAAAGATAAGTATAGGTCTTTGCCGCCAATCAAGTGAGGGTTGGAAACAAGGCTAAAGGGAAATCTATTGTGATAGAGGAACCAAGAAGGCTCGCTATGGAGAGGATTTTCCTCCATTAACATCTTTAAAGAAGAAAAGTGCTTCATTCGACATGGATGAAGGCGTCACTTCGATTTCGACGACTACGAGGCTAGCCGGCGTCATCCGTAACGTGGTATCCATTTTGCCGAGTGAGTACGATGTTATTACGGCCCCAAACGACGTCGAAGAAGACTTCATTGGGGATATGGCTAACCACAAGCCGGTATGCTATTATGTCATGAACAATGGCTGCGTGGAAGAACAAATGGCCACTTTCGGAGGCCGACGAGGGCATGCAACACCATTTGAAGCCCCTTGTACGCCCAAGCCAAGGTTAATGGCGTAGGCATTAATAAGATCTTGGTCGATGGAGGGGTTCTTTGTTAACTTAATGCCTCGGGCCATGTCGAAGACAATAGAGTGCATTTTGATCTGGACCTTCGACCTCATAACATTATGTTAACCAATGCAGGGAAATCGGCGGTCGTTGAAATTTGCCGAAGTAGAAGTGGTGGTAGGAAGCGTAAGAAGAACCACCACGTTCTTTGTTATAGCATCAAAAGCAAGCTACAATCTACTCCTTGGGAGAGAGTGGATACATGGCGTAGGAGAGCTGTTCCTCAAGCCTACACCGTAAATTGGTAATGTGGAGGATGATGGTCTAGTGGAGTACGTCAAGCGGACAGAGTTATTTCCCTGGCGACGTAAATAACGTCACCGGGGAGAATTTTGAGAAGCAAATGGCGAACATTGCGCCATGTTCATCTTCTAGCCAAGCATATATCTCTTGAGATAATGTGCTTTTCTCCATTCACCTATACCCAACACATGGTTTTGTGTGGGAAAGAGAGGAAATAGAAGGTGCAAATGTCTATCCCGATGGTGTGCTACCTCCAGCAGGATGGGACACCGACTCTTAAAAGGTTTAGATGTCGCATCTCAAAGTGCTTAGGATAGAATTACGGCCACATGGCCGAAGATAAAATAAAAGCGGCTTTGGAAGCCGAGTTAAATCGACAAACAATGGGCCGAAGCCACAACTTCATCTCGAAGAAAATGGTGAAGTCATAAATGACAAACTGGATTGCATTTATGACGACGAACCATTGGGTTTTGAAAAAGACCCTAGAGATTCTACAAAGCGCATGCAAGCTCAAGATCCAGTCGAAGAGGTGGATTTGGGAGATGGCTCGATCAAAAGGCCAACTTATATTAGCGCACATCTTGATGTCGCCTTCGTAACCCAAGTCATTTCACTTCTCGCAGGAGTTCAAGGATTGCTTTGCTTGGGAGTACAATGAAATGCCCGGTTTGAGTCGAAGTGGTGGAATTACAAATACCCATTCGACCGGGGAAGAAACCAGTGAAGCAAACGCCAAGAAGATTTGCTCCTCAGATATTGGCTAAGATCAAGGAAGAAATAGAAAGGCTGTTCAAAAGCAAATTCATCAGAACTGCCAGGTGAATTCTTGGGTTTCGTAGTACACAAGAAAGGCATAGAGATCAACGAAAATAAGACTAAAGCAATTATGGAAACGAAAAGCTCCTTCGACCAAAAAAGAAGCTGCGATACTACTACTAGGAAAATCAATTTCCTTCAAGATTCATCTCAAATCTAAGTGGCAAAACACAAGTTTTTTCGCCATTACTAAGATTGAAGAAAGAAGATGAATTCAAGTGGGAGCAGGTTCACCAAGATGCTTTCGACGCAATCAAGTCTTATTTGGTCAAGCCACCAATTTTATTGCTCGTTATTGGAAATAAATTCTTTGAAATTGTATATAGCGAGCTACGATAACACAATAGGTAGCATGTTAGCGCAAGAGGATGATAGTGGTGTCGAAAGACCCATTTATTACCTTAGTAGGGTTTTGATTGATTGATGAAACTAGGTATAGTCCAATAGAGAAGCGTGCGCTTTGCTTGTATTTTTCTTGTACAAAATTGAAGCAATATATAAAATCAAACAGATGTTTATGTTTATTCGCATTTTGATGTTATTAAACATATGTTGTCAAAACCAATGTTGCATAGTCGAATTGGCAAATGGGCTTTAGCTTTGCTAGAGTACAACTTAACTTTGTCATACCCCAATTTTGTCCGGCTTAAGTCGACACCCTAACTTTCAACCAAAAATAAATAAATTAAGGCTTGGCATGCATTTTAGGGTTTTAAAGTCATCCAAGGGTTTTTAGGATCATGTTTAGGATAAAAATGCATTTTTGAGCAAAGTAGGACTTTTTAGGGTAAAGGGCATTTTGGTCATTTTTCACAACAGGATGATTTTTCTCGTTAAAAATATACATCCACAAAAATATATTTTATTCTATCCAAAATAATTTTTGCATAATTTTTGAGGAGAAATTCCTAGTCCAAAATAATTAAACATGCATTTTTCCTATTTTTAGTGCATAAAAAATGCCAAAAGACCATTAAAAATCCCCCAATTAATTAAGTGACAATTTTGATTGTCTAGAGCAATTAGGGAGACTATGTCATGGTGTCCAAAAATATGTAACATGTTTCAATAGGTGCATTTTCATTTTTACATGCCCAAAAGTTTCAAAATTCAAAAATAAAAGGAGGAAGTGTCCTCAATAAGACAAAAGACCAAAAATAAGCATTTTTTTATTTTTCCTTCCCATTTTTCTGCATGTTGCGCAGCCCTCCCTCTCTCTTTCTCTCTCAAGAAGCTTCTACACACTCCATTTCTTACTCACCAAGTTTTAATTTGATCATATCCTCAATGTTGCCCTTTTTGGTAAATTAACCCATACACTTACACTAACCTTTCCACCAAAAAACCTCATCTTACCTTTTTGAGAACATTCCCTCACCAAAATACCCTTAACCCTATTTTACAAAAATTATCATTCCCAAATTAGATTTTTTTGTTCATAAATTTCCCTTTTTTCCTCCTTTTATGCGCCACCTTCACCCATTTCTCTCACACACTTGTGTTTTCTAAATACCCTTGATCCATGTGACCAACAATCTTAACCATCCATTCAAAATTAAGATCCAATCCTAGAGCCCAATCAAAGCAAAAAGTCCTAAATACCCTAAAGCCTCAAAATCCCTATAAATAGCTCACACCTTCTCTCTTCACTAATCTTTGGCTATCATTCTCACCTTCAAGAAAACCAAGCATCATACCTCTCCTCCTCTCCACCCTCTAGGCCGAAGCCTTCTCCTCCTTCCCCCTCCTCCACTACTTCACCTTCCTCCACCAAAACACCTTTAATTCACCTCTCACACCCTTAACCTTCCTTTCTCACTCAAGGAGTTCATCACACCATCCTTATCTCCTTCCTTCCCTTGCAAGGCCGAAGCCCTCTTGCATTTTTCTCCCCTCCATTTCTTCAACTTTCTCTTCCATCTTAGAGAAAAGGTAAAATCCATAACCCTCTTTGCATCATCTCCAAATATTTTGCATTGAAGCTCATTTTCTTTCCCTCATTCCTTTCGCATAGCATCATCTTTTCAATGTAGTTTGTTGTGGTTGAGGGGTGAGATTTGTTGTCTCACCCTAAAATAAGTGGATTAGTGTTGTTTTCATGTTAATTTTTGAGTTTTCTTGTTAAATAAAATAGAGCAAGGTTTCGCATATACATGATTAAAATGTCTTCAAAATTGATTTTGTTGTTTCTTTGTTTAAATCTTGTTGTTGGTATTTTTCTTTAGTAAGTTGTTGAGGATTTGGCTCTATGATTCCTACTAGTGCCAAGTGCACTTTGATCTTAGTAGTGAAGAGAGCTAGAAATGACTTTTGTTTAATATATTGGTTTATGTACTCATTATTTCTTGTGTTTTAATTTACCTTTTGTTTATTGATGATCTTGCAAAGTGATTCTCACTACATGCCTAGTGCATTTTATTCAAGTGGTGAAGATTGCAAGAAAGGATTCAATCTATTTCATAGTTTAATAGTTTATGTGTTCTTATGGTTTAGCTATATTGTTGTCTAGTTAATGATGATCTTGCAAAGTGATTCTCACTACATGCCTAGTGCATTTTATTCAAGTGGTGAAGATTGCAAGAAAGGATTCAATCTATTTCATAGTTTAATAGTTTATGTGTCTTTATGATTTAGCTATATTGTTGTTTAGTTAATGATGATCTTGCAAAGTGATTCTCACTACATGCCTAGTGCATTTTATTCAAGTGGTGAAGATTGCAAGAAAGGATTCAATCTATTTCATAGTTTAATAGTTTATGTGTTCTTGTGGACTAGTTATATTGTTGTCCATTTGTTGATGATCTTGCAAAGTGATTCTCACTACATGCCTAGTGCATTTCATTCAAGGTGGCGAAGATTGCAAGAAGTGATTCAACCTTGTATAAATTGTCATTCCATTCTCTACTTTATCTTTTAAATAGTTCTTGTGAATTAATCATAGTTTTGCTTAATGTTCAAAGTTTCTTTGCATACTTGGTTTAGGCCATGAGCCCATCTCATTGAATAAAATTCCCTATTGCATATTCTATAGTGTTAGGGTTTTGATTTTTGGTTTTGGTTCCCTAATGTGTGTTCTTGGGACTAGGGTTTTAGGTTTTGAGGTTTAAGTCACTATTTTGTTTTCTTGAACTTTTAGGTTGAATAATAATGCCTTGCTAGATGCACATTTGGCAATTTCATATGTTAGCTTAGATTTTTGCCTACATGTTCATGCATTCATTTACATCTATATCTTTTGCATTTTCATGCTCTCTTAAATATGCATATATTAGTACCATGTTTTGCATCTCACAAATTAAATACTCATGCATTCAATAATGTTGTGTTTTGCATTCCATAATTGCATACTCTTGCACTCACATACTTGTATCATGGTGCATCCAATTGTTCATAGCAAATTGTAAATACTCTTTTGATTGCTTTGCTTGTGTCCCAATGGTTGTTTTGGGTTTTGACTTGGAAGAAGAATTTGAAATGTTATATTTCTTTTCAAGCTTGAAATCCTATGTTTTTTCAAATAAGAAAACCTAAGGCATTTTTCTAAATAAAAATCATTAACCATCACTCGAAGCCGTTGCTTGTTTGATCGTTAATGAGGAGCTACTAGTGGTAGTCACTCGAAGCCTTTGCTTGTTTGGCTATCATGAAAACTCCCACACATTAAATAAACAACAACAAAAAACAACTAACTCAAACTTCCAAAATAACATGAGCTATTAGCTCACCACCTTTTTCAAAACTATTTTCAAAAGAATAATACGACGTTGTCGCTTGTAATCACTCGAAGCCGTTGCTTGTTTGATTACCGGCTCCAACTCTTTTTTCGAGTTAATACCGAATGCCACTCGAAGCCTTTGCTTGTTTGGTATTCGCGAACACTCGAGTCTTATTTCAAAAACTCCAAAAGCACTTTCAAAAATCACAAAGCCGTTTTCACACGCAAAAACAAGAACTACGTTGCTTTGATCCCTCAGCCAGTGAGGGTACGTAGGACCGGGTTCATGTCCCGTCAAGCACATCTTTAAAAAACCCATAAAAAACAAGAACTACGTTGCTTTGATCCCTCAGCCAGTGAGGGTACGTAGGACCGGGTTCCTGTCCCGTCGTGCACGCTTTTCAAAAATCTTTGTCTTGTTCCGCTTTTCAAAGATACCAAAAACATCTCTTTTTCCCGTTTTCAATAAAGTGATTTCTCAAAAAGAAAAGAAAAATAAATAGAACAACGTATTTCAAATCAAACATTTCAAAACCACATCAAATTAATGGTTCCCTTTCGGTAGAAAGGGCGCGTGGGGTGCTAATACCTTCCCCATGCGCAACCGACCCCCGAACCTACATCTCTAAGTTTTCGAAAGACCACCCGCTTTCAAAAAGGTTTTTTTCAATGTTTTCCTAAAATAAAATATTGGTGGCGGCTCTACTGATTTTCAAACGTTGTCAAACTGAAAAGTCCCAAACCGGATTTTTCGGGGCGCAACAGCTGGCGACTCCACTGGGGACTTTCTTTCTTTATTTATTTAAAGAGAGATGAGGGTCAGGCCTAATTAATTTGATGTGGTTTAAACTGTTTGATTTGAAAAACTATGTTTTCCTTTTCTTTTTCTTTTCTCTTCTTTTGTATGCTTATGCATGCATTCCTCAATTCCCATGATCCCTCTTCTTCTCCCTCCCTTTCGAGGTAAAACATGCATTCCCCATTCTATTATGTCCCCTTCTTCTTAGCTCCCTTTCTTGAGGTAAGCAATGCGTGTAATTTCGTGGACTTATTAGAATGGTTTGTATATTAAACTAGTGTATGTATGTTGAACCCTAGGGTGAACAATCTGCTTATCCGGATTGTTCGGTTTCCTTGCGGTGGGGTGGGTAGATTTTAGGAAGTATGTCCTCGATCACACACTTTCACACCTTATGATTTATGTTCTTTGAGTGGGCTCCTATACCGGATCCAACAAACATCTAGGAGAGTGGAGACGATTAGTGGTGTCATTCGAGACCTTTGTGCATCTGATACTCACGAAAGTCTCAACCAGAGTACGCTTTCTCATGACGCTTCACACTTGGTAGTTCTCTACATTTGTGGATGTCGGCATGAGGATTCTATAGCTCTGGTAGCCATTGTGAGGGTGTGAATTAGAACTACATGGGAGGAACCTTTGAAGCTGCCCTAGAACTTAGGATTCCCACCTTTGTAGGACACGAGGGCATACGAATTGTGTGCTGCATGGTAATTTAGGGCATGTCTTCCTCAAAAAGGAGCTTTTTCCGAAAAAAAAACTTTCCAAGAAAATACAAAAATATTTTCATTCTTTCAAATGAACTGATCCTGAATTTTTGAACCTCCATCCTTATGCATCGCTTTCATCATCTCTACATACATCATTCATATCATAATCGCATCATGCCGCATTCATTAAAATTAAATGTTGTAAGCATCTGCATTCACACTGCATCTCATTTGCATTTGCTTGTCGGAGCCCTTGAGTAACCTACCGTCTTGTCATAGGTGCATCAAAATGGAGTTGAGTAGCAAGACTTCGCTCATTTCTCGCTTCCCGATTATGAAGAGGTTGAGATCGGTAGTCCGAGGCGATGTGCAGCAGCCCTTATGGGCCCCATTGAGAGAGAGTCCTTTGATCAAGCATACGGGAATGTTCGTAGATTGCTGCAATTGAACGTTCAAGAGGATGCTCTTATAGCTTTGAGTCAATTCTACGACTCTGATGTGAGGTGTTTCTTCTTCAAGAATTTTCAGTTGTCACCCACATTGGAGGAGTATGAGCAGCTTTGGGGTTCGCCGGATCACATGCTAGGCCTTACCAATATCGAGGGCGTGACTATGCGATGAAAAGCTCGCAACACCGCTCGGGATTAGTGTGGATGAATTGAGGTTGCGAAGTTAAAGAGAAATGGTGTAGCCAGGGTATCCACAAGAGTACTTCGAGGGCCTATTACAATCTTATGCGCATGGCTAAGAAGTGGGGACCGTTCAAATTAGTGCTCGCTCTTACCATATTTGGGGTGGTCCTTTTTCCTCAAAGAGAGATATGTTGATGAAGATGCAATCCGGTGCATTCTTGGCCTTCAAAGACACTCGAGAACCCTATCAATCCGGTGCACTGCTATCCTTGCTAACACGTACCACGCTCTTACTCGCTACAGCCAGTTCCATAAAAAGAAATTATGTCTTTCCTCCCACATTCTCTACGCCTGGTTTATTACCCATGTGATCCACAACCGAACCAATGTTAGGAGCTAATCTCTTATGCCCTAATTTGTGAGGTGGGAGGTCAAAACCGCTATGGAATGGGTTGAGTATTTGAAGAATCTCAATGAACTCCAAACCGGTGGTACACATTTGCTTGTTGGGATGACGGACCAGTGGTAGTGTTCAGTTGTGGAAGCTTTCAGAATGTGCCTCTCATGGGGACTCAGGGGTGTATCAACTACAACCCTTCATTGACCTTGAGGCAGCTCGGTTACCCGATGAGGAACTCACCCTCCGAAAGCATGGTTTGTCCCGCATTTACCTCTATAAGGGGATGCCTAATTGCGCGACTTGCTTCAAGAGTTCAACGATCATGGGAATCAAGTAGTGCGGAAAAGGAGTGAAGAGTTGTCAAAGAGAGTCGATGACATCACTTTCAATCAATGGCTCAAGGAGAAGCTTCAAAATGCAAAATCACCAATTCAAGGATGCTTTCCCTTGGAGAAGAGATACGAGCCTTATGTCCCTACCCATGAAGAGCTAAACGAAGTCAAATCCGCATTAGCGAGCGAGTAAGAGGAAAAGAGGGCACTGCGCAGCTAAGATAGAAGAGATAGCTCTAGAGAAAGAAAAGCTAGAGGAGGAAAACAATGTCAAGATGATCATTTGTGGAAGAAAGCGTCGAGACGATTCAAGAAGGAAGAACAAAGCAAGATAGAAGCCTGAGAGGCATCCGAAGGGGGCAGAGAGGAGCTTCAAAGGTATAAACAAAAGACGAGGAAAGCACTTGAAGAAGCTCAGAGTGGAAGACATTAGCCATGAAATCGGGCGAGAATCACATTTAGTGGCGAGTTGAGAGTCGGTTGAAAAACCTCAAGCAAGAAAAGGTGGCCATTAATGAAACTCTCAAGGAATACCAGCAGGCTTTGAGCTTTGAAAGAGAAATATTTGGTGAATTGAAGAGAGACCTTCGCTGTCTAGAAGATGCCTACAGCAGTCCGAGTAGAGAGCGATGATTGGGAAAACGCTTCCTAGAGTTGATTGGAAAGATCGAAGATCAAGAGGTCATTAGAGAACTCAAGGATGAGATACAGCTGTGGAAGAACAAGTTCTCAAAGCTGTCAGGGCTGGCCCGTCAAGCTATGCTGGGAATCCCCAAGAATCTGAGGTCAGCTGAGGCCGGGATGCACTTCTTCAATACCACTTTGAAGTGTATCGGTTTGTGGAGTCTTTGCAGAGCGTTGATCCGCAATTCAAAGAGCAATCTCAAAGTGCAAGTGCAAGCAAGAAGAGGAAGAGAGTTGGGGAGCTTGGAGCTATTTGTATTTGAGTTGCCTATTTGTATTTTTGATTTAAGAGTTTGTTTCGAGCTTTGTATTCAAGAATATTGTACTGCTCTCTTTATGAACATTGTAACGTCTTTTCCCTTTAATGAAAATTGGTGAAGCTTTGAAATCTTGATGAACGAAGTGTGCTATTTCGATTCCTTGTTTACTTCAATTCGTAAACCAAAAAGTTTACTGTAGCGTATGACAAGGCAAGGTATCCCGCGGTTCCCGGCATCAAGCAAACATTGTGCATGCATTCATACATTCATTCATAAAATTATTTTGTTTCTTATGCAATAAATGTCTGAATAAACAGAAAAGGCACGCTGGTTCTCCGTCACCGATACTTCACCCGATCGCAAGCCAAGGCTAATGGCTCACTACGTAAGCAGTGGAGGTTGAAATTGAGAGTAACCCGAACAAGAAGATATGGGTGTACAAATTCTGAATCCCGAGCAGTTGGCTCGGAAAACCAGACTCTGAAGGATAAGATGGGTACCATGGAGGCCCAGGTCCATGAAATGATGGTAATGCTGCAAGGTTTGAAGAGTGGGACAACCAAGCCGGGCCGCCGTCGTAGTGGGTCCGTCGATGGGGTCACTTCTTTCGCTCCTCCTCCAAAGTGTCGATGAATCGCTGCAACCACACAGTTCCTCGGGATCCGGGTCGGTCATCCGTGTTCGCTCCGTAAATGAATGTGTCAAGCCGACACCGCACTGCAGACGAGAGATACCCCAGGGTATGCCAGGGTACCGCCGCAACTCGTTAGATCTACTCCGCCGTATAGCCGCACCTAATCAAATTCCATCGCCACCACACTGGGAACTCACGGAGGATCCCAGAATCAGGCTCCTATCCCTCCTGTCATGCACAATTCCACGCCAGGGTTCACAGCACGACCTCAAAATGCTCCTCAGCCAGGAGGGGGGTATTACTACAGCATGGGGAGTCACCCCCAAGGGCACGCGTTTGAGGGGGCTCAGCCAAATGATCTGATCCGAGCACTAGAAGAAAGAGTGAGAGCTATGGAGGGTACTGGAGTTAGAGCCAAAGAAGCCCGTGAGCTTTGCCTAGTCCCAGATTTGGTTCTACCGCCAAAATTCAAAGCTCCAGAGGTGGACAAGTACAGAGGGATCGGCTGCCCAGAGAGCCACATTACAATGTTCGTCCGAAAAATGGGTCCCTATGCCAATGATGACAAATTACTGATTTATTGCTTCCAGAACAGTTTGGTGGGAGCTCCTCTGGATTGGTATATGAAGTTGCAATCCTCTGAAATCCGCTGTTGGAAAGATTTGTCTGAAGCTTTCATGAAGCAGTATAAGTACAACATGGACATGGCTCCGGATAGGTCGCAGTTGCAGCACATGAGTAAGGGTGAGAAAGAGACTTTCAAAGAATATGCTCAAAAATGGCGAAGCACTGACCGCCTGTGTTCAACCCCTTTGATCGAGAAAGAGATGGTGTACATGTTCTCGGAAACTCGCAAAGCAATCTATTATGACGGTCGATCACAAGTGTCTCAAACCGGTTTTTCTCGACATGATAGTCTTGGGGAAAGACTTGAGCATGGCCTTCAAGCGGGAAGATTTTGAATCACCTTGGTAATGCAGGGAGTTCGGTGGGTCCAACAAACGGAAGAAATACCACCCCATTTCCCTAAAAAGAAAGAGGAGAAACTAATGTCATCTCGTGGGGAAACTCATCTTTTGGTACTCCTCCACCCCAAACTATTCCATTCTCGCCCGGTGCCATCTCAAGAAGGCGATGACCGTCCCAAGACTCAAGATTATCGGTTCAAGAAGCGGACTAGTTTTGATCCAATTCGATGACATATATCGAAATTTGTTTAATCACTTGACCTCCAATAATCGATCAATACTCGACCCATGAAAGTAGTGCGACCACCATTTCCCAGAGGATACAATGCTAATGCCACCTGCAGTTTCCACGAAAATGGGGTCGGTCATGCTGTGGAAGATTGTAAAGCCTTCAAGCATGTAGTGCGAGATTTGATAGATGCTGGTTGGATATCGTTTAAACAGAACCGTCCAAATACAACAATCAATCCATTACCAGGTCACCAGGGAACAGCTACCAATGCTATAGAAAGTGTTGTTGGCAAGTTGCTGAAAAAAGTACAAGAGATCGAGACTCCTCTAAGTGTTATTTATGCTGAGTTATGCCGGGCCAAGGTTGTTAAAAAAGGGTGTTGCCATGAAGAAGGGTGTGCTGACTCTCTGTGTGGGGGAGGTTGTGAAACTTTCAAAATGATCCTGCAAGACCTGTTGGATCGGTATGTGGTCCAGATAGGGACCTACGGTGTGGAAGATGAAGTGTGGACCCTATATTCAGACAGTGGTAGAGAGGCCAAAAAGCCAATTGAAATCTGCGCACACCGCACACGAGATTGGTTCAAGCGAGGGCCCGACCAGTAGTTGATGAAGACACGGTTCCCCTTCTCATGCAAGGAAGAGATAAGTGAAGAGGTATACGATGTCGCCTACAAAAGAAGGACGTTGGGATACTCTAGAGAGCCCAATGGAAAGTTTGATTACTTGGTCGAGATATGATGCTCCTGAAAGTGCTTTAATCCGAATAGAAGATATCCAGCCCACTGGATGGGGTGAGGTAGATGAGCAGTACGACCAAGTGGCTGTCATCAGGGATGGTTCCGAATCTGGAGAAGTGTGGACACCGCACTCGACAATGATAGAGGAATCGGAAGGCCCATTGAGATCCCTTATGATTTCAATCCTAGGTCGATGCGAGCAAATGCTCACCAATAGTGATTGAGGTACCGGCCCGCTTTCGTTATGAGTCAAATAAAGCGGTTCCTCGAAATACACGGCGAATGCTCTCCAAATACTACCACCGTGACCAACATAGCAGGATCAAGTGGGATCACCGAAGTGGAAGGGTGTATGCTCGAGAAACCCTCCCGGCGGAAGCATCCGGGAGGCCGAACAGAGAGGCCGCAAAGATAAAGAGAAAAGAGCCGCAGGTCGCTCGAGAAAAAGTAATGAGAAAAAGAAGCCAATGAATTCTTGAAGTTTGTCCGCAAAGCGATTACAGAGTAGTTGATCGGTTGAAACAGACGCCTCAAAGATATCCATGCTATCACCGTTGCTCGATTCGGGAAGCACACGTAACGACCTTGATGAAAGTGCTCACCGAGGCTCACGTTGCGAGAGGACATTCCGGTGAATCATTTTGATGGAATTGTCGGGAGTGTGGTAGCCGCAAATCACCTAACTTTGGCCGATGATGAGTTGCCTTGGCGGAAAAGAACATAATCAAGCTCTTCATATCTCGAAGAAAGTGTGGGGACTATGTCTTTGGCGAGTAACCGATTGACAACGGGTCTTCACTGAACGTAATGCCAAAGTCAACCATGGACAAGCTAGATGTTGATTGTTCTTATATGAAACCAAGTTCGACGCTGGTGCGAGCATTTGATGGGTCCAAAAAGGAAGTGCTAGGAGAAATGGAATTTCCTATCCGATTGGTCCTGAAGTTTTCTGTATCAATTTCCAAATCATGGACATCACCTCCTCATATAGCTGTTTGCTAGGAAGGCCCTGGATCCACATGGCTGGGGCAATTCCTTCTTCTCTACACCAACGGGTCAAATTCATGGTGAATGACAAGGTGGTCGTAGTATTCGGTGAGGAAGAGACTCTGGTTAATAAGCCATCAGAGTTCAAATATGTAGAAGCTCGGCCAAGAGTCGTTGGAAACAGCTTTTCAGTCTTTAGAGATTGCCAATGCGGTGTTTGGGAAGACCAAAGAGGAGGAGATGGTTGCCAAAATTATGATAGCCCAAGGGTACAAGGCTGGTGGTGTGTGAAATAAGCATGTGCAAGTATACACAGTCACAAACAAGTAATAAAGAGTAAGTAAAGATCGTTCCCACGAGGATTGACTAATTTTTAATGTGTTTGTTTAGCATAGGTAAACTAGTGTGTCTACAACTATTCAGAGATTTGTGGTTGGTTTTTGGAATATAGAAAAACAGAATTTAAATATTGTAGAGGATGTAATTTAAGAGAGAGTTGAGATGCTTTTACCATATGAGTTCCTTGTGAGAATGTTGTCTTTGTCTTTCGGTGCTTGAGCACTGGTGCTTGATCACTTAGTGTAGATACATCAGTTAAGGGTGGTGCACAAGCTCAATAAACCCTTGTTTTTTGCGAGAAAGGGCAAGTATGTCAAACTCCTCGCCTCCTTTCAAGTGGTTCAAGTTGCTAAATACTTTCCTTAGTAAAACCCCACACATGAACAAAGACTATGCTAATTACTTTTGAATTAGCATGGAATTACCAAGTCGACTTTGTGGAAAACAAATTTCTCATCAAAGACTTAAATAAACACTTGCCTTTGCTTCTAGTTCTTGAGATCTAGTTGTAAGTCAATCTCTTGTAAATACAACTCCCCTTGTTCTAAGTTAACCTTAAAACAAGTTTAATTCAAGTACAAGAACTAGTAAGTGAGGCACCCTTTTGGACAACACAATAGTTCTCACGAGTTCATCATATGACTAGAGCATCCCAACTAAGGAATTTAGCTCATCATCGTCCACATAAAGTAATTAAACAAAGCAAGTAAAGAAAGCATTGTAAATAACTTGGAAATGTAAATTGCTTAAAAGTAAATTGCTTGAATGGACAAGTCTTGCAAGAAAGTAAATTGCTTGATTGGACAAGTCTTGCAAGAAATTAAATAACAAGAAAGTAAATAAAGAGTAAGATGAAGAACATGAAATAAGAACTTAATATTAATGAAGAACACTTGATTCTCAACTAGGAAGAAGTGAAGAATAGAGATGTCAATTCCTTCTTACCTTCCTCTTAAGTTTAGAGTAATCAAAGTGAAGTAAAAAGACTTGGAAATAAAATGAAGAACAAGATGAACTTTAATCTAAAACTACTATTGTATCTATATGGTAATCTATATATTTTTCTTATATTTATTTTACAAGAGATGAAAGAGTCCTATTTATAGAAGTAGGAGATTTCCTTCCATGGAGGGTTTTCTTTGTCTTCAAGTATTTGACTTCTTTGCTTGCTTGTGAAGTTTTCTTTGACCATCATGTGACTTATCCTAGTTATTTTGCAGGTGTCAATTGTTGTCACTTTGAATGGGAAACATTCCTTTGAGTGGGAAACATTCCTTTTGAAGGGGTCCAATTAGTTGATGACATTTGGCTTGGTGTAATGATGATGTTTGTTGTTTTTATCCCATAGATGACTTCTTTGGTAACTTGATAATTGATTCCATGTGATCAGAGCGAGCTAGTAGGAGGCCAAAGCAAGGCTCATTAGAACGAAATCAAATTGAGGTGCTTCCAATGTGGGGTCTTGTGCTACTTGCTTCATTTGCATGCTTCAACTGATGCTTTGGTGCTTAAGCACTCGATGCTTAAGCACTTAATGCAAAATCACAGATCTGCAAAAGTACTCAACAAACATATCAAACATACCAATTTGTATATAAATTGAACTTCTATCTCCTTGATAATGTATTTTATGATTTTCATCTCTTTTTATTGTATTTACAAGTTTATTGCATTGGTTTCAAACATTTATCTAAGTAAAGACTATGAATAACTCTATATAAAATAGAGTTATCGGTGGTTCGCTTGGGAAAGGCTGGTCAAGGGATTCTAGCTCCTATCCAATGAAGGAAAACAAAGACCGTTTCGGGCCAGGATACACCCAAGTAAGGAGGAAAGCGGATAAGGCGGATGAGCGAAAGCGCCGATGGTTGGCCAAATCAGAGGCGAAGATCCATGGCCCCAGAGGATCCCAATTTGCGACATTAGTCGAGTTTTGTGAGTCTTGGCTTGTAGGATCCCAATCAAGTTCTTTGTCATCGAGATGTTTCAATCCGAAGAAAGCGGCGAGGCGAGTCCGTCGCTGCTGCGTGTATCGGTGAAGAAAGTTAAAGAATTGGAAGACTCGGCGATTCTCCCGTGACTCTTAATTTAAAGTAATCATTTGTAATGCAACCCCGTGGCTCGCCAAGGCCATAGGACCGATTGTTAGGGGCACACGTGTTTTTATTTTCAAAATTATCATCATCAATAAAAAGCGCTTGTTTTGAATTCCTCAATCAATAAAAATCAATTTCTCTTCATTGCATGAGTCTTTCTCGCTTTATTTGTCTGTTTGTTTTCTTGTTTCGCCTTTCATTCTCGCTTTTTCGCCGGCAAAATGCAGATCCACAAAGAATGGTCTCACGAAAATGACAAAGTGTCGATGATCCACCTTTTGACTTTGATCACCCCGCCAATCAGCCGAGGGGATGTTGAAGAAGACTGGAAACTCCTCCGTAACTTTTGAGGTTAATGAAACAAGAAGAAAGGGTAATCCAGCCACGAAGAGTCCATCAAGTGATCAACTTGGGTACAAAGAGAGGATAAGAAAGAGGTCAAAGTAGGCACCACCATGAACGAAGAAGCCCGCATAAAGTTAGTTCGGTTGTTGCGGGATTACGTGGATGTGTTTGCATGGTCGTATCGAGGATATGCCAGGTTGGACACCGACATTGTGGTACACAAGCTACCGGTCAAGCCCGAATGCCCACTGCCAAACGTAAATTGAGGAGGATGAAACCGAGAGATGTCCTCAAAATCGAGAGACGAAGTAAAGAAGCAATTCGATGCGGATTCTGGCGGTGGCCAAATACCGCAATGGGTTGCCAACATTGTCCCAGTTCCCAAAAAGATGGAAAGGTCCGAATGTGTGTCGACAGGGATCGAATCGTGCTAGCCCTAAGGATGACTTCCTTTGCCTCACATTGATGTTTTAGTAGACGAAGATACCAAAGACTCGTTATTTTCCTTCATGGATGGATACTCGGGATATAATCGGATCAAGATGGACCCCGAGGACATGGAAAAGACAACTTTCATAACGCTTTGGGAACATTCATTTTATAAGGTCATGCCATTCGGATTGAAGAATCTTTGGCGCAACCTATCGAGAGGGCCATGGTTACCTTATTCCATGATATGATGCATAAAGAGATTGAAGTTTATGTCGATGACATGATCGCAAAATCTAAAACCGACAAAGAACATATTGTCAATCTGCGGAAGCTCTTTGAACGGTTGAGGAAATATAAACTCAAGCTAAACCAAACCAAGTGCACGTTTGGGGTGAGGTCGGGGAAGTTGTTAGGCTTCATTGTCACCAAAAGGAATTGAGGTGGATCCGGACAAAGTAAAAGCCATCCTCGAAATGCGGTGGATCAAACGGAGAAAGAAATCGTGGTTTCCTCGGAAGGTTGAATTACATCTCTCGATTCATCTTCCAGTTGGATCGCTACTTGTGAGCCAATTTTCAAATTGCTATGCAAAAGTCAAGAGCCGAAGTGGAATGATCGATGTGTCAAGCGACCCGAGAAAATCAAGGTGTACTTGCAAAATCCACGATCTTAATGCCACACTGTGGCGGCAAAGCCGCTTCATCTTATACCTTACGGTGCTAGACAATTCAATGGGGTGTGTGTTGGGTCAAGCATGATGAATCGGAAAAAGAGCATGCAATATACTACCTAAGCAAAAAGTTCATCGATTGTGAGACAAGGTATTCTATCTTTGGAAAAGACACTGTTGTGCTTTAGTTTGGGCCGCTCATCGTTTAAGCGCAAGACATTTGAGTCATACAACTTGGTTGGTTTCAAAAATGGATCCAATCAAGTACATATTTGAGAAGCCGCTCGCAGGCGTATTGCCGATGGCGGATGCAATTATCGAATACGATATCTCGTATGTCACCAAAAGGCGATTAAAGGTAGTACACTCATTGAATATTTGGCATGTCACCGATTCAGATTACCCGACCAATGCGGCATGATTTTTCCGATGAAGACATCATGGCACTATTCGACGAGGAAGTCCCACGAAAGTGAAAGATGGAGAATGATATTTGATGGTGCGTCAAATGTGTGGGGACACTGGTAGTGAGGCGGTGTTAATCTCCCGATAATCGCTTCATTCTGTCCTTTCGCAAGGCTAAGCTTCTATGTCACAAATAACATAGCAGAATACGAAGCATGCATCCTAGGTATTCAAGCAGCCCTAGAGTGGAAAGTTAAAAGGCTAGATGTATACGGGGATTCAGCTCTAGTTATTTATCAAGCAAGAGGCGATTGGGAGACAAGAGATCCTAAAGCGATTCCTTATTGTGATTACCTGCAAGAGTTGATGAAGTCCTTTGATGAGATCACCTTCCAGCATATCCCTCGAGGTGAAAATCAGCTGGCCGATGCATTAGCAACATTGTCTTCCATGTTCAATGTTAGCTGTGACAAGAGCTTGACTAAGATCGAATTCAAAGACCGGAGCTCGCTCACGCATCACTCTTGCATGGCAATAGATGAAGAAGTCGACGAGAAGCCTTGGTATCATGACATCAAGCAAGACATCACTAGTCGTGAATACCCACAGGGCATCGAGAAAATGACAAGAGAACTCTCGTAAGGTTGTCAAGGAATTTCTTCTTGAGTGGTGAGGTTCTTTACAAGAGAAACTACGATATGGTTCTCCTAAGGTGTGTTGCCAAAGAAGAAAGTCGAGAGAATCATGAGAGATGTGCATGAAGGCTCGTTCGGAACCCATTCAAGTGGGCACACCATGGCTAGAAAAATCCTAAGAGGCGGGTTATTACATCGGCTCCGGATGGAATCGATCATTATAGCCGTAAGGAAATGCCACAAATGCCGATCTATGCCGATCATATCCATGTGCCACCGCCAAACTAAATGTTTTGATCGCATCTTGGCCGTTTTCCATGTGGGGCATGGACGCCATAGGTCCAATTGAGCCCAAAGCGCCAAACGGGCATCGCTTCATTCGGTTGCAATTGATTACTTTACAAGTGGGTTGAAGCCGCTTCATACTCCGATATAACGATTCGGTGGTTGCTAAGTTTGTGAAGAAAGATCTGATTTGCCGATATGGTCTACCTGACAAGATCATCACCGATAACGGTAGCAATTTGAATAGCAAAATGATGAAGGACTTGTGCAAGGAATTCAAAATTCAGCACCATAATTCCTCTCCTTATCGCCCAAAAATGAATGGGGCAGTTGAAGCAGCCAACAAGAATATCAAGAAAATAGTGCAGAAAATGGTGGTAACTTACAAGGATTGGCATGAGATGCTTCCCTTTGCTTTGCATGGCTACCAGATTTACTTGGGCGCACATCGACTGGGGCAACCCCTTTTTCCTTGGTGTATGGATCAGAAGCAGTACTTCCCATTGAGGTTGAGATACCCTCCCTGCGGGTTCTGATGGAAACTAAACTGGAGGAAGCAGAGTGGATACAGGCTCGCCTGGATCAATTAAACCTCATTGAAGAAAAAAGGATTGCAGCTCTGTGTCATGGGCAATTGTACCAACAAAGAATGAGAACCGCTTTCGGACAGAAAGTCCGGCGCGTGAGTTTAATGAAGGAGATTTAGTACTCAAAAAGATATCGCCTATTGAGTGACTCAGGGAAGTGGGCACCCACTTATGACGGCCGTATGTAGTCAAAAAAGCTTTTTTACGGAGGAGCGATACTCACCAACATGGATGGCGAAGACCTCAAAACCCAGTCAATTGGACTCGATAAAGAAGTATTATGCCCGAAAGAAATAAACGAAAAAGAGAAAGACAAGCCAAGTAAGAACTAGCTCGCTAGGTTGAAAAACCCGCAGGCGGCGCTAGGCAAAATCAGAGCGACCGGTGGATTGAAAACCCGCAAAGAGGCGATCCAGCAAAAATTAGGGTCAGAAAACTTGAGCATGAAAAGTAAAGAAAGGCATACAACTTCCCTGAAGACTTGAATGAGGGAGTGATCAAGGTCAAGGACACAAATGTCAAGATCGCCCACGAGAGACGGACGATCGAGTCGATTTCTCTCTTATTTTTGTGTCTTTTTGTAGTTTTAAAATTCTCAAATGTACTGAACAGTCGACGTAACATTCTGTACGATCGGCTTCCATATCAATAAAGCTCAACTTTTCTCATATCGTGATTGTTGATATTTCGCTTTTTACGCTCAAAATAAGCGTTTTTATGATGATGGTGATATCGAATCGTAAAACATGTGCATACATCATAGAGCATTACAAATCATTGCGAAATCTTTAAAAGCCATGGGAAATAAGCAAATTCCTAAAGATAATTAATCTTACAAAAAGTTGCATTCACAAACCGCTCGGATGGCGAACTGAGAGAGCACGCGCGCGTTCGGTTCACAAGCCTCGCAGATTTCCCTCGGCTTTTCGGTCTCATACCAGAGTATCGGAAGTCGGTTGAACGGTAAAAAATAAGCCTTGTCAAAAAGCAAAAATGAACGGTCAGGGAAAAGAGAGCTGATCGGGAAAAAAAAAAAAAAACATGAAAAAACAAATAACCAGAAAACAGAAAGCTGGTCAGAAAACAATCAGAAAAGAATCAAAAACAAAGGAAAACAAATTTCCCCACATGCATCATCACATCAAAATCATAGCATTGCATGCACTCGCATAACATACTCTCGCATAACATGCCTTTGCATAACATGCACCCATGCTTCATGCATCATTCCTTGCATCAGCCCGACATATGCAGCACCTCAATTCAATACGCCGGCGACGGTCACCTCAATCATCAATCATCAGATTTGCAAATCCCTTCAGACGTGCATCCGCCAGACTAAGGCGCCCCTTCAGATCCGTCGTTATCGAGCATCGCGAATCATCGGACCCGAGGTCCTTCGGCTTTAGTTCAAATCAACACCCAGCGGCGACTTTGAACTCGACCTTCATCCCGCCAAGTCATCACGAGCATGACGGATCGGCCCCCGCACTTCGCGCCCTTCGCACTCATGTGCGGTGTAAAGCATAGTGCAAGTCCATCAAGGTAAAATGTATCGGCCTCCACAACTTGATACGAGAACCTCGAGCCGCCGAGTAGGCCACCTTTGAGCCAGCGTTCTTCAGAACCCAAGTGTTCCTTCAGCGCCCAAGTGTTCCTTCAGAGTCCAAGTACTCCTTCAGAGCCGCAGACGCTCCTTCAGAACCCAGGTGTTCCTTCAGAGTGACGAGCGCTCCTTCATCACCGCACTTTTTGTTACTTTCTTCCCACGTAGGTGCGGCTTATCAAAGGACGGTACCTTCTCTCTCGTTTCTATTTATTGTTTTACTTCTTGCCGCTTACGCCACCCGAGAGTCGGCGCCAATTTGTTTCTGCTTTGTTAGCTTCATCGAGGTTAGCACCACATTCATTACAGGCCGTTTTCGGCTAATATCCATTCACCCAAAAAAGAAAATTCGGGTTTTTCCTAAGTTGACAAAATCGGTATAATTTCTGAATTCTTTATCTCTATTTTGCCACGGAATATGTTTCGCCAATTCATATTCCTTGTTAAAATCTAGATAAAGAGAGGGCAAATTGTCATACCCCAATTTTGTCCGCTTTAAGTCGACACCCTAACTTTCAACCAAAAATAAATAAATTAAGGCTTGGCATGCATTTTAGGGTTTTAAAGTCATCCAAGGGTTTTTAGGATCATGTTTAGGATAAAAATGCATTTTTGAGCAAAGTAGGACTTTTTAGGGTAAAGGGCATTTTGGTCATTTTTCACAACAGGATGATTTTTCTCGTTAAAAATATACATCCACAAAAATATATTTTATTCTATCCAAAATAATTTTTGCATAATTTTTGAGGAGAAATTCCTAGTCCAAAATAATTAAACATGCATTTTTCCTATTTTTAGTGCATAAAAATGCCAAAAGACCATTAAAAATCCCCAATTAATTAAGTGACAATTTTGATTGTCTAGAGCAATTAGGAGACTATGTCATGGTGTCCAAAAATATGTAACATGTTTCAATAGGTGCATTTTCATTTTTACATGCCCAAAAGTTTCAAAATTCAAAAATAAAAGGAGGAAGTGTCCTCAATAAGACAAAAGACCAAAAATAAGCATTTTTTTTATTTTTCCTTCCCATTTTTCTGCATGTTGCGCAGCCCTCCTCTCTCTTTCTCTCTCAAGAAGCTTCTACACACTCCATTTCTTACTCACCAAGTTTTAATTTGATCATATCCTCAATGTTGCCCTTTTTGGTAAATTAACCCATACACTTACACTAACCTTTCCACCAAAAAACCTCATCTTACCTTTTTGAGAACATTCCCTCACCAAAATACCCTTAACCCTATTTTACAAAAATTATCATTCCCAAATTAGATTTTTTGTTCATAAATTTCCTTTTTTCCTCCTTTTATGCGCCACCTTCACCCATTTCTCTCACACACTTGTGTTTTCTAAATACCCTTGATCCATGTGACCAACAATCTTAACCATCCATTCAAAATTAAGATCCAATCCTAGAGCCCAATCAAAGCAAAAAGTCCTAAATACCCTAAAGCCTCAAAATCCCTATAAATAGCTCACACCTTCTCTCTTCACTAATCTTTGGCTATCATTCTCACCTTCAAGAAAACCAAGCATCATACCTCTCCTCCTCTCCACCCTCTAGGGCGAAGCCTTCTCCTCCTTCCCCTCCTCCACTACTTCACCTTCCTCCACCAAAACACCTTTAATTCACCTCTCACACCCTTAACCTTCCTTCCTTCACTCAAGGAGTTCATCACACCATCCTTATCTCCTTCCTTCCCTTGCAAGGCCGAAGCCCTCTTGCATTTTCTCTCCTCCATTTCTTCAACTTTCTCTTCCATCTTAGAGAAAAGGTAAAATCCATAACCCTCTTTGCATCATCTCCAAATATTTTGCATTGAAGCTCATTTTCTTTCCTCATTCCTTTCGTGATAGCATCATCTTTTCAATGTAGTTTGTTGTGGTTGAGGGTGAGATTTGTTGTCTCACCCTAAAATAAGTGGATTAGTGTTGTTTTCATGTTAATTTTTGAGTTTTCTTGTTAAATAAAATAGAGCAAGGTTTCGCATATACATGATTAAAATGTCTTCAAAATTGATTTTGTTGTTTCTTTGTTTAAATCTTGTTGTTGGTATTTTTCTTTAGTAAGTTGTTGAGGATTTGGCTCTATGATTCCTACTAGTGCCAAGTGCACTTTGATCTTAGTAGTGAAGAGAGCTAGAAATGACTTTTGTTTAATATATTGGTTTATGTACTCATTATTTCTTGTGTTTTAATTTACCTTTTGTTTATTGATGATCTTGCAAAGTGATTCTCACTACATGCCTAGTGCATTTTATTCAAGTGGTGAAGATTGCAAGAAAGGATTCAATCTATTTCATAGTTTAATAGTTTATGTGTTCTTATGGTTTAGCTATATTGTTGTCTAGTTAATGATGATCTTGCAAAGTGATTCTCACTACATGCCTAGTGCATTTTATTCAAGTGGTGAAGATTGCAAGAAAGGATTCAATCTATTTCATAGTTTAATAGTTTATGTGTCTTTATGATTTAGCTATATTGTTGTTTAGTTAATGATGATCTTGCAAAGTGATTCTCACTACATGCCTAGTGCATTTTATTCAAGTGGTGAAGATTGCAAGAAAGGATTCAATCTATTTCATAGTTTAATAGTTTATGTGTTCTTGTGGACTAGTTATATTGTTGTCCATTTGTTGATGATCTTGCAAAGTGATTCTCACTACATGCCTAGTGCATTTCATTCAAGGTGGCGAAGATTGCAAGAAGTGATTCAACCTTGTATAAATTGTCATTCCATTCTCTACTTTATCTTTTAAATAGTTCTTGTGAATTAATCATAGTTTTGCTTAATGTTCAAAGTTTCTTTGCATACTTGGTTTAGGCCATGAGCCCATCTCATTGAATAAAATTCCCTATTGCATATTCTATAGTGTTAGGGTTTTGATTTTTTGGTTTTGGTTCCCTAATGTGTGTTCTTGGGACTAGGGTTTTAGGTTTTGAGGTTTAAGTCACTATTTTGTTTTCTTGAACTTTTAGGTTGAATAATAATGCCTTGCTAGATGCACATTTGGCAATTTCATATGTTAGCTTAGATTTTTGCCTACATGTTCATGCATTCATTTACATCTATATCTTTTGCATTTTCATGCTCTCTTAAATAATGTTTTGCATTCCATAATTGCATACTCTTGCACTCACATACTTGTATCATGGTGCATCCAATTGTTCATAGCAAATTGTAAATACTCTTTTGATTGCTTTGCTTGTGTCCCAATGGTTGTTTTGGGTTTTGACTTGGAAGAAGAATTTGAAATGTTATATTTCTTTTCAAGCTTGAAATCCTATGTTTTTTCAAATAAGAAAACCTAAGGCATTTTTCTAAATAAAAATCATTAACCATCACTCGAAGCCGTTGCTTGTTTGATCGTTAATGAGGAGCTACTAGTGGTAGTCACTCAAGCCTTTGCTTGTTTGGCTATCATGAAAACTCCCACACATTAAATAAACAACAACAAAAACAACTAACTCAAACTTCCAAAATAACATGAGCTATTAGCTCACCACCTTTTTCAAAACTATTTTCAAAAGAATAATACGACGTTGTCGCTTGTAATCACTCGAAGCCGTTGCTTGTTTGATTACCGGCTCCAACTCTTTTTTCGAGTTAATACCGAATGCCACTCAAGCCTTTGCTTGTTTGGTATTCGCGAACACTCGAGTCTTATTTCAAAAACTCCAAAAGCACTTTCAAAATCACAAAGCCGCTTTCACACGCAAAAACAAGAACTACGTTGCTTTGATCCTCGCCGGTGAGGGTACGTGAGGACCCAGGTTCATGTCCCGTCAAGCACATCTTTAAAAACCCATAAAAACAAGAACTACGTTGCTTTGATCCTCGGCCCGGTGAGGGCACGTAGGACCGGTTCTGTCCGTCAAGCACGCTTTTCAAAAATCTTTGTCTTGTTCCGCTTTTCAAAGATACCAAAACATCTCTTTTTCCGTTTTCAATAAAGTGATTTCTCAAAAAGAAAAGAAAATAAATAGAACAACGTATTTCAAATCAAACATTTCAAAACCACATCAAATTAATGGTTCCCTTTCGGTAGAAAAGGCGCGTGAAGTGCTAATACCTTTCCCATGCGCAACCGAACCCCGAACCTACATCTCTAAGTTTTGAAAGACCACCCGCTTTCAAAAAGGTTTTTTCAATGTTTTCCTAAAATAAAATATTGGTGGCGGCTCTCATCGATTTTCAAACGTTGTCAAACTGAAAAGTCCCAAACCGGATTTTTCGGGGCGCAACAAACTTACCAACCCCTCAAGTCAATTAAAGGACAAGTGGTCGCTGATTTTATAGTAGACCATTCTGTTGTCGAATGTGAAATACATTCGTTAGACATACGCCCTGGAGATTATACTGATGGCTCAAGCCATAAAAATGGAGCGGTATTGGAATTTTGATTATCTCGCCGGAAAATACTCCGACGAAGTATAAATTTAAAATTCGAGACTCTTGCTCAAATAATGAGGCTGAGTATGAGGCTTTAATAGTAGGCCTTAAAATTTTGCTCGAATTGGGGGCAAGCTATGTCGAAATAAAAGGTGATTCTCAACTGGTGGTCAAACAATTGACAAAAGAATACAAATGCATTAATGAACACCTAATTAAATATTTCGTTATTGCCAATACGTTGCTAAAAAGGTTTACGCTCGTTCACCTAGAACATTTACCGTGAATTGAAAATCACGTGGCAAATGAATCGCACAAATTGCTTAGGTTACAAAGTATCGAAGCAAAGCCTAGAAGAGCTAATTGAGATAAAAGATAAATTAATCTCGTAAGACTCTCTCCATAATACTCCTTCGACGTTATTGTCAACACCAAAAATTGGGGGCAATAAATACAAATGAAGTCTTGGCGTAAAAACGTCACATTTTTGACGATATTGACTTAGCGTAAATTTTTGCTATTGACAATATGGTTGATGATGATTGGCGAAAACCCATTGTAGAGTATTTCTGAGAATCCTACAGGGACACTAACAAAAAGTAAAGTCTGAGCTCTAAGCTATGTGTTAATTGGAAACGAATTGTACAAGCAAACTCCTGAAGGGGTACTACTAAAATGTCTTAGTGAAAACGAGGCATATTTGTCAGTTTCGGATACACATAGTGGAGCATGTGGCTCACATCAAGTTGGCCACAAAATGAAATGGTTGTTATTTCGACAAGGAATGTATTGGCCAACTATGCTGAAAGATTGTATAGAATTTGCCAAAGGTTGCCAAGAATGCCAAAAACATGCTGGAATACAACATGTGCCGCAATTGAGTTGCATTCTATAGTGAAACCTTGGCCATCAGGGGTTGGGCTTTAGATGTGATTGGAGAAATAAAACCAACTTCGTCGAAAGGCCACAGATACATTCTAGTAGGGATTGATTACTTTACTAAATGGGTAGAGGCAATACCTTTAGCCAATGTAGATCAAGAAGCAGTGATAAGGTTTATTCAAAATCATATCATTTATAGATATGGAATTCCGAAACCATTACTACGGATCAGCTGTACCGCTTTCACCGGTCGAAAAATGGTAGATTTCATTTCTTGAAATTGGTTTCAAGTTATTGACTTCGACACCATACTATGCACAAGCCAATGGCCAAGTAGAGGCTGCCAATAAAATCATTATTAATTTGATTAAAAAGCACGTGGGACGTAAGCCTAGAAGTTGGCACGATTCTCTTGACCAAGTGTTATGGGCTTGTCGAACTTCACCTAAAGAGTCTATAAATACCACTCCCTACAAAGTTAACATTTGGGCATGATGCGTGTGTTACTGCCGAGATTTGTTTACAATCAACAAGGATTCAAAAACAATGTGAAATCCCTTTTGATCATTATTGGAATATGATGATTGATGAATTAGTTGATGTGGACGAAGAGAGGTTGTTAGCTTTAGAGATGCTTATTCGACAGAAAGAAAGAGTAGCTAAAGCTTACAATAAAAAGGTTAAGTTAAAAACCTTTGAGGAAGGGAGTTAGTGTGGAAAGTCCTATTACCTATGGATAAAAAGATAGAGTTTTAGGCAAATGGTCACTAGGGTGGGAAGGCCCATTTCGCGTATTGCGTTGCTTTTCGAATGGCGCTTATGAAATCGAAGAGTTAGGTGACGAAAATAGGACCTTTAGAATAAATGGCAAGTATTTAAAACGATACAAGCCAACGTTAACTGAGATAAAGATTGAGCAATTATAAGTAAACCAAAGTTGTTCATAAATGGCAATGTATAAAGAAATTGTTAAAGTTACATGACCATTTTTAGAATGCTAAGCTATTACAGTCTTAGAAGGTCGACAAGGTAGCCTTATGCTCTCCATAATACTAACACTTAGAGAAATAGAGGTGTCGAGAAGGTACAGCTCTTTGTCGAGGTCGGCGAGAATAGCTTGGTGCTTGTCAATCTTCTCCAAGTGCTCTATAGCTGCCATTGCTTTGGTAGTTTTGGTGGACGAAGAAGCAGCACTCATGCGTTCGACGATCGAGCCCTTCCGATGCTTAGCATTAGACAATTTGAGTTGAAGGGTCTTTATCTCTTCATCATCGCGCGCAATCTCGCATCCCATTCAGCGATTGCTTTCTCATCATTAGTCGCTTGGGTCTCAAGAGCTTCGATGTCGCCTTGATCGGCCTTAAGAGAGGCGAGTTCCACCTCGCAGAGTTGAGTCTCTTGAACCTTGCGCTTAGAGGTGGTCGCACCGTTGGTTGATCAAAAGAGAAAGTTGCTCAAAAAATAGGGCCAAATTCCATGAAGAACGAAAGGACATTTTGAGGAGGGTCTAGTCGGTGATCTTCTCGAATGAGGGATTTTACCTCAAGATACACAGATGAGTCATTCTCAATGGTTGCCACCAAGTCCCCTTCTAACACCTTCGTCTTCAATCGCAAAGCAAAGCTTTCGACCGTCTCTTGGTTGATAGAACTTAGAGAGTTGTTCGAGGAATCGCAAACCAAACGGCTCGACGAGCTCTTGAGGCTTAACATAATCTTCAAAGTCGCCAAGGATCCGTCTTCTTTAGCTCTCACCAATTCTTGATCGATGTGTATTGTTGGATGACTCTTTGGCGTGAAGCACCTTGATCTGCAGCCTACCTCTACTCTAGGCTCCTCCGGTTCTTGATCGACCACATTTGCTTCGTGAATTTCGACGAGGCGCCACTACTACTTCTGGTCCTTCGCTTGTTGGAATGGTAAGTTCGGCTCGAGCAGTTTCTCCAACAACGATCTCCGGTTCGACGACGCAAGAGTTGGAATAGCCTCCTCCATAACAGAGCATTCTCTTCGACGATCGCCTCTTGTTCGACATTTCCAAAGACTTGGCGCAAACTCCTCGAAAATGGGAATTTTGTGGTTCTCCAATGCTTGGAAAATTTCTTCAGTTAGATTGCACCTCGAGGAGATGAAGGAAAAGGGAGCATAGGGATTGACGACTCTAGATCGCCGGCCTCAACCATAGACCGAACTTCGTAATTGTTCACGAAAGCAGTCCACCCACCTATGCACGCTGAAGGTATATCGCTTAAGTTAAGGATTGGAAAGGCGTAGACCGAATAAGTCTAATCTAATGTCGAAAGGAGTTTACCTCTTGTACCTTAAGTCTCTTGATTGGAGGAGAAGAAGGTGGTTCAGAGCCTCATCAATAATGATGCCTTGAGCTGCCCTTTGAATCTCGGGAAGATTTCTTTTCTTCGACCGAGTGAGAGGGGATGTTATCATCACTTTCAGTGTCCTGCAAAAAGAATTCGGGTTATGACAGGAAAGTGAATGACAAAGGGAAGAGAAATTTCGACGGATTAACAAGGCAAGAGTATAGTACCTCATCTTCAGGGAGGACCATTTTCCTTTTAGCTTTGGTCCACTGAGGGGATTTTGCAGGTTGTTTTCCAAATGAAGGTTTTCGACATAAGTAAAAGTCGCAATCAAAAATAACTGGAAAGCGAATAAATGGCAACATACCTTCTTTAGGACAATGTCCGAGTGGATCTCGCGCCCACTATTTTCTTGGTTCTTTGGAGGAGATTTTTCTGTGATAGCCTTGCCTACTTTGGTCTTCAGCTTGGGTGCAGGTTGACCTGACGTCGAAAACATTGGTAAGAAAACAGAAATAAAACTAAGTTACAGATGTTTAAGACTCAGAAAGATGTGGATATCAAGAAGTAAATACCTGGGTTGTTTGAAGGGAAGGCTGCCACCAATTTCTTCATAATGTTTTCTGCAAAGGCATCACTAGCCTCCCAAAGCAAGAAGTGGTATAGTAACTAGTCCACCATTCATGAAATTCCTTAGTGCATGAGAATCTAGGGTTGAATCTGAGAGGTTCGAAATTCAAGGCCCTATAGTGGAATTTCTTGAAGGCATGTTTGTAGGCTACCGCTGTTTCTGGATTCGAAAATTCTCGCCTATGAAAACACACCGGCGCAGGTCGAATCTGACAAAGGCCAAACTGTCTGGCAGAATAACTTGGGAAGTATCTCTTAATTCCGAAGCTATTTTTAGCTTTGCCAGGGGTAAGTCTGGTAGAAAGAATAGCAGGAGAGAGGTAGGCTTGCCGATTTGGGTAATCTCCTCACTGTTTCGATGGAAGAAGAAGAAGGAAATGGTTGTCGAAACCAAGTTGGACCGAAAGGCCTTTGCACAAAAGGAGCCATAGAGTCTACGTAAACTTGTGCACTTCAGAACATGTCGAAGTGAATTTCAAAGACTCTTACGGAGGAATATTTATCCGCTTGGTTTTGGTGAGCTAGTCGAATCCCTTCATCCTCCTAGACTTTAAGGTTGAGTGAGCAGACTTAGGGATATACTGCACCTAGTCGAGAGACTCAAAAGTGGCTAGCGACCACAATTGCAATAGCCACAAGGGCCAGAGGCCAAGAACTTGTTGGTGGGTTCGTCTTCTTTCGGTTCTAGAACGGCATTGTCAAGCTCGATAGAGAGAACCCAACAACGCTTTAGCAAGGTTAATGTCTTCTTTCTCGTGGAGTTGGGTCAAAGTGGAATATAAGTTTTAGAAACCAGAGTGAACGGGTGCAGAAAACAAAAAGGGATAACCAAAGGGTTAAGAAGGCTACGTGTTCTTTAGCAGACACTGTGTCATTGTCACGTTTATGGTGTTCTGTGATGTAAGGAGCAAAAGTGGCATTATTGAAAGTGAATGGGTATACATAATCAGGATTAGCAGGTCAAAAGTCTCACCTGGGGTTTCTGCACTGTGATGGCAAAGCAACATCTAGTAAAGTGGGAGTCAGCATGCCACATCTCAAGTGAAGACTATGAGTGGCACAGTCCCAGAACTGCATAGCAGCCAATATCAAGGTGCTGTCATACTTAGGCCCATACCTAGACAACTGGATGAGATCGAAAATACCTTGTTTTTTCCAGACGTCGGCCTTTTTAGCCTCTACCTTGTCGAGCCAATCTATGTAAATCGTTGGTCGAGCCTAGGAGCGCACCTAAAGACCCCGGAAGGACTATTCAGAAATTCTAAATGAAAAGGGTCTTAGTGAAAATTCAGGTTCAAGACAGTGCATGATCGGGGGAAAATTTGAAACCTCGGATTTTCTAATAAGATATCGTGTAGAGGCCTAGATATGCATGAGTATATAAACCCTAGCAGAGGGAATCAATACCAGGTTTGCCATTGAACTGCTTCGACTATCGTGAAATGTCGCTCATCAACAAAGCCATCAAGGGTTTTGTGTCCGTTGGTTTCGCTGTTTTTTCGTGGAACATTCAAAGAAGCAGAGAGGAAGCCATGAGAGATAAAAAGCAAATGCGAGACAAAATTCAAGCGTGGATTGAAGGAAAGGAATGAAAGTTTGAAACTTTAGTGATTTTGGGGATTTTTGCAAAACGCAGAGAATGAAGAATGCGTAAAGACTTCACAAAAGTTCAAACCGAGTAAAGAGGAATATGAAGGGTTGTAGCCGTTTATATATGTTGGGAAGCTACGCTTATTGGCATCGCTCGCCATAACTCGCACGCTCGCGACGTTTGAGACGCGTGATGGCCCACCAACTACGCAACGTGGGCCAATAAGACGGTTCGCTTTTGCTGTGCAAGTAATGATGGTTGTCTTTTCGACCACTTTGTTGAAATGCAAAAGGTGGTAGAAATGACCATTGCACAAGATATTCAAAAATGCCTTTTCTTCCTCCATTCCTTATTAAAATCGAAAAAACATTTTTTGGGGGCAACTGTTACCTCAAAATTCCCACAAGGGCATTAAATTAAGCTTTAAATGGTATTGACTGCACATTTAATAGTATTCTGTGAACTGCAGGTCAATGTTCAAGTCAATATACCATAAATTCAACAGCAAAGTTGTACAAGTGCTGACAATGCAAGTAAACTTCGACAGACTTGGTTCTTCAAGCTACGAAGCAATGCCGTAACAGAGAGGCCCAATTGTTCGACGGCGGGTCCAACACTTCGCACAAATCCTTCGACAACAAGTCGGTCAAGCGCAAGGAGCAAAGAAGATTAGTGGGCGGTTATTTCCCTAGTTTTTAGGAAGTGGTTATCGTGCTTGCCCACGATTGTATCTGAGAGTATAAATACTCCCTTGTAATAGGAAAACGGGGTCACCACATTTTACAAAAACACTGAGAAACTCAACTTCCAAGCCAAAGCGAAACAAGAGTGAATCAGATTATATTGTACGTGTTGGTGTACCACCTTCTTCTTTCTACCATTTTAATGCAATTTTTACTTGTTTTCACGTTTGTTGCTTTCTTACTTTCATTCTGCTTTCAAACTATCTCTTCCTACTATTTTTCTTCTTTACGCACGCTAAAAGACACAAAACACAAAGGCAATTGTCAAAGAGATTTTCTAGTTTGATCTCACAGTCTTAATATTGAAAACTAGTGATTGTTTGCTAAAAACACCAGAAACAAAGGGATCCTAGGATTCCTTGAATCTGCATAAACTCATCGATTCCTAGACGATTTGATTAACCTTGGTTGTACAACCGACTTAGCCCCTACTTTTTGAAAATGATTTTAGGTTTTTTTTGGAAGAAATTGGTTTGGCGTGAGGTGAGTTCGCTTTAGAATAGGTATTCTAGAACTCCTGAACTGTACAGCTCATTAGTTCTAGAACGCTGACTAACCCGACTGTACAGCCGACTTAATCTCCTATTTTTTAGGAAAAATGGTTTGTTCGTGTTTATTAAATTTTCAGGGTTACTGAACTGTACAGCTCATTGGCCCTAAAATAATGACTAACCCGGTTGTACAACCGACTTAGCCGTTTATTTTTTAGAGGAATAGTTTATTCGCGTTTGTTAGGTTTGTAGGGTTACTGAACTGTACAACTCATTGGCCCTAAAATAATGACTAACCCGATTGTACAACCGACTTAGCCATTTATTTAATTTCGCGAGAAAAAATAATTATATTTGAATTGGAAAAGAATTAAAAAAGTAAATCAGAGGGTGAAAATAGTATATTGGGGTTTTATTAGTAGCAGGGGTCTGCATAAATAATAAGGGGTGTAAAAAGTAAAGGCCAGTTCGCATCTGGGAGCCCAGAATGCAAACTGGGCTTAAGTTGGGGGGGGCGTGCACTGGAATAGTGGGAGTGAGATCGATTCGAACATAAAAATAAAAGGTAAAAGAACCCATGTAAGCCTAATACCAAAGACCTAAACCTAAAATTCATTTCTCTCCTTTCTTTCCCACAATTACTTGCAAAGACTGAGAGAGAGAGAGAGGAGGCGAAACTTTCGCCGTTTTCAGGTGAGGAGAGAGAGAGGCAACCGGCGAGATTTCCGACGGAGAGAGAGGAAAGGCTACGAGACTGAGAAGAGGAAGTGGAAGGCTGGGTTTCACGATGGGCTCGCGATGGTAGTGTGGGGAGGACGACGTGAGGCTCATGGCGGTGATGGGGATATCGCCGGCGTTGGTGCGCCGGTGATAACGGTTTTGCTATGGTTGGTTTAAATTGTTCGGTCTCGGTCCTCCTCTTCTCTTCTCTATTTTGGATCTTTGGTTCTACCTCTCAAGCTTGTGATTTTGATTTCTGGGAAACTAAATTTGTACGCGGTTTCTATTGTCTCTGTTTTGTTGATTTCCGATCTAGTTTTCTTAAGCCTAAATCTGAACTTCTAATCCTAATCCAAATACCATTCAAGAAAAAAAACACATCTTTGGTTTGTGGTTAATAATTCAATAACTCGATTTTTCAAGAAAAGAAAAGGAAAAAAAACTAGCTTATTTCACTCTTGGATGATCCGATTTTTACTAAATATAGGTACTAACATGGTGATAGAATATTAACCACTTTCGAGATCTCAGTACACTTTTAGTATATTAGTATATTAGCATCTAAAAATCTAACGCACAACAATCTAATACAAATTAGCTTATTTTCCTTAAAAGTAATCCGATTATTAGCCTAAACAATATTATTAGTATCCGAACATCTAATGGAATAAAAAGAAACAGAAACCGACCGGTGTTCCGGCTTCGATTGGTCTCATTGTGTGCTTGTTTGATCGTGATTATAAGTGCTCTTGTGTTTTCTTGCTTGAATCGCTACCGCTTTCTCGCCTCTCCCGATCACGCTTCTTCTCTCTTTCAACTTAGGAACTCAAAATCAGTGTTTGGTGGATTAGGGTTTCAATGTGAAACTCTAATCCTTTTTTTTTTGTGACTTCACGGTATTATTTCTCGCCTTGGTTTCGGGTCTTTTCTTTGCTATTAGATCGCTTATTTATAGTATAATACTAGGTTAAGGCATTTATTATTTTTAACTGCACTTTGACCCTATTTCAAAGTTGGAACCAGTGCCGATATAAATTGTAGTGACTTGGAATGTCGCTTGAAACCCTAATTTGCTATTTATTTTTGTATTTTCGGATTTGTTATTTTTTGCATTTTTAGTATTATTTATTTTTGTATTTTTGGATTTATTTGACTCTTAAGTGCTTCTAATTTGTAAATTAAACTAAGTAGAATTATTTTTGATATTTTTGGACTCTTAAACACTTTTAAACTGTAAATTAAACTAAATAGAATTTTTGGATTGCATATATGCTTAAATAAAATAAGAATAAAAAATAATAAGAAAAAGGAGTCAGGCCAAATACAAAGACGAGAACGGGCCGGACTCGACAAACGCTAAAACTAGACCAAAAATAAAAGAAATGGGCGTGTTAACTAAAAAACCCCAAAATTAACTCGGAATCGCATTATTAAGTCTGAATTTAAACCAAATTTTGAGAAAAAGAATGCCTTTAGGTAGACCTGCTTACGTACGGCTAAACCCAAATATGCAGACTAAATTGAAGAACGCGCGAAAAGATCGATCATTCGCGTGCGTGCTTAATTTAAACAATGGTATCTTGATTTAATTGAACGGGGAGATCGAGATTGGTTCGGGTTGGTAACCGAGACTCTACACTAATATTTCCCATAATCACGCGACTCCGAAACACGCCGCTAGCAAGAAAAAAGAAGACGGACAAAATTGGGGTATAACAACGGGGTAATGTTCATACTATTTTAATACCGTCTAAGTTCATTCATAAAAAGAACACGACAGCACCCCGTGCGTATGCACGGGTATTCTACTAGTAAGATTTAGAAAGGCTTGAGTGAATTGCACTCAGCCACAATCCTTTATTATAACAAGTGTAATTTACAATTTACAAGAAAACTAATAAGCTGACTATTTCCTAAGTGCATGAATGATATTTTCTAGGTACATGACTTGACTACATACATGAATGCGTATATTTCCAAGGTATGGGGTTGACTACATAATGAATGTATTTGCTACAATTTCCAAAGCTAGTACTAATCACATTTGACAATCACACTTCTCTAACACGCCCCACAAGATTGAGGTGCCGTCCGACACGCCAATATTGTTCCGTAAAGTAGTGATGTCAAACTTTGGAAAGAGGTTTGGTGAGACAATCTTCAAGTTGGTCATGGTGCTAACATGGTGAACTTTGAGCTTTCCTTGTTGTAGCAAATTACGGACAAAGTGAACATCAATGGATATGTGCTTCATGCGAGTGTGATATATTGGATTTTTGGTGAGATATATAACACTAAAATTATCACTGAGGATGGAAGGTGTGGAGGAGAGGGTACACTTAACTCGTAAAAATGGATTGGATCTAAGACAATTAGTGCTGCGGTGTTTGCAAAGCTATGTATTCTCGCCTCGGTAGATGACCTAGCTACTACTCATTGTTTGGATGATTTCCAAGAGATGAGATGAGAGCCAAAGTAGACAAGGTGAGCTAATGAGGTGTAGCATCTTTATTTCCTGCCCAATCAACATCACTGTATGCTATGAGGGAAGTGTTGGACGGTTTCTGAAGAAGAAGACCATGGAAGATGGTTCCCTTATGATAGCGTAGAACCCTCTTCAGGGTTGTCAAATGAATGATGGTTAGTCGCTGCATGAATTGAGCAATTTTGTTGACAGAGAATGCAATATCGGTTCTTGTCATGGATAGATATTGGAGACTGCCTATGGTGTTTTGATAGAAGGTAGCATCGTTGGCTGTGGACCCATCATCTTTTGTTAAGGTGATGGAAGTTGAAAGAGGAGTAAGAACAACTTTGGCATCAATCATCTTTGTCCTTTCAAACAACTCTCTAATATACTTGTGTTGGCAGAGAAAGAGGCTCGTGGAGGTGGGAATGACCTCAACGCCAAGGAAGTAGTGAAGTGAACCCATATCCTTGATGGAGAATGTGGTGGCAAGTTTGGTGATACATTCATTAACCTTTGCAGTAGAGTTTCCTGTGATAATGATATCATCTACATACACCAGTGACCAGTGTGTATAGCACCATATCTTGGTTTTGAAGAATGAATAGATCGAGATCAATCAGATTTAGAATTTACAGAGCCATAGTCACATAATAACTTACACAGAGTTTGATACTAAGCATGTGGTGCTTGCTTGAGGCCGTAGATGGACTTCCTAAGGCGACAAACATGACCAGGTTTGTCAAAATGAATGAAACCAGGGGGTTGTTGCATGTAAACTTCTTCAGTTAGAGTGTCATGCAATAATGCATTGTTAACATCAAGTTGACGCAATGGCTAGTTATGTTGAAGGGCTAATAAGAGGACCAACCGAACTGTGGGCTTGACTACAAGGCTAAAGGTCTGAGTGTAGTTAATATCAGGACATTGGTGGAAGCCTTTTGCTACTAACTGGGCTTTATACTTCTCAATATCACCATTTGCTTTTCTTTTACTTCTCCAACCCATACTAACTCCAAACCAACCCATACTAACTCCCAAATTTTCAACACTCAACGAACACCTCACCTTCTGTTTATCTCTATATTTCTATTACATCACTCAACTATCAAATTTATCATATATATCACTCTCTGTATGTCTTTATTACTCCCTCTGTCCCAAATTGTTTGTTGTTTTAGCAAAATCAATTTGTCCCAAATTGATTGTTGTTTTAGATTTCCAATGAAACTTTTATGTTTTTACACTTATACCCCTATTAGTTATGACAACTTTTACCTCAAATAAAAGATTCACATTTATCTAGGTAGAGAGAGATAAAGGGTTAAAATGGTAAAGTAGACAACACTTTTTAAAGAATCTAGACTCCTAATCATTTTTCTTAAAGGGTGTGTCAAAACCTTAAACTGCAAACAAAATGGGACGGAGGGAGTATCTATCTAAGTCTTGGGTGGGTTCTTAGTGTTTGAATCATTTTTGTTAAAACCCTCCTTATTAATTGTCAATTTCTTATAATATTATAATTAATGACTGTCATAGTTTCATAGTCCTATAGCTGCACACAAGCCATTCACTAGTCGGCATTGGCATCAGAATAAAATAGTGCAAATTATGACTTTTCTACATGATTAGCACGCGTAATGTGCACCTAAAGTCAACCAAACTCAATACAATACTCTCATCAAGGTGACTCTACTGTTCAATTTCAACGATAACAACCTCAGCACAAACAAAACTAAACTAAACTCGTATTCCATTCCTTCAAGATACTCTTTATAAACATCATCATTCATTGTTCTGCTACAAAGACCAAGTTAATTAATCACTACACATTTATGGCTTTTCTTCTAAGCCATGCCCATAATACTAATATTTATTCCTTCTTGATTGCTTTTGTCATATTTTCCAGCTGCTTTCATCTGTGTTTCACCTCTGCCAACAACACAATTACATCATCAACATCCATTTTAGACAAAAACAATGAGACAATAACCTCAAACAACACTGATTTCAAACTAGGATTCTTTAGTCCTCCAAATTCAACCAACCGTTATCTAGGAATCTGGTACATCTCTCAATCCTACATCATATGGATTGCTAATAGAGACAACCCACTTCATGATTCTTCAGGAGTTGCAAAACTTCACAAGAATGGAAATCTTGTAATATTAAATGGTCAAAACAGTCTCATATGGTCAACAAACATTTCAAGTTCAAGTACTATGATGAATTCAACTGCACAACTTGATGATACTGGAAATTTGATCCTTAGAGATGTCAACAGTGAAGAAACATTATGGGACAGTTTCACACACCCTGCTGATGCAGCTGTGCCACTGATGAAAATTGCTAATAATAAAGCTACAGGTAAGAAAATAGCTTTTGTGTCAAGAAAAAGTGATTCTGACCCTTCTTCTGGACACTTCACTGGTAGTCTTGAAAGGTTAGATGCACCAGAAGTTTTTCTTTGGAAAGATAATGCTCCATATTGGAGAACTGGTCCTTGGAATGGAAGGGTATTTTTGGGATCACCAAGAATGACAACTGAGTATTTAAGAGGTTGGCGTTTTGATTTTGAAGATGATGGAACTGCTTACTTAACTTACAACTTTGCTAAACCTTTAATGTTTGGAATCCTCTCATTGACTTCACATGGTAAACTTAAATTAGTTGAATTTATAAACAAGAGAGAGTTTTTGAGGCTTGAAGTTGGTCAAAATGAATGTGACTTTTATGGAAAATGCGGACCTTTTGGTAATTGTGATAGCTCTAGTATACCAATTTGTAGTTGTTTAAAAGGGTTTGAGCCTAGGAATGTTGAGGAATGGAGTAGAAGGAATTGGATTAGTGGGTGTGTGAGAGAGAGAAATTTGGCATTGCAATGTGAGAATGTGAAGAATGGAAGTAGTGATCAAGTGAAACAAGATGGTTTTTTGGTGTATAGTAATATGAAAGTGCCTGATTTTTCTGAGAGATCAGATGGTGATATAGATAAGTGTGGAAGAGATTGTTTGGCTAATTGTTCTTGTTTAGCACATGCTTATGATCCTTATATTGGTTGTATGTATTGGAGTGGTGATTTAATTGACTTGCAGAAATTTCCAAATGGTGGAGTTGATCTCCACATTCGTGTGCCAGCAGAACTTGGTATGTATATATATTTTCTCTCTTTCTTTTGTTTCCACATGTTATCCAAAAAGTGATCAAGAACTCTGTAACTTGTTTAAGGTTTAGTTCTGAATAATGTAATAAATTATAATATATACAGTTGCGGTTAAGAAGAAAAGAGGACAGAAGGGTTTAATCATTGGCATTGCTGGAGTAATTGGAGCATGTATTATACTTGTCTGTGGCTTTCTTGTGTGGCGGAAATGTACTGCTACTGCTACTGCTAGGCATAGAGGTAAAGTTCCCTTGTTACATTTCATATTTAAATTGTGCATCATTTATGTGTAACATGTGAATTGTGCATCATGCTAGAACATATATATTATGTATCATGGATTATTGTTTTTGACAGAATAAGTATATATCATGGAATATGATCTCTTTTAGTTTGTAACTTTGAATGGTATGTTAGTTAGAGTGTCAATCAAAGAATAGTTCTTAGTATACTGATTAGGTTGATCAACATGAATGGTGGGGTAGTAGCCTAATAGGAAACTTTGGAATTATGTGAGACTATATATATATTCACGATAGAACTTAGTGTCGACATGTTATGGGGTCATGAAATTATGTAGTGAGTTTGGAATTTATTGTGATATGTACTATTCTAGCTTGTTCTCCTATGTATTATTATATTAAGGTCATAAATTGCGACTGTGGTGGGTGGGGTTACTTACTGTTATTGCTAAAAGCCAAATGGTGGTGAACTTTGAATTTGAAGGTTTTTTTTTATGGTCAACTAATTTGAAGGGTTGAGATTTCCAAGCATGGTCATGTTATGTCCTGTATTGATGAACTAGTTCAACGCTGAAATCCTTCCCCCTACTTACTAGACAGTAAACACCCTCAATCGTCAAATGTTTCAAAAAATACATATTGGGAGTCTGAGGAGCACTAGAAGCAACAACGAACTAACCAATGAACCAGACTAAAAGATTTGGACGTCACATCTTCACCCAAAATCTTAAGGCGTTACTTATATGGTCCCCTCTCTACCACTTGTTGGGGAATCTGGGGAGCACCAAGAGTAACAACGAGTTAGGCAATGAACCAGACCACCAAAAGACTTGGACCACCGGGAGTAACATTCACTACCAAAAAAACGCGAATTAGCGACGGAATTAGCGAGGGAATATTTGTCCCTCGCAAAAAACTGACATTAGCGACGGAATTGTAGGTCCCTCGCTAATGGTCACATTAATGAGGGAATTAGCGACGGAATTGGCACGCCCGGCCGATTTGGATACCGCAGATCGCTCGACTATGCAGACTGACAGTTAGCGACGGAATTGACACGTCCCTCGCTAATGTCCAGTTATTTTTTGACCGAATACCCCATTATCTCACTCTTCTCTCACTCTTCTCTCATTCTTTCACAATACCCACTCTCTCTCCTCTCTTCCTCTTCCTCTTCCTCTTCCTCTACTCTCTCTCTCTCTCTCTCACCTACAAACTCTAACCCACCACCACCACCACCACTCACAATACCCATTCTTTCACAATACCCACTCCTCTTACTCTTCCTCTTCCTCTTCCTCTTCCTCTACTCTCTCTCTTTCTTCACAAAACCACCACCACCACCACCACGCCCCCACCACACCACAACCACTCTCACTCCTCTCTCTCTTCAACCACACAACCACAACCTCTCTCTCTCACTCTCTTTCTTCCACACCACCACAACCACATACCTCTTTCTCTCACTGTCTTTCTTCCACCACCACCACCACCACCACCACCACACCACCACCACCACCACCCTCTTTCTCCCTTACTCTTCTCCTTCTTCTTCTCTCTTTACACCACCACCACCACCACCACCACCACACCACCACCACCACCACCACACCACATCCAAACAACAACAACAATAATAATAATAATAATAATAATAATAATAATAATAATAATAATACTAATAATAATAATAATAACAGTAGTAGTAGTAATAATAATAATAATAATAATAATAATACTAATACTAATAATAATAATAATAATAATAATAATAATAATAAATTCAAATTGATAAGCGTGCCAATCAGACTGGGGTTGCGTCTTTGTCAAGATTAGCGAGGGAATTAGCGAGGGACTGGTCCCTCGCTAATTAGCGATCGACACAAATTCCTCGCTAAATGCCACTAGCGAGAGAGGAATTAGCGACCGAATCGTCTCGCTAATTCCTTCGCTAATGGCAATTAGCGGCGGAATTGGGCATGTTAGCGACCGAAAATTCCCTCGCTAATGACCGTGTTTCTTGTAGTGATTATATTGCTCAGTATATGAGTCCCCTCTCTTATATATATATATCATTCATATAGCGTATTCATAGCCGATGTGGGACTAACCACTCATACTTCAATTTCCAACAATACCCTCACGTGAAACGCGCTTCAAAACCCACCCACGCTGCATTTTGGTTTGATCATTAATATAGTTTCGTACCTGTTAAAAATTCTGCAATGGGAGGGGGGTGTCTGCCAAAACATAACACATGACACTTTGGAGCCGAACAGATACGGAACCAAAGTGTCGTACCTACAATCCCAGAAAAAAGGGACGTGCATGTTTCATTAATGACATTTTGGTCTTTTCATAGGATTCGGGAGTGTCTAGTGAATAGCTGAGGAGTTGTAAGAAGTATGACCCAATCATAACACTTAAAAGAGAAAATGCGACTAAGATTGACTTTGAATAAGTACTCACAGTAGTTGGTGTGTAATTGGAACATGAAGTTTGAATTTTTACTTTGCTTTGGCAGTGGCAGCAGCTATGCATTAATATCATTTCATGTTAATGTCACATATACATATATATATATAGCGGAGAGAAATTCAGTTTTTATGAGAAGTTGACTTTGAGACCTCATCTTCAGAGAAACAAAACCACATGGAATTAAGCATATAGTTATTTTGTTTAAAAACTATGTGAATTATTCTGACAAGATATATGGTATATGTATTTGTTAACAAATGACAAATACATTCAGGAAGTCAGCCTCAAAACTTGATAATTGGAGAGCAGAAGCAAATGAAACTAGATGAACTACCACTATTTGATTTTGATAGGCTTCAAACTGCTACAAACAACTTTCACTTTGCTAATATGCTTGGAAAAGGAGGTTTTGGTCCGGTATACAAGGTAATTAATTTTATCTTGGAGTACTTGTTTGTTATTTGTCATACTATATTACATACATTTATAAATATTAAATTAAATATTTAGGGAATATTGGAAGATGGACAAGAAATTGCTGTAAAAAGACTTTCCAAATCATCTGGACAAGGAATGGAAGAATTCATGAATGAAGTAGTGGTGATTTCTAAACTTCAACATCGCAATCTTGTAAGAATTCTTGGTTGTTGTATTGAAAGGAACGAGCAAATGTTGGTTTATGAGTTCATGCCAAATAAGAGCTTGGATGCATTTCTCTTTGGTTAGTGATTGAAATGACTATATACATATGTTTATTTTTACTCAATGTTCTTAATTAAAACAACAATGCTATTTTGACAAAAAAAATTTTGACAAATCGACAAGTTACCAACCTACAACACCAATTAACCAAGTTTTTTAGACAATTAGCCAAGCGATCAATTAACCAAGTTTTTAATCCACGTAAAAAGCGTGGAAAAGCGAGGTTGGCTAATAGTCTAAAAAACTTGGTTAATTGGTGTTGTAGGTTGGTAACTTGTCGATTTGTCAAATTTTTTTTTGTCAAAATAGCATTTTTGTACTTAAAACGCTCAATTAATTATGTCATTTGTTTCATGTACTTGTTTAACTTTCATTTATTAGATCCACTTCAAAAGAGAGTTTTAGACTGGAAAAAGCGGTTCAACATAATTGAAGGAATAGCTCGAGGTATACTTTATCTCCACAGAGACTCTAGACTAAGGATTATACATAGAGATCTAAAAGCAAGCAACATTTTACTGGATGGCGAGATGACTCCAAAAATAGCAGACTTTGGTTTGGCTAGAATTTTTAAAGGTGGTGAAGATGATGAAGCCAACACGAGAAGGGTTGTTGGAACCTAGTAAGTAGTCCTATCTCATTTGACATCATAATCTTATTGAGTGATTTAATTTTTACTTATTATACGCTCTAAATGCAGTGGTTATATGCCCCCTGAATATGCAATGGAGGGTTTATTCTCAGAGAAATCAGATGTCTACAGCTTTGGGGTTTTGTTGCTAGAGATTGTTAGCGGGCGAAGAAACTCTAGCTTTTATAACAATGAAGATTCACTTAGCCTTGTTGGATTTGTAAGTATACATTCCCCGTACTCATCTTGATTATAAAGGGTCTTGTTACTATCAATAGTGAAGCTTTGTTGTTTTTTTTGTAGGCATGGAAACTATGGATAGAAGAAAACATTTTATCTCTAATAGATCCTGAGATATGGGATCCATGTTTTGAGAGTAGCATGTTGAGGTGCATACACATAGGGCTTCTATGCGTACAAGAAACTCCAAAAGAAAGACCAACTATATCAACTGTGGTTTTGATGCTCATTAGTGAGATTACACATCTTCCTTCTCCCGGGAAAGTAGCATTTGTCCACAAGCATAACTTTCGAAGTGCCGAGTCCTCTCAAAAAAGTCAATCTAACTCAAACAACAATGTAACTATGAGTGAAATCCAAGGAAGATAAATACACATACGGGATCAACACTATCCTTGTTTTGACTAATTTTGTGTGGGCAAATTATTTGATCATCTTTTACTGTGAGATCAAATAAACAAACTTATTTTCTGTTTACTAAATTCGATAGAGAAGTTCTTGTTATGTCCCAGTCATTAGCTAACACAAGTAGTATCCTCCTATTATCCATCCCGTTGAATAAAAAGCCCTCATACTTGCCTAATACCAGCGTGGTTATTCGCGAGTACGAGTTTTTGTGAGTAGCAAATATTTATGGGTACCCGTGGATGCTAATGAATAATCTAAGTTGGGGAACTTGGCTGGCCACGTGTATTCGACTTTGTCCATATGTGTGGTTCTCCTCTCCTAATAGGATTTTTAATTGTTGCACTAAGACTTGAACTTGAGACCTTGAAGTGGGATCTAGACCTAGTTATCGCTTGAACCAACCCTTGTAGTCATTTATCCTATTAAATATTTAATGACTTATATTAGTTGATGAAAGCAGATTTTTTCAGATGTATCAAATGGTTTGATGAAAGGAGATGAAAAACACTTATATAATTGTAAATGTCTTAATTGCACTGTTGGTCCTCTAATAATCACATTAATAAAATTAAGGCTTAAAGTTACGTTTGGTCCCTGTAAATATCAAAAAAATCCAGTTTCGTCCCTGCAATTTCAAAAATTTTAAAAAAGCCCTTGCAAATACAAAACGCTTCTAATTTGGTCCCTGCTGTTAATTTTTGGCTAATAGTGTTAATGGTTGGGTCATGGGTGACATGGCTGCCAACATGACACGTCATCACCCCTTATGTGGCATTTTTTTGCCGAGTCATTATTTTTTAATTAAGTTTAATTAAAAAAATTGTGAACAGGCATCATCACCTTCTACTTTCACTCCCTTTCTCTGCGATTCCAATTCCATGTCTCTCAATACCCAGATCTTCAATACCCAAATTAAGTTTAATTATTCAATACCCAAATCTTCATTAAAACAGATCTGAAACAAATTTGAAACAGATTTGGAAAGAAATTTGAGAAAACAAAAACGATGAAATGAAAACGAAGATTAAATCGATCTGAAACGAAATTGAACATGACATGAAATGAGATCGCTCTGTAAAAAATTACCCAGATCGTTTTTAATTTCGTTTTTAATTTCATGGTCGTTTTGGGTTTTCACGAAATCAATGGCTTTACCCAGATCAAAAAGGATACTCCATCCGTCTCATATTAACTGTCATTTAAGGTTATGCGCAAATATTAAGAAAATGATTGGTTATGCTTTTTTACAGTAAAAAGACGTAGAGACTAAAATACCCTTACACTTTTATTGATTGAATCAATGGCACGGTTATTGATATTATAAAGTAAGGGTATTGTTGGAAAGTAATAATAAATGTTGTATTGAGATTCTAAAGTGAAAATTAATTTGATACAAAGAAACATTCCAAACAGGACAGTTAATATGAGACGCAGGGAGTATTAAACAAACAAAAAGGAGAGATTTGTTTTGCTGGGGATCTTCTATGGATGCTTTGGGGGTTTCAATTTCATTTCTTGAAACAAAAAATGGGGACTTTGGTAACAATTACAGTAAAGTGGGTATCATTTTCCATGGGTAGTCGAGAGGATGATTTGTTCTTGGTAAGTCTTTAAATTTCATTGTTAGTAGTTAGTAGAACATAGGAGAAGATGAAGACATTTGTGGGTTTTCTGGGTTTTGGGTTTATCTTTTGGGTCAAAGATGATGAGTGTTGATGGGTTGAAGATAGGGGTGGCAATTTCTACATGAGTGGTGATCCTCATGACGCTTTCGAACGTAATGTGGACGGAGTGATTTTTAAAGTCATGATGGTGACGGAGGAGAAAATCCCCGCAATCAAAGTGGGATGGGGATGGGGATCATACTCTGCATGCCTAATAAATTACATAAATATTCTTATTATGATATATATTATTTATAAGTAATTAAATTTTTAATTTTTTTATACGTGTTTTCAATTTAAAATATTAATAAAATAATAAATTGTTCGACTTTTATACTTTCCAAATATTAGAATATAAAACTAAGACTAACATTTATGTTTTTATATTAAAATGTTAAACTTTTGAATTTTAGTCTTACTTTTTATATATTTTTCTAATTTTATTATATTTTAATTTATATTTTTGTTAGTTATCGTGTCTCACATGAACCATGGGGATCCGTGGGGATGGGGATGGGAGAAATATCTCGGCGCGGGAACGGGATGGGGGACAACACTGAGAGCGGGGACGGGGCGCGGAAGACTCTCGCACTCCGCTCCGCCCCATTGCCATCCCTAGTTGAAGATGAAGAATGGTTGCAGGTTTTTTTTAAAAAAGATAATAATAATAATTGAGAATTATGTATTATATGCTAAAAATTGGCTTAATTATCACAATAATTGATGTGGCATTGGGGAGTGGGCTTGAGTACAAACAAGGTCATGAGTTCAACACCTTAATTCCCCTAAATTTTAGCTTATTTTAGTAATTTCAGAGAAAGAGCAAAAAAAAAATGCCACATAAGGAGTGATGATGTGTTATGTTGGCAGCCATGTCACCCAACTATTAACACTGTTAACCAAAAATTAACGGGACCAAATTAGAAGTGTTTTGTATTTGCAAGAGCTTTTTTAAAATTGCAGGGACGAAACTGGATTTTTTGGATATTTGTAGGGACCAAACGTACCTTTAAGCCTAAAATTAATGCGTAAATATATGTTTGATCCCTGTAAATATGGTCGTAATCTATTTAGGCTCTTGTAAAGAAAAATTTTAAAACCAAGGTTGTTAAAACCGGACCGGAACGGCCGGTTCAACCGGGCAAACCGTGAACCGGAAACATATCCGGTCCAAACAACACTAGAAACCGCCTTAAACATGAACCGGATAGAAAACCGAAAAACCGCCAAAACCGGTGGTCAACTGGTTGCTAGCGGTTCAAAGAAAAAACATTTAAACTGATTTAAATGAATAAAAAATGAGTCTGCTATGCTATTTAATAGCATAATGTCATCATGACTCATTTACCATCTTTCTCGCACTAGTTTCCCGATGTGGGACTAATCCTACTCCATCCTTATGGTATTCACTAGTTCTGCACAGCACTGACTGTTTTCAAAACCCAACCCAACTTCAGTTTTAGACATTAATAATAGATGGGCCTTCAATGTGAAATTGCTTTGTGCTGTAGGATTGTTTGTACTTTGGAGGATAAATAATACTAATGCAATGGTAACCTTATGGCATGATCTGAAAGTACAAGACTGTGTTTTCTGTAATGAGCTATATATTAATTTCTACTCAAACCATAATGTCTAGGATGGAGTAGTTTGAATCTAAAATGGGGAGGATTACTTTTAGGCTTTTGATGAGCCATGATAATGCTTTTTTTGATTGGGCTTTCTGGGTGTATGCACATTTCCTTGTTCAGAGATATTTGGGATGGTTTCAAAGCTTGAAGAACGAAAGAATCTGAAAAAAGTGTCACATTGATATATTTTTATGTTTTAAGAAAGGGTATTGTATTGCTCTATTTTATACTTGATACATAATCGAGTAAATTTTATATGTAATTTAAGTAATAACTTGAATATATTGTTGGGTTGTTCAACTTAAATAAAGCCTAATTTAATATTTGTGGTGTAAAATTATGAACATCATGATTTTTTTTTTTTGTTTTTTATCTTTTATATATTGTAATAAGGATAAATACCACTTTTGGTCCTTTATCTTTACTCTAAGTTTCACTTTGGTCATTTATTAAAGGAGAGTATTCTCTCTGAATTTTCTTTCTGTTTCATTGATTCACAATTCAGTTATACAAGTGTATATATATGAGTGTTCTAGATCTAGAAGAGCCAATGAGCAAGTGACACGTGTACAAGTTAGTTACACTTTTGCCACGCTGGCATTCTCTCTATCTTGCTTAATTACATTGCCGGTTCTCTCACTCTCTATTACTCCCCCCTCAAGGGCAAGGTTGGTCTTAGAATATGCTTCAACCTTGAGCTTGGACCGAAGATAATGAAAGGCAGCAGTTGGGAGAGGCTTTGTAAGCATGTCAGCAATTTGAGATGAAGCTAGAACATGAGACACTTTGAGTGTTTTGGCCACAACTTTCTCACGAACAAAGTGAATGTCTAGCTCCAAATGTTTGGTACGAGCGTGTAGAACCGGATTATGAGCAAGAAGCACAGCACTTAAGTTGTCACACAGTAATTGAGGTGTTTGAAAGTTAACACCAAGCTCCCTAAGCAATGACTGAAGCCATAGGAGTTCGGAGGTGGAGTGAGCCATGGCACGATATTCTGCTTCAGCACTTGAGCGTGCTACAAGTGGTTGCTTCTTAGAGCTCCATGATACAAGGTTGGGACCAAGGAAAAGGCATGAGCCAGAGGTTGACCGACGATCATCTACATCATTTGCCCAATCCGAATCACTATAGGCACAAATAGATAGTGCAGAATCACGAGTAGCAGGACGGAGCACAAGGCCATGATGTATGGTTCCTGCCAGATACCTCAATATACGCTTGACCGCCACAATGAGACTGCAGGGGAAGACGAGAATCGATGCACTTGTTAACACTAAATGCAATATCAGGCCGTGTTAACGTAACATACTGAAGAGCCCCTACAATGTTGCGGTACTGATGAGGATCAGCAAATACATCGGTGCCCATTTTACTCAGCTTGGCCGTTGACACCATAGGAGTGTCACTTCCTTTGCAACCATGCATATTGGCTCTAACAAGGAGATCCCGTATGTATTTTGATTGAGTGAGAAGAAGATTTCCATTGGAACAGTGATGTACTTCAATTCCAAGAAATTAATCAAGCCTGCCGAGTTGTTTGAGTGAAAACTCTTTGTTGAGTTTAGAGATAAGATCCTTGACTAAAGAGGGATTAGTGCCAGTGATAATGATGTCGTCTACGTAAACAAGTGCATATAGATGAATCCCTTTGCAAGTGTAAATGAAGAGTGAAGGGTCACACCTACTCGGCACAAAACCAAACTGCAAGAAGGCTTGTTTAAGGCGTTCATACCAGGAACGAGGTGCCTGTTTCAATCCATATAGTGACCTCTTGAGTCGGCATACCAGTGACTTATCAGCAGATACAAAGCCCGGTGGTTGTTGCATGAAAATTTCTTCATTAAGGAACCCATTTATGAACGCATTATTGACGTCTATTTGTTCAATATGCCACTGATTAGTGAGTGCCAAAGAGAGTAAGACACGAATGGTGACAGGTTTGACAACTGGTGCAAACGTTTCACCAAAATCCTTACTGAGTTCTCGACTATATCCCTTAGCTACAAGACGAGCTTTGTACTTGTTTATGGTCCCATCAAGATTCTCTTTGATGCGAAAAACCCACTTGCACCAATTGCTTTTACGATGAGAGGCAAGGTCGTGGGCTCCTGTGTTTTATGATTCATCAATGCATCATACTCTTCGTGATAGCAAAGATGCCAAGCCGGGTCTAACAAAGCTTGCTTTAGCACTAGTGGGTTCAAGATGAGCTAAAAATACCTTTGGCTTAAGATGACGGATCTTAGGCGTGTGACCATTGGATGAGCATTAGTCATCGGTGCGAGAGATGGTGGCGAGGGTGCGCAGTGTTTGTGCATCACCTTCTACACTATCCGCTGGTATAGCAGACGAGTTTGTATTAGCTGCTGGCGTAGTGACATAGTCTGCATTAACCTCGGAAGAAGTAGCATTGACCTCGGATGAAGTAGCTTTGACCTCGGATGAAGTAGCATTGACCTCGGATGAAGTAGCAGGTAAGTGAAGGTGAGCTTCAAGTTGAGATGTATCTGAATCCCTAGTTTCAGAGGGATAAAGAGATGAGTAAGGGAAGGTATGTTCATCAAAGATGACATCCTTAGAGATGTAGATCCTACCAGTTTGACTTAGACATTTATAGCCTTTATGTTTCGGAGAAACACCTAAGTTGATGCATGGCAAGCTCCTAAATTGCAACTTGTGTTGATTGTAGGGCCTCAGATGTGGATAACAGAGGCAACCAAACATACGAAGCAAGCTGTAGTTAGGCAGTTGCTCAAACAAGGCATGATATGGGGAAGTAAATTCAGACAGAGCCGAGGTGGGTAATCGATTTATCAGGTGAACTGCAGCAGTGAAGCTGTGATCCCAGAATTTAATGGGAAGTGAGGCTTGAGCCAACAAAGTGAGACCCATCTCAACAATGTGCCGATGCTTGCGTTCCACTATACCATTCTGGTGTGACGTGTGTGGACAGGTAAGTCTATGAATAATACCCAAGTCATCAAGCATTTTAGTAAATGGACGAAACTCGCCCCCAAAATCAGATTGAAGAGCTTTAATTTTAACAGAGAACTGAGTATCAACCATAGTAGAAAACTGTTTAAATGCTGCTAAGGCCTCAGACTTGGCCTTAAGAAAGTAGAGCCATGTGAATCGTGTGCGGGCATCTACAAACGTGATATAGTAGCTGAAACCTTGACTGGATGGCTCTGGTGAGGGCCCCCAAAGATCAGTGTGTACCAGTTCAAATGGTGTAGTGTGTGAAGTGGTTGAACGAGGTGCATACAACCGATGAGATTTTCCCATACAACATGAATTGCAGAAATTCAATTTTGCAGATATAGGTACTGGTTTATTACAGAGTTTAAGCACGGAGTGCATGTAATTAATGTTTGCATGACCTAAAGCGTCTATGCCATGTATTCAAAATAGATTTAATCTGCAGTAGGGGAGACCACATTAGCAGAGAGAGACAAGTGGCCGGAACCGGTTGGAAATGCCTTATTCGATGATCTACCATGTTTGAGAGACTTCAAATGAGTGAAAGGAAATGCCGGAAACTTGTATAAGCCATCGCGCTAAGGCGCCCTTGGAGAATATCACAACCGGATGCTCGCGATTTTACAAGACACTTGGTAGGATGAAATTTAAAGTATGCATTGTTGTCTCTGCAAACTCGAGACAGATAAAAGATTGCGTGTGATGGAAGGTACGTGGAGTACATTTCTCAGTGCAAGTGTGATATGTGGTGCATGTGGTGAGGGAAATGTGGCTGAGCCAATGGATTTAATTCGCGGTTCGCCATTCCCTACTTGCACTTGGTCATGACGTGTAAGGTACACTATCTTCCAAGTTAACAGCATCATTGGTAAAGTGATGGGACGCACCTGTGTCCCCACACCAATTCTCAGGATCGAGATCAACATGAATTGTGAGGTCATCAGTCACACCTTGAGTATTACCTGTAGTAGAAGCTACAAGAGCATTAGCTTGATCAGTGGTTTTATCGGACGCATCATCATGCGATGCGGCCGCAAAATTGTTACTAGCACTGTGTCCCTGTATTAGCCGCGCAGCAGTGGCACATAAGTTTCATCAAACCGAAACCAGCAATTAATAATGATATGACCAACACGGTTGCAGAGTTGACATTGTGGCACGGAACCGGTGTTTGGAGCAGAATATGCGCGGCCACGACCACGGCCACGTCCTCCGTAGTAACGCCCACGGCACACCGCCATAACCATAATTGTTTCCATAACCGTAATTAGGACCAGAAAATTGCTTAGAGCTAGCATCATTTGCGGATTCTTTGGTGCGAAGAGTGTGTGCAACATTAGCGAAGCATTCGCAAAGAACTAATTCTTGCCTAAACTTATCTAAGCGTGTCTCTTGCACCAAGAATGAGATTCAATATCGTAAATTCCGGTAATCGGCTTTTTCCATAAATTATCATCACAAACGCATTATATTCTTCGGAAGACCATCTAAAATTATATCAATTAGGTCTTGTTCATGGATATTTTCACCAATTGCGCAGAAGTGAATCAACCTAGTGAATGAATTTTAGTAACATATTCAGAGATAGTTCTAGTGCCTTTCTTAGTGTTTTTGAGTTCGAACGAAGTTGCCTAACCTTTGCTTTCAAATGCGAATAGTAGTATTGATGAATTTTGTCCCAAACTCGAGATGAATGGCGACAATCGCGAGAACGCGCAGTAGCACCGATTCCGATAGCGTGGAAAGCAACCACGTGAAAAGCATTTGATCTTGCGTGAGCCACTCGTATTCTTGAGAAAATTTGTTTTCAAAGACGATCGGCTCCGAGTTGAATCGAGCCGAATAACCAGATTCACGAGCAAACGATGCGCTTTATGCATCTTGATTACCCTCCACCTGTTGATTCCGGAGGAGGAAGTTCTTATCATCCAATTTTATGGACAATTTCGGTCTTTCGCAAGGAAATTTGAAGCAGCTCAGTTAGTTCCACCCCAAGAAAGATCGAGGCAGTCCCGATTCTTTGCTTCGATTGGTGGTGGGACGAACTTTCCGGTGAGCTCGCCATTGATAACGATTGAAGGATTGTTGACTAAGCGAGATTGGCACAGGATCGCCAAGCTTAATGATACCATAAAGGAGAGTATTCTCTCCGAATTTTCTTCTGTTTCATTGATTCACAATTCGATTATACAAGTGTATATATATGAGTGTTCTAGATCTAGAAGAGCCAATGAGCAAGTGACACGTGTACAAGTTAGTTACACTTTTGCCACGCCGGCATTCTCTCTATCTTGCTTAATTACATTGCCGGTTCTCTCACTCTCTATTATTTATCTTTTTTTTGGTCCGTTTTGGTCCTTTATCTTTCATTTTTGTGTCAGTTTGGTCATTTATCTTTATTTTGTTTCATTTTGGTCCTTTATCTTTCATTTATTGTTTCATTTTGATCCTCTTAAACAAAAATAAAAAAAATGAAGAACACCATGAATGTGCTCAAGAACACCAAAAGCACTTTGATTTCTTGTTTCTTGAATAACTCATGCAATACGCGACCAAAATGTTCTGTTTAAGAGGACCAAAATGAAACAATAAATGAAAGATAAAGGACCAAAATGAAACAAAATAAAGATAAATGACCAAACTGACACAAAAGTGAAAGATAAAGGACCAAAACTGACCAAAAAAAGATAAATAACCAAAGTGAAACTTAGAGCAAAGATAAAGGACCAAAAGTGGCATTTAAGCCTTGTAATAAAATATTAAATAATATATTTAATTAATTTGGGTGTCCATGTATATTTTTACTTTGACTCCTTCCTAATTGCAGCGACTCATAGACTTAGGAGTAATTAGATCTATTTTTTTTCTGGAAGAACAGCGACCAAGAAGCCATTTACAAGTTGGCATGTGAATAAAAAAATAATGCCACTTATGACTTTTCCACATAATAATTAGCATAAGTAACATGATTAACGCGTCAACCAAACTGAAGAGAGCATCTCATTGGGTGGTGACTCTACATTTCAACAACCTCAACACAAACAACAAAACTAGTAATAGTATTCCTCCGAGATACTATTACTCACAATATATACAAACATTACCATCATCATCATTCATAGTTATGCTACAAAGAACTAGTTCAGTAAACACAAATGGCTTTTTTCTAAACCATGCCTATAATACTAATAATTATTTGCTATTGATTACTTTGGTCATATTTTCCAACCGCTTTTATTTGTGTTTGAGCTCTGCCAACAACACAATTACATCATCCACATCCATCAAAGACAGAAACCATGAGACAATAACCTCAAACAACACTGATTTCAAACTAGGATTCTTCAGCCCTCCAAATTCAACCAACCGTTATCTAGGAATCTGGTACATATCTCAATCTTACATCATATGGATTGCCAATAGAGACCAACCACTGAATGATTCTTCAGGAGTTGTCAAACTTCACAAGGATGGCAATCTCGTAATATTGAATGCTCAAAACAGTGTCATATGGTCAACAAACATTTCAATGTCAGATTCATATGGTCAAAACAGTATTGGTGCTATTAATCCAAGTGCACAACTTTATGATACTGGAAATTTGATCCTTCGAGATGACAACAGTGGAGCAAATAAATGGGAAAGTTTTTCACACCCTGCTGATGCAGCTGTGCCAATGATGAGACTTGCTGCTAACAAAGTTACAGGTAAGAAAATGGCTTATGTGTCGAGGAAAAGCGATTCTGACCCTTCCTCAGGACACTTCAGAGTTAGTCTTGAAAGGTTGGATGCACCGCAAGTGTTTATTTGGCATGATGAAACTCCATATTGGAGAACTGGTCCTTGGAATGGGAGGGTGTTCTTAGGGTCTCCAAGCATATCATCCGAGTATCTCTCTGGTTGGCGTTTAGATACTGAAGATGATGGAACTGCTTACTTAACTTACAACTTTGCCAACCCTTCTATGTTTGGAATCCTCTCAGTGACTCCACATGGAAAACTTAAATTGGTTGAATTTATAAACAAGAAGGAGTTTGTGAGGCTTGAGGTGAATCAAAATGAATGTGACATTTATGGAAAATGTGGGCCACTTGGTATATGTGATAACTCCAGCATACCAATTTGCAGCTGTTTTGAAGGGTATGAGCCTAGGAATGCTGAGGAATGGAGCAGAAAGAATTGGATTGAGGATGTGTGAGAACGTTGCCACTGCAGTGTGAGAGGGTGATGACTAGAAGTAAAGCAAAACAAGATGGTTTTTGGTGTATAATAATATGAAAGTGCCTGACTTTTATGAGAGATCAGATGTTGATCAAGACAGGTGTGGAGAATATTGCTTGGCAAATTGTTCTTGTTTGGCACATGCTTATGATCCTTCTATTGGTTGCATGTATTGGAGTGGTGGTGACTTAATTGACTTGCAGCACTTTCCAAATGGTGGAGTTGATCTCCACATTCGCGTGCCAGATGAACTTGGTATATATCTTTTCTCTTTTACTTTTGTTTCCACATATTATCCAAAAAGAGATCAATATTTTTAACTTGTTTAAGGTTTTATTCTATTTAGTATGATGAATAATACAATATACATTTGCAGTTAAGAAGGAAAGAGGACACAAGGCTTTAATCATTGCCATTGCTGGGGTAATTGGAGCATGTACCATAGTTGTCTGTAGTTATCTTCTTATATGGCGGAAATGTAGTGCTAGACATAAAGGTAAAGTTCCTTGTTACCATTTTATACTTATACTGAAGAACATGAACATTTTTCTTGTCTAATAGGAAACTCATTGCATAAGTTACTAGTCCAGAGAAGACCTTTAGAGTTGATTATTTTGACAATTTAAAGCTGGTTGTTACTTGTTAGTTTGATTTGTATTTTGTCGACATTAAAGTAAAGATATTTGGACTTTGTTAATTTTATAAGTTAATAAATAGAGCGGTGAGAGGTATAATTTTTATGAGAAGTCGACTTTGATTCACCTTGGTATATGTGATGGAATTTAGAATATAGTTATTTTGTTTTAAAACTTTGTAAATTCTAGGAAGATATATATATATATATATATATATATATATATATATATATATATATATATATATATATATATATATATATATATATATAGTATGTTTTTGTTAACAAATACAAATACATTCAGGAAGTCACCTCAAAACATGATTATGAGAGAGAGAGCAGACACAAATGAAACTTGATGAGCTACCACTCTTTGATTTTGATAAGCTTGAAACTGCTACAAACAAGTTTCACTTTGGTAATATGCTTGGGAAAGGAGGTTTTGGTCCGGTATACAAGGTAATTAATTTTGTCTAAGAGTACTTATGAGTCAATTTTCATATATTTCTTATATATAAATATATAAATATTTAATAAAATTAACATTGTAGGGGATATTGGAAGATGGACTAGAAATTGCTGTAAAAAGACTCGCCAAAACATCTGGACAAGGAATGGAAGAATTCATGAATGAAGTAGTGGTGATTTCTAAACTTCAACATCGCAATCTTGTAAGAATTCTCGGTTGTTGTATTGAACGGAACGAGCAAATGTTGATTTATGAGTTCATGCCAAATAAGAGCTTGGATGCATTTCTCTTTGGTTAGTAATTTAAATGAATATATATATATATATATGTGTGTGTGTGTGTGTCAGTTTGTTTATTTTCACTCAATGATCTTAATCATAAAACTGATCCCATATCTCTAGATCTATTAGAGATATAATTTAGGTACTTTTAATTTTGGTTTTAGATCCACTACAAAAGAAAACTTTAGATTGGAAGATGCGTTTCAACATTATAGAAGGAATAGCTCGAGGTATACTTTATCTTCACAGAGACTCAAGACTAAGGATTATACATAGAGATCTTAAAGCAAGCAACATTTTACTTGACGGCAAGATGACTCCAAAAATATCAGACTTTGGTTTGGCTAGAATTTTTAAAGATGAAGAAGATGATGAAGCCAACACAAGAAGGGTTGTTGGAACATAGTAAGTAGACCTATCTTATCAGACATCATTAGTTTATTGAGTGATTTAAATGTTACTTACAATATGCTTTAAATGCAAAGTGGTTATATGTCACTGAATATGCAATGGGAGGGCTATTCTCAGAAATCGAGATGTTTACAGCTTTGGGGTTTTGTTGCTAGAGATTGTTAGCGGACGAAGAAACACTAGCTTTTATAACAATGAGGAATCACTTAGCCTTGTTGGATTTGTAAGTTTACATCTTCTTGATTAAAAAGGGTATTATTATTATTATTATTAATAATAAAGTTTTGTTGTTTGCTTTAATAGGCGTGGAAACTATGGGAAGAAGAGAACATTATATCTCTAATAGATCTAGAGACATGGGATTCATGCTTCGAGACTAACATGTTAAGGTGCATACACATAGGGCTTTTATGTGTACAAGAAATACCAAGAGAAAGACCAACTATATCAACGGTGGTTTCGATGCTTATTAGTGAGATTACACATCTTCCTCCTCCAGGGAAAATAGCCTTTGTCCACAAGCATAACTTCCGAAATGCAAAGTATTCTCAAAAAGGTCAATCTAACTCGAACAACAATGTAACTATGAGTGAAGTTCAAGGCAGATAAATATACAAATGGATCAATACTATCATTGTTAAGACAACTCTTTCTGCCCAATAATTAATCACCTTTTATATATTTTTTGGAATTTTTTTGGTACCCCATGTTTTCCCCCCATACCCCCCACAGACCCAGTGAATAGACCAAAATATCCCTGCCTTTTTACAAAATCACAATTTCTTCACATTATTGGTCATATCTACGATTGACCCAAAATTCAGCCACTCGCATATACCTCACTAGCACCCTATATACGATCCACACTTTTTTACCCATCGTATATACGTTCTTCAGTCGTATATACGATTAGACCAGAAATCAGCCAAAAAGTTGAAAATCTAAGAATCAAACCATTGTTAAAACAAACTAAAAAAGATGAATATCTTATTTGATAAATGCTTTCTTGTATAAACCCTACAAGAACCCCAAATGTGGACCCTACTGCGACTACGACAACAACGACCCTCTCACGTAGCCCTTTGGCGACCTTAAACTTAGCTACTCAGTCCCCTCCTAGGAAATTGCCTAAATGTGGTGTGATCTCTTCGATTCCCAAAGTGAATCTGAAATGAATTTAAATTCTCTAACATCATTTTTTCTTAGATTCACCCACATTCACATTCATCTAGGAAAATTTTGATGAGAGAATATTTTGAAGGAGTTTGTGAGTTAGAGAAATATTTTTTTAACAAAGAGTTAAAGAAATGTCTAAGTATCCTTTAATTAATTTAGCGTAAATATATGTGAATAAAGATGAATGTAAGAAAAAATGACTCTAGAAAATTCAAATCTTAAACCTTATGTATCCTTCAAAGATAAAGTTCGCCACGACAAACCAACTCCATCTTTGTGAAGAATAAATACTTGATAGTGTAGAATATCATTGAGTTGAGCTAGAATGCCCCCCCACCACCCCCTCGATCCAAATTTTGATGATAGGGTTTTTAAGGTCTTTTAATCAGGATGCTCGAGTAATTAAACTCCCAGGGAAAAAACTCAGTTACGACCCCATGAATAAGAAGCTGAGAAGGATATGGATTCTGTTTCGGGGTGTATTAGCAATACCAGGAGGTAACATCAGAAAGTGGGCCAGCGGCCCAATCCAACGGAACGACCCAAGCACTTGGCTTGGTGCGCAATTCTCGGGGACCGACTGAATTTCACGCAACGGCCAGGGCGCCCCCAGTAGTATAAATACTACCCTCATCTATAGTATCAGGTACGTAACCCAACCTTGTGAATCCTGCCCGTTAGCACACCTCTGACTCGAGCGTCGGAGTGTCTTTGCAGGTACCACTTGAGGGCATTCAAGACCAGTCCATACTTCTCCACAACGACCGGCCAACAGAGCAGCAGCGACAACTTCACTTCTATTGGTCAGGTACGATCAATTGGCGACCACAGTGGGAGACCCGAGCGCTGTCCTACCTTCATCATGTCGTCGAAAATGACCCGGTCGCGCGGCGTCATCACGATCGAATCCTCCAGGCATAACACTCGCCTCGGCGGACACGGAGGTGTGCCGATAATCGCCCATGAACCACAAGACAACCTCGCCAGAGCAATCGGTGCAGGCGGCAAGGATCGGTGTTACAACCCGCCCAACAACCGCTCCGGTACCGGCCCGGTCGAGGCGGAGGATTGTAGAGCCCTCGCCAGAACATGTGACTCAGGCATTTCTTCAACTGCTGCAAAGCAAGAATCAGCTCATCGCTGACTGGGATGAGTTGATCTCTCGATTTGAAAGAGGGTCGATTTCGACCCGCCAATGAAGCGGCCCATAGAAAGCTCCTCTCGCCAAGGTCGCCCATCTCATAAACACAGGACGCCACCTCGAAGGAACGTCCCTCACTGCGGGAGCACTTCTCGTCGATCACCGACACGAAGGGTCAGGACCCATAGATCGCCCGCTCACAAGAACGTGCGCAGACACCGTTCCGCTCTTATGACTATGGTTACACGAGTCCGCTTATCACCTAGATTCGAGATCGCTCCTCTACTAGACATTCTTCTTGCGAGTCCTCTGGTTCTCGAAGATCCAGAAGCCGCTCCTGGGACTCATACGAGGAGTTCGATGACTTAACTTGTTTAAGGTTTTATTCTAATTAGTATGCTGAATATATACTATACAGTTGTAGTTAAGAAGAAAAGAGGGCACAAGGCTTTAATCATTGCTACTGCTGGGGTATTGGAGCATGTACTATAATTGTCTGTGGCTTTCTTGTGTGGCGAAAATGTACTGCTAGGCAAAGAGGTAAAGTTCCCTTTTTATACCATTTCATATTGAACAACATTACCATTTTTGCTTGTCCAATAAATAGGTTAGTAGAAGCTATTTTCTTTTGTTAGTTGATAACAGCTTCTCTTCTCTTCTATCAGAGTTAAGTTGATAGGAAAAAGTGTTGCATAATTCCTAGCCTGTGTGTACCATATTATGCATCATGCACGGTAAAAGTGCCCTGAGAGTTAAGTTCATATGAGTGGTGGTGGGGTAATAATAGCCTAATAGGAAGGATTTCATGTGATATATATTCACGATAGAATTTTGTGTCGACATGAAATAATATGTACGTAGTGGGATTGGAATTTATTTTGTTTTGTATTATTAAGGTCATAAATTGCGACTTGTGGTAGGGTTACTGTTATTATTGCTAAAAAACACAAACAAGAAATGGTGGTGAACTTTGAATTTGAAGGTTTTTTTTATGGTCAACTAATTTGAAGGGTTGAGACTTACAAGCATGGTCATGTCATGTCCCATTTTGGTGGACTTGTTCAACGCTGAAATCTAAGTTTTACAAATTTTTGATATTTTTTAATTGAGTTTGGGTCAATAGTTATGCGGTTCAACTATTGATCCCTCAGTTCGACCATTGATGCAGTGATTAACGCTTTTATTTTCAAATATACTGGTTATATTTATTGAGTCTTTTAGAGACCCAAGACATCTATTAACGCTTTTATTTTCATTTCAGTTATCCTAAGACAACTACAAAGGGGGTATATTAGTACTTAGCTAACACAAATTAGTTGTACTTTAATTTGTGTGTAGCAAGCCAAAAATACCAGAGGGAGAAATTAGATCTATGCTACATTTTGTACTTCAGCTATTCCAGAAAATTTATTTTGACATTGTTATTGGTTACTCAAACTCTGTAGCACCGACACTTCTAGTTGAAGACGTGTGTCAGGTCCGCCGACACGCATTGTGTTGTGTCGGATGCATAATCGACACTTCAATTACTTGTATTTTTCATATTAAAACAGGTGTCCCTGTGTCTGTACCATGTCCGGTGTCTATGTGTTAGTGCTTCATAGTACTCACAATTTTGTGCTATGAATTGACTGCATTGATAGATAAAAAACAAACACGGGATAACTGCACTGATATATAAGAAAACACGTGATAACTGTACTGATATATAAAAATACACACGGGATTAATATTTGTCATTGATAATTATAATTTTTTAAGGCTTAATGACTATTTAAACTGATTAATATTTAAAACACACGTGACAAATATTTGTCACTAATACCTAAAAAGCACAAATAATTGTCATTGATAAAAAAATACGAAATAAATATTTTTTATTGATAATATACTATCTATCTTTTACTATCTACTATAATCTACTAATTTTTATTATCAAAGAAGACTAACCCACCATTTTACAACAATGATCAGGAATTCTAACTCAACACCTTGAGGATATACGGGTAGCTCTTATCACTGAGCTAGCACCTCGAGTGTCTATAATCTACTATTTAACTCAATAATCAATTGAAACTATGAGATAACTGCATTGATAGATAAAAAAACACGGGATAACTGCACTGATATATATAAGAAACACGTGATAACTGTATTGATATATAAAAATACACGGGATTAATAATTGTCATTGATAATTATAATTTTTTAAGGCTTAATGACTATTTAAACTGATTAATATTTAAAACACATGTGACAAATATTTGTCACTAATACCTAAAAAGCACAAATAATTGTCACTAATATATAAAAAAAAAAACACGAAATAAATATTTCTTATTGATAATCTACTATCTATCTTTTACTATCTACTATAATCTACTAATCAAATAATCAATTGAAACTATGAGATAACTACACTGATACATAAAAAACAAAAACAGGATAACTGCAATGATATATAAAAAATACGAGGATAACTGCAATGATATATATATAAAACATGTGATAGCTGCACTAATATATAAAAAAAGGATAACAACACTGATATATAAAAAACACTATACTAACATATTAAAAACACGGGAGAAATGCAAAATTCTTTTAAAATGATACTTTTGCATTTCTAGATTTTTATCTATTTTTTTATTTGAAACTCATTTTTGATCTACTTTAAATTTGTCTTTATTTTCAGGATAATATTCAGACTATTTATTTAATACTTTTTAAGTTTCATTCATGTAGAAAGAATACGATAAAGACTTGTGTGTGTATCTTGCATGAAAGTATCCTACTAGTTTATTTTGTTTTGTATTATTAAGGTCATAAATTGCTACTTGTGGTGGGGTTACTGTTATTATTGCTAAAAGCCACAAACAAGAAATGGTGGTGAACTTTGAATTTGAAGGTTTGTCTTACAGTTTATGGTCAACTAATTTGAAGGGTTGAGACTTACAAGCATGGTCATGTCATGTCCCATATTGGTGGACTAGTTCAACGATGAAATCTAAGTTTTACAATTTTTTGATATTTTTTAATTGAGATTGGGTCAATAGTCATACGGTTCAACTATTGATCCCTCGGTTCGACCATTGATGCAGTGATTAAGTACCTTCACTGAGTCGGTCGCCTGTCCGATTTTTAAAACATTGACTTGTCCCCTTCTGCTAGGGGTGTCAAAATGGATGGTTTGGATGGATATGGATTTGGATTAAAATGCATGGATTAGAGAAATCCATTTAAAAGTTTATATCCATTAGGATGGTATCAAACAAATCTAATCTAATCCATCCATTAACAAAAAAAATCCATCCAATCTATCCATTAACAACTTTTTCATGGACGGATATCCAACCAATCTATTAATAGTTTTAAAATAGAAAAAAAATCTTCTAATAAAAAATTGGGTTAAATATGTTTTTAGTCCCTACAAAATTTCACTATTTTGTTTTTAGTTCCTGTAAAAATTTTCATCAACTTTTAGTCCCTATAAAAAAGTTTACAATTTCGTTTTTAGTCCTTATAAAATGCGAACTTATGTATACCCATTGAATTTTTGAGTGATGATTTGCATACATGTTAAGGACATTATAAACATCTCTTCCACAAAAACTTCTAATTTTCTAACAAGGGATGAATTAAATATTAATTTTTTAAGTCCAAAAAATTCAAGAAACAAATTAAAGGAAATACAAACCTAGAAATCCAATTTTGAGCTTATTCTCTATGAGAGAGATGTTTTTAATATCCTTAACGTGTATGAAAAATATCTTTCAAAAATTCTAAAGGTATACATGAGTATTCATGATATTACATTTTATAGGGACTAAAAACAAAATTATGAAATTTTGTAGAAATTACAAGTTGATGAAAAATTTTATAGGTACTAAAAACAAATTAAAATAGTGAAATTTTATAGGGACTAAAAGTATATTTAAGCCTAAAAAATTTATGAGTAAAAAAAAATTATTCATAAATTTTTATAATTTATTGTTGTATAATTTAATTTTTATATTTTTAACCAATTTTTATATTTATTTATTTATTTTTGACCAATTTTATATTTATATATATATATATATATATATATATATATATATATATATTTGATAAGCATATATATATATATATATATATATATATATAAATACAAATATATATTTATATATTTGGTGGTGAAGGTATGTCATGGCAACGCGTAGCGTGTGGCGGCGGTGCTCGGCGGTCGGCAGTGGTCCCGCGACCCACGACGGCGATCCGACTACACACGGTGGCTGATAGTGGTGGTCGGTGTGGTGCTTAATTACTTTATAATATTATATATATAATTATATATAGTATTTTGCTTCAATATATATATATATATATATATATATATATATATATTAGTTTCTGTTTTTTTTTAATTTGCAAAAAAAAATGGGTGAATAAAAAGTTTTATACTGAATTTTATTTTTTAAATTTGGTCTCTAATTCGATTATATTTATAATTTTTTTAAATAATTTTTAAGGAAACTCATATGAAAATTGGGTAGCACATAACACACATCACAAATAACATGCAATTCAGACTAAATTATGTCTCGGGTCATACACACAATCTCGATATTATATGATCATGTTCATGCAATCAGAACTTCGATGACCAAAATTCGGATACTTGAAGAACCAGACTCACGCAAATGAAATTCAGAGAACGAAAATTGCATAATCATAAGTACAATTTTACATTTTTATGGTAATCTTTCAAAAATTGGGGGGGTATCTCAATGCTCTGGTTTAGAGGAAAAGTGTGGGTTTTCAAGACACTTTACAGATTAAACAAATTTCTTGGAAGCTTTCTTTATTGTGAGGAGCTAAACAAGATGATAGTATAAATACTTATCTATTGCCTCTTCAAAAGTAAGGAGAACATTTTAGAGGATGGATAGTTAAGGCTGAGCATTGCCACCAGGCCACAGAATCAAGACAAGGCTTGAGGGACTGAGGCTTGAGGGATTGAACTCACGCTCGGCCTAGTCTGCTATAGTCGGTTCTTACTTTGGATGCTCGGCCTACCATTAGCCAAGCAAGCAACCTTCGTAATTGACTCTTAATTATGTAACGGATTTCTTTATTATGTAACGGCCGCTAATTATTGGTCATTAATGACTGTATTGTTATATAATCCGCCCAGAGAGGCTAATGAAGGGGTTGAACAATTTTACTATCCACGCGAGATTGTCCATTGTGTTCTTGATCGTTTTTATTCCCAAAAATAATTAGGAACAACAACCATTTTGGACCGAGCTCAGACTCGATCTGACGTACTGGCTATTGGGGAAAATCTCAAGTCCCACATCGACTAGTGATAAGGTCTCAAGAGAGTTTATAATGAAAAGGCAACCCTCACCTTACAAGTCGGTTTTGTGGGGTTGAGTTGGGCCCAAACCACATTCTAAGATGGTATCAGACCTATCCTAGATCCAACGGGCCACCTACCATTAAACACACTTCAAGCCCAACAAAGTTGTTGCGCGTGAGGGGATGTATTGGGAAAATCCCAAGTCCCACATCGACTAGTGAAGAGTCAACCTCACCTTACGCGGTTTGTGGGGTGAGTTAGGCCCAAACCACATTCTAAGACTGACAACACCTCGGCTACCCTATACAACATCATCCTGGTCACTGGTCACGATGCACGTTGAGATCCACACGTAAGACAGCGTACGACCCGAATCTGCGCGGCCAGTACCTACAACCTAAGGCACGGATCGTGATACATGCAGCGTTGGAATCAAGGGCTGCTGATCTCGCTCAGATCAGCGGTGTGGGCGGCATGATATCACCTAGACCCCTATAAATACCTCGACGATCATTAACTCAGGTACGTCCTCTCAAACACGCCTCACACCAGACTTCACTATACTGACTTGAGCGTTGAAGTGTGTGCAGGTACCCCACCCCCATCGATCTACCACGAGGGGCTAGAGCTCAAAAGGAATGTCTACCGGCTCACATCGACCTCAACTCAAGTCCTACTTCATCAGGATAATAACCATTAGTAAAATAAGTCGACGATTAAAATTATGTTAAAAATATGAAGTTTGTATTGGCAAAAACAACATAGAGAAATAAAACAAGCAAAATCGGAACACAATAATTTAACGTGGAAAACTTCAAGACTGGAGAAAAACCACAAACGGTTGCCTAATAACAATTAGAGAATAACATTACGTAGACTTCTCTCAAACACCCAATGACCCTAGTACACCCACACTCTCCAAAGATATATTAAACTACCTCTCACAACACTCTAAGACAAGAGTATAAGAGAAAGAAAGAAAGTCAAATACACAACTTAAAAGTGTTTGTGATTGGTGTGCTAGTAAATGTTAATCTCATTTTGTTCCTTCTTTTTCTAACGTAGTAGTAATTTCAAGTTCCAAGTTTCAATTAATCCCATTTAATTAATTTTGAGATCTGTATATCTGTGTGTTCATATCTCTAGAAGCTTCCTATTGTAAATGTAGCTCATTTCACAAAACTAGACAATATGAGACTATTTCTAGATGCCCAAATTGTAATCTAACTCCAATAGTCTAAACTCTGTTAAAACCTCAACCATTAGTATGATTATGCATTTTATCATCTAAATTAAGCACACACCTCACCACACTCATTTGAATAGGTAGCCACATGAGTTGTTAATGTGTAAATTGGACATGAATTTTGAATTTTTACATTGCTTTGACAACAACTCTGCATTAATCTCATTTCATGTTAGTTTTATATGTTACACATAGCAGAGAGATATCCATTATTTATGAGAAGTCGTTTTTGAGAACTCATATTAAGAGAAACAAAACAACATATTGTTCAGGGAATTAAGCATATAGTTATAGTTTTTAAAAACTTCGTGAATTCTTCTGGTAAGATATGGTATATGAATTTGTTGACAAATGAAAAATTCATTCAGGAAGTCAACCTCAAAACTTGATTATCGGAGAGCAGAAACAAATGAAACTAGATGAACTACCACTCTTTGATTTTGATAAACTTGAAACTGCTACAAATAACTTTCACTTTGGTAATATGCTTGGGAAAGGAGGTTTTGGTCCAGTTTACAAGGTAACTAATTTTATCTAAGAGTACTTGTTTGTTAATTTTCATACTATGTTACACACGCTTATAAAAAAAATACTATGTTACATACATTAATTTATAAATATTAAATTAAATATTTAGGGAATATTGGAAGATGGACAAGAAATTGCTGTAAAAAGACTATCCAAATCATCTGGACAAGGAATGGAAGAATTTATGAATGAAGTAGTGGTGATTTCTAAACTTCAACATCGCAATCTTGTAAGAATTATTGGTTTGTATTGAACGGAACGAGCAAATGTTGGTTTATGAGTTCATGCCAAATAAGAGCTTGGGCGCATTTCTCTTTGGTTAGTGATTGAAATGACTATATACATATGTTCATGCCAAATAAGAGCTTGGATGCTTGGATCCCGTGTTTTTTTATATATTAGTGCAACTATCTCTTATTTTTATATATCATTGCAGTTATCCCCGTATTTTTTACATATAAGTGCAGTTATTCCTTGTTTTTTATGTATCAGTATCTCATAGTTTCAATTGATTATTTGAGTTGATTAGTAGGTTATAGTAGATAGTAAAAGATAGATAATAGATTATCAATAAGAAATATTTATCCCGTATTTTTTGATATATCAACGAAAATTATTTGTCCTTTTTTTGGTATTAGTGAAAAATATTTGTCACGTGTATTTTAAATATTAATCAGTTTCAATAGTCATTAACCCTTTCTTGTTTTTTAGATAGTAGATTTATAGTAGTCTTCAAAAATTATAATTATCAATGGTAAATTTTAATCCTGTGTTTTTTATATATCAGTGCAGTTATCTCGTAGTTTCAATTGATTATTTTAGTTGATTAGTATATTATTGTAGATAGTAAAAGAGAGATAGTAGATGATTATCAATAAGAAATATTTGTTTTAAATATTAATCAGCAGTTTAAATAAACATTAAATTTTCTTGTTTTTTAGATAGTAGATTTATAGTAGTCTTCAAAAATTTTAATTATCAATGACAAATATTTACCATGTGTTCTTTTATATATCAGTGCAGTTATCTCGTGTTTTTTTTTATATACCATTGCAGTTATCTCGTAGTTTCAATTAATTATTGTTCCATTAAAATTCCTCAAGATACCAACCTTAACACACATATATATTTAAATGGTCACTTTAAGATACATTTCAAAAGGTCTTTTTAATTTCTTTGTATTTTTTCAAAGCTTCTTTCATTTGCTTATTTACTTTGCTTTTCCACCAGGATATTAAGCAGAACCCTTCTAATGCAACTTCTTTTGAAGATGGTTGTAGTGCTGATAACTCAATTATTATGTAATTTTTGTTAGGTTGCAAACAACTATTGTCATTTTTGCTATTTCTTCTGGTTTGTAATCTCTCTAAACAAAGCTTTTTACATTAAATTTTGTCTTCACTCATTATTAACTATTTTTCGCTTCAATCATCCTTCCATAGGAAGCTTTATTACGTGCATAAGACGACGAATCACCGCACTAGTAAACATGTAAAACTAGTCATTCACTAATCACTAGATGACATATCAATAAAATAATGACATATTTGACCTTTCCACATAGCAAGCATACCACTCAGCTAAAGTCAACCAAACTTGAGAGCATCTCATCTCGGTGACTCTTATTTCAACTTCAACAACAACCTCAAAACCCAAACAAACCAAAACTATATAGTACTCATTCCTCCAAGATACTCACAATATACAATATAATTACATACAATTTACAAACATCATCATCATCATCATTCATATAGCTATTACACCTTTATGGCTTTTCTTCTAAGCCATGCCCATAATACTATTAATAATTATTTCTTGTTAATTACTTTGGTCATATTTTCCAGCTGCTTCCATTATTTGTGTTTGAGTTCTGCCAACAACAACACAATTACACCATCAATATCTATCACAGACAAAAACCATGACACAATAACCTCAAACAACACTGATTTCAAACTAGGATTCTTCAGCCCTCCAAATTCAACCAACCGTTACCTAGGAATCTGGTACCTCAATGAATCTTACATCATATGGATTGCTAATAGAGACAACCCACTTTATGATTCTTCAGGAGTTGTCAAACTTCACAAGGATGGCAATCTTGTAATATTGAATGCTCAAAACAGTCTCGTATGGTCAACAAACATTTCAACTTCAACTAATTCAAGTTCAACTGCACAACTTGATGATACTGGAAATTTAATCCTCAGAGATGGCAACAGTGGAGCAACAATATGGGACAGTTTCACACATCCTGCAGATGCAGCTGTGCCACTGATGAAAATTGAAGGTAATAAAATTACAGGTAAGAAAATAGCTTTTGTGTCAAGAAAAAGTGATTCTGATCCTTCTTCTGGACACTTCACCGGTAGTCTTGAAAGGTTAGGTGCACCAGAAGTGTTTATTTGGCATGATAATGTTCCATATTGGAGAACTGGTCCTTGGAATGGAAGGATATTTTTGGGATCACCAAAAATGACAAGTGAATATCTCTTTGGTTGGCGTTTAGTTCAAAATGATGATGATGGAACTGTTTACTTAACTTACAAATTTGCTAACCCTTCTATGTTTGGAATCCTCTCATTGACTTCAAATGGTAAACTTAAATTGGTTGAATTTATAAACAAGAAAGAGATTTTGAGAGTTCCATTTGATCAAACTGAATGTGACTTTTATGGAAAATGTGGGCCTTTTGGTAATTGTGATAACTCTATTACACCAATTTGTAGTTGTTTAAAGGGGTTTGAGCCTAGGAATGTTGATGAATGGAGTAGAAGGAATTGGACTAGTGGGTGTGTGAGAGAGAGAGATTTGGCATTGCAATGTGAGAATGTGAAGAATGGAAGTAGTGATCAAGTGAAACAAGATGGTTTTTTGGTATATAATAATATGAAAGTGCCAGATTTTTCTGAGATATCATTAGTTAATGAGAGATCAGATGCTGATATAGATAAGTGTGGAAGAGATTGTTTGGCTAATTGTTCTTGTTTGGCACATGCTTATGATCCTTCTATTGGTTGCATGTATTGGAGTGGTGAATTAATTGATTTGCAGAAATTTCCATTTGGTGGAGTTGATCTTCACATTCGTGTGCCTGCAGAACTTGGTATGTATATATATCTTTTCTCTCTTTGTTTTTTTTCCACATGTTAATATCCAAAAAGAGATTTTATCAATATTTTTAACTTGTTTAAGGTTTTATTCTAATTAGTATGCTGAATATATACTATATATACAGTTGTAGTTAAGAAGAAAAGAGGGCACAAGGCTTTAATCATTGCTACTGCTGGGGGTATTGGAGCATGTACTATAATTGTCTGTGGCTTTCTTGTGTGGCGAAAATGTACTGCTAGGCAAAGAGGTAAAGTTCCCTTTTTATACCATTTCATATTGAACAACATTACCATTTTTGCTTGTCCAATAAATAGGTTAGTAGAAGCTATTTGATAACAGCTTCTCTTCTCTTCTATCAGAGTTAAGTTGATAGGAAAAAGTGTTGCATAATTCCTAACCTGTGTGTACCATATTATGCATCATGCACGGTAAAAGTGCCCATGAGAGTTAAGTTCATGAGTGGTGGTGGGGTAATAATAGCCTAATAGGAAACTTTGGAATTATGTTAGTGAGAATAGGATTTCATGTGATATTCACGATAGAATTTTGTGTCGACATGAAATAATATGTACGTAGTGGGATTGGAATTTATTTTGTTTTGTATTATTAAGGTCATAAATTGCGACTTGTGGTAGGGTTACTGTTATTATTGCTAAAAAACACAAACAAGAAATGGTGGTGAACTTTGAATTTGAAGGTTTTTTTTATGGTCAACTAATTTGAAGGGTTGAGACTTACAAGCATGGTCATGTCATGTCCCATTTTGGTGGACTAGTTCAATGCTGAAATCTAAGTTTTACAATTTTTTGATATTTTTTAATTGAGATTTGGTCAATAGTCATGCGGTTCAACTATTGATCCCCTGTTCGAATTGATCGACGATGATTGATTCAAGACCTTCACTGAGTCGGTCGCCTATTCGATTTTTAAAACATTGACTTGTCCCCTTCTGCTAGGGGTGTCAAAATAGATGGTTTGGATGGATATGGATTTGGATTAAAATGGATGGATTAGAGAAATCCATTTAAAAGTTTATATCCATTAGGATGGTATCAAACAAATCTAATCCAATCCAATCCATCCATTATCAAAAAAATCCATCCAATCTATCCATTAACAACTTTTTCATGGATGGATATCCAACCAATCTATTAATAGTTTTAAAATAGAAAAAAAAAATCTTCTAATCAAAAATTGAGTTAAATATGTTTTTAGTCCCTACAAAATTTCACTATTTTGTTTTTAGTCCCTGTAAAATTTTTTATCAACTTTTAGTCCCTATAAAATTTTACAATTTCGTTTTTAGTCCCTATAAACTGCGAACTTATGTATACCCATTGAATTTTTGAGTGACGATTTGCATACATGTTAAGGACATTATAAACATCTCTTCCACAAAAACTTCTAATTTTCTAACAAGGGATGAATTAAATATTGATTTTTTAAGGGCAAAAAATTCAAGAAACAAATTAATGGAAATACAAACCTTGAAATCCAATTTTGAGCTTATTCTTTATGAGAGAGATGTTTTTAATATCCTTAACGTGTATGAAAAATATCTTTCAAAAATTCTAAAGGTATACATGAGTATTCATGATTTTACATTTTATAGGGACTAAAAACAAAATTATGAAATTTTGTAGGAATTACAAGTTGATGAAAAATTTTATAGGTACTAAAAACAAAATAGTGAAATTTTATAGGGACTAAAAGTATATTTAAGCCTAAAATTTATCAATAAAAAAATTATTCATAAATTTTTATAATTTATTGTTGTATAATTTAATTTTTATATTTTTTAACCAATTTTTATATTTATTTATTTATATATATATATATATATATATATATATATATATATATATATATATATATATATATATATATATATATATATATATAAACAAGAATGCTCAACCTCATTAATCTCATTTCATGTTAGTTGTATATGTTACACATAGCAGAGAGATATCCATTATTTATGAGAAGTCGACTTTGAGAACTCATATTAAGAGAAACAAAACAACATATTGTTCAGGGAATTAAGCATATAGTTATAGTTTTTTAAAACTTCGTGAATTCTTCTGGTAAGATATGGTATATGAATTTGTTGACAAATGAAAAATTCATTCAGGAACTCAACCTCAAAACTTGATTATCGGAGAGCAGAAACAAATGAAAATAGATGAACTACCACTCTTTGATTTTGATAAACTTGAAACTGCTACAAATAACTTTCACTTTGGTAATATGCTTGGGAAAGGAGGTTTTGGTCCAGTTTATAAGGTAACTAATTTTATCTAAGAGTACTTGTTTGTTAATTTTCATACTATGTTACACACGCTTATAAAAAAAATACTATGTTACATACATTAATTTATAAATATTAAATTAAATATTTAGGGAATATTGGAAGATGGACAAGAAATTGCTGTAAAAAGACTATCCAAATCATCTGGACAAGGAATGGAAGAATTTATGAATGAAGTAGTGGTGATTTCTAAACTTCAACATCGCAATCTTGTAAGAATTATTGGTTGTTGTATTGAACGGAACGAGCAAATGTTGGTTTATGAGTTCATGCCAAATAAGAGCTTGGATGCATTTCTCTTTGGTTAGTGATTGAAATGACTATAAACATATGTTTATTTTTACCCAATTTTCTTAATTAAAACACTCAATTAATTATGTCATTTGTTTCATATACTTGTTTAACTTTGGTTTATTAGATCCACTCCAAAAGAGAGTTTTAGACTGGAAAAAACGGTTCAACATAATTGAAGGAATTGCTCGAGGTATACTTTATCTTCATAGAGACTCGAGACTAAGAATTATACATAGAGATCTAAAAGCAAGCAACATTTTACTGGATGGCGAGATGACTCCAAAAATAGCAGACTTTGGTTTGGCTAGAATTTTTAAAGGTGGAGAAGATGATGAAGCCAACACCAGAAGGGTTGTTGGAACGTAGTAAGTAGTCCTATCTCATTCGGCATGATAGTCTTATTGAGTGATTTAATTTTTACTTATTACACGCTCTAAATGCAGTGGTTATATGCCCCCTGAATATGCAATGGAGGGGTTATTCTCAGAGAAATCAGATGTCTACAGCTTTGGGGTTTTGTTGCTAGAGATTGTTAGCGGGCGAAGAAACTCTAGCTTTTATAACAATGAAGATTCACTTAGCCTTGTTGGATTTGTAAGTATACATTTTTCGTACTCATCTTGATTATAAAGGGTCATGTTGCTATCAATAGTGAAGCTTTTTTTTTTTTTTTGTAGGCATGGAAACTATGGATAGAAGAAAACATTTTATCTCTAATAGATCCTGAGATATGGGATCCATGCTTTGAGAGTAGCATGTTGAGGTGCATACACATAGGGCTTCTATGCGTACAAGAACTTCCAAAAGAAAGACCAACTATATCAAATGTGGTTTTGATGCTCATTAGTGAGATTACACATCTTCCTTCTCCGGGGAAAGTAGCATTTGTCCACAAGCATAACTTTCGAAGTGTCGAGTCTTCTCAAAAAAGTCAATCTAACTCAAACAACAATGTAACTATGAGTGAAATCCAAGGAAGATAAATACACATACGAGATCAACATTATCCTTGTTATGACTAATTTTGTGTGGGCAAATTATTTGATCATCTTTTATTGTGAGGTCAAATAAACAAACTTATTTTTTGTTTACTAAATTCGATAGAGAAGTTCTTGTTATGTCCCAATCAATAGCTAACACGAGTAGTAGTCTCCTGTTATCCATCTTGTTAGATAAAAAGCCCCCATACTCACCTAATACCAATGTGGTTATTCGCGAGTATGAGTTTTTGTGAGTAGCAAATATTTACGGGTACCCGTGGTCGTGGATGTCGATGACTAATTTAAGTTGGGGAACTTGGCTAGCTACGTGTATCCGACTTTGTTGATACGTGTGGTTCTCCCCTCCTAATAGAGTTTTTAATTGTTGCACTAAGACTTGAACTTGGAGGCCCAGGTGGGATCGGGCGCAGTTCGCTTGGACCAACTCTTGTAGTCATTTATCCTATTAAATATTTAATGACTTATATTAGTTGATGAAAGTTGATTTTTTCAGATGCATCGAAAAATTTGACGAAAGCAGATGAAAAATACTTATATATTTTTAAATGCTTAATTCCACTTTTGTCCTCTAATAATCATTCACCAATAAATTTATGGCTTAAATATATGTTTGGCTCATGTAAATATGGTCATAATCCATATAGGCCCCTGTAAAAAAATTTAAATTGGTCCTTGCAAAATAGGGTTTAATATATTTTTAGACTCTACAAAATTTTACTATTTTGATTTTAGTCCTTATAAAAAATTTCATTAACTTTTAGTCTCTATAAAATTTCACAATTTTGTTTTTAGTCCCTATAAAATGTAAATTCATGTATCGAGTCTAGGGGTGAACCACAAGTATAAAATTTCACAATTTTGTTTTTAATTGCTACACTAAGACTTGAACTTGAGACCTTGGAGTTTTTAATTTTGTTTTTAGCAATTTTGCTTTTAATTCTTTGACTAAGACTTGAACTTGAGACCTTTAATTTATTTCTTTTTTTTTTTTTAGAAAAGAAATGATTCATTGAAGGAGCACTAGGGGTGCTCAAAACCCAAACACTAGAGAGATTACATATTGTTTAAGTATTCAAGAGGATTAGACCACCAATTGGTAATACAAATATTTGAAGTAAAACTAGAATTATCACCCCCTCTATAGATCAACCAACTCCAAGATGAGGTCTTGATACAAGTAATAACGGCGTCGACATTAGCTTCCCGATGTCTAAAGATCAAAATCTATTCCTAAAGTAACCAAATGTTTAAAGCAAGTGTATGTAGCCAAATTAAATGTTTAGTTCATGTACCTTTCCTTCCTTTAGTTTGTTTCTTGAATTTTTTGGACTTAAAAAAATTATATTTAATTCATCACTTGTTAGAAAAAATTCTAAGTTTTTGTGACAGAAATGTTTATAATGTTTTTAACATGTATGCAAAATATCACTTAAAATTCAATGAGTATACATAAGTTGGCATTTTATAGGGACTAAAAATAAAATTGTGAAATTTTATATGAACTAAAAGTCAATGGAAATTTTCATAGAGACTAAAAACAAAATAGTGAAATTTTACAGAGACTAAAAACATATTTAACTCTTGCAAATATTAAACGTTTACCATTAATCCTATTTGTTAATTTTCCATCCAAAAAAGCTGACATGGCTAACATCATTAATGACGTTACTGCCACGTATTATCGTCCTATTGGGCCTCTGCCACGTGGCACTTACATGTCACCTCTGCGGCGCTCACAAGCAATCGCAATCGCAATCGCAAAAAATTTCTTGGTGGGTCAAGAACAATAAACATGACGGAGCTATTCGATCAACAGAGCGGAGCACACAGAAGTGCGTTGCAATGGAGCCATTGTCAGTGATGCAAGCGAAATCAACGATGCGTATCCTATTAAGCTTTCTAGGCGACGCAACGACGCAGTCCATTGAAGAAGTCCCAACTGAAAGAAAGAAGCCCCAAATCACCTACTCTACTCATCTAAGGGATATAGTTTCTACCTTCTGTTCTCTATACTTTCCTTTTAAATCCTTAATTAACAACATATACTAACATTCTAGGCAATTATTATTGTATACACAAAGAAAAGGATGAAGTTTCTTATCAGAAAAATGGTTCTCAATTCTATCCCAATCCACCAGGTAATGTCGCCAGCTCCCACAAATTGAGGTTTGATATTTTGTATTTTGCATGTCAACCTAAAATTGGATTAGTTTTTGATATAGCTCTGTCATCAATGTCAAAATACATCTATGTCATTTACTTCTAAAATTTTCAATTTCATGTGGCCCTTACATTGAGATGTTGAATTGTTTATAATGATATCTTTGATCTTTCTTTCTCTGGGAGTTTGTACTTAAGATTATTATTATATTATATGTATAAGTGGGTACTTATGACATGCATGGATTAGTAAATGATATAGCTTAATTTAATCTTTTTGGAAGAACAGCGAGCAAGAAGCCATGCATTCACAAGTTGGCATGTGAATAAAATAATGCCACTTATGACTTTTCCACATAATAATTAGCATAAGTAACATGAGTAGTAACGTCTAGGTAAAGTCAACCAAACTGAAGAGAGCATCTCATCTCGTTGACTCTACACAAAGAACTAGTTACTCACAATACACATATCATTCATAGTTCTGCTACAAAGAACTAGTTTGTTGGTACACACAAATGGCTTTTTTCTAAGCCATGCTCATAATACTAATAATTATTTCTTGTTCATTGGTTTGGTCATATTCTGTAGCTGCTTTTATTTGTGTTTGAGCTCTGTCAACAACAAAATTACATCATCCACATTCATCACAGACAGAAACCAAGAGACAATAACCTCAAAAACACTAATTTCAAGCTAGGATTTTTCAGCCCTCCAAATTCAACCAACCGTTATGTAGGAATCTGGTACCTCAATAAGTCTTACATCATATGGATTGCCAATAGAGATAACCCACTTCATGATTCTTCTGGAGGAGTTGTCAAACTTCACAAGGATGGAAATCTTGTAATATTGAATGCTCAAAACAGTCTCATATGGTCAACAAACATTTCCAGTTCAAGTAGTGGTGCTATGCTCAATTCAACTGCACAACTTGATGATACTGGAAATTTGATACTTAGAGATATCAACAGTGATTCAAAAATATGGGACAGTTTTTCAAACCCTGCTGATGCAGCTGTGCCATCAATGAGAATAGCTTCTAATAAACGTACAGGTAAGAAAATAGCTTATGTGTCAAGAAAAAGCTATTCGATCCTTCTTCTGGACGCGATTTTCATTTAGTCTTGAAAGGTTGGATGCACCAGAAGTTTTTCTTTGGCGTGATAATGCTCCTTATTGGAGAACTGGTCCTTGGAATGGAAGCGTATTTTTGGGAACCCCATTGTTAACTGGGTATTTAAGTGGTTTGCGTTTAGATTTGGATGCTGATTGGACTTATCTAACCTACAACTTTGATAACCCTTCTATGTTTGGAATCCTCTCAGTGACTCCACGTGGAAAACTTAAATTGGTTGAATTTACAAACAAGAGAGAGTTTTTGAGGGTTGAGGTGGATCCAAACGAATGTGACTTTTATGGAAAATGTGGGCCTTTTGGTAATTGTGATAACTCTAGTATACCAATTTGTAGCTGTTTTAAGGGGTTTGAGCCTAGGAATGCTGAGGAATGGAGTAGAAAAAATTGGACTAGTGGATGTGAGAGAACTTTTCCATTGCAATGTGAGAATGTGAGGAATGGAAGTGAAGTGAAACAAGATGATTTTTTGGTGTATAATAATATGAAAGTGCCCGATTTTTCTGAGAGATCAGCTATTGGTGATCAAGATACGTGTGGAAGAGATTGTTTGGCAAATTGCTCTTGTTTGGCACATGCTTATGATCGTTATATTGGTTGCATGTTTTGGAGTGGTGGTGACTTAATTGACTTGCAGCAGTTTCCAATTGGTGGAGTTGATCTCCATATTCGTGTGCCAGCAGAACTAGGTATATATCTTTCCTCTCTTTCCTTTTAAAGATTCTTCTGTTTCCATCTGTATAGTATCGACACTTTAGGTTGAAGATTTGTCTAGTGTCGAACATAGACACAACTCGGAAACACGTGGTTACATTACAATACTTCGATTCTCTTAAATTATTATCAGTGTCTGGTATTTGCATCGATGCTTCATAGCATGTTATCCAAAAAAAGAGATCAAGATTTTTAATTGTTTTAAGGTTTTATACTTAATTAACATGCTGAATGATATAATATATATACAGTTGAAGTGAAGAAGGAAAGAGGAAAGAAGCCTTTAATAATTGGCATTTTGGGGCAATTGGAGCATGTGCTATAGTTATATGTGGTTATCTTGTGTGGCGGAAATGTACTGCTAGGCCTAAAGGTAAAGTTTCCTTGTTAATATTTCATATTGAGGAACACTAGCATATTTCTAGAACATATATATGTATCATGGATTTTAATGTCTTAGTTTGCATTGCATGTTATGATATGATCAACATCGCGTTGTTGTCATAATTAAGGCAAGATATCGTGATATTTGTTGAGTCCGTAATTAGCTTAAGTGGCTTTCTCCTATTAGGCTTGCTTAACTAAGGTAGTTAGTAGTTAAGTAAGTTAGTTAGTTGTAGTTAGTTTTAAAATTGGTTTTTCCATACGATTTCTTGTATTCTGCAGAGCTATAAATAGCTCTTTCTCAATGAATGAAGAAAGTTGTTTTCCCATTCTCAAGTCTATTTCACAAATTGGTACCGAGCTCTACATGGAGGGCACGAAACTTGAGCAAGAAATCTCAATTTCTTTTTTGTGTGTCAACAATGGCGTCGAGCGGCAACTCGAGCGGTGGCGAAAGCAATTACATGCAACCATCCATACCTCGATTGGATGGGCATTATGAGCATTGGTGTTTGCTCGTGGAGAACTTCCTGTGTTCAAAAGAATATTGGTTCTTGATAGAAAGGGATTCAAGAACCGAAAAAGGAGGCAGTTGAGCGAAAGCGCGAAAAAGAAGATGAAGAGTCTAAACTCAAGGATTTGAAGGCCAAGAACTACCTATTTCAAGCAATCGATCGTTCAACTCTTGAAACAATTTCGATAAAGATACCTCAAAAGCACTGGATTCTTTGAAGAAAAAGTTTCAAAGGAATCATCAGTCAGAGAAGGCTATTCTACAAGGTTTGAGAAAGGAGTTTGAAGCCATGGAAATGAAAGCTAGTGATACTATCTCTCGATTACATACCAAAGGTAATGCAAATTGCAAACAAGATGCGTATTCATGGAGAAACTATTGATGATGGAGTCATAGTTGAAAAGATATTGCGTTCTTTTGTGAGAAAAATATAGTCACATTGTGTGCTCTATATCGAATCTCATGATCTCGATACAATGATGATTGATGAGGTTCATAGCTCATTGATTGTTCATGAACAAAATATAACAAGATTTCGTAAGGGTAAAGATGATGAACAAGCCTTAAAGATCGAGATACAAGGAAGGGGTTCTGGGTGGTAGTAATCAAAGAAGCGGAGGAATAGCATACAGAGGAAGAGGTAGAGGTCGAGGAAGGCAAAGTAAGGAGATCGTTGAATGCTTCAAATGCAAGAAACTTGGCCACTACTGAGAAATGAATGCCTTGAATGGGAGAAAGAGGTGAATTATCTTTCAAAATGAGAAGGTGATGATTCAATGCTACTCATGGCATGTGATATCAAGAAAGTTCTCGCAGACGGTGAGACTTGGACATTGATAGTGTGAATGCAAGTGACACAATGGAAGGTGAAAATGCGCAGAGAATGAATCAATGATTCTAATGGCAATTGCTACTGATTGAAGAAAAGGAGAAAAATAAGAAGGATACCGTATTTAGATTCGGGATGCTCGAATCATATGAGTGGAAATAAGAAATGGTTCTATGATCTAGATGAATCTGTCAAGAAGACTGTCAGAATTGGAAATGGTGCAAGACTGAAAGTTGAAGGAAAGGGGAGTATTAAAGTAATGATGAATGATGTGATTCACACAATCATTGATGTATTTTACATTCAAGAATTGCAAAGCAATCTCTTGAGTGTAGGTCAATTCTGAGAGAGGGATTAGCGGTGCTATTTGATGAAGGATACTGCAGAATTTACCACAAGAAGAAAGGGTTGATACTTGAATCAATAATGGAATCAAATAGAATGTTCAAATTTATGACTGAGCCTGTACTTGATACGGATTCAAAATGCTTTCATACCCTAAGTGAGGATGAGACATATCTGTGGCATTGCAGATATGGACATCTTGGAATTAAGAATTTAAACATGCTGGCAGCTAAGGAGATGGTAACTGGTCTGCCCAAATTGACTGAGAACATGAGAATATGTGAGGATTGCTTGAAGGGGAAGCAACACAGAGACCCTATTCCAAAGAAGAGCAAGTGGAGAGCAAGTGAGAGGCTTGAACTCATACATGCTGACATATGTGGACCTATCACTCCTGCCTCTACAAGCAACAAAAGGTACTTTCTCAGTTTTATAGATGATTTGTCTAGGAAGATATGGATATACTTGCTAGTAGAAAAATCTGAAGCTCTAGAAAAATTCAAACACTTTAAGAGTTTGGTGGAAAAGGAGACAAATTGTAAGATAAAGTGTTTAAGAACTGATAGAGGAGGTGAGTTCACCTCAAATGAGTTCAACAATTTCTGTATGGAGCAAGGAATAAGGAGAAATCTCACAGCAGCTTATACCCCTCAACAGAATGGGGTAATTGTGAGAGAAAAACAGAACTATAATGAATCTTTGTTAGTCAATCTTGATTGGTAGGAAAATGCCTAAGACTCATGGCACAAGCTCTCGAATTGGACAGTGTATGTATTGAATAGATCCCCTACCCTTGCTGTAAGAAATAAAACTCCACAAGAGGCTTGGAGTAATTGTAAACCATCTGTGTCACACATGAGAGTATTTGGTTGTGTTGGACATGTGCACATACCAGATGCTAAGAGAACAAAACTTGAAAGTAAGAGTAAGAAATGTGTATTACTTGGTGTAAGCAATGAAACAAAAGGATACAGATTGTATGATCCAATTGAGAAGAAAATAGTGGTGAGCAGGGATGTGGTCTTTGAGGAAGGAGAATTCTGGGATTGGACAGATCAGAATGAACATGAGGTTAACAAGGACCTTGTTTGGAATGAGTCTGAATTCTCATTGACAGATGATGATGATAGTGATATAGAGGAAGGTATAGTTGAACAAGAAGCTCAAAATGATGTGGAACAGGCACAGGAAATAATAAACAATGATGAAGCAGAACAGGAAAATGAAATTGAAGAAGGAAGAACTAGAAGACCATCTGTGTGGCTAAAGGATTTTGTAACTGGTGAAGGGCTGTCTGAAGAAGAGGATGAGGTTCACATTGCTTTATAATCGATCCTATCACTTTTGAGGCTGCAGATTAAAAATGCTAGATGGAGAGAAGCTATGGATATTGAGATAGCATCCATAGAGAAAAATGAGACTTGGAAGTTAACTGAATTGCCCAAGGGAGCCATGAAAATTGGAGTTAAATGGGTATACAAGACCAAATTGAATGAAATTGGTGAAGTGGACAAATACAAAGCAAGATTAGTGGCAAAAGGGTATGCTCAACAAGAAGGAATTGATTACACAGAAATTTTCTTTTGTCAAGAGTTAGACACTATAAGGATGGTTATGGCTATAGCAAACTCGAGAGAGGTGGACTCTTTATCGGTTGGATGTGAAATCACCTTTCTATACTGTGAGTTAAGTGAAGAAGTATATGTTGATCAAACAAAGGGTTATATTGTCAAAGGAAGTGAACACAAAGTGTATAGATTACAGAAGGCATTATATGGATTGAAGCAAGCTCCTCGAGCATGGTTCAACAGAATTGAGGAACACTTCACTGAGCAAGGATTTAAAGCTAGTAAAAATGAGCAAACCTTGTTCATAAAGCATAAAGAGAATGGAAGAATCCTCATAGTAAGCATATATGTGGATGATCTAGTCTACACAGAAATTGTGATGAGTATGCTAATTTGAGTTCAAGAAGAATATGGAAAAGGAATTCAGCATGAATGACTTGGGAAAAATGAAATACTTCTTGGGAATAGAAGTGATTCAATCCACAGAAGGCATTGGGATAGTACAAAGGAAATATGCTAGTGAAATCATAGAGAAATTTGACATGAAAGGTTGCAATTCAGTCATGGTACCGATGGTAGCAGGATGCAGACTTGACAAGGATGAAGAGGGTGAGAAGGTTGACAGCACTCTATACAAGCAACTTGTTGGAAGCCTAATGTACATAACAGCAACTAGACCTGATCTCATGTACACAGTAAGCCTACTTAGCAGATATATGAGTAATCCTACTCAACTACATTGGTTAGCAGCAAAGAAAATTTTGAGGTATCTGCAAGGTACTCTAAACTTGGGGATAATGTATAGAAAAGGAGATAGACTGAACTTGGTAGGATATACTGATAAAGTGATTACGCTTTGGAGACTTGGTGGATCGGAAAAGCACTTCAGGCTATGTGTTTATAATGAGTGAAGGAGCAGTGGCATGGTCTTCAAAAGAAGCGACCAATTGTAACTTTGTCATCAATGAAAAGTCGATTCGTGGTCTGCAGGAGCAGCGTGACTGTCAAGCTATGTGGATAAAGAAGATAATGAAAGAACTTGATGCCTTAGAAGATGATTGTATCACAATCATGTGTGACAACTCCTCTGCAATGAAGCTATCTAGAAATCCTATTTTGCATGGTAGGAGCAAACATATAGAGGTGAGATACCACTATATATTAGAAAGTGGTTAAAGATAAGGAAGTTGAGCTGAAATATTGTGGAACAAAGGATCAAATAGCGAGATGTATTCACCAAACCAAGTAAGTAAAGAACAGTTTCGAGGTTCGGAAGGCAACTAGGAATGCATGAATTCGCTTGAATTGTTAGCCATTGCTATGCAGATTGTGTAAAGTTCTATTTGCTGTTTCTGTTTTCTGTTTGTCATGTTTGTAAGCAAAGTGTGAGTTAGAACACTTAGCTTAAGAGAGGGTTTGTTGAGTCTGTAATTAGCTTAAGTGGCTTTCTCCTATTAGGCTTGCTTAACTAAGGTAGTTAGTAGTTAAGTAAGTTAGTTAGTTGTAGTTAGTTTTAAAATTGGTTTTTCCTGCCCTGATTTCTTGTATTCTGCAGAGCTATAAATAGCTCTTTCTCAATGAATGAAGAAAGTTGTTTTCCCATTCTCAAGTCTATTTCACAATATTCAGGATAGAATTTAGTGTCGACATGCATATATATCAGCAATTGTTTGAGGAGAATTTAGTGTCGACATGCATATAAACAAAATAATCTTATGGCTTGAATTAATTTGCATATAAATAAATGTTACATATAGTGGGAGAGGTATAACTATTTGTGTTTAATTAAAATGTATATTCGGTGTAAAAAAGTTCTACACTGTTAGCCAGTAAAAATCATGGCTGTGTGACTTTGGATGGTGGTTCGCTGCTGTCAGCAGAGTCTATCTCTCTGACACTGTTTTTTCTTTATTTTTTAAGGAAAAAATAATGAACTGTGATCAGGATCTTTTCATTAGTAGATCTAACGGTTGCTTTGAGTGTATGAATGTTGCGGCTGCAGTCAATCTTGACTTCAGTCAATCGTGATCCATGTGACTTTTACGAGATGTCAACTTTGAGACCTCTTATTAATGAGTAGAGTAGAAATAAATCATTTTTATGGCATGTCAATTTCATACTAATTATATTCTTAATTTTTATAAGATGTCAACTTTGAGACCTCTTTAGAACAACATCTTAAGAGAAATATAAAATAACATTATAGAGGGAATTAAGCAAATTGTTATTTTGTTTTAAATTTTATGAATTCTGGCAAGTTATAGTATATATTTTTGTTAACAAATGACAAATCCATTCAGGAAGTCGATCTCAAAGCTTGGTTATGGGAGAGCAGAAACAAATGAAATTGGATGAATTGCCACTCTTTGATTTTGATAAGCTTGAAACTGCTACAAACAGCTTTCACTTTGGTAATATGCTTGGAAAAGGAGGTTTTGGTCCGGTATACAAGGTAATTTATTTTGTATAAGAGTATACTTGTGAGTCAATTTTCATATTATATTATTATTGCATATATATAAGTATATAAATATTTAACAAAATTAACATTCTAGGGGATACTGGAAGATGGACTAGAAATTGCTATAAAAAGACTCTCCAAATCATCTGGACAAGGAATGGAAGAATTCATGAATGAAGTAGTGGTGATTTCTAAACTTCAACATCGCAATCTTGTAAGAATTCTCGGTTGTTGTATTGAACGGAATGAGCAAATGTTGATTTACGAGTTCATGCCAAATAAGAGCTTGGATGCATTTCTCTTTGGTTAGTAATTAAATGAGTATATATGCATATGTTTGATTTTACTCAATGTTCTTAATCAAAACACACAATTAAATTAACTATGTCGTCGGTTTTGTGCACTTGTTTAATGTTGGTTTTAGATCCACTCCAAAAGAAAGTTTTAGTTTGGAAAAAACGATTCAACATAATTGAAGGAATAGCTCGAGGTATACTTTATCTTCACAGAGATTCGAGACTAAGGATTATACATAGAGATCTAAAAGCAAGCAACATTTTACTGGATGGCGATATGACTCCCAAAATATCAGACTTTGGTTTGGCTAGAATTTTTAAAGGAGAAGGAGATGAAGAAAACACGAGAAGAGTTGTTGGAACTTAGTAAGTAGTCCATTCTCTTTCAACATCTTAAGCTTATCGAGTGATTTATTTATTAATTATTATGTGCTCTAATTGTAGTGGTTATATGCCCCCTGAATATGCAATGGAAGGGCTATTCTCTGAGAAATCAGATGTCTATAGCTTTGGGGTTTTGCTGCTAGAGATTGTTAGCGGGAGAAGAAACTCTAGCTTTTATAACAGTGAGGACTCACTTAGCCTTGTTGGATTTGTAAGTCTATACTCTCTCTACTCCTTTTGATTACAGTGAGTCTTGTTATTATCAATAGCAAAGTTTTGTTTTGTTTTTATTGGCATGGAAACTATGGATAGAAGAAAACGTTATATCTCTAATAGATCCAGAGATATGGGATTCATGCTTCGAGAGCACGATGTTGAGGTGCATACAAATAGGACTTCTGTGTTCAAGAAATTCCAAAAGAAAGACCAACTATATCAACTGTGGTTTTGATGCTCACTAGTGAAATTACACATCTTCCTTCTCCAGGGAAAGTAGCATTTGTCTACAAGCAAAACGTCCGAAGTATAGAATCATCACAAAAAAGTCAACCTAACTCGAACAACAATGTAACTATGACTGAATTTCAAGGTAGATAAATATACATTTGGGATCAACACTATCATTACTAAGGCTAGCTTTTTGTGCCCAAATTATTTGAATACCTTCTACTGTTCTGTCAATAAACATACTAGTTTTCCATTTGCTACTTTGGGAAGAGAAGTTCTTGTAATGTCTATGTTGATAGCAGCAAAATTGTATTACTAGCTAGTTACTAGGCTATTTATTATTTTTCTAACATTTCTCAAAATCACACTTTTAAACTTCACCTATTTATTTACCTTGTAAACAACCATATCTATCTGTTTTTTATTTATTTAAGGAAACACCTTGAATACTAAACGGTTTGCTAATTATTCATCAATTTTTTTTGTCATATAACAGTTTCTGTCAAAAAGCACTTGAATTCAGTAAGTTATACAAATATGGATTTACATGATGAAAGGAATGTATATAAAATGAATATAGTGTGTGCATCTTTTGGCAGATCTTGGGATAAGGGGTACAATTTTTGTAAACACACGCATCGCTAAAAATGTAATAAAATATAAACTTTAATATATTTAAATACATAAATTATACGATTATAGTTATCCTCTATGTATATGATTTTATATTTTGAAATCGTTGAATAATAAGATTTGCGTCAATGTTATTAAATACATCTCAATGTAAGTCATTAGATTGTCGTTCAGTCATGTAACCCTCATTCGATTAGTGATTGTCGCGCAGTGCAAAACTAGGGACTTAGTTGTAAAAAAAGATTTACAAGGTGTGATTTTTTTTAAAAAAAAAAAATTGTGTTAATTTTTTTTAAGGTGTGTGGTTGACCCGGGCTAAGGGTGGATTCGCTCTGTGCGGATCACCATTACGTACGTAATCATAATTTTAAAAAAAGTACTTATAAGACACCATTGCAATTTTCAAAGTCAATTTTTAGAATCAAACTGAAAATAATATATCTTATTTGATGACTGGCTTTCTATGTGAACCCTACAACAACACCAGTGTAAACCCTAATGCAACTATGATGACAACCACCCTATCCCCAAACCCCGTTGGCGTCAGAAAAAACCCCTGGAGCAAAAAAAATATTAAATACCAAAATAGTAGACATTTGAGATTATTTACCAAACTAGCACATTTCATTGATGTAGTTGAGAAATCACTCCCACCAAAGCGACTTCTCAACATATATTTTTTTGGCTAAATTACAATAGAGATCCTTTAAGTTATTTAACTGTAACAAGTTGATTCTTTAAGTTTTTTCCGTACCACTGAAGTCCTTTAAGTTATTCAATTGTAAGAAGTTGGTCCTTTAAGTTTTTTTGGAATCACTTAGGTCATTTACATTATTTAATTGTAACAAGTTGATCCTTTAAGCTATTTAATTGTAACCTTTAAATCTTGAATAACTTACATTTTTCAAACCTCAAATCATTCTGCTTAAATAATATAGAGGACCCAAGTGGTAGTGCGAAAAAACATAAAGGACCAACATTACTGCTTAAATAACTTAAATGATCTAAGTGTTATGGGAATGACCAATTTGTTACAATTAAATAACTTAAAGGACATCTGGTGTAATTTAGCCTACTTTTTTTAGTTGAGAAATCGCCTCCCCCATCCCAACTTCTCAACTATATTTATTTTATTTTATTTTATTTAAAATACGAAATTAAATTATGAAAAATTAAAAAATAAGTAAAAAAAAACGTTATTGGTAAATTAAAATATGTAATACATTTATTTTTGCAAAAATAATAATTAAAAATAAACAAAGTTATTAATTAATAATTAGTTATAATTACTTAATTAAAATTACATCATTATTTAATGTGTTGAAAACTGAATTTGGGCGCTTAAATTAATATTGATGATTACAATAGTCGAACAATTAAATAATCGGCAATCTATAGCTCGACCCCACCCATATATTGTGAATAATTTGTTTAGTGTCCAACTTGGTAGACCCGATTCATATGGCTATTGTAGGTCGTTGCTTGACCAAATTGTCGAACACAAAAAGTTGTTGCTAGTTCATCAACATGACACCAACATGAACAACCACCTTCCACCGCCCTAACAAATCCCAACACAACACCTGCCCGATCGTAATTGCCGACCAACACGATGTGGGATGGACACCATCTAAAAAAATAAAACTTTGCATGTCAATTTAATTGTACAACTATTGTAATCATCTATATTAATTTACTCGTCCAATCTTAGTCTTCATTACATTAAATAATGGTGTAACTAATTAAGCAATTATAACTCTTTATTAATTGATAACTCTGTTTATTTTTCTTTATTTATTTTTGAAAAATAAATATATACATATCTTAATTTACTAAAAACTTTTTTTAATTATGTTTTCATTTTAGATAATTTAATTTCGTATTTTAAAATACAATTAAAAAAACATAGAGAAGTTGGGATGGGGGAGGCGATTTCTCAACTAAAAAAAAAAATTACGTTGAGAAGTCGCTTTGGTGAAGGGTGATTTCTCAACTACACCAAAAAAGTGTGATAATTTGGTAAATAATCTCAAAATTGTGCTATTTTTGTATTTAATTTTTTTTTTGTGTTGGAGTGATTTTTTTTTTGCTCCCGTTGGCGGACTTTAACTTTGTTGTTAATGGGTCTAGGGTTTCAATCCCCTCATAGTAAACCACCAAAAACACAATGCAGTCGCTTAGATCACACAAGTGAAACATTTTGTATGTTTCAAAGATAAAGTTCGCAATGACCAACCGACTCCACCTATGAGGGTGAAGAGTGACTTACGTGAAATCTCATTTTATACTAGTAGGCTACCACCCTACTGGTTCTTGTATTTACTATAGGATGTTTAGTAGTTTAAGCAAATCCAAACCAATCATAATCCAATCCAGGTTGACCTGTTTGTTTCGGATGTTTCTCATGTTCAGACCTAATCCAAACCAACCCACACTAACTCCCAAATTTTCAACACTCAACGAACACTTCTCTCTCTCTCTCTCTCTCTACTCTCCAAACACTATTTGAAGAGCGTTCCAGCTTATAACGTTTCATCTCTCTCTCTCTCTCTATTACATCGCTCACCTATCATATTTATCATATTTGCTAATTCATTATTTTTTTTATTAATTTTATTTATAAAAAAAAAAACCCAAATTATCGTGCAAGTGATGACTATCAAAATGAGTGATTGTTCATCTATGTGAATTCGAGTTGAATAAGACAAGCAATATATGCATAAGCTTAATTGGAAAAATAATAGATAAGAACAAAAAAGAAGAAATAAGGAAAATATGAAGAAGATAAGAAACGGGATGGCATCACACTCTTAATTCATTGAGAGAAGTAAGAAGTGATAACCCTAGGGAATGATCGCCTCAAGAAAACTTGGTTTCTTGATAAGATCTAAAGAAGGTTCAATAAAGAACCAAAGAGAGACATACTCTCAAACACAATACACATGGTATTATTTCTTAAAATTCTGAGTTCTTAGTTGTTATTCCCATAGATTTCTCCCCCTGTATTTAGGAAAAAAATAGTGATAGGGTGATTAAATATAAGGAAATACAAAGGCCACAAATATCTAACATTAATTCCTACTGGTTTTTTAATACACATTAGTGGAAGAATAGATACAAAACAACCAAAGAGACCTAAAGTCACATTCAACAAGATAACAATAGGTCACTCCCTCTCCTTTTCATGCAAATTTTGTCCATTACCCTTAAGCATCAACCCACACCTTTATTTCTAGAAATTAAAACAAAAGCAGATTAATATTTTGACCAATAATCTATCTTCGACTTCCAACCCGTTTTTCATCGTATTAGTTTGCGTGTATGGAAATAATGGCTCAAACAAAACTTGTAGAAATATTTCTTATATTTCCAATGGATCAAGAAACGCGCCAATCGGACTTCTAGATCTTTAGATATAGTAAAAACAAGACAGACATGCCATTGTCAATTTAAACCGACTTTTTTGAACAACGCCACTTTTTTGCATCTCGAATTTGATTTTGTTCATATCAAGGACATCTTGCGTTTTTTTTCTTCTTTTTTTTTGATTTCACAATTGTTCCTTTGTTTCTAATTCCTGCATCTTGCGGTTTTCTAATTGCAATCGTTCTATAATTCATTCCTGCGATTTCGATTTAAATCTCAAACCAGATTTGATTTCAGATTTCGTTTCAAATTTAAGTCCATAACACAAGGAAGAGGAAGGTGAATTGTTATCTGATAAAAATGGAGGCGGAGGATTCACAAAGAAGATGAGTATGTTTTTAATTTAATTTTTGAATAAAAACTTAATTAAAAATAATGAATTACCAAGTGTGTATTGCCACATTAGCATCGATAACAGACACTTAAGCCCTGTAATAAGCCACGTCAGCACTGTTATCCACTTCAACCTTTTTAATAGAGTTTAATGAAATTACAAAAATAGTAACGGCGCAACGATTGTAAAAGTTAAAGTACTTATTAAATTCTACAACAAAATTATAAAGGACCTAATCGAAAATAGAAAATAAGTTAACCCCAGATGATATATTGCTGGAAAAAAAAGGTACAAAAGCAATGGGGACATAAACCCAAGCCATTCAAAGAAAAATGAAGTAAATCTATATTGAGGTATAATACTAATCTTTTTTTTTCTATAAAAAAACAATAATGCTATTCCAACAAAAAAAAATTTGACAAATCTACAAATCACCAACTTACAACCCCAATTACCCAAGTTTTTAAGCCAATTAACCAACCTGTCAATTACCCAAGTTTTTAATCCACGCCGAAAATTGTGAAAAAGTAGGTTGGTTATTTGGCTTAAAAAAAACTAAGAATGTGTGTTGTAAGTTGGTGATTTGTAGATTTGTCAAATTTTTTTTTGTTGGAATAGCATTATTGATAAAAAAATTAGGAGCAGGCCAACTTATTATCATCAAGATGGTTTCCTTCACAAAAAATGTGAGAACCAACTAAAACTAGGCATTCACTAGTTGGCCTTTCCACATAATAAGCATCTCATCTCAGTGACTTTACATTTCAACTTCAACGATAATATAACCTCAACACAAACAACAAAACTAGTATTCCATTCCATTCCTCCAAGATCCTCATTATAAACATCATCATTCATTGTTCTGCTGCTACAAATAACTAGTTATATATATATAGTAGTAGTTCTTACACATTTATGGCTTTTCTTCAAAGCCATGCCCATAATACTATTAATAATTATTTCTTGTTAATTACTTTGGTCATATTTTCCAGCTGCTTCCATTATTTGTGTTTGAGTTCTTCCAACAACAACACAATTAAACCATCAATATCTATCACAGACAAAAACCACTACTAGAAAAGTTGTATTTAGTGAGAGAAATTTTGAGATGGATTAGTATCCTCACTATTAGTGAGGGATTTAAATACTGAAAAATAGTAGGCAGACTTACTTACATTTGTGATGGAAATAGAGACAAAAATATATCCTCTCTAATAATTTCGTGGCTAAATTAAATCACAAAATATGGAAAGACATTAGAGAGGATTTTGAAAAAAAAAGAATCCTTCGCATTAATAGTGAGAACAAACAATGATGTCGTCATTAAAGAACTCATTTCATTAATGGAGAATTAAATTTCGTCACTATTAATGAGGAATTGGCGCCTCGTCGCTAACCAAAATGTATTTCCCTCCCTGCTGTTTTCACTTCCCCCCTTTCAAAGTGTAAAAAAACAAAAAAATTAATTCGCAGGGAAAGAAAAGAAAACGAGTCACCTTCACCTCCCTCCGTCTGTAACCTTCACCTCCCTCCGTCTGTAACCCCAACCACCGGAGCACCCTCTCACCGCCGGTCATAAACCTCCGCTAGGGAATCTCTCGCCGACGACTCCAACCACGGTATAATGCGTTTCAGGGAAAGTAAAGAAAAACGAATCTCTCGCCGTCCCTAACCTTCACCGTCTGTAACCTTCACCTCTGTAACCTTCACCGTCGCAAATCCCTAACCATCTCAAAACCCCAACCATCTCAAAACCCTAAATCAAAGCTTCAATTGCTCGGTGTTTCCTCTATGCTCATTGCATCGTAAGAATTCTTACTCCGAAATTGTTTTTGATTTTACAAATGTTCTTCTGTTAATTTCCTTAAGCATCATCTCAATTTCATTGTTTGTTAATTTGCAGAAAATATGAAGAAATCACCCCACCAAAGGCCGTAGATTTCTGCAAAATTACTGATAACACATAATACTGCAGAGGTAAGTATTCCACTCATGTCTTAATTTAAGATTGGTGCTTCTAAAGTAGTTGCTGTTGATGTGGATGATATGCTATGGCCATGTCTTACAAGTTTGTAGTTTAGTTATATAGTTTAAGTTAATACCTATACTTTTGCAATGTACTACTTGGTTAATTAAGAGGAGAGAAAAAAGGCCACAACAAGATGAATAGAAAAGAAGAAAAGTAGTCAAGAACCAAACAAAAGAAACGACTCAGAGAATAAGTAGGTTTGGTAGAGAAAAAAGTTCAACTCCAAAAACATGTCCTCCAAAAGCATAAGCTCACTCGTGCTTTCTTACATGATTTTTGGTTTTCTGTTCAGAGAATAAATTGTATACATCATATTCAACCTTTATTCTCAAAAGGTTTTTATTCTCATTATCTCATATAATGCAGTTTCCTGTATATGAGATAAACCATATTAGTTGGTTCAGGGGTGCAAACTATCACATAAGAGTGTGGAAGTGACGCTTAGCAACCTGTTTGTCCAATTATGTATAACTGTTTCTGTAAAACTGGGGAATCTACTACTTAAGAGACTTCATTTTGATATCATTTTTTAAGGTTAATTATGCAGTGAAGCCAATTTGTAACATTTTACAACTCAATCCTGTACATGTCATATTATAATTGTTTCTTTATTATTTTCAAGATCAAAAGAATGCTTTGTTTGTAGGGGACTGAATATATTTGTCTCAATGCTTTGTTACACAAATCTAAGTGATTCAAGACAATGACCTGTTTTACACTTTTTCCTTCGTACATTAACCTTTACTTGTGATTATGCAGCAGTTATTTTCCAAGTTTCCTGTTATAAATGTTTATATTTTAATTAATTCTCCACCATAAAAACTGCAGACCTTCAAAGCACTTCTGTCATCAGCAACTTCAACTTATCAACTTACTTCCTTAGGAGAATTGCTATATCAGGTACATGTACAGCTTCAGTTGATCAGCTTGCTGCCTTTATTTTTACGTGCTTTTGTGAAAGTTATGATGAAACTGAAAAAGAATATTTGGATGAACACTTTGTTAAATACTGATTCCTAATTTTATTATTTGGGTCTATGTTTTGAAGCATGTTATCTTGTCTTGACAAAGCACTCGGTGGCCTTTAACCTGTTGCGCGTAGCAAGATTAAAAATTGTACATTGTAAATTGTTAATCTTGTTAAAATCCAAACTAATTGCGTGTAGAAATTACTATCCACAGGCAATTGATATCCAGATTTTAGTTGGCTTAAATACAGTCTTAGCAAGCTCACTACTTGTTTGATGGGGAACTGTTTTTTCTCCTGTCTTTCTTTAATATGAACTCTTGATATTGGAATTGAAGAATACCAAAATTAACAAGGAGAAAAATAATTGAATGTTAATTATCATTTGCAGTGCCACAACAGCTACAGTGATTGTGGACTTGGCTCTGATGGAACAGATAGGCTTGTACACTTAGTACAAGAATTACAGCATAGTGCAGCTTCTAAATCTGTGCATTTTTCTTGTTGATTCTTCCACTGAATTAATTCATACAAAAATTGATAAGAGCTTGCTTGATCTGCATTTTTGTGGATATCTATCCCCATTTTTGTCTTTTTTGCATTGAAGTACTCATTGATGACTTTCCTTTCTTTTCATTGTTTCTTCATATAGTTTTGAAGACTAATAGTTGTTTGTGTAAATAATATATTAGCAATGGAAGTACCCGAAAATAGGAAGTGGATGGATAACAGACTAGATCGAGAGAAGAATATCACAGAAGAATTTAAACAAGGATGTTTGGAATTTGTCAACTTTGTCTTGGAAAAAGAAAAAGAAAAAAGAAAAAAAAAGGACAGAGAGAATATTGAAAGCGAGAAGAATATTCAATACAAGGAGATAAGATGCCCATGTAAGATTTGCAAGTGTTTGTATCATCACCCACCAGACATGGTGAGGGTGCATCTATGTAGGAAGGGATTCATGAGTGATTATTATCATTGGACATATCATGGTGAACCGATTCCGCCCGATTCCCAAAGTGGTTGTCGATCATTCATATTATGGTAGTAGTGGTCGTAGGGATATGTTTGATAATTATGAGCGATTGGTAATGGATCTTCATGGGACCGTGGATTTGGCAACTATTTTGAGCGAGAAGGTCATAATGAAGAAGAAACAATGGTAGAAGATCCTAATTTAGAAGCACAACAATTCTTTGAATTGCTAAAGGCTGCACAATCTCCTTTATGGGATGGTTGTGACAAACATTCTGTGTTGTCGGCTTCTTTAGCGGCATTAAGTTTGAAAGCAGACTATGGATTTGTGTTTACAAATATGGGAAAAGAAGTTCTTATAATGCCCTAATTGATAACAGTACTACTAACTAGTTGTCAAATTATATATAATATTCGATATTTTTCAATCTCAATATTCGAAATTTACTTATTTACCCAATAAATAACAATATCTATTCTACGCAACCACCTGAATACTAAACAGAGCAACAACGGAGGTGCGGGGGTGGTAGTGTGGATTTGGACGGAGGTGAGGCAACGACGGGAGCAGAAGCCGGAGATGTGATGGCGAACGGAGCAAAAGCCATGGTGAGTGGTGACGTTGAAGAAGTAATCACAGATGCAAGAAGGAAGAATCAAATTGGTGTTTGCGTTGTTCAATTATGTGAGATGGTGCGTTAGTTTTGTAACTGCCGCGAAAAAATAGGGTCTGATTTAGTGGTTTGAATTTAATTAAAACAAATAATAACTGTGATTACAACAATGTCATTATTCAACAATAACCGTTAGATTGAATTCATTAAAAGATTAGAAATCTTGGAGTTAATAGTGATTTAGTAACAAATACTTAGAAAAAGTAACATAAACTTTTGCCATTACTATGTATGTACTATATCAAAAAACGTACTTATCATGCAGCAATTTTCAAAAAGTTGAAAATCTAAGAATCAAACCATTGTTAAAACAAACTAAAAAAGATGAATATCTTATTTGATAAATGCTTTCTTGTATAAACCCTACAAGAACCCCAAATGTGGACCCTACTGCGACTACGACAACAACGACCCTCTCACGTAGCCCTTTGGCGACCTTAAACTTAGCTACTCAGTCCCCTCCTAGGAAATTGCCTAAATGTGGTGTGATCTCTTCGATTCCCAAAGTGAATCTGAAATGAATTTGAATTCTCTAACATCATTTTTTCTTAGATTCACCCACATTCACATTCATCTAGGAAAATTTTGATGAGAGAGAATATTTTGAAGGAGTTTGTGAGTTAGAGAAATATTTTTTTTTAACAAAGAGTTAAAGAAATGTCTAAGTATCCTTTAATTAATTTAGCGTAAATATATGTGAATAAAGATGAATGTAAGAAAAAAATGACTCTAGAAAATTCAAATCTTAAACCTTATGTATCCTTCAAAGATAAAGTTAAGCCACGACAAACCAACTCCATCTTTGACGAAGAATAAATACTTGATAGTGTAGAATATCATTGAGTTGAGCTAGGAATGCCCCCCACCACCCCCCTCGATCCAGCTTGATGATAGGGTTTTTAAGGTCTTTTAATCAGGATGCTCGAGTAATTAAACTCCCAGGGAAAAAACTCAATTACGACCCCATGAATAAGAAGCTGAGAAGGATATGGATTCTGTTTCGGGGTGTATTAGCAATACCATGAGGTAACATCAGAAAGTGGGCCAGCGGCCCAATCCAACGGAACGACCCAAGCACTTAGAGAAATATATTTTTTTAACAAAGAGTTAAAGAAATGTCTAAGTATCCTTTAATTAATTTAGCGTAAATATATGTGAATAAAGATGAATGTAAGAAAAAAATGACTCTAGAAAATTCAAATCTTAAACCTTATGTATCCTTCAAAGATAAAGTTCGCCACGACAAACCAACTCCATCTTTGACGAAGAATAAATACTTGATAGTGTAGAATATCATTGAGTTGAGCTAGAATGCCCCCCCCCCCCCCCCCCACCACCCCCCCCCCCTCGATCCAGCTTGATGATAGGGTTTTTAAGGTCTTTTAATCAGGATGCTCGAGTAATTAAACTCCCAGGGAAAAAACTCAATTACGACCCCATGAATAAGAAGCTGAGAAGGATATGGATTCTGTTTCGGGGTGTATTAGCAATACCAGGAGGTAACATCAGAAAGTGGGCCAGCGGCCCAATCCAACGGAACGACCCAAGCACTTAGAGAAATATATTTTTTTAACAAAGAGTTAAAGAAATGTCTAAGTATCCTTTAATTAATTTAGCGTAAATATATGTGAATAAAGATGAATGTAAGAAAAAATGACTCTAGAAAATTCAAATCTTAAACCTTATGTATCCTTCAAAGATAAAGTTCGCCACGACAAACCAACTCCATCTTCGACGAAGAATAAATACTTGATAGTGTAGAATATCATTGAGTTGAGCTAGAATGCCCCCCCACCACCACCCCGATCCATCCCTTTGATGATAGGGTTTTTAAGGTCTTTTAATCGGGATGCTCGAGTAATTAAACTCCCGGGGAAAAAACTCACCACGACCCCATGAATAAGAAGTCGAGAAGGATATGGATTCTGCTTTGGGTGTATTAGCAATACCGGAGGTAACATCGAAAGTGGGCCAATGCCCAATCCAACTGAACGACCCAAAGACTTGGCAGTGCGCAATTCTCGGGACCGATCGAATTTCACGCAATAGCGGCGTGGCGCCCCGAAGAGTATAAATACTACCCTCATCTACTGATCGTGCACGTAACCCAACCTTGTGAATCCCGCGTTAGCACACCTCCGACTCGGCGTCGGAGTGTCTTTGCGCAGTACCACGCGAGGCATTCAAGACCGGTCCATACTTCTCCACAACGACCGGCCAACAGAGCAGCAGCGACAACTTCACTTCTATTGGTCAGGTACGATCAATTGGCGACCACAGTGGGAGACCCGAGCGCTGTCCTACCTTCATCATGTCGTCGAAACAGCCCAATACGCGGGCGTCATCACGACTCAATCCCTCTAGGCATAACACTCGCCCTCAGCAGACCCTGGAGGGTGTGCCGATAACTGTCCATGAACCACAAGACAACCCTCGCCAGGAGCAATCGGTGCAGGGCGGCCAAGGATCGGTGTTACAACCCGTCCAACAACCGCTCCCAGCCGAACTGGTCAAGGCAGGGATTGTAGAGCCCCTGCCAGAACATGTGACTCAGGCATTTCTTCAACTGCTGCAAAGCAAGAATCAGCTCATCGCTGACCGGCATGAGTTGATCTCTCGATTTGAAAGAGGGTCGATTTCAGTCCGCCAGCGAGCGGCCCATAGAGAGCCCTCTGCTCAAGGTCGCCCATCTCATAAACACAGGACGCCACCTCGAAGGAACGTCCCTCACTGCGGGAGCACTTCTCGTCGATCACCGACACGAAGGGTCAGGACCCATAGATCGCCCGCTCACAAGAACGCGTGCGCAGACACCGCTCCCGCTCTTATGACTATGGTTTACACGAGTCCGCTTATTATCACCAGATTCGGATCGCTCCCTCTACTAGACATTCTTCTTGCGAGTCCTCTGGTTCTCGAAGATCCAGAAGCCGCTCCTGGGACTCATACGAGGAGTTTGATGACTTAACTTGTTTAAGGTTTTATTCTAATTAGTATGCTGAATATATACTATATCTACAGTTGTAGTTAAGAAGAAATTAAAAGAGGGCACAAGGCTTTAATCATTGCTACTGCTGGGGGTATTGGAGCATGTACTATAATTGTCTGTGGCTTTCTTGTGTGGCGAAAATGTACTGCTAGGCAAAGAGGTAAAGTTCCCTTTTTATACCATTTCATATTGAACAACATTACCATTTTTGCTTGTCCAATAAATAGGTTAGTAGAAGCTATTTTCTTTTGTTAGTTGATAACAGCTTCTCTTCTCTTCTATCAGAGTTAAGTTGATAGGAAAAAGTGTTGCATAATTCCTAACCTGTGTGTACCATATTATGCATCATGCACGGTAAAAGTGCCCTGAGAGTTAAGTTCATATGAGTGGTGGTGGGGTAATAATAGCCTAATAGGAAGGATTTCATGTGATATATATTCACGATAGAATTTTGTGTCGACATGCATGAAATAATATGTACGTAGTGGGATTGGAATTTATTTTGTTTTGTATTATTAAGGTCATAAATTGCGACTTGTGGTAGGGTTACTGTTATTATTGCTAAAAAACACAAACAAGAAATGGTGGTGAACTTTGAATTTGAAGGTTTTTTTTATGGTCAACTAATTTGAAGGGTTGAGACTTACAAGCATGGTCATGTCATGTCCCATTTTGGTGGACTAGTTCAACGCTGAAATCTAAGTTTTACAATTTTTTGATATTTTTTAATTGAGTTTGGGTCAATAGTTATGCGTTTCAATTTATTGATCCCCGATTCGACCACCATCGACGCAAATGATTAACGCTTTTATTTTCAAATATACTGGTTATAGTTATTGAGTCTTTTAGAGACCCAAGGCATCTATTAACGCTTTTATTTTCATTTCAGTTATCCTAAGACAACTACAAAGGGGGTATATTAGTACTTAGCTAACACAAATTAGTTGTACTTTAATTTGTGTGTAGCAAGCCAAAAATACCAGAGGTAGAAATTAAATCTATGCTACATTTTGTACTTCAGCTATTCCAGAAAATTTATTTTGACATTGTTATTGGTTACTCAAACTCTGTAGCACCGACACTTCTAGTTGAAGACGTGTCCGCCGACACGCATTGTGTCGGAGACAGACACCGACACTTCAATTACTTGTATTTTTCATATTAAAACAGGTGTCCATGTGTCTATAGTGTCCGTGTCATGTGTGTCATATACTCACAATTTTGTGTCAGTGTCTATGATGTTAGTGCTTCATAGTACTCATTTGTCATTTTTGTGCTATTAATTGATTTGCATTGATACTAATATAAAAACAAACGGGATAAATACTACTTATCTTTTCTATCTACTATAATTATATAAAAAACACGTGATAAATGTATTATTGATATATAAAAATATACACACGGGATTAATATTTGTCATTGATAATTATAATTTATTAAGGCTTAATGACTATTTAACTCATTAAAATCGATTAATATTTAAAACACACGTGACAAATATTTGTCACTAATACCTAAAAAGCACAAATAATTGTCATTGATAAAAAATACTGAAATAAATATTTTTATTGATAATATACTATCTATCTTTTACTATCTACTATAATCTACTAATTTTTATTATCAAAGTAAAGACTAATGCACCATTTTACAACAAATTCCAGGGAATTCTAACTCAACACCTTGAGGATATACGGGTAGCTCTTATCATCGAAAGCTATATACCTCGAGTGTCTATAATCTACTATTTAACTCAATAATCAATTGAAACTATGAGATAAGCTGCATTGATAGATAAAAACACGGGATAAGCTGATCGATATATAAGAAACACGTGATAAGCGTATTGATATATAAAAATACACGGGATTAATAATTGTCATTGATAATTATAATTTTTTAAGGCTTAATGACTATTTAAACTGATTAATATTTAAAACACATGTGACAAATATTTGTCACTAATACCTAAAAAGCACAAATAATTGTCACTAATATATAAGAAAAAACACGAAATAAATATTTCTTATTGATAATCTACTATCTATCTTTTACTATCTACTATAATCTACTAATCAACTCAAATAATCAATTGAAACTATGAGATAACTAATCGATACATAAAAAAACAAAAGCAGGATAATCTATGATGATATATAAAAATACGAGGATAATCTATGATGATATATATATATATATATATATATATATATATATATATATATATATATATATATATATATATATATATATATAAAACATGTGATAAATTTGTGACTGATATATAAAAAAGGATAACAAATAACCGATATATAAAAAACACTATACTAACATATTAAAAACAGGAGAAATGCAAAATTCTTTTAAAATGATACTTTTGCATTTCTAGATTTTTATCTATTTTTTTATTTGAAACTCATTTTTGATCTACTTTAATTTTGTCTTTATTTTGGGATAATAAATTATTTAATACTTTTTATGAAGTATCCTACTAGTTTATTTTGTTTTGTATTATTAAGGTCATAAATTGCTACTTGTGGTGGGGTTACTGTTATTATTGCTAAAAGCCACAAACAAGAAATGGTGGTGAACTTTGAATTTGAAGGTTTTTTTTATGGTCAACTAATTTGAAGGGTTGAGACTTACAAGCATGGTCATGTCATGTCCCATATTGGTGGACTAGTTCAACGATGAAATCTAAGTTTTACAATTTTTGATATTTTTAATTGAGATTGGGTCAATAGTCATACGGTTCAACTAATCGACCATTGACGAGTGATTAAGTACTTCACCGAGCCTGTCGTCATCGTCCGATTTTTAAAACATTGACTTGTCCCCTTCTGCTAGGGGTGTCAAAATGGATAGTTTGGATGGATATGGATTTGGATTAAAATGCATGGATTAGAGAAATCCATTTAAAAGTTTATATCCATTAGGATGGTATCAAACAAATCTAATCTAATCCATCCATTAACAAAAAAAATCCATCCAATCTATCCATTAACAACTTTTTCATGGATGGATATCCAACCAATCTATTAATAGTTTTAAAATAGAAAAAAATCTTCTAATAAAAAATTGGGTTAAATTCATTTTTATTTTCACTATTTTGTTTTTAGTTCCTGTATAAAAAATTTCATCAACTTTTAGTCCCTATAAAAGGAGTCCTTATAAAAAACTTATGTATACCCATTGAATTTTTGAGTGATGATTTTCATACATGTTAAGGACATTATAAACATCTCTTCCACAAAAACTTCTAATTTTCTAACAAGGGATGAATTAAATATTAATTTTTAAGTCCAAAAATTCAAGAAACAAATTAAAGGAAATACAAACCTAGAAATCCAAAGCTTATTTTATGAGAGAGATGTACTGAAAAATATCTTTCAAAAACTAAAGGTATAATGAGTATTCATGATTTTACATTTTATAGGGACTAAAAACAAAATTATGAAATTTTTAGAAATTACAAGTTGATGAAAAATTTTATAGAGTACTAAAAACAAAATAGTGAAAAAATAGGGACTAAAAGTATATTTAAGCCTAAAAAATTTATGAGTAAAAAAATTATTCATAAATGTTTATAATTTATTGTTGTATAATTTAATTTTTATATTTTTAACCAATTTTTATATTTATTTATTTATTTTTGACCAATTTTATATTTATATATATATATATATTTGATAAGCATATATATATATATATATATATATATATATATATATATATATATATATATATATATATATATATATATATATATATATATATATATATATATATATAAATACAAATATATATTTATATATTTGGTGGTGAAGGTGGCGGCGGCAACGCGTGCGGCGGCGGCGGTGCTCGCGGTCGGCAGTGGTCGGCGACCCACGACGGCAGTCCGACGGCGGCACGGTGGCTGATAGTGGTGGTCGGTGGTGCTTAATTACTTTATAATATTATATATATAATTATATATAATATTTTGCTTCTATATATATATATATATTAGTTCCTGTTTTTTTAAATTTGCAAAAAAAAAATGGGTGAATAAAAAGTTTTATACTGAATTTTATTTTTTAAATTTGGTCTCTAATTCGATTATATTTATAATTTTTTTAAATAATTTTTAAGGAAACTCATATGAAAATTGGGTAGCACATAACACACATCACAAATAACATGCAATTCAGACTAAATTATGTCTCGGGTCATACACACAATCTCGATATTATATGATCCTGTTCATGCAATCAGAACTTCGATGACCAAAATTCGGATACTTGAAGAACCAGACTCACGCAAATGAAATTCAGAGAACGAAAATTGCATAATCATAAGTACAATTTAACATTTTTATGGTAATCTTTTCAAAAATGGGGGTATCTCAATGAGGGCATTTAGAGGAAAAGTGTGGGCTTTCAAGACACTTTAAAGATTAAACAAATTTGGGTTTTTTCTTTTGGACCCCCACCCCATCCCCTCCCACCCCCACCCAATACCAAAAACCCCAAAATGCCCTTTGAAACTTAATTTTTTTAAAAAAAAAATAAATAAATCGTATATACCCCTTTGGGTACGTATATACGATGGCTATTTTTTGTCCAATCGTATATACGTACTCAAAGGGGTATATACGATGCACTTTTTATTTTTTTTAATAATTTGTTTTAATTTTTATTACTAAAAGGCTACTAAAAATTCGTTAAATAGTCAAAACTACTCCAAAAAATTATAAAAACACCACTAAAAATCTAACAAAACCAAAATAAGGCTATACAAATTTTTTTAGATTTTTTGGAGACTATGAAAAATTTAAAAAAATCGTAAAAAATAGTAAACGATGGAATTTGGGATTTTGAGGCCGTAGTCCCGTAAGAAGTCCCTTCTACGGGAGTCTTGATTCTTGATTTTTTTCGCTTCTAATGGCTGTGGTTTCATTACGATCGGAGTATGTTGCCCGAAAACCGATTTTTTAGCCTAAATTATTCGTTCGACGTATAACATCGTCACGTTTTAACGAACTACACACAAAACCTATTTTCAGGACTCATATAATTTTTATTTGACTTAAAAAATTTTAAAAAAATACAATGGGGGTCGTATATACACCTGAAGGGGGTATATATACGACCACTATGCATTAGGCATCGTATATACACCTCCCAGGCGTATATACGATTATGGTGAGGGTTTGCCAATCGTATATACGCCTTGGGGGGTGTATATACGATGCCTAAATGCATAGGGTCGTATATATACCCCCCCAGGTGTATATACAATTGGTCAAAAATTTGTAAAAAAAAAATACGTTTTCAGAAGGGCATTTTGGGGTTTTCAGTGTGGGTGGGGGTTTATGGGGATGGGGTGGGGGTACAAAAGAAAAAACCCAACAAATTTCTTGGAAGCTTTCTTTATTGTGAGGAGCTAAACAAGATGATAGTATAAATACTTATCTATTGCCTCTTCAAAAGTAAGGAGAACATTTTAGAGGATGGATAGTTAAGGCTGAGCATTGCCACCAGGCCACAGAATCAAGACAAGGCTTGAGGGACTGAGGCTTGAGGGATTGAACTCACGCTTGGCCTAGTCTGCTATAGTCGGTTCTTACTTTGGATGCTCGGCCTACCCATTAGCCGAAGCAACCTTCTGTAATTGACTCTTAATTATGTAACGGATTTCTTTATTATGTAACGGCCGCTAATTATTGGCCATTAATGACTGTATTGTTATATAATCCGCCCAGAGAGGCTAATGAAGGGGTTGAACAATTTTACTATCCACGCGAGATTGTCCATTGTGTTCTTGATCGTTTCTATTCCCAAAAATAATTAGGAACAACAACCATTTTGGACCGAGCTCAGACTCGATCTGACGTACTGGCTATTGGGGAAAATCTCAAGTCCCACATCGACTAGTGATAAGGTCTCAAGAGAGTTTATAATGAAAAGGCAACCCTCACCTTACAAGTCGGTTTTGTGGGGTTGAGTTGGGCCCAAACCACATTCTAAGATGGTATCAGACCTATCCTAGATCCAACGGGCCACCTACCATTAAACACACTTCAAGCCCAACAGTGTTGCGCGTGAGGGGATGTATTGGGGAAAATCCCAAGTCCCACATCGACTAGTGAAGAGTCAACCCTCACCTTACAAGCCAGTTTTGTGGGGTGAGTTAGGCCCAAACCACATTCTAAGACTGACAACACCTCGGCTACCCTACACAACATCATCTTGGTCACTGGTCACGATGCACGTTGAGATCCACACGTAAGACAGCGTACGACCCGAATCTGCGCGGCCAGTACCTACAACCTAAGGCACGGATCGTGATACGTGCAGCGTTGGAATCAAGGGCTACAGTCTCCCGCTCAGATCCAACAGTGTGGGCCAGCATGATATCACCTAGACCCCTATAAATACCTCGACGATCATTAACTCAGGTACGTCCTCTCAAACACGCCTCACACCAGACTTCACTATACTGACTTGAGCGTTGAAGTGTGTGCAGGTACCCCACCCCCGTCGATCTACCACGAGGGGCTAGAGCTCAAAAGGAATGTCTACCGGCTCACATCGACCTCAACTCAAGTCCTACTTCATCAGGATAATAACCATTAGTAAAATAAGTCGACGATTAAAATTATGTTAAAAATATGAAGTTTGTATTGGCAAAAACAACATAGAGAAATAAAACAAGCAAAATCGGAACACAATAATTTAACGTGGAAAACTTCAAGACTGGAGAAAAACCACAAACGGTTGCCTAATAACAATTAGAGAATAACATTACGTAGACTTCTCTCAAACACCCAATGACCCTAGTACACTCACACTCTCCAAAGATATATTAAACTACCTCTCACAACACTCTAAGACAAGAGTATAAGAGAAAGAAAGAAAGTCAAATACACAACTTAAAAGTGTTTGTGATTGGTGTGCTAGTAAATGTTAATCTCATTTTGTTCCTTCTTTTTCTAACGTAGTAGTAATTTCAAGTTCCAAGTTTCAATTAATCCCATTTAATTAATTTTGAGATCTGTATATCTGTGTGTTCATATCTCTAGAAGCTTCCTATTGTAAATGTAGCTCATTTCACAAAACTAGACAATATGAGACTATTTCTAGATGCCCAAATTGTAATCTAACTCCAATAGTCTAAACTCTGTTAAAACCTCAACCATTAGTATGATTATGCATTTTATCATCTAAATTAAGCACACACCTCACCACACTCATTTGAATAGGTAGCCACAGTTGTTAATGTGTAAATTGGACATGAATTTTGAATTTTTACATTGCTTTGACAACAACTCTGCATTAATCTCATTTCATGTTAGTTTTATATGTTACACATAGCATAGAGATATCCATTATTTATGAGAAGTCGTTTTTGAGAACTCATATTAAGAGAAACAAAACAACATATTGTTCAGGGAATTAAGCATATAGTTATAGTTTTTTAAAACTTCGTGAATTCTTCTGGTAAGATATGGTATATGAATTTGTTGACAAATGAAAAATTCATTCAGGAACTCAACCTCAAAACTTGATTATCGGAGAGCAGAAACAAATGAAACTAGATGAACTACCACTCTTTGATTTTGATAAACTTGAAACTGCTACAAATAACTTTCACTTTGGTAATATGCTTGGAAAAGGAGGTTTTGGTCCAGTTTACAAGGTAACTAATTTTATCTAAGAGTACTTGTTTGTTAATTTTCATACTATGTTACACACGCTTATAAAAAAAAATACTATGTTACATACATTAATTTATAAATATTAAATTAAATATTTAGGGAATATTGGAAGATGGACAAGAAATTGCTGTAAAAAGACTATCCAAATCATCTGGACAAGGAGTGGAAGAATTTATGAATGAAGTAGTGGTGATTTCTAAACTTCAACATCGCAATCTTGTAAGAATTCTTGGTTGTTGTATTGAACGGAACGAGCAAATGTTGGTTTATGAGTTCATGCCAAATAAGAGCTTGGATGCATTTCTCTTTGGTTAGTGATTGAAATGACTATAAACATATGTTTATTTTTACCCAATTTTCTTAATTAAAACACTCAATTAATTATGTCATTTGTTTCATATACTTGTTTAACTTTGGTTTATTAGATCCACTCCAAAAAAGAGTTTTAGACTGGAAAAAGCGGTTCAACATAATTGAAGGAATTGCTCGAGGTATACTTTATCTTCATAGAGACTCGAGATTAAGGATTATACATAGAGATCTAAAAGCAAGCAACATTTTACTGGATGGCGAGATGACTCCAAAAATAGCAGACTTTGGTTTGGCTAGAATTTTTAAAGGTGGAGAAGATGATGAAGCCAACACCAGAAGGGTTGTTGGAACGTAGTAAGTAGTCCTATCTCATTCGACATGATAGTCTTATTGAGTGATTTAATTTTTACTTATTATACGCTCTAAATGCAGTGGTTATATGCCCCCTGAATATGCAATGGAGGGTTTATTTTCTGAGAAATCAGATGTCTATAGCTTTGGGGTTTTGTTGCTAGAGATTGTTAGCGGGCGAAGAAACTCTAGCTTTTATAACAATGAAGATTCACTTAGCCTTGTTGGATTTGTAAGTATACAGTTTTCGTACTCATCTTGATTATAAAGGGTCATGTTACTATCAATAGTGAAGCTTTGTTTTTTTTTGTAGGCATGGAAACTATGGATAGAAGAAAACATTGTATCTCTAATAGATCCTGAGATATGGGATCCATGCTTTGAGAGTACCATGTTGAGGTGCATACACATAGGGCTTCTATGCGTACAAGAACTTCCAAAAGAAAGACCAACTATATCAAATGTGGTTTTGATGCTCATTAGTGAGATTACACATCTTCCTTCTCTGGGGAAAGTAGCATTTGTCCACAAGCATAACTTTCGAAGTGCCGAGTCTTCTCAAAAATGTCAATCTAACTCGAACAACAATGTAACTATGAGTGAAATCCAAGGAAGATAAATACACATACGGGATCAAAACTATCATTGTTATGACTAATTTTGTGTGGGCAAATTATTTGATCATTTGTTATTGTCAGGTCAAATAAACAAACTTATTTTCTTTTTACTAAATTCGAAAGGGAAGTTTTGTTATGTCCTAGTCAACAGCTAACACGAGTAGTAGCCTCCTGTTATCCACCCCGTTGGATAAAAATGTTATCAGTAGTGGATAGTCTATCTTCTCCATTTTGCTAACCTTGAAACTATTTTACATTACAAACCATTTGGGGACTTTGTTTCACAATTTTTTTGTACCAGATTTCCAATTAACCCAAACAACCCACATATTCCCTAAAACTCACAGTTAACCTCAAAGGAAACGAAGAAGAAAGGGAATCCAAGGAAGAAGAAGAAGAAAGGGATCACCCACAAGCTGTAGACAATGAGAAAATCTCCTCCACTTTGCGGATTTTGTTGAGTAATGCACCGGGTTTCTAGCGTGTTTGAGAAACCATATTATACTGCTTCCTTTCTTCATTCAACTAGGAGACTTTAGTATGAGATATAAAGATGCTATATTTGTTCCATTGTCCATTTGAAACCATTAAGCACCAATTGGGTTGTCGCCTTGAATTAGGCGTTAAGCACCAAAAACTAATCTTAACACAAGAAAGAAAAGGAGCAATAGACTTTGGCTGACAAATCAGCATGGCTTGCCTTTTTATTTCAGTTAAACACAAATCAGGGGAAAAGTTTGGTAGAGGTGAAGCTACAACAAGCTTCCCAAAACTCTCACACCAACACATTGCAAAAACCTAGATAGCCAAATCAACGGTGTTGAAATCATCATTCTAGTAACCAAGTGCCGCTCACAGAGAGAGAAGGCAGACTTAGTGGCACTAGGGTTTTTGGTTGTGTAGGACTCTTTTATCACTCTGCATTCTATATTAGAGTAATATTTATTAACTTGGGGCCACACAATATAAAAAAGAAACAACATAACATACACATGCCAGTCAAGGATGGTAATCAGTACTATCACAAGTTTGGGAATGAAATTGCCCGACTTAGACGCATGTTGCAATAGGAATGAGTGATCGGGTTGTATTACACTCTCCAAGAAGGTAACTAATGTGCTGATTTTCTAGCTAAGCTAGGTATAAGAGTAATGGCTCCATGACGGTCCTAGATTCACCCAAGCAGGAATGAATCCCATAGGTGTTTCTGTTGTGAGACAATAAGTGTTCTTTTGAGGGACAATAGGCGTACCTATTTGGCTCTTTCTTTGTCGGATATAACCAAAAAAAAAAACATAGATTCACCCCTAGCAAGAATGAAATGTTGTTTACTCTAAGGAATAGGTGTTCCTAATTCGGCTCTTTTTTACGTTTTCTTTCTTTCTCAAATGTAACCAAAAAAATAACATGTGTATATGCGTTCCACTCTTAGCCTTAGGCAAATTTTGTAACAAGGGACAAGCAAGAGTTTATAAACATGTCCACAAAACTGAAATGATCTGTATGTTTAAATTACAAAAGCTAAGCTCAAGCTTAGTGAAATATTCATATAGGGAGCCATGGGAACATGTGGGGACTAAGGAGCTAAGAAATATTCAGATTCTCCTTACAAACTTAGCAAAATCATGTACCCCAAAAGAACAGCTTCAAGAGTATCTATACCCCACTAGGAAATGAACACTAAGATGGTGTAATCTACGGATGTAGGTAATAAGTAAATAAGAACAAAAATAAGTTGCAGTCACAACCTCTATAAAGTTACACAACTTACACTTAGCCTTTAGTTCCAGACAACTCACACTTAGCCTTTAGTTCTCATAATTGTGATGCTACCTTTCCCTCCTTCAGTGCGAATTTTGGTTTTACCAACCACAGGCTTCCCCGAGAAGGCTGATTTGGGGTAAGCAGACGGATCATCAACGATTTCCTTTGATTTCGAAGGAGGCGGAGTTCGGATGCGCTGATTTATTTCCTTCAGAGTTACATCTCCATGGGCACCACTGGGTTTAATGAAGGCAAATGGATAGGCCACAGAAGAAGCTAACTTTGTGGGTGTCCTTATAAAAGATTTCCTACCTAAACAAGAAAGAAGAAATCTGAATTTGTTTTCATGTCATCATATTATGAATTCCAGGCATAAGGATCTTGTTGCTTCACAGCATATTTTTGTAAAATCATGCTTACTTCTCATATCTTGTGAGTGCATCACTGTACACCATGCATACAAGATAAATTAAGCATTTACTTGTTGCAACTAAGTTTTAAGAAAGACTATACCAAGAAAATGTCAAACCTTTGAAGATAATATTTCTAGAGGTTCTAGTGACAGGCTGCTGAACCACATTTTGTTCATATGGTGGTTTGATGCTACTAAGCTCTGCAGGACGATGATTTTTTATTATTATTCAATGCACAGAGGAAAGAGTAAAGAATGACAATATTAGTAGACATTAGACAACAGTATATAAAAAATAATGTTATCTACCTGCAACATCAATATGCACATTTTCTGCTCCTGAAAAATCCCTGATTCAAGTAACATAATTGTTAGATTATTTTGAGTAACCACTAACCAACCATAAGGAAGAATCAGTGATCAAGAGAAGCGTACAAATCATCAGGACTGAGTTGCATCTCAGCATCATTTAAGTATTCAGCAAGCCACCCTTCAGTTGATTCAAGGTCCTCGTGAATCGGTGGCAGGTGCATTTTCTGACACAGATTCTACATAACAATTGGGAAGGGGTCAGAAAATATAAAAACAAATTACAGAAGACCTAACGCCAGAGGGGAAAATAAAGTAAAAGGTAAACCTGATGCCCCAGGAACCCATTGTGACACTTCTGGTAAAATGTCCTTAAGTGAGTCGTCCTTCCCCTATATACGTAATGGAGCAACAGTTATAAATTAAGGCAAATCCACAACTTCATAGCTTAAATATTAACTTAATTATGTCTCATTGACATCCACAAAAGAAAAACAATATTGTTGATCAAGCTAAAACACAAAGAGACTTACCATTGTTGATGGACAAACATCCATAACCACAAAGAGGACTCATGAAAAAAGTAATATACCATTAAATAATGGCTATTGTAAAGAAGATAAAAATATTTCAACCAATCGTCTCATCAAACAAACTCTGGTACAATATAGGATTAATCATCATCCTAAACATTTTAAGTTTAACAGTATTCTACATCAAGCCTCGCTTCTCAGCTGAATCAGTAAAGGTGGTAAAATGGTCAGCCATTTTTCACTGCGGATAGTTATTATGTCTGTCATCGGAAATGATAAGTCTAATGGGAACAACGGGATCAGCGACATTATGACATTGAAAGACATTAAGTAATCCTTCCTAATCAAGAACATAACATCAATATGTAATTAAGTAATCCCTTCCTAATCAAGAACATAACATCAATATGTAATTTACTCAAAGCAACATTAACATAATTTCAGTTGCACACATAAGAAAGGATCTGCACCAATGTTATAAGTATATTATGATTCATCATCCATGCATTTTGTATCCAACTCAATCGATACAAATCAGAATACGAATCTCTTTTGGACTTGAATCTAGCATGAATTCCAACTCGCTTTGCTAAATCGCGTGACTTGTGAATCTCGCTGAATCATGCGATATGAATTTCGTTGTCGGTACAGCCCATAAATAGGTTGTGTCAAGCGGTTCATTTTCTTAAAGGCCTGCTAGCAGGGGTGAAGCTAGAAAATTGAACAAAGGGGGACCACATAAACAAACTCTAGTATGGTAGAAAGGCTTTCCCTAGGAGAAGTGAGGCACGAAAAAAAACTGGAGCACGGGGCCACAATGTAAGAACGGTATGAATACAATACCTAATTGAAATGGAAATCAATTTGCTCTATACAAATAACAAAGGAAGTGGACACGGTGATGAAGCCATAATGTCAGAAACATAATTGAAGGTAATACTTAATTGAACGTGGAAATCAATTTGCTCTATACAAATAACAATGGAAGCAAACACGGCGATGAAGCCACAATTTCAGAAACATAATTGAAGGTAAACACCCATGACACCTATGTGTCCCCCCTCCTTCCGCCTCGGCCTGCTAGGGTTCTTTTTTGCAATTTTTTTCTTAAATGGGATGGGACAAAATCAGCCAAAATCAAACCTTCCAAATATCCAAGTCAAATTGGCAAATGAATAGCACTCAACATTTTCCGTCCTCACTTCCTCCTACAGTGCGATACGTTTATTCTTCCTGTTTACAGAGTTCTTCGCACCCTCCCTTGGTTTAGGCTTTCCAAGAAAAGATGAGACCAAATCGTCCAAAGTCAATGATCCGTCTTTGGTCCGTATTTGCTCTCTCTTCACAGTTGTTCCTCTCTCCTTGATTTATGAACTGAATCTTGAATTACTTTGAAGTTCATATATATCAACTTATGGTTTTTTATTAAGCCACTTGCTTTTACTTAAAAATGTCATATTTTATTGATCATGTATGTATGTCATAATAAGATTCGATTCATGATTCGGAAAATAAGTCTTCCGATTAAGAATACGAATCTCGATTTGACAACCTTGATTCGCACTTCTCGGATCTTCACATTGAAAGAACCATTCAACATGCTATGAAGGTGAAAAAATGATCCTGAAAAGAAGGAAAAAAACAAGCACTGACATTTTTAAAACATGCTGAAGACATCTCCATGTTGGATAGAGAATGATCTATATCTTGGTTATTGAATTGTAGCATCCGCCGCCTCTTGACTTGAGAAGACTCCTGCATTCCTCCTCTTCCTTCTGTATATCATTTGAATCTGAAATCAATAGTTTTTTTTTGCATCAGAAGAGGATAATCAATAATTAATAATAATAGTAATAATAACAAGAGAAATGCTCGCTAGTACGAAGCGAATTATATATGAATGACATGGCAAGGCGTGAGCGCGACTTTTGTGGGTACTACATTGATTTTATTTCCACTTTTCGTTAGTTTTCAAATGCTGCCGTGTCTTTTGACCTAGTCGAGCATTTTGTGCGTATTAGTTCCATACTATATGGCATTGCTCTAAAAAAGGACAAAGAACAATTAATCAAGTTGCACATATTCATAAGGCAATGTCAACATAAGTTACATCCTAGAGAAATGTCATACCCTCATTACAGACATTATATGCCAAATCACCACAAGCCTTAACTGGGGTTGTTATTTCATCCTCAAGCATGTAGGAAATATCTTCTTCATTTTGAGGCACATCATTCCACAGGTCTTCTGAAATTTCTGCAAGGAATGGCCAAAAAGATCCTCAGGCATTGCTCAGGTAGAACAATTCAGTTAGAGTTAAAGAGGGGACTTTACCGAAATTGGATGACGTTTCGAGAGAATAAGCCTCTCCATGCCAATCCCATGGCTCCCTAAAATCCAACATCATAAAGCAGACAAGTAAATGGCATAGTTGTGATGCAGCATTGACAAATATCAACAAAAGAGAAAAACAACAAAGGAATTTCACTCCAAAAACCAATTTAGTAGAAGAATCGACAAATGGTAGCACTGATTCAGTTTCTATACATCACAAGTAGCACCAAAGACAATCGAAGATTGACAACATTGTAAATTGAAGAAGAAATTAGTCAACTACTACCAACAATTAGTTAGAAACTGAACCATCAGATTCTACATTAGAAATCAAATCATAACAAATCAAACAATCTCGAGCGCAAATCAACAAACCATCAAATTAACCAACAACTTTTTCCAGCATTTGACGAAGTTCACAAAGAAACATAAAAACGAAGAGCCCCAAAAAAAAACACTATTTTTTCTAAAAAAATAAAACCCTGGAAAAGCAAGAAGAGATGAAACGATAGAAGCAAAATCATAAATAACAAAAAATGAAAGAAAATATAGAGATTTACTTGGGAGTGTTGTTATAATCCATTTCAGATGAAGAATGATGATGGTTTGAGAGAGAGAGAGAGAGTTGTTTAGTATATTTTGGGGGTTATTATTCTTACAAGACAGAGTCAGAAAAGTAACCGTTACAGAGATCGGTTTTCCTCAACCTCTCTTACATATAGATACGATTACGACTACGACTACGACTACTTCACTCCGTTTCTTTGCTTTGCTTTGCTTGAAATGTGTGCTCTCTCTCTCTCTCTCACTTTCTCTCTCACACTCTCTTTTTATGTGTGAGTTGAGTCAGTGTGTATCAATTTTTTTTTTTTTAATTGTTATAAAAAATTACACTTATATATATATATATATATATATATATATATATATATATTAATTATTAAAATTTATAGGGTTTTACTTTCCCCACTCCCCCTCCTACTCAAACACACCCACCCCTTAGCAAATTTTATTCTCAAAATAATCTCGCGTTGAACGTTATGGAGGACGTGTTTAATGACGGTTTGAATGCCCTTGTTTGAACACGTTCGAACACCTACATACGAACGCAATAAAATTGGTGAATGTGTGTGATGGTCCATTATTGTTGTCTCGGTTAACATCATACGAACAGAATAAAATAGGGTGTTTGAACAAGGTTATGCGAACAGGTTCGAGTGTCCCCATTCGAACAGGTGAAATTACGAACAATAGGGTGTGTCTCAATATTTAACACACTCGAACGACTTTGTTCAAACGTGTTCAAAGGCCCGTGTTCAAACATGTGAATTTTTTTGAATAAAAAAGACGCTTTTTGGTAGCGCTTTTAGTCTTTTTCCACCTTGTGCAGGTGTGTTTTAGTAGAAGGGGAGTGGGAAAAGCAAAATCCAATTTATATCCACATAGACACTAACAAACCCAACTACCAAAAACCAGTCCTCTATATCCTCTCCGTCTTTCCATGCTTCAATTTTATTTTTCTTTCCTACACCCTCTCCTACTCAGAAAGCACCCCCATAGCTCTGAAAAAGCCAAAAGGTCATTAATGAAATGACAACGCGTCTTTTTCAAAAAAATCCACCGATTCGCAGACACGAGCTGTAAGAGTATCAAGGAAACTGTGTAATGATTCATTGATTATTCAAGGTGCAATTACAGTATATGTACTCATAGCTTCAGTACACTCACTGAGCTTGAGAGGAATGAATATTCAGTAACTAACTACTAACGGAATTACAATCAAAATAATGGGCTTAACCCAAAACTTACACAAACTAAGTTGGGCCTATACTAGTTGCACCTCTACAAATTACACATACAGTCTATCAAACATACAAACTCAAAGATACACAATACAACATATCCTCCCTCAAATTGAGCTTCGTTCAGTGAACGAGTACTGCATCAAAACTATTGTTATGTTCAGTACGTTGCACTACATCAGAATTCAATTTGATTACTCATCAGAACTGAGTTTGCCTCCACTGCACATGCCCAACAATCTTCTCAATTTCTGGAAGCTTTCTACCTTCAATGGTTTGGTCAGAATGTCTGCAACCTGCTCTTGTGTACAACAATGCAGTAGCTCAATTTCTTCCTTTCTAGCTAGCTCACGAAGGAAGTGAAATCTAACATCAATATGTTTAGATCGTCCATGTAAGATTGGGTTCTTAGACAGTTTTATGGTGGAGTTATTGTCACAAAGTATCACAATTCCACCTGTTTGTGAATGACCAAGTTTCTCCATTATCCTTCTCAACCACATAGCTTGGCAAGCACACTACGCTGCTTCAATAAACTCAGCTTCAGTGGTTGACAATGTCACCGTTAAATGTTTCTTGGATGCTCAAGCAATGGCACCATTCCCAGAATGAAAGCATAGCCAGAGGTTGATTTTCTGTCATCTAAATCCCCTGCATAGTCACTATCTGTGTAGCTCAGCAACTGATTCATCTTTGTCTCTGTGTATAGAATGCCAAAATCATTGGTTCCTTTCAAGTATCGCATAATTCTCTTGGCAGCTTGCAAATGAAGTTCTGTAGGGCTTTCCATATATCTGTTGATCAAGGCAACAACATACATTATATCAGGTTTGGTTCTTTGTGAGGTACATCAGACTCCCTACGATTTGTTTGTACAAAGTGGCATCAATCTTGCTTCCTTCCCCTTGCTTGGACAATTCGAAGCCAAGAATGATTGGTAAACTGGCTTGCAATTGTTCATGCCAATTTTTTTTTAAACTTCATTGGCATACTTGAGTTGGCAAATGAATATTCCTTGAGAGTTTTGAACAACTTCAACTCCAAGGAAATGTCTCATTTTGCCTAGGTCAGTCATGGAGAACTCCTTCATCAATGATTTCTTAAAACTTTCCATCATTACTTGACAATTTCTTGTGTATATAAGATCATCAACATAGAGGCTTATAACCAGAAATTATCCATCTAATCTTCCTTTAACAAACAGAGTGTGCTCTGATTCACACTTCTCAAAACCTTCCTTCACAAAATATGATTCAATGCGACTGTACCAGGCCCTTGGGGCCTGCTTTAATCTGTATAGAGCTCTCTTGAGCTTGTATACTTTATCTTTGGCACCCTTCACTTGATACCCAAGAGGTTGCTCTACATAAGCATCCTCATTTATTTCTCCATGAAGAAATGCACTCTTTACATCAAGTTGGAATATCTTCCATTTTCTCACAGCTGCAATGGCAATATGGTGGCCCATCTAGCTACAGTCCACACCATACTCTTGAGAGTATCCTTTGGAAAAAATGTCTTGCCTTATATTTGTCAATCTCTCCTTTCTCAGTATACTTAGTCTTGAAAATCCACTTAACACCAATGACTTTGGTGTTAGCAAGTAGAGAGATAAGTTCCCAGCTATCATTCTTCACTATGGCCTCTATTTCACAATCCATGGCTTTTCTCCATTTCTTGTCCTTTACAGCTTCTTCAAAGCTAATTGGAACAATAGCATTCACATCACTTACAGTGGTAAAAGCAGTTTGAAATTTCTCTTCTTCTGTATCTTCAGTTTCAGTGGTGAACTGAGTCACATAATCTTCCAAGTATACTGGTTTCTTCCTTATCCTCCCTTGATTCTCATTTTCAACTTCCCTTTCAGAGTCACTTTTATTTTCTTGATCATCACTTGCTCTTGCAACTTGTTCATCAGAGTTGTTAGTCATTGTTGTTTTAGTTGGTTGAGAGGAGCTGCTACCTTCTGTGATACCTTCCTCTTCATGTGATTCTAGTACTTGAGCTGCATTTTCTTTACCTTTCCAGTTCCATTTCTCCTCCTCATTGAATACCACATCTCTGCTAATGATAACTTTCTGATTTGAATGATCAAAGAGTCTGTATGCCTTTGATTCTTCACTAACACCCAGAAACACACATTTTGTACTTTTGCTATCAAGTTTTTTCCTTTGAGCTTCAGGTACGTGAGAGAATAAATTATTTTAAAAATTTAAATTATATTTTTTTTTAGAAAAAAATTATTAGATTTGAATAATATGAACATCGGTCGTTAGTTCGTTAACACGTGACGATGTTATACGTCGAGTGAATAATTTAAATTTAAAAATCGGTTTTAGAAGAACTCTACTCCGATTGTAATGAAACCACAACCATTAAATCAGAAAAAATCAAGGATCAAGACTCGTAGAAGGAAATTTTAACGGGACAACGAGCTCAAAATCCCAAATTCCATTGTTTACTATTTGTGATTAATTGTTTTAATTTTTCATAGTCTCCAAAAAATCTAAAAAAAACTTGCATAGCCTTAGTTTGGTTTTATTAGATTTTTAGTGGTATTTTTATAATTTTTTGATTAGTTTTGTCTCTTTAACGGATTTTTAGTAGCTTTTTATACGATTTGTTTCTTTTAATAACATTTTTTTAATAATAAATCGTATATATGTATTTGTGAGGGTATATAAGATTTTTTAATTTTCAAAGTCGTATATAGTATATACGATTGTGTCCAATTTTTTTAGGGGTATTTTCGTCAAAAAAAGTCTTATAGGGGATATAGGAAAGTAGTGGGGGTACAACAAAAAAAATCTTTTTTTTTTAGATAAGAAATAATGTAGCTTATCTATTTGCACCCAGTATCATATGTTTCCTCCTCTCTCTTTTTATATACATATATTTTTTATCAATTTTATTTTTAATTAAGATTACATTTATTAGTGGACGAATTCAATCTATATTCATTCAATTTTAGTTAATTTTCAAAAACCACACTTTATAATATTTTCAAAAATCAAATTCAAAATAGGTTCCCCCCAGTACTACTGGTTGCAATGATAATTTTATCGAAATGGAGACGCTGACTTCTGAGTTCAAAATCAAGTGTGACCATGTGATTGTGTGTGTGGTGTTTATTTGTCATTTCATCTAAGTTGAACAAAAAAAATCAAAATAGGCCGTTCGTGATGATGGCCACTGCATGTCAAGCAAAGGTAAACACAAATTTATCCATTTGGGAATGATATACTCTGGAATTATTCATTTGGTCACTAAGACCACCCTACAATTTCATAAAATATTCAAATAATAAAATACATTAACACAAATTTCTACCTAAGAACTACATAGCTTTTATATTCCTATCACATTGGTGATATGTAGGTGTAGGAGCTTACTCCTGTCAAGCGCAAAAATGAATAATATTCATTAAGTCTTGCACTTTTTCTTGCTTAATTCATTATAAAAGGGTAAAATAATTAATTTAAAGCTAGCTTTTCTTTTTGCTCAATTAACTAAAAGATAATATTTTTCGAAAGAATATCTTTGAGTGCTTATACCTAACCCACACATAATCAACTCCCAAACTCAAAAATATGATTTTCAAGACCTATTTCTTTTGCAAATGGATTTGTTAATCTTTTCCCTAATAACTAAAATTTCATGGTGACTTCATCGATAAGAAGGATCCTTTAGACTATATTGGGTCACTACACCCAACAAGAATTAGGTTCAACACATTAGAAAAGGTTGCGCTTCGAGACAGTATGCCAATGTTGTGCCTCTATGGTATGTTGTGCACCACTCTCATCATGTCCACACCTCTCCTCCCCCAATCTCACCCTTCCCTTACTTTCGCCACTCCCCATCGATAAGAAGAATGTTGTGCAACACATTTTTATTCTTAAGAACCATTTTTGTTGGGAAAAAATTGAAATTTTTTAGTAAGTGACTATTTAAGAGGTACATTTTATTAGGTGAATGAATGTATCTAGAGTCTTAGAAATATTGGGACTTCATTCTACACTATATTATCATGCATGGAAGCCACTTCATTCTCCTACAAATATTGAGACTTGCAAAGAGGTGAAACATTTTGTTATGATCTGCACTATACTATCATAAAGTACTATCAAAAAACTAGAGTTGCTAGAGAAGAAAGTAAATAAAACTACATCAGATTTTTTTTTTTTGAACAACTGAATCGGATTTAATATATAATGGGCCAAGCCCCACCGATCACAACCAAACCAAAATAAAACTACAAAACGGGCTAACGGAGTCCAAGCCCAACCCAACACGGAACAATACAACACAAACAACTACACACCACTATCAATTTACAACATCGAAATACAACAATACAACGAAAAAGAAAAGCTCCAGCGAAACCCTAACACAGGCCACCTTCGATTCCACGCGATCCTCAAACCCAGAAACTTCAAACTCAGTCACTCCACGCGACGAGCTTCATAATTTACCACTGATTGAATAGAAGCAGGCACGTTGAAGATCCAATTAGAAGGGAGAGCATCAGTCGCCCCAAGATTTGCAATCAGATCAGCAGCAACATTAGCATCCCTGTTTACCCAATTAAAGATTAACGAGGTAAAATTGCTAACTAAACTCTGAATATCAGCTATAATATACTCAATTTCTTTTCTAACCAATTTCCCTTTGCAAGCATCTATTGCAATCAGGCAATCCGACTCAATAATAGCATTCTGGACGTGGAGAGCAGAAGCAAACGTAATAACATCACGAATTGCTAACGATTCTGCCATCAATGCTGAGGTGCGAAGAATTTCTTACTTAACCCAGTAACAAAGGTACCACTCCTATCTCTACCAATACTCCCTGTACATGCCTTCCCAGAATTTATATTAAAACTAGCATCCACATTGAATTTGACACAGTCATTAATAGGAGGATCCATCGGAACTAAGGATCCCGAAGAGAATAAGAGGATTTCTATTAGGATTGTCACTCACATTTGCACTAGTAAACTCTTTAAATTGTTTGTTAATCATGAGTAGCACCTCAAAAGGATTAGGATTTTTGTCCTCAAACACTTTAGAGTTCCTTGTTTTCCAGATATTCCAAAGGGTTAACTGAATTTTAGCAAAATTTTCCTTAGCATTGGGCTCACTTCTTTGTAAGTTTTTATTATAAACCCTTCTAACCAGACAAACATAGAAGATATTGACATTTTAGTAGGCACCTGACAAATCTGCAAACCAAACCAAAGAGGAGATGTCCAAGGGCATAGTAGAAATAAGTGTTCAAGAGACTCTTCTTCCTTTTTGCACACAGGGCAGATGGCATCATTAGCAAGCTTCCTAGTAGAAAGATTAAGTTTAGTGAACAGAGCATTGTGCTTAATTCTCCAACAAAATTCTTTCACTCTTTCAGGAACATAAGCACTCCAAATAGCTTTCCAGGAAAGCTCAGAGTGCTGGTAAGATGTAGAAGGATTCCCATAGTTAACCACCTGAGCTTCTTTAATACTGAAATACCCTGATTTGACACTGTAGCACCCATCAATAGTAAGAGGCCAAAATAAAGAATCACTGTTAACTGATCTACCTAAAGGTGTTTTAACTGCTTCAATTGCAGAAGCAGGATCAAGACACACTCTAAGTTTACCAATGTCCCATATGTGAGAATTCAGATCAATCAGACCACTCACTTCAGTAATTAGACATCCTTCCCTTACCTTAGCTTTCCCACCAGTAGCAAGCCAACTATCCTCAGTTATACTTATCCCAGTTCCACTACCAATATTCCACTTGCCTTCCTTCTTCAATAAATCTCTCCCATGGAGAATACTCCTCCAATACATCAGATCTTTCATATCCTTTGAAGAAGATAACATTACACTTATATAGATAGGGTTTACTCTAACATAGACACGTGGGCCCAATCACTTTTTGGACAAATAAACAACACTACAAACAAACACTTGCTAAAAGGAACTAGATTGAAATAAGGATTTTGTTTTTCCCACTCCCCCTCCTACTCAAAACACGCCCAATAAGGGTGTGAAATGACCAAAATGTCAGCCAAAGCGTCTTTTTTTTTTCAAGAATTTTCACGTGTTCGAACACGGGGCTTCGAACTCGTTCGAACGACATCGTCTGCGTGAGTTAAATATTGACTTCACACCCTCTTGTGCGTTATTTCACCTGTTCGAATGGGGTCACTCGAACCTGTTCACATAACCTTGTTCGAACACCCTATTTTATTTCGTTCATATGTTGTTAACCGAGACAACAAATAATGGACCCTCACACCACATTCACCATTTTTATTGCGTTCGCATGCTGTCGTTCGAACGTGTTCGAACAAGGTCGTTCGAACCGTCATTAAACACGTCCTCTCAGCGTTTCACACGAGGTTATCTAATTTAATATCTATTTAATAAAATACACAACTTACAAAATGACAATTATAGACATCTTCATTTTTTGGCACATCATCACTTATTTATCATTTTTTAATCCCCTTTTCTCTTCATTTTCCACTCTCTCTCTCTTTCAATTTCACATTTCCCAATATTTCTCACACTCTTACTTTTCCTTCTTACGCTCTCACATTTAACCTTTTTTTTTGTTTTTACTTTACTTTTATTTTTTTCTTAAACAATTATTCTCTTTCTCTTATCACTTTACTTTTATTTTTTTAACTAACAATCTTAAAAATAAGAAAACTTAATGACTAATGGCTAAATTGCTGTTTTGGTCCTTTATCTTTAGCCTTAATTTCATTTTGGTCCTTTATCTTTTTTTTTTCTCGTTTTGGTCCCTCATGTTTCATTTTTGTGTCAATTTGTGTCAATTTGGTCCTTTTTTGTAATTTTCCATCGATCTTCTTTGACACAAAAATTACAAAAAAGGACCAAATTGACACAAAAATGAAACATGAGGGACCAAAACGAGAAAAAAAAAAGATAAAGGACCAAAATGAAATTAAGACCAAAGATAAAGGACCAAAACAGTAATTTAGCCATGACTAATCTATCAAATATCTATTTATCTAATCTAATCTATCTAATCTATCTATCTATCTATCTATCTAATAAAATACACAACTTACAAAATGACAATTATAGACATCTTCATTTTTTGACACATCATCATTTATTTATCATTTTTTAATTCCCTTTTCTCTTCCTTTTCCTCTCTCTCTCTCTCTCTTTCAATCTCACATTTTCCAATATTTCTCATACTCTTACTTTTCCTTCTTACACTCTCTTTCATCCTTTTTTTTTCTTTTTGCTTTACTTTTATTTTTCTCATAAACAATTATAATTGCACTGATATATAAAAACACAAGATAACTGTAGTGATATATAAAAATATAGAGGATTAATATTTGTCATTGGTAATTTACTATCTAAGTTTTGTTATTTACTATAATCTACTAATCAACTAAAATAATCAATTAAAATTACAAGCTAACTGCACTGATATTTAAAAAACACGGGATAACTGCAGTGAAAATTATAATTTTTGAAGACTACAATAAACCTACTATGTAAAAAAAACAAGAAGGCTTAATGGTTATTTAAACTACTAATTAATATAAAACAAATATCTATTATTGATAATTTACTATCTAATTTTTACTATCTACTAATCAACTAAAATAATCAATTGAAACTACGAGATAAGCTCGCATCGATATATAAGAAAATACGGGTAATCTATAGTTGATATATATATATATATATATATATATATATATATATATATATATATATGAAAAAACACGAGATTAATATTTGTCATTGATAATCATAATTTTTTTAAGGCTTAATGACTATTTAAACTGATTAATGTTTAAAACACACGTGACAAGTATTTGTCATCGATATATAAAAAATACGAAATAAATATTTCTTATGGATAATCTATTATCTATCTTTTACTATCTACTATAATCTATTAATCAACTCAAATAATCAATTGAAATTATGAGATGACTGCATTGATACATAAAAAGCAAACACGGAATAACTACACTGATATATCTAATATCTATCTATTTAATAAAATACACAACTTACAAAATGACAATTATAGACATCTTTATTTTTTGACACATCATCACTTATTTATCATTTTTTAATTCTCTTTTCTCTTCCTTTTCCACTCTCTCTCTTTCAATCTCACATTTCCCAATATTTCTCACACTCTTACTTTTCCTTCTTATACTCTCTGTCATCTTTTTTTTTTCTTTTTACTTTACTTTTACTTTTCTCATAAACAATTATAACTGCACTGATATATAAAAACACGGGATAACTGTTGTGATATATAAAAATATAGAGGATTAATATTTTTCATTGGTAATTTACTATCTAACTTTTGTTATTTACTATAATCTACTAATCAACTAAAATAATCAATTGAAATTACAAGCTAATCAGACCGATATTTAAAAACACAGGATAAGCTGCAAGTGAAAATTATAATTTTTAAGACTACAATAAACCTACTATGTAAAAAAACAAGAAGGCTTAATGACTATTTAAACTACTAATTAATATAAAACAAATGTCTATTATTGATAATTTACTATCTAATTTTTACTATATATTTACTAATCAACTAAAATAATCAATTGAAACTACGAGATAATCGCAGATCGATATATAAGAAAACACGGGGTAAATGCAGTGATATATATATGAAAAAACACGAGATTAATATTTGCCATTGATAATCATAATTTTTTAAGGCTTAATGACTATTTAAACTGATTAATGTTTAAAACACACGTGACAAGTATTTGTCACTGATATATAAAAAATACGAAATAAATATTTCTTATGGATAATCTACTATCTATCTTTTACTATCTACTATAATCTACTAATCAACTCAAATAATCAATTGAAATTATGATATGACTGCATTGATACATAAAAAACAAACACGAGATAACTACACTGATATATAAGAAAACATGGGATAACTGCATTGATATAAAAAAATACACGAGATTAATATTTTTCGTTGATAATTATAATTTTTAAGGTTTAATCACTATTTAAACTAATTAATATTTTGTTGTAAAAAAACTAATTAATATTTAAAACACACGTGACAAATATTTGTCACTAACACCTAAAAAGAACAAATATTTGTCACTGGTATATAAAAAACACGAAATAAATATTTCATATTGATAATCTACTATCTATCTTTTACTATCTACTATAATCTACTATTTTTTTTATCAAAGTGGCACTAATGACTATTTTACAACTGTCCCCAAGGGGATTCTAACTCAACACCTTAAGGATATACGGGTAGCTCTTATCATCGAGCTAACACCTCGAGTGTCTATAATCTACTAATTAACTCAATAATAAATTGAAACTATGAGATGACTGCATTGATAGATAAAAAACAAACACGGGATAATTGCACTGATATATAAGAAAACACGGGATAACTGTATTGGTATATAAAAATACACGGGATTAATATTTGTCATTGATAATTATAATTTTTAAGGCTTAATGACTATTTAAACCGATTAATATTTAAAACACACGTGACAAATATTTGTCACTAATACCTAAAAAGCACAAATAATTTTCATTGATATATAAAAAAACACGAAATAAATATTTCTTATTGATAATATACTATCTATCTTTTACTATCTACTATAATCTACTAATTTTTTTTATCAAAGTGACACTAATGACCATTTTACAACTGTCTCCAAGGGGATTCTAACTCAACACCTTGAGGATATAGGGTAGCTCTTATCAGTGAGCTAGTACCTCGAGTGTCTATAATCTATTATTCAACTCAATAATCAATTGAAACTATGAGATGACTGCATTGATAGATAAAAAAAACACGGGATAACTGCACTGATATATAAGAAAACACAGGATAACTGTATTGATATATAAAAAACAAAAACACGATAACTGTACTGATACATAAAAAATACGAGGATAACTGCAATGATATATATAAAACATGTGATAGCTGCACTGATATATAAAAAAAGGGATAACAACAATGATATATAAAAAACAATATACTAACATATTAAAAACACGGGAGATAAATGCAAAATTCTTTTAAAATGATACTTTTGCATTTCTAGATTTTAATACTTATCTATTTTTTATTTGAAACTCATTTTTTATCTACTTTAAATTTGTCTTCATTTTCACGGGATAATATTCAGATTGTTTAATACTTTTTAAGTTCATTCATAGAAAGAACATTATAGCACCCGTGCGTATGCACGAGTATCCTACTAGTTCTTGGAATAAAATTTATTAAGGGGTGTGAAAGAGTAGGAGGGGGGAGGGGAAAGTAAATCCCTTGAAATAAAATAAAAGGCCCAATAACAATCGGTCAGATAAAGTCCTTAAGCTAATAAGGCTTTTTCACCACTCTTCTGGGCTTGTTTTTGCTAGACCAATGCTGCCCACTAACACATCCGCATTCTTGGGTGATGTAAGAGTTGAAGAAGTCACATCCTAACGAAAGAAGGGTGTTAGTAATCATTTGTTGCGTGAGATGTGAATGATATCATTCATTGTAGCTCTTATAGTGAGAGTATTTTAGGGCAATACCCATATTGGATAGAGTACAAATTGTTGTAATCATATTTAAGATAAAGAATAAATTATATTGAGGTGTTTCTATGAATGTAGGCAAGAGGAGTTGAACCATGGAAATATTTGTGTGCTTTCCTATATTCTTTTTTGCGGCATGCCTATGCATATTTCACCGAATTAATATCTTTGATCATGTGTGTTAATATCTTGGCGTGTGCGGGTTTCAGTCCAACAATTTTTTTTCGAGTTCTAGTTGAAGTACCGTTATTCATGCAAAAAAGGTGTTGTAGGTTCACTCAATAAGACTCTCTCCGCATTCTGACTATAAACAAAAATAGTCAACAAAGTTTATGCATCTAGTCTCAAATTTAGACTAGATACATCAACTTTCATTGACTTATTTTACTTATATTGTGTAACGGAGAGAGTACAAAATTACAAGAATGGATCTTTGTGTGTTCTTATATCTTAAGAGCCCCACTCATGAAAATGATCCAAGTACTAGTACAAAATAGTGCCTAATAGATAATGGTGGCAGAGGTCGGTTGTGGAATGTTGCACCCACTAGTATTGCCATGTGGGCTCTTACGCTATTCTCCACTTTAATTTGAACATAGATTCTTCCCAACTACCTTGGCGGTTTGACCCTTTTCCATGGTGGTGGGTCATGACAACCGAATTTGTTAGCGATGCACCAATTTTGGTCAACTAAAATTGAAATAATGCTAAGGGCTTTAATAAGTAGAGTATATTTTTTTAAGTAAAGTGGTTAGTAATCAGTATGTTAGGTATTAGAGAAGAGGAAGGAGTAGCAGAGTTCGAACTTCATACATGCCTACATTTCCACTAACAATGTCTTTTTTGATCAACCATGTGAGCCACCCTTTTAAGAATAATCAGTAAAGTATGATATCACTTTCATAATAGTTTTTCATAGTGAGCTAAATGAATTTTTTTTTGTAAGTATGCAAAGAGCTCGAAATTTTTCATGCTTATAATGATGGGTCATCACCCTAATTTTTTCATTATAAAAAGATATATTGATATATTATATGTTCTAACTATTTGATTTGATTGGTGTATGAGTTTCATTTAACAACTTTAGTATATAATGCATTCGTAAGCAGCATTTTAAAATGGACACACAACAAATATCCACCTTACTTATCAGTTTTGCTCTCTGACTCTAACCCCACCCATTTCCATAACTTTAGTTTCCTTTTTTAGCTCTTTACCTAATCTACTTCACTATGATTAGTATAGCCACTTCATTGATATGACACAATTCTCATACAATTCTTCTCCTAATTAAGTGCAAGCCTTTGTAGCATTTTGACTATAACTAGAATTAGCCATTATATTTTCACTATTTGGTCCCAATTGTAGGCAAGCAACCGAAACTGTCTGCCATCTTGCCCATTTTTTTTCTTATTAGTGTACAATATCTACTGGCTTCGACGGTGACTAATCTATGTCGAGAAATTTGACTGACCACATGTACACCTTGTTTTTTCGGTCTGTGTAGTTTTCCCCTCTAAATAGAGTTTTTGTCACACCCAAGATTCGAACTCGAGACCTTGAAGTGAGATCTTGAACCCAATTACCCTGTTATTCTTTCCGTCTTAAAATACATGCAAAACATACATGTATCAGATACATGTATTTTCTTACTTATATTTTGAGACGGGAGGAATACTCCGATACGCCTACAAGCATATGTAGTGAGACTACAATATGTATTAGTCACTCCATTATGCATACAATAAAAACAATTTTGTAAAATTATTACACTATTTCATATCTCTTATAACATTTTCTTAATCTATATTAAAAAACAAAATTCTATAATTCTTATGACACATATTTTTTTTTCCGCTTTAAATCTCACTAAATGTCGAGCCTGACCCTATTCCATGCACTTTGGTTTCAACAAAAGAATTCATGTTTCCTTTTTCCTTTTATTTTCTTATAAAGTATATATATAGTTGATGATCTAATTAGCTACATGGAATGCACTCCTTGAATGTCTCCCCTCCCCTATATATATATATATAGTTAATTTCTCCCTTACAAACCATTAATACTTCCAAGCAAACAACCTATACTATTTCTTCTTCTCTCTCATAAACACATTCATAGTGTTCAATGTACATATATTTGCGTGTGTGTGTGCTTTTCCAAAGTGTAACTAACAACTAGTCGTATACTTGTGCATCTGCATGAGTTTACATCACGAGTAAAGGATATATGGCGCTTCGAGAAGTATTGGTGTTTGTCTTGATGGCAGTGTTGTCGTCGAAGCTGGCGATGTCCATAAGACAACATCAAAGCAGTAGTGCATTTAACGAAGCCAATATTGAAGGAAAGTTTTGCTTGAGTTGGAGATTGGGAGTGGAAACAAACAATATGCTTCCATGGCGTACAGTTCCATCAAGATGTTCACAATATGTTGAGGATTACTTGCTTCATGGGCAGTACGAGCAAGACTTGGAATTGATAATGGAACAAGCTTTCAATTATGTCAATGGTATATCCCTTGGTGAGGATGGCATGGATGCTTGGGTTTTAGATGTTGATGATACTTGCATCTCCAATATCTATTACTACAAAAGCAAGAATTATGGGTATGTTTTCTTACAATTACGTTTGTGTTTATATACCATGTTATACGAATTCGGATTGTATGCAGTCACCAATTTAGTGTAGTCATGTGGCCAGAATATCTAGGCCGTTTGATATTGATCAGACAGTGTTGATTTTAACTTTTTAAAACTGACTTACAATATTAAGTTAAAATATAAATCGTCTTATGAAAATTGAAAGACACAGATTTGCTCACTGCGTGACTGTACTTGTCAGCGACGGCACAAAAACCCAATCACATATTATACCTATAGATAATTTATGTTTATCACTAGAATTTGCTACAAAAATTTGAGATAGAAAAAATAAATTTTAAATGTTTATAAAATTTTCAAATTTGAGTATTGTGGATATGAAAAAAAATATACTACACGACTTTGGATTTAATTAGTGTCCATTGTCAAGTGTAAAGATTTCTTACACTTTCAACCAATTCTAAATTGCAACGTCATTAAAAAAAATAAACTTTTATCCTAATCATCTTGCAAATGATCACACATTACATGAATTTTGATTGTTTGGTTGTTCATATAAATTTTACATCGACAATGCAAACTAATTAAACTCAAACAAATTTGTCTCTACCTATGAGTTTATCGAACTCAATTCATTTTTTTTTTATGAAAAAGGAAAATGTTATTAATAACATGTAACCAATATTTGTTTGAGCAAAAACTAATATTTTCCCCTCCTCATAACAAATACTACTCCTAACATTTGTCTATAAAGAACTATGTTTTTAATTTTGTATTTTGACTAAATTAATCTATATAGGTGTGAGCCATATGATCCACCAGCATTTAGGGCGTGGGCAATGAAAGGATGGTGCACAGCAATTCCTCCAATATTAAGGCTATTTAACACTTTGATAGATAAAGGATTTAAGGTAATCATCCTTACTGGAAGAGATAAAGAGACACTTGGTCAAGTTACGGTTGACAACTTGCACAATCAAGGATTCATTGGCTATGAGCGACTCATTATGAGGTAAGACCCAATGTATGTGTTATATAAAATTATCACAATAGCACTTGGATGAGATGGTACGTAGGGGTCCCTTCTAACTCAATCAAGGTTTTGAGATCGAATCCAGCCTTAGACATGCAGCAATGTTAAATCTCTTGAGGAAAAACTTTGCCGCCCATTGTGGTCTTATTCGGCTCGAGTGATTAGTCTCTGCAGTTGCACGCAGATGATACACGATTTATACCAAAATGATCACAATATTGATCAATTTAATTTCTTTTAAAACTAAATATGTTTTTTTATTTGAAATGTGTTGGGTCTTTTTGACTTTTTAAACTCATTTTGGGTAATCCTCCACCTAAAATATTAAAAGATTTGGAAAGTCAATATCGTCCAAATCTATAAAAGAAAATGAAAAAAATATGAAAGAGAATTACACGGAATAGAAATACATCAATGGCGACAATGGTGACAATGATATGAGAGAGGCACGACGAGCAAGAGAGGTGTGGTGGGAGAAGAAAGAAACCTAGTTGCAACTAGGGTTGAAAGCTGTAAAAATGATATAGGGGTTGAGGGTTGGAAAAAATACTATTTATAGAGATTTTAAATCAACTATGACTAATCTAAGAATATACATTCTAATGAGTCTCTCCTGGGACCTACATCAATTCCCTCCAAAATTCCCTTCCCTCCCCTTTCCTCCAAACCCCTTCTCTCTCCCCCCCCTCCCCACCCCCACCCCTCACCCCTCTCCCCTACCCCCCCTTTTTTTTGTTTTCCAAACTTTCTCTCCCCCTTTTTTTTCTTCCTTTTTTCCCCTTCATATTTTTATTTCTCTTTTCTCCTCTCTCACTCTCTTCTTTCATGTTTTATATTTTAGTGGTATTTTACGATTAAATTATATAAAGTGTAACACTATACAGTATACTTTTTGAGTACTTTAGTGTGTGAAAAAATTTAATTGTTTAAAAATGCGAAGTTTATTCCTTAATAACGAATTTTATTTTAAAAAAAGTTAATTTTGTAACAAAATTTAAAATTAATTTTGAGCTAAAATATGTAAAGTGTGATGCAAAACCATTGCCCCCTCTATCTATAGAACCTGAAGCATTGGTCCCGTCCATTGGACGGGTCACCGCACTAGTGATCGATTGAAAAGGGGTTTAAGAATGGCTCGGTAACCACCTATCACAAAATGTTCACAATTTAATCGTTGCTAAGTCACGTGAGTTTTTTTTAGATAGGCAATTGTTAGTAGGGGTGGGGGAAATGTTAGTTTTAGAGACATGAACCCGAACCTTTTTTTTTGCACTCATTTGGTGCACTCTTTTGAGTATCCCTTGCATTTCGCCTAACCGAAGCTACCTACTTGGGATTTAAGTCACATGAGTTAAAGTAGTCCAGTTTCACTATAACTATTTACAAAGTTGCCTCTGCATTCACATTTTAACTCGGTTGTTATGACAAGTGATTATTTACAGAATTAGCACTATGTCATGTTTAAATCCGTTACTTGTATAACCAATTTTAAATGATGTATCTTTTTTTTCATTTCTATGCTAGTGGAATGTTTACGTACCAAAACTTGTTGATTTTTTCAGTCGTTTAATCTACCTTGGGACACAGGGGTCGAGTCGGTGATCCCGAGTTTGATTCCTATAGTGGACAAACTCAGTGTTGATCAGTCCGAAATTTGATTCTAAGTGTGAGTGGAGATTAGTCTTTCGTTGAAAGTGTTGGGACACACTGAGTAGCCAGTAATAGTCTGAACCAAAAAAATTATAAGATATAGTTCTTAAATATAATTTTTTATTTTATTTTGAAGACGTACACTTTAAACTAAATTGGACATTACTGAATATTGATTACTTTTGAGGATGATTTAAATATAAACTATTTACTCGTATCATTAATATTGATTCTATGGTTCTTATTTTGACCTGATTTAATTAAATTTATTATTTTTTATCAGTGCTAAATTAATGGAATCATATTTTGCTTTTATTCAGAGAAACTAAAAGATAAAAAAGATGATTAAGAGCTTCTTTGATTTGGCTTTTAAAAACTATTTTCTATTTTATAAAAATTAAAAAAGAAAAAATTTGTTCTTTTGAAATTTTTGAAAACTTAATTTAAAAAGAGAAATCAAACGGACCCTAATTTAAGATCTTGAGTTCGAATCAACGTTGGGCATGCAGCAATGTTAAATCCTTTAAGGGAGAACTTTTGTCGACCCATTTCGAGGATTACTTTGCGATTCTTGACGCAGAGAGGATACCTAATTTATACTAAAAAAAAATACCCTAACTTCTTTGATGGTTTAATTTCCAGGACTGTAGCATATAAAGGGCAAAGTGCAGCAACGTATAAGTCCAATATAAGGAAGCAATTAGAAGATGAAGGTTACAGGATATGGGGTAATGTAGGGGATCAATGGAGTGATCTTCAAGGAAACTCTTCTGGAAACCGTACATTCAAGCTGCCTAATCCCATGTATTTTGTTCCCTAGCTTGTTAATGCATGTCATAAACTTATGTTTGTTAATAACTAATATGTATGCGCTGTATGAGTATATGTCACCTTTTTTTATTATAGTAAATATATAATTATTATTGCGATATTACGTTACTAGACATGATTTTGAATAGAGTACATTGATAATACTAGTTAAGAGAAGTACAAGAACACTCTCTTTTTAGACACTCTCAAATACTCACTTTATGATTGGTTAAAATTCACGTGGTCCCACTAAACTTCATGGTAAAAAATAGTGCGCCTCAGCTACACAATTAGTACCACAGAAAGTGAGTAAAAAAATTTGGTCTGTCATATCAAAAAAATTCACGTAAAAATTGCTCTCCCTCAGAACAATAGCAAATTAGTAGTAATTCACAAAAATTTGGACCCTGAGTCCTTGACAGTAACCCTTTTAGGCTTAGGGTTCCTGAAATGAATGAATGAATGCATGCTTAAGTGCTCGTCAAGTCTCATCGTATCTTGAAAAGACTCTTCAATTTCACGACCAGCCTCCTCTCGTCTTTAGAAAGATCATTCTGTATTGATAATTCAATAGTGTAGATTTTAAGAGACTGTTCAACAAATTCCATAAATAGTTAAATAAACATTGCTTCTAAAGAATATTACTAGTAACTTACCCAATAATTAGATTTGAGAATATCAATAGATTTCCGTGAGATATGGCTTACAAGTTCATCATCAATCTCAAAATGTCTCCCAAACATTTTCTGTTGCTCCTCGGAATTGCGGCCAACAATCTGTAAATCAAGTGGCGACATAATGGTAAGAGTAAGACCGTATTTTTCTGTAAAAAAAAAAAGACTGTATTTTTCTGAGGATAACTTAGTTAGTTAGGAGAAGTTAGTTATATAAAATATAACTTTAATTGAAGACGTACCTTAATGGCTACTTCCTGCCCTTTTTTCGCGTCATCAGCAGGTTTATGGTCTTTCTCTATGGAGGCAATGCGACCAATATCAATGAACTTTTTGGAAGGAATACAAATTGGAGTCCCAATCTGTGAAGTAGACAATATTAGATGCAAGATTAAAGAAACCAAACAATTTTTGTGCATTGCACACATTACATGACATGACCCTCATCAACACCATAACCAAAACAATTGAGGTTAGATCTATGGTCAGAAGCTGGGGTTCCAAACCAGTCTGAAAAATATTCTAACAATTAAAAAAGCCAGAATTTTGACAGAAATTAAAGGGCGGTTATTGGATAGGATATAGTAGTATGAACCACTAAGCCAAAAAAAGCATGCTCTCAAGAATCATTCAATGCGGAAGTATAGAAGAATTAGGTGATAAATTATATAGCATGACAATTAGGGTCAAGGACAATATTCTTGTTCTGCATTTAGTTTGTTTCAACAAATCCATTACTCTCTCCAATGTGCCATGGGAAAAGACATACAATTCTAGTAGTGGAAGATCTTCTGCCAACTTAAAGACTCCATAATAATTACTACACCAGTTTTTTGAATGTGCCATTTGCCAATTGCTACCAAAAAGGTTTTTATTTACGCATGTTGGTTACAAGGTGAAAAATCACTTTCAGCTCACTTTTCATGTTAATGATGGTTCAAAATTAGTGGGGTCGAGGATTAATAAGTTGCACTCGACTTTCAATCTTTTGAAAGATTCAACTGATATGAAAGGGAATCTTGATTGAATTCAGAATCAATGGTACATTGCAATCCCTGGTTTAGAGTTCCAGAGAACTATACATGAGCTATTCGAGATGCTCTATCTCCTGTTTTCTGTTTGACTATCAACTGCCTCTAACTAACTCATTTGGCAGCTATTTATTACATTCTGTTACAACTATATTACAATAGTACCCCTGAATACTCCTACTAATGCTTATTATTCCTTCTATAATAGACTCTACTAACTACTGGCCTGCTATCATCTTTCAACACTTTCGCTGTACCTAGCAAGTGTATAATCATTTCCATTTCAAATTTTTCACCTCTCCGTCTTCCAAATATTTCAATAACTAATAACAGCAGCCTAAACTTATCCAAGGGTCAAAGAAATACAATTGATAATTCCTTTGTCAAATATGTGATGCAGAGCAAAAATACACCATTTGAACTTAACCAAAGCAAAAGAATATTATCAGAGAAAACTTCTATTCATCACAATTCACAAACATTGCATCCAAATTAGAAAATACTATCTGAATTGACGAATAATACCTTTAAAATGCCTTCAAGAACATTAACTCCCAAAACAATTGGATCCTTCTTGTTGAAGACGTAATTTGGTAAGATTTTCAGAACGCATGGGAAGACTGCCTCATCAGCAGTTTCTTTCTTCTCCTCCTCCTTAATGTTGTCTATATAAGCCTTAAATTGGTCAAATAGATGATAAATAATGTCAGCAATAAAAATTTTCACACCCAATTCATCTGCTAGTTCCTTGGCTTCAGGAGTGACTTTGACGTCGAATGCCAATATTGCAGAATACTCTTTTTTCTTTTCAAGCATTACACTAGCCTTCATTACATCCTTCTTATGTACAGGGCCTATGCTTATAGAACTAACAGGAATATTCACTTCGGGAGTTTTCAAAAACTCCAATAATGCTTCCAATGAGCCAAGTGTAGATGCTTGTACACAAACACCCTCACCACTCCTATCAATCCTGCTCATGACTGACTCCACATCCTCCATGGCTGCTTCTTTAATATCATCTAAATCATCACCAGGCTTCACAACATATAAACCAGTGCCAGCAATAGCTTGTTCAAGCCCCTGAAATATAACACGCAAAAATACACCGAGTTTATGATTCTCTACATATTTATTAACAGTAATGAAGAAAAGCATTATTGGATTAAAATTGGCTTCAAAAAAGTCAGATCAACATCACCAAGATGTACCTGGGCAGAGATCTTGATACCCATTGCAGCTTTTATTTCTTTGTGATGGAGATATGTTCCCTAAAATTAGACCACAATTACTTAGCAAGAAGACAAACTAAATAATACAGCTCCTCTGTCTGGATGGAGTTCGATGATTTGAATATATTACAGGAAATAAATAATTGACAATGATATAAATGGATGAGTCCTTCAATCCAATAAAATAACATCTATAAGGTCTAAGAAACTAATCAACAGAGACCCCCCCCCCCTAAATTGGCAAAGTTCCGATGATTGAAAAACCTACATGCTCAAGCACTTCTGGCTTTTGGTTAGCCTCAACATTATCTTAAAAGAGACAATCAGTTAAAGAGTTTCAGTAATTAACATTAAATATGAGAAAGCCATTCCTTCACCACTCTCAAAAGTTGATTTCAATGTTTTAATTATGAAAATTAACATGTTTTTTCATGGCCTCAAGCATGCAGCCACCATAAATTGAAAGGCTGGACACAGACTATGGCTACAAGCAGAGTTGTCAAACAGAGTTTAAAGACTATAGAACAGACAAGTGAGTTTAACCACATGTGATTGTGAACACATTAATTATAAAAAATGTACTGGTTTACAAGCTATAAACTATCTTATTGTGCAACCCAGTTCTGCTGGTGAGTTTGTCTTTATGAGCCTAGATATACACATGGTTTTATCCTCAAAGAGCAAGGTTAAGGTTGATCTTGTTAAACTACAAAAAACCATACTTCTGACCAAGTATAAATATAAAAGTTTTACTTTATTACGTTCATTTGCTTTGTGATGGATTTGAGAGTGGAATATTAATTTTGCATATGCAAAGGCATTGGCTATTAGATTATGGATGTGCATAGGATATTAGATTAGGTTTGGGGTACTAGGATATTTCTTTTAATCAATCCTTTTAAAGATTGTAACTCTTTTACAAGCTTACTAGTTGAGTTCAGCTAAACTCTCTTACAAGCCTACTAACATGGATACTAGAAAATTTTGTGCCGTAGGTACAATTTCCCTCTCAAGCATCAAATGTGATAACAAAAAGATAAAATGTAGATGACATAACTATACCTTAACGCGAAGTTCCTTCATTGGATGAGGTGTCAATAAAGCTCTAATTGAGGTAACAATGGGTCCCTATAATCAAAAGTTTATTAGGCAGACGCAGCGAGTATTAAAAGATGATGCAGTTAGAGTCTGAGGTGCTTGCCTGCATTCCACATACAACTATTTGTTCTCCTTCGTGAAGAACACCATTGACTAAAACAACATCAATAGTGGTGCCATGGCCTTCCACAACCTTGACTTCCAAAACAGTACACTGATTGCCAGAATCAAGTGACGGTTAGGACTCTACAATTAAACAATCAAAAAGCATTCAACAAGCTTGAATATCACATGACAATACAGCTAACCTTCACTTCTTCACTGTATGTAAGTTTCTCAACCATTGTTTTTTGGGTCCACAGAACCAATAGTAATAACATATCTGGAATTCCTTCACTGCTGAAATATCAAATACTAAAATATCAATACAAAAACACCCCCAAAGAGATATTAAGCAGATAGATTACACATCATGCTAAAGAAATAGTTTTTGCCCAAAAGCAAATATATGGCGATTTTCTAGCCATGCTAACATCCAAGATAAATGGAGATGAGCCTCCACTATTCATACACCCACCCTTCTTCCGTTGCTCCCAACAAATCACCAGATTTTGGATAAATCCAGGTAGAGCTCAGACAGGTTGAACACAATTTGGAAGATTCCAAAAAAGTTGAGATGTTAACACACCGGAAGGTTTGAAACAGCGAACGGTGCCTCCTAATTATGGAGAAAATGCTAAAAGAAAAATGTACAGGAACTTGTCCTTAACCAACAAAATACTTGACGCTGGTTTGACAGTTGGAGTTGTTGCCATATGATAAAAAAGTCACAGGTTTGAGTTGTGTCTGGAGGGGAGAGGATCTGGGTTTATAAAAATCTAAATGCATGGACTAAAATATCCTTACATAAAAAGTTATAAGGGTATAAAAGGACATTAAAATTTCCCTCCACATTTGAACGAAAAAGACCCTAAACAGATGAAAGAACAAAATAAGTAAATAGCATCAAGATTGTGACCCTTCCATTTCAGTGGTTCTCCAAGACAAATAGATTCATCATACCAAAACAAATGGAAAATGGTCAACCAACAATGGGCTCCAAAACCAGTCGTGTCAATTACCGATATAAAAAAATTTGTGTCGTGTAGATTAGAATAGAAGAGAGAGTGAAAATATGGCTACAAGACCTATGCAGTTACCTTATTGCACTTGTAGGCACAATGCTGAATGTTTCTCCCATTTCTTTGTTGTCATAGTACAACTCGGTATTTAGCCCCTGTTCCTTGAATTGAGTAATAATCTAGCAATGAAACAAGAAAAATTATGGTGGCAAAGCAATAACAAAAATTATCTGCCACAAGTGAAACAAAAAGCAAACATCTTAACTACCTTAGTTAACCGCATATGAAACTCACTTAGAACATCCTTTGACTGCTGCTTCATTGCATTACGAATAGGAGCGTTATGACATGTTTTCCATCCATAAAGCCTGTCAACCTGCAATAATGCAAGACTAGTGTGACAGAACTTGCAATAATGCAAGACTAGTGTGACAGAACTGAGCGACCTGTTAAAAACATATATTGGAAGCAAGAAAGGGGAGACAATACTCACCTTATTCAAGGCAACAATGAATTCTGTGTTTCTCATTTTTAATAGATTGAGCGATTCTATTGTCTGTGGCTCTAAGCCATGCATAATGTCAACAACCAAAATCGCAATGTCACATAGACCGGAACCCGGGACCTTAAATTAGTGAACGATTCGTGCCCTGGGGTATCAATAACCAGTAGACCGGGAACCTGCAGCTTAGCATCAGCTTTCAGTTCGCTTGTTCTTTCTCGTATATTCTCAGCAGGAAAGTATGTTGCACCGATCTGCTGGGTGATACCGCCAGCCTCACCCTCTTGAACATTAGTACCTCGAATACAATCCAGAAGCTTGGTCTTGCCAGTGTCCACATGGCCCATGATGCAGCAAATTGGGGATCGGAGGTTCTTATTACTCGACTTAGGAGGCACGGCAGAGTTTGATGGTTCCCTTTTCTGGTCTGGATCATGTTTGGTTCTCTTTTTGTCCTCGACAACAACATTGGCATGTTTTCTATCTTCAATTTCTTCAGCCACGGGCTTAGGAACAGTTTTATTTGTAGCACCTGCTGTGCATGAGGAAAAGCAAAGAAACAATTTTCGAATGAGCAGAAAAATAGTAAACAAATAAAAGATTAAATATTACAAGAAAACAAAAGTATATTCCAAATCCTTCCATTCAGCCCCTCTCAAGCCCTTGGGCATGTGCAATGAACAGTAACAATCACCATGCATTATCCCACTAGGCGGGGGTGCCTACGTAGGTCAATCAAAAACCATTGAGCCTTTTAACACAGACAGACAGAAGTTTGGTCACACACATAAGCTACAGGGAGATATAATTCTTTTGGTTTTCCATCTACGAAGGACAAAAGCATGTCCTTTGTTTATCTAAAGGAAAGGGAGAAAACAGAACTATAAAGTGTTGTTGTATTAAGACCAGGAAAAATGCATCCCAAAACTGTCGGAAAATCATAACTCCGGGCTTGCCACCAATTGCTATAATCAGAAGAATCTCACAATAGTTTACTAAATTGTGGCAGAAGGTAACATTATTAGGTACATTATCAATAATTAACATGACCAAAAAGTTGGATAAGTTGCCAGAACAAAGATTCCAAAACTAAGTTCTTGACCTAAAAATAAATTCAAAGCAACATCAGTTTCTATTACCTAGATTCTAATACTAAAGTGACTTCAAATATTTTTTATGCCAGTCAGGTACCAAAAAGGCAAGAAGCAATTAGAATTTTAGCACTCTGCCTTAATCGGGACTCAGATTGCTATGGCGCCAAGCTTCTTGTTTTCAAACATCACAGAAATTTCAAGCATAGTCTTCTCAGGAAAACATAGAAATAAAATGCAAAACTCACAAGCAATTTTAGATGCTACAGGCTCGGAGTCAGCTTCCTCATCAGAAAATGCACCCTTTGCATTCAGATTGACATCATCCCAGCTTTTTGCATCCCAGTCATCCTCTACATCATCATCTTCTTCCACTCCATCCTCTTCAACAGCTTCAGGAAGTTCAACTTTGTCCTCCACCTGCACTGGTTCCACTTCCTCCACCTGCATTGGTTCCTCTGAACACAAATCAGTGGTAATCTCCTCCTTTGCTTCCATACTTTCAGCTGTCTTACCGCCAGCAGCACCATCATTATTTCGATTAGTAGGTATTATCTTCTTTGTTTGATATATGGGTTTTTTGGCTGGAGCACCAGTATCACCAGTAGAAAGAGTCACACCCCCGGTGCTATTGAGAATCTGCCTCCTCATTGCCTCCAAACGACGGGCTTCTTCTTTTTGCTTACCGGTTAATAGTTTACCTTCTTGCTTCTTTTTCAGAAGTTTTTCCTTCTTTCTGCGTTTAGCCTCTTCTGCCTGTCTCTCAAGTTCCTCTTGTTTTCGTCGCTCCTCTTCTTCTCTCCTTAGCCTCTCCTCCTCTTCTTGCTTTTGCCTTTCTTCAGCCTCTTTTCTTCTAGCGAGTGCCTCTTGCATCTCCCTAACATGCTTTGGGATTTTCTTGTGAGCAGCTTTAGTGTTCGACTCTTTCTTCTTTGGTTCAGTTATCTCAGCTTTTACTTCTACAGTTTCCATTTGAGGTGCAGTTTCAGCTGCTGCAGCTGCCTTCTTCTCCTTTTCCTTTTCCTTCTTCTTTTTCTTCTTTTTTGCAGCTGCTGACTCTACAGCCTCCTCTTCCCCCTCCTTTTCCCGGGACGCATCAGGGGCAGGACCTACTTCAGGAGCAGGCTGATCTTTATCCTCCTTTGCTGGAGGAGGTGCAGGTTTTGTGATAGAAGGACCAGTGTTGTCAATGGCGGATGGCGGTTTACGGCGGAGACCCAAAAAACTGCCATAAACATATGGCGGATGGCGTAACGGCATATGGCGGACGCCATGGCGGACCAATTTTTATAAAAGATTTAAAGATATACATACTAATACACATACAAAAAACACTAAATAGAGAGACAAACTCAACAAAATGAAACGAAACAAAGCCACAAACTGATATATCAAAAACAGAATATATATTATATTATATATAGTATAAAAAACATAATATATTATATACCAAAAACAGAATATACCTATATATATACATATATACCATCATATATATACCTAAAAGGCTAAAACAGAATATATTATACAAACAAATAAATCAAAAGCAGAAAAAAAAAATAGAATAAGCATATATATTACAAGCTGAACAGAAAAAAAAAACAAAAAAAATAAACAAGCATGAACTATGAAGCAACGAAAGCAGAGGAAACAGAACAGAAAAAGAAAACATAAAAAACAGAGTCAACAAAAAGGAATAGAGAAGGAAGAAACCTGCGATTTGGGAAGAGAGAAGAGAGAGTTGCGAAGTGTTAAGAGAGATGAGAGGGTTGCGAAGCTGCTGGTGGTGGTGGTGGTTGTCCAGTCGCCGGCGCCGATGTTGGTGGCGGTTGCTGGTGAAGCAGAAAACAGAGCGGGAGAGCGGGAGAGCGGGAGAAGAGAGAAGAGCGTGAGAGCGAGAGAAGAGAGGGAATATTAGAATTAGGGTTTCTGTGTTTTTAAGGATTTGGGCCAAACCGGGTCGGTTGTGTTTTTTAAATGTTTTGGGCCCTGTTTTTTAAAAACTTGACTAGTGTCCGCCATAACCCGTGTGGCGCCACAACCGCCATGCTCATGCGCGCCGCCACGGCGCGCGCGCCACTTTAAGACACCGCCATAAAACCGCTTTTTTCTATGGCGCCCTTCCAAAATCCGCCACGCCATAGCGCTTATGGCGCGCGCCATAACCGCTTTTTAACAACACCGAGAAGGACCTCGCCAAGCTCTGCGACAATCTTATCGAAATCATCCTCCTCTTGAGCAGTTCTTCCACTCTTCTTATTCTTCTTTGAAGACTTAGATGACTTCTTTTTCTTACCCGAGAAATTTATCGATCCTATATCTTCATCATCTTCAACCTTTTCATTCTTAGTCTCCTCCTCTCCATCATCAATCTCAGCAAAACTAGCAGCTGAAAACAAAGCCCCACCCTTCTTGTTTCCTTTGGAAGACTTCTTCTTCCCCGTAAAAGTAACAGCCCGTTCATCAACATCATTCTCATACATCACCTCACCATCATTATCATCATTAATAGCAACAAAAGCCGACGCTGTGAACCCTTTCTTTGAACCCTTTGAGGGCTTCTTCTTACCCGAAAAAACAACCACAGGTTCATGATCTTCATCATCTCTCTCACTGGTTAATACCGATTTCTCTTCATCTTCATTGTCATCATCAACATCAACATCATCCTCATCATCTACCAAACCAAAGCTATATGCACTGAACACACTACCTTCACCACCTTTTTTTGATTTCCCCTTCTTCTTCACAGCAATAACAACTTCACACACATCATCATCATCATTATTATCTTTAGCTTTAGAGTTAGCTTTTTTACCTTTCTTTTTCACGGGCTTCTCTTCTACCGGCGGCGGCGGTTGCTCCTCATAGAGCTCCGTTGCAACATCTTTTCTTTTACCTTTCCCACCGTCCTGCTGTGGAGGGTTATCTTCCTCACGTGTCGTCGGCTTCTTCCTTCCCATTTCTCAAATTAGGGTTTCCACTGTTCCGTGAATTAGAATTCGTGCGTTTAAATTTCAAAACACACGACTGTGAAATCGATTGAACGGGAATCAATCTTGAACCGAAGCACGAAGAATATAATCAATTAACGCAGATTTTGGGGAAAGGAAATACTAACTGTGAAGAATCCAATGCCAATCTACGAAACTTGGATAAAAGGAAAGGAAAAAGGTGAATGAGAATTACAGCAGAGGGATGTATAGTAGCGTGAATTACGAAAGTTTGATGTATAGTAGGAAGGAAAATGATCATATTGAAACGGCGGTGAAAGGGGTGGAAGGATGAAGGTGAATGAGTGCCGGAGAGTTGAAAATCGAAAACAGAAGCCTAGGAAGAATGAAGGCGAATGTTTGCTCTAGGGTTTGTAGTTTGCTCTCTGTTAGCGTTTTTCATTCACCTGAAAGATATTTATAGGTATCGCTTTTTTTTTTTTTCAAAAAAAAGTATCTCCTTTGTTTTTTGGTAGGGACTTTTTTCTTTGGTAGGGTTTTAATTTTCATACCCAAATTAACCCCAAAATACCTCTTTGATTTTCACAAAAGTTTATAAATATTCCTAAAATTCTCAGATTTATCTTGCAAAAGGAATTTTCAGAATACTTTTAAAAAAAAAAAATCCTGATCTATTTTTTTGACATAAATCCGGAATTGAAAAATACATTCCGGATTTATAAAAACTCGACTTTTACTATGATAGAAATCACAATAAATGTGATTATTCTGTCAAACAGTTTTTAGTTACGGTCTCGGTTTGTAGGTAAAATTCAATTTTTTTAAAACACTTCCAAATTTAATAGATTTTTTCTGGATTTATGTCAAACGCAGAACATGTTTTCTTAATTTCGAATTTATGTCAAAACAGAAATCCAAAATTAAAAAAATACATTCTGGATTTATCACAAAACATGAATCTAGAAGTCTTTTAATCGTGTTTCACCACTTTTAGTGACGATTTCTGTCTGTAAGTAAAAGTCGATTTTTTTTGTTTTAAAACGCAATTCCGGAAAAATTCTTAAAAATAAGCTTTCAAAATTATGTTTTGAGATAAATCCGAAAAAAGTCATCAAAATACGTTTCGAGCTCACATTCGAATAAATCATCTAAATATTGCAGAGTGAGTTCTAGTGAAAGTCTGAGGAGAGGGTTGATGTTAAGATCAGTTGCTCGTGTTATTTTGGTTGTTTTAGCTTGGTTTAATTGCTTGCAAGCAAGAGTTTTGGACAACTCGGTTTCTTGAGTGCACATTGTTATGGAACGCTTGAATGATGGTGATTTGTGAAAATTCACTTGTAGAACTTATGTTTTGTTTCTAACCCAGTGGCCGGTGTAAATTGTTGCTTGATTCTAGCCTCAAGATAGACTGAATACCTCCTGGTGCTTAGTAATGGTAATTGTTGTGTGATCTATTCAGGTTTGTGACATCATTTGTAACTACAGATTCAACTGTATTTGGTAGACTGTGAAGAGCACCGCGTATTTATTTATTTTTTGGTGAGATGTAATGACGACCCAACCAAAAAGATAAAGCCCAAACACCTAAGAGAGTATGTGACCTAATAAGAAACATCTAGTAGAGTCTAGAAGCATATGAGTCACCATTTTATCCCTTAGGAGTCACCTTTTTATATTCCTTTATTTTGTCTTTTTGTTAGTCAATCTAAAAGGTTCTTTAGTGGGGTGAGTCACATTTTTCTAGCATCTATATATGTATTATCAATCATTTGAATGAGATCATCAAATCAATGAAAAGAATGTTTAGTGTAGTTTTTATTTTCTTAAAGGAGGCGCTCTCCCCTCGAAAGGAGCTTTAATTTTCTGTTATTGTGTTTTGAAGGTTTACCCATTTTGGGTACCTTACATTGGTGCTTTCATTGAGAGTACATATATAGATGCTAGAAAATGGTGACTCACCCCACTAAAGAACCTTCTAGATTGACTAACAAAAAGACAAAATAAAGGAATATAAAAAGGTGACTCCTAAGGATAAAATGGTGACTCATATGCTTCTAGACTCTACTAGATGGTTCTTATTAGGTCACATATTCTCTTAGGTGTTTGGGCTTTTCTTTTGGTTGGATCATTACATGAGATTACACTGCTGTATGCAACCTTATATGTAAGAACAATTTCATACGAAGTGTTAATTATTATATATGGAAAACCTTCAAATACAAAAACAAAATATATCAAGGTGATTGAAATAATTTAATACAAGTGAACTTGTTGAAAATTCAGGTGTGAGTGGTTATATGAAAGATATATAAGAGAGAAGGGTCATATACCTAACACTTTAAGGTTTTGGGTGGAGATGTAGCGCCCAAGTCTCTTGTGGTTGGGTTCATTAGCTAGCACGTTGCTCGTGTGCTCCCTGACTCCCCAACAAGTGGTACCAAAGCCATAGTTCAGCTTGGTGGGGGAACGAGAGCTGGATCCTGATTTGGATCAAGTATAGCGATGTGGGTGACTCACTTGGGAGAGATGTTGAAAATTCAAGTGTGAGTGGTTAGTCTCACATCGACTGTAAGATAGCGATGTGGGTGACTCACTTGGGAGAGATGTTGAAATTTCTCTTTAATTGTTTTTCACATAACTAGAAGTGCAGTTAGAAACTTCTAATAAGTGTTTCTATACCAATATACAAAAATCATGTACCAGGTTCTATCAAAACACTCGAAGTTGCAATTTTTAAACTAAATAAAAATATAATACCAAACAAGCCCTTAGTTAATAGGACTTTTCAAATACAGTAACTCTAAGCAACTTTCTTAACTTCTAAAATGTATATAACTTAAAATAATGGCTTGATCATTATATTAGCCATAGAATCTTTACCCAATTAGGACATCCCTTAGTGAAACTTCATATCTATGAGTTTTCAAAAATGCATTTTTTGAGTCTTATAAATGAGTCGTTATCACATGGAATGATCATTTTGATACGAACAGAAGAAGGCCAAACAAATTAAAGTTTCTAATAACTTCATTGAAATATTGGTTTTTCCTGAAATGAATGAATGCATGCTTGAGTGTTCGTTAAGTCTCTCATTGTATGTTGAAAAGACTCTTCAATTTCAACACCAGCCTCCATTCGTCAATAGAAAGATCATCCTGTATCGATAATTTAATAGTGTAAATTTTAAGAAACAGTTCAGCAAATTACATACTAAGTAGTTAAACAAGCATTACTACTGATCATGCATATCATTAATATCTTACCCGATAATTAGTTTTGAGAATATCAATAGATTTCCTTGAAATATGGCTTACAAGTTCATCGTCAATCTCAAAATGCCTTCCAAACATTATCTGTTGCTCCTCAGAATTGCTGCCAGCAATCTGTAAATCAAGTGGGAACATAACAGTAAGACTGTATTTCTTGTTTCTCCCTCTTATACACCACTTTTATTCTAACCCTTTCTCAATAACCAAGTCTAATGGATCATCACTTTTCTATCTAGTGTAAAATGGTTTTAGAATAAAACTACTGCTTTCCCTTCTTATTAAGTATAAATCGTGTTTTTAACCTATGTAAAGAAGACTGGACACCTCTCTGGTTGAAGAGTAACTTTGTTAGTTAGAAGTTAGTTTCATAAAATATAATTTTAATTGAAGCACATACCTTAATGGCTACTTTCTGCCCCTTTCGCAGTAAACAACAATGTGTCTCGCTGCTTCTCTATGGAGGCGATGAGACCAATATCGATGAACTCTTTGGAAGGAATACATATTGGAGTCCCAATCTGTGAAGTAGACAATATTAGATGCAGGATTAAAGAAACCAAACAATTAAACAATATTATGTGAATTAAACAAGAATAATAATACCTTTAAAATGCCTTCATGGACATAAACTCCCAAGACAATCGGATCATTCTTATTGAAGACGCAATTTGGAATGATTTTCAGAACGCATGGGAAGACTGCCTCGTCAGCAGTTTCAGTCATAATTGAAACGGCGGTGAAGGGGGTGGAAGGATGAAGGTGAATGCGTGGGGGAGAATTGAAAATCGGAAACAGAAGCGTAGGATGATGGATGAAGGCGAATTTTTGCTCTAGGGTTTTTGTTTGTCTCTCTATTAGCGTTTTTCATTCACCTAAAAGATATTTATAGGTATCTCTTTTTTTTTTGTCAAAAACAAACAATAATGCTATTAAGCCAATACTTTGACAAAAAAATATACACTATATTTATATGGGCTCCGCAACTTTCAAAGAAAAGAAAAGAAAAATCATACAAATATAATACGTATTAGTATCTGTATCTGTATCCGTATATTTGTATATTTTTTTGTCAAAATATTGGACTAAATAGCATTATTGTAAACAAAAGTATCTCTTGTTTTTTGGTAGGGTCTTTTTCTTGGTAGGATTTAATTTTCGTACCGCCCTCCTTGAACCTCCTATATAACCCATATTTTGAATTAACCTTAAAATACCTCTTTGATTTTCACAAAAATTTACCATGATTTTCAAAAATTCTAAAATCCCCATATTTATCTTCCAAAAGGTATTTTCGAAATACATTTTAAAAAAATTTCCAAAACTTTTTTTTTGACATAAACGGAATGCAGAACTAATTTTGGGAAGATTATAAAAATTGATTTTTACCTACGGAAAGAAATTGTCACTAATTGTGAACATTCATCACAAACAGTTTTTGTAGTGACGGTCTCGATTTGTAGGTAAAAGTCAAATTTTTTAAAACACTTCTAAATTTAATAGAAATTTTCCGCTCAAAACATGAATCCAAAAGTCTTTTAATTGCGTTTCACCACTTTTAGTGACGATTTCTGTCTGTAAGTAAAAGTCAATTTATCTTTTAAAACACATAGTTCCGGAAAAATTATAAAAAATAAGCTTTCAAAATTATGTTTTGATTCGATCCGGATAAAATCATCAAAACACGTTCCGAGCCCATTTCACATCCGAAAAAAATCATCTAAATATGGGAGGTATGAAAATTAAAAGTCTTATAAGTATCTCTTTTAAGAATTCTAGTGAACCACCCCAAGCCCATTTCACATAAATTGATGTGAACCGCAAGAGCATCGAGATAATCTAATTTTATTAAAAATAAGATGAACTTTATTTTATTTTAATTGTAATAGGCTATACTTTAGTTTGAAACATGGGCTTTAAATATGTTGACATGTGCTAAACTAGTGGGCCATGTTTTGGGTTTGTATGTGGGCCTTATTTTGCTTGTGTTGTCATGACCAAACTCTGCTCTTGCTTTTCCCACACCCCCTCCTACTCTAAACACACCCCATAAGGGTGTGAAAAGACCAAAAGACCTATTTTTTTTTAGAAATTTTCACCTGTTCGAACACGGGGCTTGAGCAGTTTGAACAGACCGCTCGAGTGTGTTAAATATGGACAGACACCCCTTGGGCGTTTTTTCACCTGTTCGAATAGGGTCATACGAACAGGTTCGATGGTGGTCATGCGAACATGGTCGAATTATGTTGTTCGAACAAGTGCTGCTGCAGAATTGCTGCAGCATAGCAGGTATTGGACGCCTCAGATTCCACCGACCGTTTTAATCAACGGTTTGCAATCAGTCAAATGTGTCAGATAAATGAGTGGATGTAAATCCCTTTGGAAATTGTGCTTGAACGGATAGAATTTAAAGCGGCTCGATTTGTGATCTAAAAATGAAATCAACTACCGACATTTCACCACGCCTATTATAAAAGGGGTTCACATCCTCAGAGCTTCTTCACCAAACCCTAATCTGCTTCTTCCCAACCCAGCTGCTTCTTCACCAAAACCTTCTCTCCTTCTTCCCAACCCAAAGCTGAAATGGAATGGCAATTGTGCTCAACCCAAGACTAAACGACAAATTCCTAATGACTTCTTCACCACAATGGGGATCGCTACCACCGATTTAACATGGTGCCGTGGTTTCGTTGTCCTAACCATGTCTTCTCGCAGGATGAGTAAGGACATCACCTTCGCCCCAACCAAGGAAAAGGCCGAGAGGAAGATTCGCTCAGAGGAGCGTGGCGTAAAAGACGCAGAGCGATACGCTTTCAAAAAGTTCAATTGTAGAGATGATGGACCGCCCAAAGATTCACCATGGAGATCCGAAATGACGACGACGCCCGCGCAATGATGAAACATCTAGCTAACGCTCCGATGGGGCGACAGATCTTAGAGTTGTACGTGGACACAATACGAATGCGCGTAAGAGGTCATGCATCTTCTTCAACCACCACCACCCGCACCACAACAACCCATACTTACGCACACCGTAAAGTTGACTATGAGATGACGATGCCGCGCCACTCCTATCCCCGTGCGTTGGTTCATGGTCGTGAAACTAAAAATTCCGTGCTTAAGAACAACATCACATTCGCAGAATTGAAAGAAAAAGCGATAAAAATGTGAAACTAGATGGTGTTCAAAGAAGAAATTAAAAATCGAATGTGAATCCCCTACGCCAAGAGAACTGAACCCACGTAATCGTATTCGAAGTGCCTTAAGCCTATCAAGAATGACGAAGACGTTCACAAATGTTTGAGAAACATGAAGAATTCCAAGGTTTCATTGAACCTTATCTCGAATTGTTCGTTTAAACACGAGAAATCATCAAGAAATCCACAGAGAATTAGAGAGGTAGTAGTAGTAGTTCTAAGTAGAACTAGATTGTATTTTGTTTTTTCCGCTGCTTCGTTTTAAATTTCCTATCCTTGTATTTTTGCAATTTGTGTTTTTAATTTCTGTTTTATCCAATATTAAATCTCGCTCAACTTTTTTATTTTACCGTAATTGTTACCGTAATGACAATAAATTTGCGCCAACGAAAAGGAATTTCAAATTAAAAACCAAATGAAACAAAGTAGTTAAATTATACAAAAAAACTAAACAAATATCCTCCTAAGACATATCCCATTTGGGTGTTGCGCTCCTCCTCTCTCTCATACACATTCCCAAACCTCCTCCTAAACCCACGGAAAGGGTTGAGAGCGACCTCTTGATGCTACCAAACATGCTCCCGATCGGCTCGGGACATGATCATCGATGGCCCCATCAATGTCATCAACCAAATCAATCACCGTAGCATCTCACAACCAAATAACATAACATTATTACTTAAATAAATAGAATATTAAGAAACATTATCATGCAATTAACATAAAAGACACGCATCACGCCGACATCGTGCTCATCTCGCAAGTCGATAATGCTCAGGAAGAGAAAAGGATGTGAGACCACAGAGTACCATGGAAAGTAGCCCAAGCACCGTGTTTGAGGAGTACGGCACACAAGCGAGGCCCCCGCGCCACCAAGTGGTCCTCAAACCGTGGTCCACCTCTCATCACACTCGGTGAGGTACACAGACGCCCCGGTAGAGGTCCGGGATCCTCCGAATGCCGACTCGCCCAAACCGCCCGAGCACTCGATCTAGCAAGTGACGCATCATGCGCCCACCACTCCGAATGAACCCTCCGAACTCGGCGCCTCTCAAAGCGGTCTCACCTACCTATGGGCCGTGGTAGGGTCCTGTGTCACCTCCTCACGGCAGTGTAGCGGCCTAGGCATAACTCGATGGTATGTGACTTGATGATGCCCTGTGGACATCATCGCACAACCATTTCTTCGCCCGTGGGCTACTCATCATACTCGGGTGCTCCACCCAAGAGGAAAAGTTCGTGACTGGAAGTGCTCAAAGATCCAAGCCTGTAATGAACATATCATTGGTTGATTATTAATCTCAAAGTAACACTAAAGCAAACTTAAAAGTAAAGAATATGTTTCATACTCAAGTAAAGGAAGATGACCAAAGAATCTTCTTGGTCTTCTTCCTCAGTAGCATCCTTCCGGTGATCATAGAGATGGGCTGGGCCATGGCCCTCAAAGAATAGTCTCCAATCGCCTCCAAATCCATCAAGATACCAAGGTAGCCAAGCTTAACCTTGTTGCTCGACTTGTCGGCAAACAAGGTGCAACCTAAAAGATACAAAGATGTAAGCCCTAGCAAAGATGGTCCCACCGCCTCGCCTATGGTCGGGTGGTAGACCCTATCCTCACCCATACAAGCCCAACAGACATGCCCCACGGCCCAAGTCCGGGCAATGCATCCTCCGGTGTGGCACCCAAATAGTCAACCAAAGAAATGCTCTCCTCGCCATGAGTTCCGGGCCCGCATGTCATGTAACCCGCCAAGAATGGGGATGTGCAGCACCGGGATACATCATCAAGGGTGATGCTCATCTCACCCACAAGAAGGTGGAATGATGATGTATCCGGCCGCCAATGCTCTATGAATGCGTTCAGCAAATTTCTGTGGAGAATGGGAAGCCAAGCCCAACCAAGGGAACCAACCCTCAAACCGCTGTGAGTGTCCCTAATCTCGCACATGAAACATCGCCGTAACAGTCCATGTGGGATTGGTCAGAATCCGCCGCACACTGCATTCGTAAAAGACACAATAAGCCAAAACATTCAACAACTTAATAAACAAATTTACAACACTCAACTATATAAAATAATAACTTACCGCCGTAATAATAAAAATCGGTGAGGATATGTGCCCGTGATGTGGGCAAGACAGAACCATCTTTCCGTCCACCAGAAATGGGAATGTCGCTCTAACAGCAGAAGAAAGCCTCCCGAGGCTCAAAGAACCTCCTCCTCACGAGGCTCGCAGCCTCCTCCTCATGATGCCTGAAGATGAAGGCCTAGCAGCCAGATGAAGGCCCAGCGCACGAAGGCCCAGCAGAGATGAAGGGCGGCGGCTAACTCATAGGCCGGAAATTGAGCATCACGCCAATATCCCGCCCAATATCCTCCGGAAGTGGGGAGGAGGAACATCAACCCTACCCCTACCCCGGCACGACACCCTAGCTCGGGAGGGTTCACCCGCTTCTTCCCTCCTTTTTGCGGTTTGAAACCGTAGGAGGTGGCCGACCGCTCGCTCAGATGGTTGTTTGCATGACCACCTCTACTCCTCACCATATCTCAAACAACAATCAACGTAACCAATTCAATCAAATTACAGTAACCAAACAGAATCAGCCGAGAAAGTTCATCGCCAAACGATCGCTCGAACGGCTACATGCGAACCTGTTCGCACAACCACCCTCGAACAAGTCAGTTTCAGTTTACAAAATACAATGGTTCGAATGAGGTTGCTCGAACGGTGTTCGCGACAACCTCATTCGAACACCTTCGTTTTCATGTGTTCGATGGTGCTCGTTTCGAACAATTCTCGCATGTGAAAAAAAAAACCGTAATGGAGCGTAGGGGAGAGGCATACCTTGAAGAAAATGGAACGAATAGAGAGAGTGAGAGGAGGCGAAAATAACCCAGGTGCTCTTGAGAGTGTTGGTGGAGAAGATTGAGTGAGAGATTGAATGAGATTGAGTGAGTTGGGAGAATGTGAGTGAGAGGGAAAGGGAGGTTTAGGGTCTGTAGGAGGAGGGGAGAATGAGAGACGGGGAGAGTGAGAGGGGGGGAGGGTGTGGGTTTTTTGTTTTTTTGAAGGGTAATTTTGGAAATAAAATTTTGATGGGGTGTGAATAAGTAGGGGTGTGGGAAAGTAATAACCTAAGGATTGTTGTTGCTTCTTGTAAGGAACATTTGATCATTTTATGATATTGTGAGTTTAGAAGCAAGTTGCTCATGTTCTTCCGCGAACCTCCATGGATCTTATCAAGGGCTTCATTGTGCTTGTGGCGGTCCAACAATGGAATTTATCATCCATGAATGTGTCATTCCTTCACTTCCTTGAACCATTTCCTTTCTATTCCACATTTTGTAAGTTTTTCCCTCTTTTAGTTTCTTTGTGTTTGAAAAAATTATGATTTATGGAAGGATCATTGGATTTTTAGTGAACTTAGAGCATCCACAATGGGAGGTTCTTAACTCTTAAGAAGTGAGCTTTCATAGGTACCCTCATTGGGGAGAAAATAAAGTGGGTACCTATTAAGCATGAGTTTCTACATAAGAGTTTTCTCTTTTTTCTAAACATTTGTCCATGACTAGTTTTTTATTATTGAAAAATGATATGCGGTTATTTGTGGGACCCATTTAATAAATTTGTTGTAGGTGGTGGGTTGGAGGAGTTGAGTACTTATTAAGTAGTAACGTTAAAAAAAAAAATATAAAATGTTGATGTGTAAATGCGAGACCCACTTAAGTACCCAAATATAGAGATCTCGATTGAGGATGCTCTTACATGTCTAGTTCACATCATAAATGTTATTGTACCAAAAAAAATGTTGATAAGATATTGACCGGAAACATATATTTTTTTTGACAAATGGTGATAAAGATATATTTTTTACAAGAGATATTAACTTTTTTGGTATAAATCAGACATCCTATGTGCGCAACTGTAGAGACTAATTCATCGAGTCGGGTAGGACCACAGTGGATGGCAAAGCTCCTAAAGAGATCTAACACTGCTGATGCATGCCCAATGTTGGATTCGAAGACAGGATTTTGAATAAGCTGAAAGAGAATACTTTTGCACTTTCAATGACCAAGATGCTAGAGTCATTTTAAGAATGCCCAGACGCATAGCTTTGGGTGAGGATCATATAATTTGGGACTTGAGTAAGAATGGTATTTATTCGGTAAAGTCTACGTATTATTTTGCTTATGGAAAATCTTATGGATACCTCTCACCTTCGAGTGGATGGGTATTGGAGAGCTATTTGGTCTATTAAAATTCCTAATAAACTCCAAATTCTGATTTGGCGAATCGTTCGGGGCTGTCTTCCTACCCGATGTCGGCTCCGACGTAAAGGGGTCCAATGTGTAGATACTTGTCCTATGTGTAATGAATTTCTAGAAAATGAGAGCCAAAAGCGTAATCCTCATACGATATAGTCTTAGATAATATAAATACTACATCCAAAAGAGAAAACCACCACCCAACAATATAGAAGAGTGCCCGTACGGGTCGTAGGCCAGGGCTCATATATAACTTCCATCCTACTTACGGCAACCATTCTTAATCCATTTATTCACACACACACACATATATGAATCGATTTTAGAAATATCTCATAGGTGTCGTGGCATACTCCGGTCTAAGAAGATCTGCCCTTGTTTGTCTTGGACTAGGGCAGTATCTAAAATTTTGTTACTTATATTTTATTAGTGTTTGACCAAACATAATCTTAATGTTATTGTGGAGGGTCTATCTCATAATTTGTGGTTAGAAAGAAAGACCAAATTCGCCCCTTCTCAATTAGTAAAACTAAGTTAATAATTCTTCAGTTAGATCATATTGGCTTTAGCGTTTTACCAATTTAAGAATTGGTCTGAGTGGTAACTGGGTTCGGATTCCAAACTCTAAAATTTCAAATTCGAATCTTGGATGTGACAAAAAATCTGTTGAAAGGAGAAAACCACAAAGATTTTGCAAAGTCGTCAACGTATATTAGTTATTGACGAAGTCGACAAATACTGCATACCAATATAATACAGTAAAAAAATAATTGGCTTTAGCCCTTTGCAACCACCCATGCTGCTATGCATGCACTGTTGGAGCTTGTATCAATGGAGTTTTTCACACACACGGTTCAACGAGGGAGAGAGGGAAAAACCGTTGCAACCAACTTTTGAAACTGAAAGCTTTTTTATTCACTGTATTGAGTTTATTACAGCTAATGTATTTATACTAACTCACTTAATACAAGTCAAAACACAAAACTAGGCAAAGTCAACTAGATTACAATCATATCAACTAACACACCCCCTTAATCTAGTTTATTACAATCAACCAAGTTCAAACAATTTCTGAATTTCTTGAAGCTGTCTTTCTTGAGAGATTTGGTGAAGATGTCAGCACATTGATCTTCACTTCTGCAGTAGCTAAGCTTCAAGGTTCCTTTAGTGACTTGATCTCTAAGAAAGTGATAACGTGTTTCAATATGTTTGCTCCTGCCATGTGCTACTGGGAATTTAGCCAAGTTTATTGCTGATTTGTTATCAACAAACAGCTCTATGGCAGATTCCTTCTTCATCTTCAGTTCTAGCATCAAAGTGTTCAACCAAACAGCTTGGCAAGCTCCCATAGCTGCTGCAATATACTCTGCTTCGCAAGAAGAGAGTGCTACTACATTTTCCTTCTTAGAACACCATGACACAGGTGATGTACCTGTAAAAAACACAAAACCAAAGCAAAGATTTTTTCTGTCATTCTTATCACCACACCAATCAGATCTGTATCCATGCAATTCGATCATTTTTCACAAATTTCATTTGAGAACAGAACACCATAGCTGCTGGTCCCTTTCAAGTATCTCATGATCCTCTTTGCTGCCATGAGATGAGATGATTTAGGCCTGTCCATAACTCTGCTAATAACACCAACACAGAATGCTATATCTGGTCTGGTGTTGCAAAGGTATCTCAGTGCCCCCACAATTTGTCTAAACTCAGTGCTATCCACTTCTTCCTCATCACTGTCTCTAATGAGACTCAATCCAGCTTCTGCAGGTGTTTCTGCAGAGTTACAGCTCTGCATATTGAATCTGCAGAGTATATCCTTCGTGTATTTCTGCTAGCTAAGCACAATTCCACCCTTAACCTTCTTGAATTCAATTCCCAGAAAGTAGGAGACTTCCCCAAGATCACTCATTTCAAATTTCTTCATCATATCCTCCTTAAAGTCAGTCACCAATTTTTCACTACTACCTGTTACTAACAGGTCATCTACATACAAACAAACAATCACTATGTCTTCACCCCCTGACTTCACATACACTCCATGTTCAGAAATACACTTTACAAACTTCATGTTAATCAATACTTGATCTATCTTCTTATTCCAAGCTCGAGGAGCTTGCTTCAAGCCATATAAGGCCTTCTTCAGTCTTAACACTTTATCTTCACTTCCTTTCACTTCAAAACCTTGTGGTTGATCAATGTACACTTCTTCTTCTAAGTCTCCATTGAGGAAAGCCGACTTAACATACATTTGATGTAAGTTCCAGCTCCTCATAACAGCATGTGCAACCACCAATCTCACTGTCTCAAGCCTTGCTACAGGTGCAAAGACTTCCTCATAGTCAACACCTTGCTTTTGTAAGAATCCCCTTGCCACCAGCCTTGCTTTATATTTCACTACCTCACCTTTTGGATTTACCTTCACCTTGTATATCCACTTCACCCCTATTGTTTTCTTTCCTTTTGGAAGAGTACTCAGCTCCCATGTCTTGCTTTTCTCTATTGAAGCTATCTCCTCCTTCATAGCACTTAACCATTTCGGATTCTTCATTGCCTCTTCAACAGTTACTGGTTCAGTTTCAGCTAGTAGAGCAAAATGAACCATGTCACCTTCATCATTTATTTCACTATCATTCATTACTTCAAAATCATTTAATCTGGAAGGTAAGTGTCTCTGTCTAACTGGTCTGCTTGGCATCTCAACTCTGCCATTTTCTTCTTCTCCATTATTCTCTTGATGTTGTTCTATGTCATCATCACTACCAACTCAATGTGACTGTCTAATAGTATCTGACATCGACTTCGTGATTGCTAGACCGATCCCATTCCTTTTGCTCATCAAACACCACATCTCTACTAATTAATACTTTGTTGTTCATTGGATTTAACGGTTTGTATCCAATTGTTGTGTGATAACCAAGTAGAATCATTGCCTCACCTTTATCATCTAATTTAGTTCTCAATCGATTCGTATATGTCCAGAGCACACGCACTCCAAATACTCTCAAATGAGCCACACTAGGCTTCGATCCCCGCCCAAGCTTCTTCAGAGTCATATTCTCTAACCTCTTTTGTAGGACAACGATTCGAGAATGTATGTTGCAAGATTTATCGCTTCTCCCCATGAATACTGGGAAGTTTCTTGCTCTTCAACATACTCCTTACCATGTTTAGTAATGTTCTATTCTTCCTCTCTCGCAATCCCATTATCTTTGGGTGTGTGTATGGTGGTGTAACTTCATGTGTAATCCCTTCACTTTCACGAGAATCCAAGAAATTCAAGTGGACACATACTCCCTCCACCATCGAGTTCTCAACACTTCAATATTCTCGTCCACACTGCTTTTTCAACTAGTACTTTGAATTTCTTGAATACACTCAACACATCACTCTTCCTCCTAATCAAGTAAATCCAAAGTTTCCTAGTGAATTCATCTATAAATGTAACAAAGTATTTGTTACCTCCAGTGTTTCTTCTGTATAGGGCCACACACATCGAGGAGACCACTTGCAACTTCCTCTTGGACCTACCGGTACATTTTGGTTGAAAGAAGCTCTTGGCATCTTACTTTCCATACACTCGCACACACATCCTTAGGTACACGATCTCGAGGAAGACCTTTCACCATCTCCTTGCTCTCCAATTTGTTTAAATCACCAAAATTCGTGTGTGCATACCGAAATGCCACAACCATTCATCTTTGTGAATTGTAGTAGCTAAGCATTGTTGAACCACAACATCTAGTTCAACCTTGAATGTCCTATTCTTTGACAAACTCGCCTCGATCAAGAGCCTTCCTTCACTATCATACACTTTCATTGCATTATCCTCCATCACCATCCTATACTTCTTTTCTAATAGTTGGCCAATACTCAACAAATTGCTCTTCATGCCTGGTACATATAGTACACCAGATATGAAGCATACAGATCCATCCTTCTTCTTAATTCTCACCTTCCCTACCCCTTCTACCTTCACATTGCTCGTCATCCGCAAATCTCACCCGCTTCTTCACAAAGATAGTCCAACTCAATGAACCAATCCTTTCTCCCAGTCATGTGTGTTGAACACCCAGTGTCTAGATACCACTCATCACTTGCATTATGTTCACCCTCATCCTTGACAGTGACCATTTGCAGAATTTCCTCATGATTTTTCTCATCTACTTCATCTAATTTCTCCTCAACAGCCATTAACAACACCTCCTCTTTCTCCTCTTCCTCCTCAGCCAATTTTACTTCATCATTATTAGTGTTACTCCAACACTCATCAGCAAAGTGACCATACTTGTCACAATTATAACACTGAATATTACTTTTATCAAATTTTCTACCACCTCTTCCTCTAACACCTCTACCTCTACCTCCTCTACCTCTATTGTTTTCATAGCTATTGTTCTTTTGACTATCATTACTGTTGCTATGACTAGTGTTTCCTCTACCAGAATTTGAGTTAAAATTATTACCTCTACCTCTTCCACCTCTGTAGCTATTTCTTCCTCTGCCACGTCCTCGTTGATTTCCACCTCTGGTGTTTGTAGTTTGTGCAGTCAACGCTTGCTCCACACTTGCCTTCACGGCCTTCCTTTCATTCATTCGCTGCTCATGTGCTTCGAGAGAGCCTTGTAACTCCTCCAATTTCACAGTTGCCAAGTCCTTTGATTGTTCAATCGCCACTGTAATGTGATCAAATCGCGAATTGACAGATCGCAGGATCTTTTCAACAATTGACTCATCAGTTAGCGTTTCACCACACGCTTGCATCTGGTTCGTCATCGCTGAATTTCGTAAAGCACGCAGCAATCGCCTCGTTCTCCTCCATTCCTATCAATTCGTATTGTCTTCTTAGAGTTTGGAGCCTCACCTTCTTCAATTTCTGGTCGCCGGCGTAGGAACTCGCTAGAATGTCCCAAGCGGCTTTGCTCGACTCGCACCTCGCAATCTTCTCAAAAATTCCTGGATTCACACACTGGTGAAGTATACACAGTCCTTTACAGTCTTTCTTCTTCGCGTCTCTATACGCCGTTTGTTGTGCAGCGGTTGGATTCGCCGGCAACGGATCGAGTCCGTTTACCACCAAATCCCACACATCTTGAGAACCGAGAATCGCTCTCATCTTCATACTCCATGGATCGTAATTTCTGCCGTCGAGAATCGGAAAATTCACCGGAAAGTGTCCGTTCATGTTTGCCATTTCAATTTCTCACCTTCGCTCGTGTTTAGGCTAGATGATAGGGTTTCTCACTCGCTCACCAATTCACTCGCAAATGTAGGTTTCACTCACCTCACTTGCTCTCAATTCGCCATTGTCAAGCTTCAACGATGCTCTGAATACCATATGTTGGAGCTTGTATCAATGGAGTTTTTCACACACACGGTTCAACGAGGGAGAGAGGGAAAAACCGTTGCAACCAACTTTTGAAACCGAAAGCTTTTTTTTATTCATCTGTATTGAGTTTATTACAGCTAATGTATTTATACTAACTTACTTAATACAAGTCAAAACACAAAACTAGGCAAAGTCAACTAGATTACAATCATATCAACTAACATGCACCACAAGTATCTGTTGCAATGTGCAGTTTTTGAACATGGTAAATAAACGCGCAGTAGCCACTCTCCAGCCTGATATGACAATTATGCCAACACAAGTCCTCTTAGGTTGTTACGTTTATCTTCTCATCAACTCTTATTCAACAACAACCTGTGTACTGTACAGTTCACATATAATAAAACAAGCTGAATTCTAAAATAAAAATGAGTATATCCATACAAAGAAGTAAAAGACAAGAATAAATATTTTTTTAAACATTTATAATTTTTTTTAAATAGTGATGTGGAATTGGCTGAGTTGTGGTTAAGGTACCTGGGTAATATGATACTTTATAATTTAAAAATGTAAACTTAAAAAAACTATGAACCGGAAATTTTTATAAGAGATAAAAATTATATAAAAATTATAAAAAGTTTAAAATTAATAATAGAAAATCCAAAATTAACTTAATTTGCATAAGAATGTTAAAGAGAAATAAAAAATACCAGAAAATAGAACACTAGCTAGTACACGAAACAACTAATGCTATGTGATTTTACGTCGATTTCATGAAACAATAGGTGTTAAAAGTAAAACATGTTGATATTTTTGTAAATAAAATGTAAGATATCATTTTAGCGCGTTACAAGCATCAACTGTTAGTAAATGCTCAGTGTGGATACATTACATTCTTAAAACGTTTCAAATTACGTGGATTTTTTTTTTGACGTGACCTGACGTGGATTCTTCCAGTGAATATTAAACATACAAATGTTGGCATTTTCACAACTGATTTTTAGTAATAACCAACGTTAATACCTTAATTTAGAAAACTTGAAATGAAGACACTTCCACGCTGGTCGTATGTTAACAACAGGCGTGGTATAGTCTTTAACAGATATTACGTCATTCCACCCTTTATTTAGTTCATTCTCTCACTCTAATTCCCACAACACTCAAATCCTAGCCCTCGTTCTCTCTGTCTCCCTCATGCTAACCGTTCTCACTATCACGTGCATTGTCCCCGCCATTGTTTCTCTTGTTTCGTGTGTCATTCTCAAGTTATTTCAAGCTCACTTCGTGTATGGTGGCACATTGGTTGTATCTCTTGCATCCACCTATGTTTTATGAGGGAGACAATGTTTCCAAACCCCCCACATAGGTTCTTATTTCTTTCTCACTTTGGTCGTTTAACTTCCATATTTCTTTCTTTTTGGTCCTTCTAAAAAAATACTGAAAAATGAAGAACACTATGAAAGTGCTCAAGAATACCAAGAACTTCGATGCAATATTATGCGACCAAATTGAATGAAGTTGGACTTTAACTTGAATAAAATTTCGCAAGGAATTCAATAGAACCAAAATTAAACTCAAAAACGTGTTTATGCGCATAATCACTTCTAGAACCGAAATCTTGAATTTGAAGTTCAAAAAACCTTCAACCTAAAGCACCAAATTGAACGATTCTTAAGCCTAAAATGTTGAAAATTCAACAAGGAATCAGAATGTGGCAAGTATCTTGTTCAGAAAAGCGCTTAAGACACAAACATTGACAAAAAGCAATTCACATCTATAAAATGTGTTTTGACTCTTATTTGTTCATTTCTCAACCAATTTGCGTCAAACCAATTGAGTTCAACTCGTATTGAGTGCATAAATTGAACTATAGCAAAAGTTTTCAACAAAAATAATGCAAATTTGAGAACAAAGTGAAAAATAGAAATTTTCATTCGCGTGAACAATGTGAACTATAGTAAAAAAGAACTTAACAAGGAACTAAGAGAATGATGCCAGTGTGAAGGGTTTCTCCAACTTCATAGTAAGTCGTTGATGCTAACTTCCTAGGTATCTAGGTATCTAGTGGTTTTAATGCCTTTATATTTAATCCAGCATTAATATAATTTGGAGCATTATATATTAGTCTTCGAGTTAATGTACTTAATTTGCATGCATGCGTTTAGCTAAATGCAACCTATATATGGTGTCTAAGTAAACATACTCCAGTAACGCACGTCATTCCTGCATCAATATAAAATCTTTGATTTTGGTCGGCAAAAATGAGTTGTAACTCACTAATTAACATTCTTGATATATTGGTTCAGATTGAAAATAGGGACCAAATTTTCTAGCTAAGAGACTTCTTTTCTACATCCAGAGGGTTAAGTAGTGATAGTGCAGTTTGGTAAAAAGTAACTGGTAGCTATTCTCAAAAAAAAAAAAAAGTAACTGGTAGCATATAATTGCTATAAATTGTTGTATATAAATTAGAAGATATATATTGAATGAGCTTATAGTTAATAAATTAACAGATTAAATTTAAAGTATTTTGCACAAATTAATAATTGAATTAACTTCTTTAACAATAACAATTAAATTAATTGATTTGCTTAAAAAAACAATTAAATTAATTGAAAAATATAAAAATGCATAAAAATATTTTTAATACATGAGAGTTTTATCAGTTTAATTAACAATCTTTTATTTTATTTAATAGAATAAAAACAAGAAATGAATTAAAGAAAAAAGGTAAAAAACAATTTGTTTGAGATGAAATTTCATAACTTTATTTTTATCTTATTTTAAATTTTTCTTGAAAAATCTTGTTTCTATTTCCCATTTTGAATACTTTTAGTACCTCTTTAATTTTAAAAAACCTTATTATAATTCGTGTTAAATTTTTAAAGATTTTTTATTCCTCAATAATAATAAAAAAATCAAAGTTGTAATCAAGATCTAGCTTTTTGAAAGTAATTTTACTTTTTTTTTCTAAAACTAATGTTTCAAAAGTTATTACTTCCAACTTTTCTTAATTATATACTTATTGTTTTATTTTCAGTCTAAGCTAGACTTTTTTGGAAAAGCGACAATTTAGTTCTATATCGTACATTTCAAAAAATGTTTTTTTTTCTTTTGTACCCCACCCCATCCCCATAAACCCCACCCACACCTGAAAACCCCAAAATGCCCTTCCAAAACGTATTTTTTTACAAATTTTTGACCAATCGTATATACACACGGGGGTATATATACGACCTATATGCATTTAGGCATCGTATATATACACCCCAAGACGTATATACGATTGGGAAAACCTCACTATAATCGTATATACGCCTTGGGAGGTGTATATACGATGCCTAAAAATAGGGTCGATATATACCCCCTCGTGTGTATATACGAATTCCCATTGTATTTTTTTTAATTTTTTTAAGTCAAATAAAAATTATATGAGTCCGAAAATAGGTTTTGTGTGTAGTTCGTTTAAAGCGTGGCGATGTTATACGTCGAACGAATAATTTAGGCTAAAAAATCGGTTTTCGGGCAACATACTCCGATCGTAATGAAACCACAGCCATTAGAAGCGAAAAAAATCAAGAATCAATACTCCCTTAGAAGGAACTTCTTACGGGACTACAGCCTCAAAATCCCAAATTCCATCGTTTACTATTTTTTACGATTTTTTTTAATTTTTCATAGTCTCCAAAAAATCTAAAAAAATTTGTATAGCCTTATTTTGGTTTTGTTAGATTTTTAGTGGTGTTTTTATAATTTTTTGGAGTAGTTTTGACTATTTAACGAATTTTTAGTAGCCTTTTAGTAATAAAAATTAAAACAAATTATTAAAAAAAATAAAAAGTGCATCGTATATACCCCTTTGAGTACGTATATACGATTGGACAAAAAATAGCCATCGTATATACGTACCCAAAGGGGTATATACGATTTATTTATTTTTTTTTAAAAAAAAATTAAGTGTCAAAGGGCATTTTGGGGTTTTTGGTATTGGGTGGGGGTGGGAGGGGATGGGGTGGGGGTACAAAAGAAAAAACCCTTCAAAAAAATTTGTGTAAAACAATTTTTAGATCCTCTTTTATAAAACCTTTTATTAAAAATTATTTTTTTTCAATTTTTTTAGGCCATTCTTACATATATATATATATATATATATATATATATCATCCTTTTATATATTCCTTTTATATATTTATATAAACTCATTTTTTAAAATTTTCTATTTTATTGCTATCAAAAAAAATGTATTTCAAAATAAATTTTTCTATAGACTATATTTTTCAGAAGTCATTTTGATAAATTATATCTATTTCTTTTGTTTTGTAAGCTTTGTTTCATAAGCAAACCTTTTGGAAATAGCTATAACATGATTATTTTATAGAAATTTACTTAATTTATCTATTTCAAGACTAAATATAAAAAAGTTAATTTAAGTGGTAACAATGTTTTTTTAAATTATTTTATTTATATTTTGCGCCAACTCACTACGTCTTTTTTTGATAGAATTAATGTATTAGTTTTTTAGAAGGGAAAAAGAGTGAGGTTCGTGACACCTATCTTTTTTTACCAACATTGTCCCTATCACTTAAGCACACACGAGTTGCCCTTTGAGGTTGACCCGTCTTAATTGACCCACATTTTATTGGATTTTTTCCAATTGAAAGACGAGTTAGAGTCAATAAAGTGATCTGCTCAAAATTTGGGACGAGGTTAGTGTTTCCTACAAATTAATTAAGTAGGTAAATAATTTATTAGGTGAAAAGACCGAGATTTTATATTGAGTTAAAATATATTTAAGGGTGATTTTCCAAAAAAAAAATTACAAATTGCCAACCAATTTAATATCATTAAGCAGACTCATTTTTTGATTTTTATAAATTAGAAGAAATTAATTAAGTAAAAAGTGTGAGACTAATGACTGATAATAATTTTAAGGGTGATTTTTGAAAAAAAAAATATTACATTAACAAATTTAATGTCTCTAATTAAGTTAACCAACTTTTTTATTTTACGACTTAGGCTTTTTATTCTTTTTTGATAAGCAATATTTTATTGACCACGAGTACAATGTGTACTCAGATAGATAGGTAGATAGATAGATACAATGGAGACTCGTTAAAACCTCCAAAAGTCAAAACTCATTGGAAAATAGACTAAAAGGAGGAAAAAGAGCACTCTGAGGTACAAGTAGCCAGAGTGAGGGGATGTTAAGAAAAAAGTGGATAGTAGGTTTGAACCCTAGTACCCACAGAACATTTATTTGTGTTTTACAACTATGCTATTTTCTCGGGACTATTTTTATGAATAAGTTGAAATACTCTTTTTTTTTTTTTTGGGTACAAAGTTGAAATATTCTTATATATAGGGAGAGGAATATTTGATATGATTAGCAGTATACTATACTACTAGAATGCATGGAAAAGGAATATTTACTTACATATTAATCAAGAAAGTAACAGAAAATTAATGAAAGTGGAAGTACTTGAATATATTCAAATTGTTAACGTTGCTTCCAATTCCAAACTAAGTCACATCATGATATGGTTTGTTATGGAGGATAGAATCGACAAAGTCAATAGCGTATTGGCAAGGTAATTATGGGACTAGGTGATGATGCACTATATATATATATATATATATATATATATATATATATATATATATATATAGTTCTTATGAAGTTGACGTTCACTTCATCATCATGTATATATATAGATGAAGAAGTAGGGCAATACCAATAACTAAAAATCATTTCATAAAGAGTGTAAAAGACCAAACCTTATTATAACAAAAAGATTTTCCTAGATATCATGAGTTCTCATATATTTATTTTTCTTCTGGTCCTTATTCCTCATGTGGTATTTGGTAGTAATGTTAGAGGAAGGAGAAATGAAGAAATAACGTTTGATCAAAATTATAAGGTAACATGGGGTGGCAATAATATTGTGTCTCTAAACCAAGGGAAAGAAATTCAGCTTTCAATGGTCTACTACGCTTCAGGTTATAAACTTATAATCACCCATTATTTTCTTAACTCTCCTTTAAATTACACTTATCTTTAGCTTCCCCTCTACTCTTTTTTATTAGACCTTCTCACAACCTAAAATAAACACGTACGTTTTTTGTTGTTGCATACATGCTTTGCACAGCTGAACTCACTGCATTAGCATCAGTATTTTCAAATATAAATAAAATAATTGTTAAATATTAGAAGTGTATATATATATATATATATATATATATATATATATATATATATATATATATATATATATATATATATATATAAAGTATGGAGTATGTCATACAAATCATTTGTATATATATATATATATACCCTTAAATATACCCTTAAATTATTTTTTTCCAAATTTAACATCATACGTAAAAAAAGTTTACACCGTTAATCAGTAAGAATTTATGTATATATATAATTATGATTATGATGTACCGATTTCTAATTGGTTGCTAGTGCAAAAAATCATTAAATTGTCGGTGCAGTGCATGTTAATTGAATTCTTAATCTTTAATGTAATTTTTTTTATAAATAAATAATTCAGAAATCCAAAATATATCAATGTTTTCAGATAATATTTAGTTTTTTTTAGATTTACACGAAACAAAATGGACTCTAAGCCTTAGGCATTTTCATCAACTAGTAATAGCAGAGTAATTACGTGTGCAAATACACAATTACACATATATGGTGGAAAATGAGTGGTAGTATATGAGACACTAAGCATAATATTTAGAGCCCATAATACACAATCTAAATCGCATGACCAAAACAATTGAAGTATACATGCATCATGCATGAACATGATTTAATTAGTCAAGATGTCAATATCTTACCATACACCCACTCCTTAATTATGCAAAATTCAGTAGCCTAATTGTGAGTTTGGTAGTACTTAATTTGTTACCACACTCAATATATAACTTTATCTTTGTAAATTTAGTTGTTATTCACCAAAACTGTAATAATTATTTTTCCAACCATCATATCATTTCTAATTATATTAGAAGTACAAGATATGTATATCAAAAACTTGGGGCAACTTGGGAGATGACATCATATGACATTTTGCTTCTTTTTTGTTGATGATGACTTCTATTTTTCTGAACACAAAGGATCTGGGTTTGGATCCAAGATGAATTATGGCTCTGGAGTATTCCATATGAGGATCAAAGTACCGAGTAGAGATTCTGCAGGAGTTGTCACAACTTTCTACGTGAGTACTCTTAAGCCTTATTATATATGATATGATATGATATTCAAGATATGAAAACTCTCCTACGAGGAAATTAATTTTCCTTAATAGCTAATCTCAATGATATATTATTGATTAATTAACTATTATTATTTAATTTGATGCAGTTGACTTCAGATGGAAATGGGCTTTCACAAGGAAATGGTCACGATGAGTTAGACTTTGAATTTTTGGGCAATAGAGAAGGGAAACCATACACATTACAAACCAATGTATTTGCAGATGGTGTGGGAAATAGAGAGCAAAGATTCCGCCTTTGGTTTGACCCAACAACAGATTTTCATGACTATAAAATTCTTTGGAATCAATATCATATTGTGTAAGATACATACCCTTTCTTTAAAATAGCAACAATCACAATTAAATATTTTCTCTATCTTATAATAAGTGTTGTATTTAGAAAAAGACTAGTTCCCAGTAGAGTTGTCGATATGGGTTGTCCGGCCCGGTCCATTCAACCAAAATGTAGAAGCGGGTTTAGCTGGCCAGCCTAATTATCTTCTAGACTATTTTTTGTAGTCCAACCAAGTAAATGTCGACATTGGACCAACTAGTCCAATTTTTAATAAATGAAACCACAAAACGGGCTCAATCTGACCAATGGGCTAACTGAATTGGGCCAAAATGGCTCAGTTTTTCTGGGCCTCAATTTAGTGAGCCCAATCAGGACAACCCATTATGCTAGGCCAAAATTGACATCTCTAGTTAATTTACATTAAGCTAATTACTTGTAATAACTATATAATTTCAATATTTGATCAAAATTTTGGTTTTGTAGGTTTTATGTGGACAATGTACCCATTAGGGTATACAAGAATAACACAAAGATTGGAGTGAGGTACCCATCAAAGCCTATGCAAATACAAGCAACTATATGGGATGGAGATAGTTGGGCAACAGAAGGAGGCCAAGAGAAAATCAATTGGGCTTATGCACCATTCAAAGCCTCCTACAAAGGATTTGATGTTACTGGATGCCAAACTCAAAGCATAAATGATCAAAATTGTGTTTCAGATAACTATTGGTGGAACAAACAAAAATTTTGGAAATTGGATCTTGCTCAACAAAAACAATATGAAAATGTAAGGAAAAATTATACAACTTATGATTATTGTAAAGATAGGGATAGGTATCCTACACCTCCCTTAGAATGCCTACATGAATGAGTAGAACTAAATTAACTAGCTACTACATAAGGCTAGTACTACCATGAAAATCAATTGCCACATATACTAGAAAGGGCTCTTGATATATATATATATAGAGATATATATATATAGAGAGAGAGAGAGAGATATATAAGTGATGTATACTGAAATCTGAAATGAGAAATAATATAATGTTTACAAATATTAAATTTTGCATTATGATTTTTAGATTTTGAATTTTAGTTAAACCAAATGTTAATTATTTTTCTTAGGGTGGAGTAGCTTTTGTTTTTCTTTGAAAGGGCGAATTAATTTTATTAAAAGAAGAACAAGTAATATAAAAAAAAAAAATTAGAATAGAAAGTTTATGTGAGTTGGACCATGATCATGACAGGCCTCACGGCTCTAGTAATGTCAAATTCTATTAGTACATTATAACCAAATCCTTAATTTAAACATATGAAAGTTAACTTCTGAAATGTAAATTAAGTATTTTTTCAAAAAAGGAAATGTAAATTAAGTATTGAAATTGCTAATCATGCCGATAAATGTTATTCCAACTTACCATTGTATCTTCCAATATACAACTGTTTGTGTGCAGTAACACCTCAACTATTGGAATTCTTTTTTTTATTATATAAATAAATTGGGTGTTTTTTGCACGTAACTGCAGAGACTAATATCTCGAACTGAATAGGATCACAATGAACGGCAAAACTATTCTTCAAGAGATTTAAACTATATAAATTCGTTTGTAAGCATTGCGGGATAATATATATCATCAAAAATAGCAATACTGCAATAGTGTTAAGTATATAAAGTCAATGTAACTTTCAGAAGCAAACCTACATATATGAGTACTTTAAAAGAAAACTAATATTAGTATACCAAAAAAAACTAATATTCAACTAATGGAGGTACATTAGAAAACAGCGAGTGCAAATAGCAACCCCAATTTTTAAATGGTCCATGCTTCGTACAACCCCCTAACTACTCACTAGAACCCTCTTTTTGGTGTGAAAAGACCAAAATCCCTTCCTGAAATTTGGTTTTTATTTTTTTTATAGATTTTGCACGGTTCGGCGCACGGTTGATCGACCATGGTCGAATCTCACAGCGCCAAACCTGTCAATCATTTGTCAGACACCCCAGATTGACTCAAATTCAAATTTGACCAGGTTCGATCCAGTGAGGGTCGACTATGGTCGACTAAGCATGCGCCGAATAGTCCCCGCCGTCTAGTTTGGCGCCCAAAATTCAATTTTTTTGGAAATTGTGTCCAACAGTTATAAATAGAGTCTCACTCTTTAGTGATTTTCACACTTCAGTGATTCTCACTCTCCCTCTTCATTGTTTTTCACTAAAATGGAAAATCTAAATTAATTGCAGTTGTGCCCAACCCAGAGATCACCAGTAGTTTCGTTTATTTTCACTAATTTATGTTGTTTTATTTTCATGTATGCACCGGTATTCACAATGAAAAAAATTAAAAACATTAACAATGGATAACAAATTAAAATTTCATTCATTAATAATTCAAGTTAAATAAACTACAAATAAAGAACGCTCATAACTCATCATCAGAACTGGATGAGTCATCATCGAAGTCAGAAGACTCAGTGCCAGAAGAGTCACCGCCAGAGCTGACATCAGAGTCGGGGACTTCGCTGACACTGAAGCGGTCCCCACCCATGTAGGTAATCTGCAGAGTAACACTGTCAAACCTATCGTTGCGCCCCCAGCCGTATGCGCGGACAAACTCCCCAGTGTCACAAGATATCCTACCGAAGCCCTGGTTGTAGCCATAGACTCCGCCCTCAATATCCATCATAAAAATCACTGTGTCTGGCAGCAGATCTAGCACATCTGGGAAGCAAATCTCCCCAGTATACCTATCAACGGTGAAGGTGAAAGTAGCCATACCTGAAAAAACAAGTAAAAAACACAATAATCGGACGTTCGGCGCGCTTTCGAGATCGAACAACCGATCGGCGACACACGGATCGAAGTAGATCGGCAAGACGCTCGATCGATCTGTTGTGGAAACAGATCTAAGACAAGGCAACCGATCGTATTCGGCGCGACGCTGGTCATTCGTGGTCGACCTCTGCATCATCGAACAGTCTGCAAACAGTGAAAAAATTTGGGAAAATGGAAGATAGAGAAGGAGAAATGGAAGCTTACCAATAGGAGGCGGAGGAGGAGGCGGTGGGAGCTTGAGGACGCCGGTGGGAGGAGGATGAATGAGAGGTGTTTTTTTTTTTGGGGGCTCACAGTGTGGAGGAGGAAGAATGGGGGTTCTAGTGTGGTGAAGGGGTTTTTAAAGGAAAAAGACAAAAACATCTTGGGGGCATTTTGGGGATATTTGGACGGTAGGGGGTTCTACTGAGTAGGAGGGGGGTTGTACGAAGCATGAGCCTTTTTAAATACCCGTGGCCCAATAAACTTACAGGTATGGGGATTTGCTTTTCCCACTCCCCCTCCTACTCAAAACACACCCCATAAAGGTGTGAAAAGACCAAAAGGCCAGCGAAAACGTCTTTTGTTCAAGAATTTTCACGTGTTCGAACACGGGCATCCGAACCAATTCGACCAAGAGCAACCGAGCATGAGTTTTTTTGAGACACACCTCCAAAACTGTGATTTTAACCTGTTCAGACACTGTCATCCGAACAGATTCGGACCAAGTCATCCTAACAGAGTTAAAGTTCACAAAACCAGTTTGTTTGTTCTGATATCTTCTTCCCATACTGTTATCACATACTGATAGAGAACAATCAAAAGCATTATTTTCTTCTGTGTATATATATATATGCCTTTTATCTATTGTGTATATATGCCTTTTATCCATTGTGTAATTGGAAGCATTACTGAATATACCAAAAGCACTATATTCTTCTTTGTCTCACACATTATTTCCTCTCTCAATGCAGCGTCCCTTTCTTTTTTTTTTCTGACGCACACGTCTCTTTCTCCATCACAATGCATCATCTCACTTGATGTTTCACCTCTTCTCACACACAGTACACCTTGTATGGTGACACACAATACATGTGATAAAGAAACCTGAAAAAGTTAAGATGGATAGTGTTCGAATGCTATTAACCGAACAGGTTCGGATCCTTTTAACCGAACGTGAGGGCTATATCCGAACGTCTTAGGGGTAGTTTGGGAATATTGGGGGCTATGGGGTGTGTGATGAGTAAGAGGGGAGTGGGAAAAGCAATACCCACAGGTATGTTACATTGGACCCACAAGAAGCCCAAAATACTCGTCCCCTCGAAGAAACCATTTCCTCGACCAAAAAAAAAAAAGAATAAACCATTTCCGAAACCTGAAGCTCGCACAGTGCATTCATGGCGGAACCTCTGTAGTATGTACATAACAGTCTCCGCAAGCTCCAAAGGCAGCATGAAAGCGAAGATGGTTCTTGCTCTCTCTCTTCTTCTCTTGCTTCCGATCTTGTCGTCGTCGGCAACAAGAGAAGAAGAATTTTCAGAGGAGTTGCTGCTAAAGCCCTTGCCCGATCGCAAGGTACTCGCACATTTTTACTTCCAAAGTGAAGCTCCTATCGCTGCCGATGATTCCTTCGCTCGTCACCATCACCTCTTCCCCAAATCTATTTCCCAACTGGTGTGTATGCTTTTTCCTCTTTCCTTCTATTCTTTTTTTCCCTATATTTTAACTTGTTTCTTGAAATGTATGACTTTGGATTTGTTGCAAGTGATTATTGAAGTTGTTAAGTTTCCCTAGATGATTCATGGTAGATACTAGATATTGCTTTAGTTAGGCTGCTAATGATTCTAATAGGTTATTTAGTTTCTTTTGTTGCTTGATTGAAGATTGCAAACCTTAGTTGCTTTATATAAATTGGTAGTAATTTTTAAATTGTTAACTTGTCAATGAAATACAAGATCAGAGATAAGAACGAAGATAGAATAGAAGGAAGATATTGCAGATGCTCTAACTTCATTGTTGCAAATGTAGGGAGACATGGGCTCTTACTCCCAATTTGCCTCCTATTAATTACCTCATATTTATACCCTCTAAAATCCTCATCTATTTAATTATCTAACCATTTCAACTGACTAACTATAACTAACACATGTTTTCTGAATTGGTAAGTCCTGCATATCAATGACCATTTGATGAAGATAGTTAAATTAAATGTCTAGTGTCTACCACCCTTGAGTTAAAGTTTTCTCATCTTTTCTGTGAGCACTGGCCTGCTTATTAGATCATATCTACTACAATTTGTTTTTAAGAGGCGATCGCTGCCGCCTCTCATAAGTAGAAGTTCATATTCCTCCACGTCTGGACGGTCCTTAGCAGTGACTTGACCAGTGTTAGTTCGGCCGAAAACAACAAAACGGCTATGAGTGTCTAAACTCTGGCAAGGTCAATTTTTGTTGTTTTTTGTCATACTGGCACCAATCAGCTCGTTGGGGACCGTGTGAACATGGAGGACCATAGGCTTATACTTACAAGAAGCGACGTTTGGCCGTCGTTGGAGTTTGAAACAATTTTCAAGAGTTTGACATCATAAACCACTTGAAGCATTAGACCATCCTAACTAACGCCTATAAATGAAAATTGGAACTCGCTACAGTATGGGGAGATTACTATTGATTTGACCATCTTAGTACTGTAGTCTCTGTTCAGAGATGAATCTTGTTTAACACTTCAATAATTGGTGTTTCAGTAACTACGCATCATGATACACCAGTTCTTATCTATGTTGTTGAGTTTTTTGTGAGCTAGTTTTCCTTGCTTCTCTGTTTTCACTTTGAATTGTAGAAGCAAGTTTGTTTAATTTGTTATATCATCCCTGCATATATTTTTTTTTCTTCCTCCTGAATATACTAAATAATGTGGATTAGTGTTGGATGGACAGGTTAAGAAATTTCAGATTAAAGCAATGGAGTTATCTTTCACTCAAGGTCGGTGGAACTATGAAAGATGGGGCGGATTTGATCCAATATCAAGCCAAAATGCAAAGCCTCCTGGAGTTGAATTGTGGGCAGTCTTTGATGTCCCTCCACATCAGGTTGATGCGTCTTGGAAAAATTTAACCCATTCTCTGTCAGGTCTCTTTTGTGCTTCAATAAACTTCCTAGAGTCTTCTACCTCTTATTCTGCTCCTAAGTGGACATCTCAGTCGGCCTTAGGTAGTTTAAGATATGGCACACTGCCACGTGAAGCTGTCTGCACAGAGAATCTTACTCCTTGGTTGAAACTCCTTCCCTGTCGAGATAAAGCTGGACTCTCAGCGTTGATGGATAGACAATCTATTTACGGAAGCTTTTATCATTCACAGCGATTGCACTTGACAGTATCCGAAGCTGCTGCAGATGGGTTTGATTCAGGAATTATCCTAGAACAAACGCTTACAGTTGTACTTCAGCCTAATGATCAGAGAGCTGGCACGAACTATCCCAGGGAAACAAAAATTCAACCAAGCTGGTCTTTGAGTTCAATATTTGGAAGAAAAATCAATGGAAGATGTGCTCTGGCCAAGTCGAGTAATGTCTACCTTCATGTTGAGAGGGATCTTGTTGCTGAACTTGAGAAGCTCCAGAACAATGCTGCTGTATATGCTGCTAATGATACAGGTACAGAAGATTTGAGAAGGAATCTTGGCTTTGAGTTATCTGTAACTGCTGACAAGGTCCATAGAGAATTGGAAAAGAGCTCCTCTATTCTGTATGAATACGCTATCAAAGAGTACAAAGACACTGAACAATTTGATTTTGGCCTAACATGGAAGCATCCAGTTGTTTGGTCCAGCCCACACGCACCTTTATATGCCAGTAGATTTTTAATGGGAAGTGGAAATGAAAGGGGTTCGATTGCAATATCCTTGAAATCTACCTTAACTGCTGCCATTAATCTTGAAGAGGGGTGTAAGTTACAAGTTAATATTCTCCAAATTGTACCTTGGTATATTAAGGTATATTATCATACCTTACAATTATTAGTTGATGAAAAGCCTCAAGTAGTCACAAATTTTGTTGAGAGAATGAATGTTTCACCTTCTGAAGACAAAGTATCACCAGGGATGATGGAGCTGGTCCTCAGATTTCCTTGTGAGATTAAATCAGCTGTATTAAGTATAGAGTTTGATAAGGTTTGCTCGAATTCTTATTTTCATTTTTTTTTTTATTTTTCTTCTGGATATATACCTCACTTTTTGTTTTATGACAAACTCTAGAAATTAATGTTTTTAAACAACCTCAAATATTAATAAGATCTAAATAAATAAGACTGCTAGTGTTATTATAGGAAAGTACGAAGACTCATGAAATATCAATTTGACATATAGCCATATACATGTATGATTTTCTGAACTCTTCAAAGTTGGGATGAAAATATATCAAGCTAAGCTGAGACAGGCTTAACCTAGGGACAGCCTGGCAAGAGTAAGCTCAGTTCAAACTTGACTTGTTAAGAAAGTGAGCCCATTTTTTGGTTCATGTTTGGCTCATTCCTAGCTTATGTGCTTTTGTTGTAAATAGTCAGTCTTTCAAATCTAAAACTTGAACAGTGAATTACTGAATGCAACATATTGTGTATTGTTTGTAATGCAACTTTTCTAAAGGTGGTAGGACTGATCTTTCAACACAGTTTTATTTATTCGAAATGGTTTTTTGTTTTGATTGTGTCTCTAGCTTCAATTTTTCATGATTGCATTGGTAATTTACTCTTTAGTAAAGTAACTATCAAACAGAAATACCAATTGCTTTGATAGTTGACTTAGTTGATAGACTTTGCATGTCCAAGTGGTTTGTGAGACCAAACTGTTTCCCCTGTTAGGATGGATATCGTCGCAGCATAAAATGTGATAATCATTTTACTTTTATAGCTTTATGGCATTAGAAGCTGATGGTAGCTAGGTATATGATATGTTCACTACAGACCTTTTAGGATGGATGAATGAAAAATTGGTTTGGTTTTTGACATGCTTTTGTTGGTCTGTATAGGGCTTCTTGCACATTGATGAATATCCTCCAGATGCTAATCAAGGATTTGATATCCCATCAGCAATAATAAGCTTTCCTGACTTCCATGCTGGTTTGCAATTTTCTGAAAGCTCTACACTCAAATCACCGATGTTGTCTAAATTACAGGTTATTTGAACCTGCAGTTCTGCACTCTTGTTTTGCTCACAACTCGAGTAAATATAAGATTACTTTCATACCTAACTGTCTGCATCGTTAATGCAGGAAAAGAGCCCTGTTCTCTCATACACAGAAGTTTTGCTCGTACCGCTGACAACTCCTGATTTCAGTATGCCTTACAACGTCATCACAATTACATGCACAGTTTTTGCATTGTATTTTGGATCTTTGCTAAATGTACTTCGAAGACGTGTTGGAGAGGAGGAAAGACTTTTGAAAAACAAAGGTAACTCAGACTCTTTTAGTGTCTACATAAGTAATTCAATTTTGTACAACAATGAGTAATATAATATGTAGGGTGTTATTTTTCGTACCCCCCTCATTCCCTCCCACACCCCCATTTTTCCATAAATGCCAATAATACCCCTGTGTTTTTAAAAAAAAAAAAAAAAAAATTGAAAATTTTCGGAATTACCTCAAAATAAGGTAATTCGGTTCAAAAACAATGAAATTTTTGAATTACCATTTTTAGAGGTAATTCGGTTCATAAAAATTTTGGAATTACCTCTTAAAAATGGTAATTCAGAAATTTGTATTTTTTTTTTGTTTGTATATTAAATTAATATTTAAACGCGTTTTATTTTGGAAATATGATACGAACGGTTTATGATTTAAATAGCAATATGTCAAAATATATAAAATGAGCAACAACATAAAAAAATATAATGTACAAATACAACTACTATGGGTCCAAAATGTTTAACAATGATGAAAATAAGCACGTGAAGTGGGTGAACGAAGCGACATCTAAGGCATCCGGTCAATGCAATGCTCTGCACACTGCTCCTCATATGTCTCTCGGGGGAAGGGCTCCTCGATGATATGGTGGATCTGAGTGGGTGTGGCTCGCTCTGCACGTGGGTCTGCACCAGGAGTAAGACGCACACGGTTACTCGTCGTACCAAGGAAGGTAATCGGGATCGCACTCTCCGTGGTAGCCCGCCAATCTACTAGCCCGCCAAAATGTCGCGCTCGAATCGATACATCGTGACCCTCGTATGATCTGTCGCAGAGGAGCATTACGAAATGGGTGCTCAGGGATCTCTATACCGCCCGAATCGCCAACGCACTGCATGCGGCATGTAGGGAGCGGCGTCATCGACCTAAAGCAACCGACCTCGGCAACAGATATGTTCGACAAAGGAACACTGCGCTGTGGTCATCATAAGCAGGGGTGAGGATGACATCCCCATTTGCAGAGCATCTATCCGCGCCACAAAGTCCACCAACTTGACTTTATCCAGCAACTTGTTTCCCCACGGTGGCACGTGGGTCGATGCGTCCCTAGCTAACACTTTCGAGACCAACGGCCAGGTAGGAAAGTGCTCGTAGATCCAAAGATTGAAATAGTTAAATTAAAAAAATAATCGATTATTAATATATGTTAAATTTAATTAAAAGTTTTAAATTAAAAAAATAAATAAATGATTACCGGAGGAGAGTGTCAGTATCCGAACCGCAGTGTCGTATAAAAGACCGCTTTTCGTCGGTGGGTGTAGAGGTAACTAAGAGCGGCTATACCCCAAGACCATCTGGCCACATCTTTGAAGATCACGGCGAGATACATCCACCTCATTTGGCACTAATGTGTGACTCTTGTCACCAGAATGGTGGTGCCTATCAGAAGAGCATGTAAAGCACCGCGGCGGCGCTCGCTCATAAGCACCCATGCATGTTCGCCTTGTGGCGTCCCTCTACACAGAGATCCTCGACATCGCCTCGTTATCCTTAAGCTCCGGATGACAAGAGCACGATCCATGCCCAAACGATCCACGACCATGTGAAAAGCCTCAGCAAATTAAAATCGGCTTGTGGTCCGATGGGGTGCCATCCGGTAGCAAAGTGGAGCAAAGACGGCCACATCATCCAAGGTGATCGTCATCTCCCAAAGGGCATGTGGAATGAGCAGGTCTCGGGATGCCACCTCTCCACAAAAGCGGATATCAACTCATGGTTGATTCCCTCGCAGGTGTGATGTCTAACTCAGAAAGCTTAGCAGACGCAACCGCAGGTTCTGCACACGTGGGTGGTGGTCGATGAGGTCTAATTTTAGAAAACTTACGGCCGTGAGATACAACCTTTAGTTTCCGATTTGAAAAATTCAAATTAAACCAAACGTTATTAAAAATAAGTAATTAATTGTTGTTAAGTAAAATTAAAATAAAAATTAAAATATTACCTCGCCATCTATCCAAGACGCGCGCAAAGGCGTATCCCAGTGTAAATATAAGGGTGTGTGCTCCACTTGGTGGGGCGGTGAACCTCCTCCTCCTCAACCTCCTCCCGAACCTCCCCTCCTCAACCTCCTCCCGAACATCCTCCTCAACCTCCTCCTCCCGAACCTCCTCCAAAGCCTCCCAACCGTCATGATCTGACTCTGGGTACTCCTGTTGGTGCCGCATATTGTACTCATGTCATAATCGTGGTGGTCCCAGATCCGCCGCTTCATACCAGGGTGAGGCTGCGCCGAGGCCGAGGCTCGTGCTCAACCATCTCTACCACTGCGCACGGCTCTCTCGCGCGCTCGACGCTCGAAGCATGCCCAGCACACGAGCCTCGTAAAGTGTGCGGAGAAGGAGCTGCTACTCACGCCTCCCTGGAATCACGCGTGCTCGTCGTCGGCCGCGGTGTCGCTCCCGAAGACTCTCGCCGCTTCTACGTTGTCGATCGTCTACCGCCATCGTTAAAAAAATAAATGTAATTAGAAAATATTAAAAATTGAAAAAAAAAAATTAATTTTTTGAATTATTAGGTAATTCGAAAAGAATTTTGAAATACCTAGAAGTGCAGGTAATTAGGTTCATATTCTGAACAGGAATTACCTCATTTCTGAGGTATTTCCGAAATTCTTTTCGGAATTACCTAGTAATTCCGAAAATCCCATTCGAATTTACTTACTTTTTCCGAAATTGTGAAATGTGAAATGTAAATGTGATTTTTGTAAATTTTCAGGGGTATTTTTGTCCAATTGGGAAATTATGGGGGTGTGGCAGGGAATTTGGGGGGTACGAAAAATAATACCCTAATATGTATGATATAGAAATATTAGAACTGGACAAAACATGAGTTCTATTTTTTGTTGAACCATATTAAATTGTCTGATATTTTTTTTTGGTACTCAGTTTCTGATATTTTTTTTTCTCTGCTTGTAGATGCAAAGAAAGACATGATCCTTCGTCGAATTCTAACTAAATTGTCCGCAAAGCTTAGGGGGAGATCGTCGGAGTCCACTCAACCACGGCCATCATCTTCATTTTCCTTCATTAGTCCAAAATTGATTCTTAAAGTACTATTGGTTGCAGGAATTGCAATTGTATGGCAATACTACTCACAATGATACCATCCAACTTGATAGTGTTAGGTGTATTATATTCTGATCGAGTATAGTATGATTTATGTACAATATGAGCTTTACTTCCACTATCCAATGTACTATGTGATCGATGTCCATTGAAAGTGAAATGGTACAACATGTACATCATCTGAACTACTGATTCATTAAAATCTATTATTCCTTCAACATGTTCAAAGTACATCATACAGATCAATGAATTTACAGCATTTACTTGACAAATAAACTAGTTAAACCAAAAGCAAAACGTTTAGTAGTGCACAAATGATATGTTAAAGTTAAAAGCTCTATACTTCTATAATTTCTGTTGAGAGAGATTTTATCTAATCCTTTTGTAATTAGCTGCTACAATTGCCTCATCTTCTCTAATCCGCTTCAGATTCTTACTCGTGTAACTGCATGTAAACTGGCTGCATGAAATGCTTCCAGAAAGGTCATCAACTTTATCTCGAATATCTGCCAAGAGTCCATAAATTTTGTCAAATGTTGATAAAATTGCAGACAAGTTTGAGAGGGCAGAAGAATCAGAAAAAGAACATGCCTGACTTGTCCTCATTGATTTTTAACTTCTTGAACAGGTTGACATCTTCAAATGGTTGCTTTCTCTTGCAACTTATGCCATTCAGAATCTCAGCTTTTCAAAACAAGAAACATTGAAAAATATAAACAATATTAGCTAAAATGAAATACAAATATACCTTCAGATAGATTTGTACCAAAATAATGACTGCACAATTGTAAGTATCATCTTAATGTACTTACTGATTCTAGAAGGAAATATCAATTCAAAACCTGTTATATACATATTCTACAGAAATAACTGAAAACCTATGATGATGCACTTGTAACACAGATACACGACATGGACACGAACAGCCCGACACTAATTTCATTTTGATTTTTTAGAAAAATACAAGTAATTTAAATGAACCGACACATACGTGTCTCGACACACCAGACACGGCATTCGAAAGAGGTGTCCGTGCTTCATAGAGTGAAAACATGTACCTGAGTTGCTCTCTCTCAATTTTTTATTCTTGAACAAGTTGATATCTTCTTCATGTTGATTTCCTCTACTGCTACCAGCATACTCACCTTCCATCATCACCTTGCCCAAACCATTTTGAAAATCATGTGAGTCATGTCCTCCTACATAATAACAACTCAATCTAGATATTAAGGAGTAACTAGCAAAAAAATACAACCTCAAAGGGAAAAAAAAAACAAAGAAACATACGCTTGTTCCCAACTTTACAGAGCTTGCCAGTAACAAGAAGAGGATCAGTAGAGAAGCGTTTAGCAGAAAAGAAAGAGAGGAGAGAATTCCAAGTGATAGATGAAGAGATGAGATCCTTCCCTCTACTTATAAAATGACCATTCAGTCTTAACGATGATGGTTCCAATCCAAAAGCTCTAGCTATGGAGCCAAGGTCGATTTTCTGTTCATCCCAAACAACTATTTGAGTTACCTTTGACTTTGAGAGTGAAGGGCATAGCAGTTTTATAACTCTGCCTTCTATCCTTGACATTCCTCTCTTTTGAAGATTATGATCAATAAGCATAAGCTTCAGAAGACAGACACTCGTTTGTTTTGCCGTTGGAATAATGACAATGTTTTCTGGAAGTGTCTACACTCTACATGGGTGGGTGGGTATTTGGGTTGGCCGACGTGAACATAAGGCTCCGAGCCTCCGATATTTGGGCTTGGGCCCCTTCCTCACTAACATGGCCATTGCTTTTCCCACCCCCCTCCTACTCTTTCACACCCCTTAACAAATTTTATTCCAAAAATAACCTCGCGTGAAACGCTGAGTTCACGTGTTTAAAAACTGTTCGAACGACCTTGTTCGAACACGTTTGAATAACCTCGTTCGAACAGGTGAAATTACGCACAAGAGGGTGTGAAGTCAATATTTAACACACTCGAACGATGTCGTTCGAACGAGTTCGAACACCCTCATGCGAACCTGTTCGCATGACCTCACTCGAACAGGTGAAAAACGCCCAAAGAAAGTGTGAAGTCAATATTTAACACACACGAACGATGTCATTCGAACCTGCTCGAAGGCCCGTGTTCGAACAGGTGAAATTTCGTGAAAAAAAAGAGGTTTTGGCTGACTTTTTGGTCTTTTCACTCCCTTATGGGGTGTGTTTTGAGTAGGAGGGGGTTTGAGTAGGAGGGGGTGTGGGAAAAGCAAACGCCCACTAACATAGTTGTCTCTTTTTGATTTTTTTTTCTTTTGGCACTTCCACACCCACTCTTCACACCTCCCCATCTTACGTAAAGTTTCAAAAATACCCTTGTTTTGAAATACTCTCATAAAACCCTTATTTTTTTTTCCAACAATTTCAACATGTTTGTTATCTTGTTACAGAGACTCTCCTGTTGAAATTGTGTAAAAACACATTTCAATAACGCACTTATTATCTTGTTACAGATTCCTCTAAGTACTAAGATACTGAGCGAGTTGAAATGGAAGAAAAAAAATAAAGGTTGTTGTCTTACTGGAAGATTATAAAAAAATGTGCGACGGGGGTGGATGGGGAGAGTAGACATGGCGGATTGCAGCCAGAGTTGAGGGAGAGTGAGGTGTGAGAGGGGAGGTGGAAGAGTGGGAGGGAATACATAGGTTTTAAGTGAGGAGTATTTTGGGATATCTAGAAAAGTGGCGGGAGGGAGTATAAGGGGAAGTATTAGAAGAATTTTCCATTTTCTCAATACTAACACAATTGTCTATCAAGGCCAAAGGTACTCCGACCAACAAAAACAGCCACGTCGATTAGGGTTTTCATCAGTCTATCATCTTCTATAACCTAACCCGCCAACTCATCGGGCCACAGGACAACCAAGCCAATTTAAGTTTTTAAAATTTGTTACCTGTTTTAAAGTCATTTTTTTTTCTCTTTTTATATATTTCTAAAGGATCGTGGCAGGCCAATCCTTATTGTCTTACTTTGAGGTGAGCCAACCCACCACTTTTTAACTCTATTTATATTTTTAATTAATTATTTTTTAAAGGGCTAGATTGCCAACCCGTGACAAAGTCAACTTCTCAGCCCACCACCCATTAATTGATTGGCCGACCGACTTGCTCTTTTTTTTGGATAGTTCATGGCGAAGCGAGGCTGGCCGAGCCACTTTGCCATCTTTACTTAGTGTGGTGTGCAAACCATGTTAAGGGAACTCCATTGTATCTTTATGGGAATTCCCTATTCAACTATTTGTATCCAATCTCAAAGGGACTAGTGGCAACTAATCGAACTTAAAACCTAGTATTTACACGCCCCTTGATGTCTTGTGTCTTTGTTCATAGTAGTCATAATGTCACAACACACAGACAAATTAATAAATATACAAACTTGAGTTGAATTAATTAATTGTTTTGATTGGAGCTATTTGCAATTACTATTCTACTCAAAGAACTTGAAAGCCCTAGAAAGGGGTGCTTATGCTTCAATAACATGCATGGCTTGAAGTTCTTTTCTTAGCAAGCAAGCAAACCCAAAGGGAAAAGAATCAGAATAAGCATGTAAAACTCTGGAAGAGTTATAATAAACAGATTTATACTCGCCATTTCATAGCTTCCTCAGCTACCTTTATCAACAAAACGGTATTTCTAGTCTCAAACTTTGATTTCTCCATGTTTATGAATGATTCAACAATGAATGATTGATTTTCTGTGTTTGTTGCATTGCAGTCTATCATTTTATTTGATAATTGTAGAAATGGCTGTTCCAAAAGTGAATGAAAAATTGCTTGAAGACCTTGAAGCAATGGGATTTCCACAAGCAAGGGCAACTAGAGCACTATATTATTCTGGTAATTAAGTTGATTCATTTCATAAAACTTCTATATAAGATCATAAATATGAAATTTAAGTGCACTGTTAAACACAGATATTTTGGTTTAATTACTAGGCAATACCAGCTTAGAGGATGCTATAACTTGGATAATTGATCATGAGAATGACACCAATATTGATGAGATGCCATTGGTAATATCATCCCTTAAATTTTTCATATCTTTTTACAGTTTCTTTAGGGTATGAATGATATTTGTTATTCCAACTTCCAAGGTTCTAAACAGCGGTTGCGGTCACGATCGTAATTGCGTTAAGGCTTTCGCGATTTCGACGATGGCGGTCGTCGCGGTGTGAATTAATCACAATAATGCATAAATTTAATTAAAATTTTTTGTCTTGGCCGTTTTGTCACAGTAACAATCACTATCGAGAGGTCCGAGACGGTGTTGTCGCGGCCGTTTTCGGTGTAACGGACCGTTTTTTAGTACCTTTACATTAGTCTTAAGTCTCAACTGTTTATATTTGAACAGGTAGATGTAGACATTGATATTGAGACTTCTCAATCATTCCCTATCACAGAACAAGTGAGAATGAAAGCACACAAGTTAAGGTTTTGTTGCCTCTCTCTCTCTCTCTCTACTTTCTTTAGACATGTTGAAACTTTCTAATTATTGATTATTGAAACTCTCTGGTTGTTTTCCTGTTTTCACTAATATTTCAATGTTGCAGAGAACAAGAAAAAAAGAGGAAAGTGAATGAAGAAAAAAGGATGGAAAGAGAAAAGGAGAAGGTACATTTACTCAGAAAATAATGCATACATACAAAAACTATATGTATTATTTTCATTGGTTTTAGTTTCATCACTAGCATTTAGCCCTTAAGCAGCATCAATTTTTATTGCTATATGATTTCAGGAGAGGATTGAAGCAGGTAAGAAGCTCCTTGAGGCAAAGCGGATCGCAGAAGAAAATGAAAGAAAACGGTATCTTAAATTTTCGTTAGTTGCTTCTTTTCTGTTTATGTGAGGAAATTAGTCTAAGCTGCACCGACACTTCTGGTGAAGACGAGTCTGGTGTCAGACATTGACACCGACACAGATACTTCAATTACTGTATTTTTCAAATTTGAACCAGTATCTACGTCACTACAACTTTTTTATCCTACGACAACGCCTAAAAACCGTTGTGATATGTCAAAAAATTGTTGCCTTTACTTTCAGCAACGGTTTTGAAACCGTTGTTTATGCAGGCGTTGCCCATTCTTTAGGCAACGGTTTTTGCTAGCAAATGCAACGCGAACAAAAAACCATTGCTATTGAAAGACAAAGACAAAGGTTTTTCGTGTTCGGGTTCGTGTATGTATCGATGCTCCATAGAAAATAGTTATTCGAACTTACTTGTGTTCTGTCCTATTGTCAGCAATTTAGCCTTTAGAAAAGCAGAAAAAGAAGAAGAGAAAAGAGCTAGGGAAAATATTCGCAAGAAACTAGAACAAGATAAGGTAAATATATATACAACTAATTTTCTATATACTAGTTTATAAGAGTTTACATCACTAGTCTATGTGTTTATGTTGTTTCGAATCATTTAATCACTTTTCATCCATTGATAAATGGCTGTAAATTTCTACAGTTAAATAGAAGATCTGCTGAACTTGGATTATCTTTAGAAGGTCAAGCAAATGTGAAATCACCAGCCATTGCAGTGAAACAAGAAAAGGTTTGATTAAAATATTTTTCTTCAACAAATTTAATCACCAGCCAATCTGAAATCTTATAATAATAGAAATTGCAGATTTCAAAGCCTGTTTATACAACCACAAAAGTTGAGCACTTAAGAGAATGTCTAAGGTCTCTCAAGCGTAAACACCAGGTTAAACACTCATGTTCATCAATAATTGAAAATTTCTCACCAAAATATGGCAGAATGTGTTGTATTTTCCTTCCTAAATTACAAATTCAATAATATATAGGGTGAGAGTGCAAGAGTTAGAAGGGCCTTTGAAACACTTCTAATGTATGTTGGAAATGTTGTGAAGAATCCCAATGAGGAAAAATACAGGAAGATTCGACTTACCAATCCATTATTCCAGGTATAAGACATTTTCCTAAACAGAACAAAATTTGTTGTGGAGTGGTAGGTTTATATATTGTGGTTAAAGCCTATCTAGTACGAACACATCTGGTTGGTTGAAGACGTATCCGGACACTGACACTTCAATTACTTGTATTTTTCAAAAAAAAAAATCAAAATAAAACCGGTGTCTGGGTGTCTGTGTTCGTGTCGTGTCCGGTGTCCGTGCTTCATAGGTTAAAGCGGGATTTAAAAAGTAGCATCAAGATTCAAGAGTGTTACATGGACCTGAAAATATAATGATTTTTACCCCTACATTTTGTTAACAGGATAGAGTTGGAAGTATAAATGGGGGTGTAGAGTTTCTTGAGCTCTGTGGCTTTGAGAGAAAGGGTGATTTCTTGTATCTTCCTCATGAAAAGGTTGACATGGAACTACTAAGTTCAGCTGGTTTTGTCTTAAATTCTGCAATCACAAATCCTTTCTTTGGACTTTTAAGTACTTAACTCATAATTAAGGTTAAGTGACTCTTGGTCTAAAAAAAATATGTAGCATCTCATCTGTTAAGTATGAGAATGAATGTCGCTTAAACTGTTATTTGTGTTTGTCTTTAATTTATTTCTAGTCACTTTTCTTTTATAGAGTTTAAATTTAAATTTTAAAATTGAGTTAAGATTTCTTTAGGGCTTGTTTAGGAGTTTGGAGGGGAGGGTGTGAATGATGGAAGATAAATGGAAGGAAGAATGTACCATCAACTTCACTAGGGAGTTTACTTTTCTTCATAAAACCAAATCCCCCAATTTCGAGGAACTCAAAAAATGTATTAGAGGAGAGTTTTGGAGGGTTTAGCCAAATTGTTTTTTTTTTGGTAAATGAAGAGGGCCAAATTATATAAATCATTTACATCTTTTTATAATATTCTTAAAATTAAAAATATATTAATCATAAGCATTTTCTTATCATTGTCTACAAAATTACTCACTCATTTAAGGTGAAAGATTTCTAAAGCTTTCTATCTACCCCCAAAACCCTTCCCTCCCCTGTCCTTTAAACTTCCAAACAAGCCCTTAGTTGTACGTGTCATAGTACTCCCTCTGTTCTTGAACTTTGGTACTTTTATTTATATTTCAAAACAATAGTACTTTTAAAAACCCAATGTATAATTCACTACATTTTTCCAAATATACCCTTTATATTTATTGAATCATTTAAAGCCCCAAAGTATGAATTAATTGTCTCAATACTCTTTTATTGTGACTTCATCTCTCCCAAGACAACAACAAAAGGAGTATTTTAGTACTTAACTAATATAATTAATGGTTAATTTGTGTGGTAATAAGCCAAAAATACTAAAAATTGGAAACAGAGAGAGTAAATCATCTCAGCGAACACTTATTGCAAAGAACCCCCCATTTTGAATATTGCATGTTTATTAGTTACTAAACTTTGATGTAAAATTGTAAAAGAGAAGATATGAAGTTTACACACAAAGGAGTATTAAGTTTTCCAAATTTTGCCTAAGGACTCAACTTCTAGACACTAACCTTATTAGATGCGCAATCGGTACTCCATCAATTTCAAATTATTTATCGATTTTTTAGAAGAAATTTATTTATTTTAGTTGTCATTTTAATAATTTAAAATTATATTAATTACTTGTTTTACAATCATACTTTTCATTATATACTATGAAGAGAAAAGTAAATATGATTGATAATAAACAATCAAAGGTACAATAGGGAAAAACCAATATTTTATGAAAAACAATAAAATTTAGGCTAAATTACACCAAAGGTCCTTTAAGTTATTTAATTGTAACAAATTGGTCATTTAAATTTTTTCGTACCACTTAAGTCTTTTAAGTTATTTAATTATAACAAATTGTTCCTTTAACTTTTTTTCGTACCATATAAGTCTTTAAATTATTTAATTATAACACGTTGGTCCTTTAAGTTATGTAATTGTAACTTTAAAGGCTGAATAACTTACATTTCTTATATTTGAGATTCTCCAAATTGTTACAAGTAAATAACTTAAATGATCTGAATGGTACAAAAAAAAATTAAAATGACCAACTTGTTACAATTAAATAACTTAAAACACCCAAATGGTAAAAAAAACTTAAATGACCAATTTATTACAACTAAATAACTTAAAGGACCTCTCGTGTAATTTAACCTAAAATTTATTGATTTCTTTAGATTGTGCAAAACAACCTTAAAAGACCATTAAAATGAAAAGGAGGGAGTAAATCCCGAAACAGAAACATATTCTTAAAACACCATTGAAATGAAAAGGAGGGAGTAAATCCCAAAACATAAACATAGTATTCCTTTCCTTAGAAAATTTGTTGAGATTGTTCTCATCCAATGCAAGAATCTCCAAACTCATTACCCAGTCGATCTGAGGGATGGAATCAAAATTATTATTGTCAAAAAAATGCAATTGAAATATTAAGGATTATCCAAGGTTCAGTTTCCTTCCAATATTTTAGGAAGTGATGGTGAGGCGAGGCATTCTATGTCTTTGCCCTATGTATTCCTCGAACAGAAATTTGCAAGCAATGCATATTACAGGACATGTTTATTTATCAGCATTTAAAATATGTAAATAGAGCATTCAAAGAAAGCTACTAATGAAAAGTATGATCTATCTCTTTCCGAAGCATTAGACAATTGCACTTGAGGCACATTCGGCAGTTGACCTTTTTGCAAAACTGGGCAATTTACACCCAGGTGTTCAAACCTTGAACAAATTCAAAAAGCAACGCCTTTGAAATCTATTAATTACTAGGTACAATAAATAGATCCAGAAAACTTAAAAGGTTTTCACAAATAACTATAGAACTAACCTGATTCATGTCTAAAAAAATAGGGGAAATGAAACAACATAAGTGAAAATAGTCGAAAGAAACATGCTATTACACTGAGATGCTCATCCATCTTCCCCCAATATCCATAAACAACAAGTCCATCCAGGTAAGAGTAGTATCAATTCCAACACTAAATCTCAGACTTTTGACTCCAATGCTAAAAGTATCTTCTTTCTTGGCCCCTGAAACCAACAAAGCATAATCATAATTAATGTGTTTTAACAAAATCCAAACCTACCTTGTTAGCAACGATATTCATATTTATTTATCGATAAAGAATGATTTCATCAAGACAGAATATTACAAAGGGAAAGGAGGATAAGAGAAAAGAGGGGTGTTAGCAAGGATAATAAGACATTAATGTAGTAAGAGTTCCAAATCTCTCAACCTGTAAGAGGCACTTCTCTAAAACAGCCATGTGCTTTATACTATATGGAAGCAAAGACCTAATTCTATGCCAAAGCGGTTGTTGATCTGAAGAGATATCCTTAAAAATGTGAGTTGCACTCTAGCAAATATTGCACATTGACGGGAAAAAAAGGGTCAATTTAACATATAAAAAGGTCCTTGAGAGACATGGAAACTAAAGCATCGTTTTAAGTTTTAGGGGCATCTCCATATTTAACATGAATCTGATAAGTATCTAAGCACTTGGGGAACCCTCCCTTAAAAGCTAGCTATCAATGGGGAAGAACCAAGCCACTTAAATACTCCACCAAGCATCCCATACTACCCGATGTGGGACTTGAGCACCCCATAATACCCAAGTCCCTATCAGAATCACATCACCAATGGAACTTCAAAATATTACTAAATAAAACAGAAAAAATAGAACCAGAACACAATTCAAAGACTAGCTTGAAGCATACCATTGGTATACCCATAGCCTTGAAGTCCTCATCAGTCATATGTTTGAGAGCTGTCATATCAACCTGAGAAAAACATTTTTACATAGAAAAATTAACATATTGACAAAACAACAAACCCAGTTGAAGTAATGAACTTTTTCTTTTGGGGTAGTGGGGTAGGGGTGAAGATAAGCGGATGTACGACATACTTCTTCTGCCTGAAAGGTGATGAGATACTTTTCAAGACCCAGGGACAGCAAAAAATCATCCACTGAAGTATCAGCCTGTAAAACAGGAACTAGAAGTTATATCCTTTAATTTACTAAGGAAATCAATTTTATAAAGAAAGCTGAAAAACAAGTAACTTTTGCCTAGTATGAACATAATATAAGCACATTAACAAAATGACCATCAACAAGGACATTAACAAGCATAAGACTTGAAACATATTAGATTGTTCACAAAATGACCATCAATAAACACATTAACAGAGTAACACCTGAAACTACAATTATTTTGATGTTGATCCAAAGGGTATTATTCATATCCACCAGTATAGGAAACAGCTCTGTTGAATACAAATCAACCAACTATACAGTGCAGATTGAATACCAAACAAATGCTTGATTTTTAGCAATACCACAGCCCACCAGCAGTACCATAATGGCCACCACATAGAAGTCATCATTATATGCAAAACCATATTTGACATTGTTCTCATAGTAATTAGTTCAGGGATGTATTAGTTTTGAAATTATGGCATTCTGGGAGTTGTCGCACTAGAGCCATCATAGTCAACCGAAGTTAGATGGATTTACATTGGACTAAAATGCTTCTAATATTGATTCATATACACTCTTGTCTATGCATACTTGGCCCTCTAGTATTTTTTTAAAATATCTGTACTCCATAACCAGAAGGGGTGGCCTTGGCATAACAGTTGGAATTGTTGCCATGTGACTAGGAGGTCACAGGTTTGAGTCATGAAATCAACGTCTTGCAAATATAAGGCAGGGCTTCCTACAATATATCTACAATGTCTCTTGGACCCCGCATGCCAGGAGCTTTATAAAATCAGGTTGTCCTTTTTTATACTGCATAACCAGACTCATTGCATTGCATTGCATTATAACAAAAGATAGGTTTTGTTGACTATTTAAAAAATCACAAGAATAATACCTTCCGTGCCTTTTTAGGAGCTGGGTTAGCTGCCCTTTTGACTGCAGGAGCCTCAACACTAGCAATTTTACTGCTAGGTTTGACAACCACTTTTGACTTTGGTGGATCAGAATTTTTAGGTTGTGTGTTCATTGTCCCTGATAGTCTTTCACGGAGATCCCGGATGTTTGGAACAGAACTCTTTCCACTCTGAGTTGCAGGTTGAAGGCCTTTCCTTTGAAGCTTGAGACGAAGATCTTGACCAGTAACTTTGCGCTCTTCACAAGCCATTAACAAACAGTCAAAACCCATAAAAAAAAAATAACTATTGCCATTCATCAACAGTGGTAACTTATACTTGCATATGAGAATAACAGAATCAATCCATACTAGTGATCCGTGGCTCATCATCATCAAATAGATCATGTTCCCATTTGTCATCTTGCCTCGACCTGCCAAAAAACTTAGACATCAAGATATTTTTATTTCAATAGGCATTCAAACATCAAAGATGAACTTGCAAAATAAGAGGTATATAGTGACTGAAGCTGTTATGAGTAACCAAACAAGTAGAATATAGTAGACCCGGCTGAAAAAGCAGTAATTCAACAGATGAATGAGTGAATGAGACTTAGTTTCAACTAGTCATATGTCAAAATACAAATCAAAGACATTAAATGTAAGTTCCTGACTACAATTTTTCAATGACCTGACAATATTATGCTACAAAATCTCTCCAGTTTATGCATCATTACGCAACAGGAGAAATTAATCATATTCATGTACCCTGAATTCACGGTAAAATTTGCAGAATGAACCAATTCATTCATATAACTAATATCTGCAGGACAGATTCAAAAAAGTAAACCGGCAAAGATGTAAATCTGCCTCATGCCCAATTTTTAGGTAGCCTATGAATATGTAGTGAAAAAGCAACAGAATAGAAAATATATGTCTTCGGCATCTGAAATCTGATAATAATACTGAAGAGAAAGCAAAATAATCAGTGAAGAATACTTGCATTGGGAACAACATGACCAATTACTCTTTTCTAAGCTTCCTAGGATACAATTGTAGCTGTTCCCTTCCCAATATGATTTGCACTCAATAGTACTCTGTGTGGGAAGCTTCTAGTACTATCTATTATGGTGTTTCTACTTTGTCAACTGCTCATATTGCTAATTTGATTTTCCAAAATACGGCGCTGACCACATTACTTGCAGTCAAATACCTACTCCTACTACTTTTGGCATTGTAGGTTAGGGACACCCACATTCTATGGTATTTTAGTCATGCGATCACTAAAAACGGTGCTTTCGATTTTTGTACTGCCTTCTGTATAGACATGTCTACCCTCTCTATTGCATCAGCTACTAACCACATAGAAGCCCAGCCCCCAGTCAACTTTGTTGGGGCCCCAACCTATGCCCCTCAACATTACCTCAATACAAGTGGTTTAACCAAGGAAGTTTTTATATATTTACCTAGAATTAACATTTATAGTCAATATATATCTGAAAATGTAATTATAAACATTGAAAACAAAGGCCTACGAATAACATACACAGTCAAGATCCCCATCCCCAAACTGTTTAAATTTACAATTGGAAATTGCAGAATTTCTATACCGGTAATAGCTAAATAATCAAATAAAATCAAAATTACATCAGTAAACAGCTAAATGCACTATAGCTGATAAAATTAATGGGATTTAGATAGACTCTAAAATATGAAGAAATGAGAATTGCAAACCTCTTGCCGGTGATTTGTCGTTGCTGCCGAGTAGAGTTACTGATACTACTCCCATCAAGTCGTTCCTTCACGGATCTTCTCGCACCGCTGTCCACACGATCAGCATACATCTTCTTACGATTTACTTGGTTCGAAATAAAGAAAAAGAATTAGCCCCAAATCTAGGAACCCTAATTTCGAAGCAGAGGAGGGAAGAAATGGAAGGGGAGTGCGCACGATTAGTGAATGAAGAAGGTGAAGAGAACCTAAATGATGAAAGAGTCGCAGAGAATCAAAAACCCTAGAACCCCCTTTTTATTATTCGGTAAATGGATGATGAATATTGAAGGGGGAAAATGCCAGTGGGTTTTGTGAGTGAATTGGAGTTTCAAGGAAAGGGGGAAAAAGCTGAGAATTGAAGGATCGAAGAATATAAATGGCGTGAGTGAGGTTTTGTAGAGAGAGAGAGAGAGAGAGAGAGAGAGTAAAGGGGAAATTGTGTTTGGTTTTTTTGATCTGGAAGGGGCGAAGGGGCCGGCCTCTTTCTTTGGTTTCAGCTAGGGATTTTAACTTTCAAGAACAAGAATCGAACTAACCCAAAAAAAAAAATAGCAAATCGAACCAACTCAAATCGAAAACTGCAGAAAATAAGATTTATGAGATTTATTTTATTTTTTAATTAACTCCGCAATTTGGTTCGTTCTGCGGTTTTTGTTTCATCAACCAAACAAAACTGAATCACAAGTAATACTAAGACTTATTGCCACTTTGTCTAAAAAAAAGTCACACTAATTGTGCGGTTTTTATGACTGAGATCCCTTCAATTTCAAATTAAAAGTGAATCATGAATGAATTATCATCTATAAGTATCACAACAATAAATTTCCTTGCTATTTTGCTTCCCTTGGTTCATCGTTTGCATCACGCCATTGTTGAAAGCGTGAGCAAGAGCATCTCGCCACCAAGAGCACGAGTCCCACAGTCTCTACATTGCTATGTGCCAACACGCCACTGTATCCCTCTCCTTTGCTACGATAGAATCAATCTATTCTTTTCGATGAACTGTTTTTCTCCACTGTTCATGAACCTCTTGATCTTACCCTCTCCTCCCACATCGCGTTCATTACACCCCATCTCCCTGATCGCAATGCCTCTTCTTCTCTCACCCTTTGGTTCGTGATCTCCCTCCTCTCCATCTCCCACCGTGTCCCTCTCAGGCTTCAATTCCCTCTCTCCCCCTCCCTCCCTCCTTAGTGATTGCTGGAACTAGGGTTCACAACCCTAATTATTATTTTTTTATTTATATTTTCTCTCTTTTGTTTAAAATCAAAAATCAATTTAAAAAATAAAAAGGACAACAAATATGTTATAATTTCATTATTTTAGATTCCCTACGGGGAAACGTTACATATTGTCGGGATAATTAAATATTTTGTTGTTCCACTAAATAAGATGGAATAGTGACGATTTTTAATGACATGGAACCTTCACTCTTCCAAGATATTCAAGTGAATCAACTTGCTTTTCATTATTTGATAATTTCTCCCTCATGCATCTCTCACATGCATGATTGATTCTTTGCTTAATATTTGTACATAGTTGTTGGAGGTTAATAGGACTATAATTCATTGATCGCATGTCAAGTGCATAAAAAAGATATTTGAAACTTGCCAGCTAGTAGACTCAAATTCCTTTCTTTTGCTTGCTTCCCACTAGTTTTGCTTAGCATTAACATATTTGGAGATTTGTATAGTGCCTTATGCATGATTTCTTTCCAATCCCTTGACATTAAGGGAAAATACTTGCTAATTGATTGGATATAGTCATAATTAATTTTTCTTTGTTATACATCTCTCCATTAGGCTTGTCTCGTAATGGAAATTTGTTATTGCTTACTTCAATGAAAATTCTTTACTGGTTTCTTATAGTGCTAAAATTGGGATAGGCTGAATAGAACTTTAGGAAAATAGTTCTTTCCCCTACAATATTTTGTTGGAAACTTTGCACTACTTCTTTGAAACTGTATGAAAACAAACTAATTTCTTCAATATTATTGCTTATATAAAGACACTCACTATGTCCAAATTGGAACATATTAAATGCCAGCATTTGTGGAGCTCCTGGAGTAATTACTACTTTAAATTTGAATAATTTTCTGTCATCCAGATAGTGCTAGTGTTTCATTTTCATGAGTAGGATAATTAACTTCATTGTATGAAAAAGTTACAGACATGTATCGACACAGTCATTCTTTTTCGGACCAAACGATTTTGCTTTCATAACACCTCCCCACTTAACATTCATTTGATGCATCAATTTCAATCATAATTAAACTGTCATCTGACGAATGATATTATCCAGGAGATCCTGATATAAGTATTTTAATTTAGTCATAAGTGCTTCATCCTTGTCGGTCCAAGACAAAAGAGCATCATTCTTTCAGTTTTGTTGAAGTATCTTTCTTTCAGCTGCAAGATTTTTCATTTGAAATATATGTTAGTAATCCAAGAAACCTTTGTAACAAATTTTTATCCTTTAATTTAGTTGGAAAGTTCTTCAGCTTTTCTAATGTATATGCATTATCATTTTTCCTTTTTTTTTGATATCTAGTTGCAAATAATTAATTTAGTTTAGAGCTAAAACAACTTTTTTCTTACTTAAAACTACTTCATGCTTAATGCATTTCTCTAATACTACTTTCACTATATTAAAATTGTATTATAAATCTTTATTAGTAAAAGCTAATATATCATCAATATAAATAAGACAAAAGTCCTTAAATTCTTTTAATATTGAATCCATTCTTCGCTAAAAAATTCCTGGCGATTATTTTGACTCCATGGGAAGAACGTTCTATTCATGTTGACCTTGGGGAAAACTAAATGATGTTTAGATTCTTCTGTTAATGTTATTTGGTAAAATCTCAATTTACAATTAATTTACTAAACCAAATCATATTTCTATTTATCAATAATTAAGTTTTTTATTGGGAGAAAATATATGCACCTCCTATCATTGGATCATTTATTTGTTTATAGGTTATTACCATCCTTATTTTTCCTCTTTCTATTTAACTATGATTTTCAACATAAAATACTAGTGCTAAATATATGTTTGCCTTTTGGAGGTCTTATTAACCCTTTATCAGACATTTCTTTAGTATCTTTTAAAAGTTCATCTCTATCTTGCCTTGTATAAATCATAGGATTACATTTGGCTATTTTAATATAACTTCAACTAACTCCATATTTTATTATTGATTTTTGGGTGAAGAGGATTTTTGTAACACCCCATGTTTTTAGATACATTGATTAATTAATTTTGTGATGAGTAGAATCTTTTTGAATTTTATGTTTTTTTTTTTATTTTGGTGTGATATTGTGTGTTTTTACTGAAATAGAATTTTATTTGGGTAGAAAGTTGGGTACATCTAATATGGACCTTTTGAAAAAAGTCCAAAGGTGGACCTTTTTCATTTTAGTATAAAATAAACTTTATAATAATAATAATAATAAATGATAAATAAAAATAATATTTTATTAAAACTTTCCAAAAAATAGGAATGTTCACCTTTAGACCGGGTCCATATTAGATGACCCCTAGAAAGTTAGAATTTAAACGAGAGGATAAAAATAGAATTAGGATTAGAAATTTATTCTACTCCAACACTTGTTTTGATATGTTTAAACATGCATATAATTGTTTTTAAATGAATTGAGTTATAAACTTGTTTTGATATGTTTAAACATGCATATAATTGTTTTTAAATGAATTGGTATGTTGTAAGTGATGATATATAAGAAAGCATGTACAAAGAAACCAAATTCCACATAACTTCGCTCTAGCCAGAGTAGTTTTGGCCTGGCAAAAATTTAGCAAGTTTATGACCTCTATCTCTCTCAGCTAGAGAAGTTTTGGTCTGGCCAAAATCTTAGCTAGTTTTCGACCTCTGCTTTTTGCCTAGACAAACTCTTTCTGGTCGAGTGAAAATTGTCCAAGAATTCTAAAATTTTCAGTTTTCTCGTTATTCTTCAAATCTTATGCTTGGGGTCCCCTTAGCCTTACTTGAACCCCTTGAAAATACTCTTTCACTAGCGATTTTGATTAGAATATTTATGAGATTTAGTATTATTATGATTATGAGAATAAACCATAATATCAAGTGTAGGCTGCTTATATCAGTAAGGATTTAATTTGGTTGTATTTCAGATTATAGTCGTAGTTTATAAGGGTTACTGTTGTGTACTCATTGACTAAATTTACTACTTTATGTATAATTCCTCCTAGAGTATTAGTTGTTTCATTTGTTTGTGATCCATAGAGTTCTTATTTTTGTATTAAATGGATATAGTAATTTGCCTACAAATATTCCTTTTTCCTTATTTACCTAATAATAATATAGCATGTTTGTGATCCATAAACTTTCTACTTTAACCTTTTCATGTAAACAGCTGTCTACTTCTTATTTATATTCATGGGTATTATATTCTATAAATTTTTGATAGATAAGATCCATTATTAATCTAGCAAATATGGTTGATTGTTTTCTGTGGCTCTAGCAAATGTTTCTCTAATTTTATAAATATTTTGATTCTCACTAATACATTTTCATTTACTTATATCTTTTAAGGTTTTTTATATATATTATTAATTTCACTACGCCTATTTTTAAATTTATTAGATGTATGTTATGCAATCTTATTAGTATTACTTATTAGTAAGACTATAATTTTATTGATTTCTTCCATTGTTTTATTTAATTTCTTACACATATTTTTAATTTCTTCTAAGTGTACCATTATTTTATTTTTTCAAAATTGCTATGGCTAGCTATTCGGGCTTATTCTAGTAGTGCACTGTTTATGATTTTCGTTTTCAAATTTTTATCTTTTAATTTTAAAATAGCACAAGTAAAATTGTTAATAGGAAAAATCCGAGCACTCAAACTCTCTAATGGGAGCTCTTTTGTGTTATGCCTGAGGGTGTTCTTAAATTCTATTCAACTTAGACATACTATGGTTGCTTTTGATTTGTTAAAAACTAAATGATTGGACTAGACAACTTCAGTTGTACTTTGTTCGATTTAGAAACTGTACATGGTATTGGACAAAATTGGAAGCAAGGGATTGGACAAAAACCTAAATTTCTGCCCCTCACAAAACGACAGTACAACTTTCTGTCTCACGGTACAACTTGCATATTACCCAAAAAAAAACACCAAAATAGTATTTTTGCTTCCCGCTAAACAATTCTCTCTCTCTCTCTCCTTTCTCTCCCTCTCTCCCCTCAACTCTCTTATATCTTCTTATCTCATGACCTCTCCCGCTCATCTCTCTCTCTCTCTCTCCATCTCCTCTATCTCTCATTTCTCTTATATCTTCTCAGTTCATGACCTTTCTCCCCGTCTCTCTCTTTCTCTTTTCTTCTCTCTCTCTCCCCCTCTTATCTTCTCGGATATCACACAATTTTCTTTATACTTTTTTAATTATATGATAATTATTTTATATAAAATCATTATAAACATTAGAAAGGAATTTAGTAATTTTTTCATTTTTTTGCCTGTGTTGTCTATTGTTCACCAAACATTGTACGTATCCAATACAATGTTGTCTAGTCCAATCCAGTGCTTACCTGTTTGCAAATCAAATAGACCCTATATTCATAACTAAGATACCTTGGGAATAATATATACAAAATCTATATCTCTAGAGCGATTTTTAGGAGTACGTCAACAAAGGAGTCGTGATCAACAAATGGTTTCGTGCTCGACAATCATGGAAGTTAATAGAATGTCTTAAAGTTTTCACTACAAATGTTGAACAGGAACCGAAATAGGCTGAGTCACAGCCTGAGTCCCTCTCTTTAAGATGTTTCGCAGCCCTGTCTAACTTGTGTAGCGGTACACAACACCATCGTCTCTAGGATATGATAGTCCTCCAAAAAAATTGTTCTGTTGTCTTTCTGAGTCGATCTGGGACTGCAGTTGGTAGTGCTCTTGACCGGATCGGATCTCCGTGTGTTTTGAACGAGTGGGGATGGGGTACCTGCAAAGACACTTTGACGCTCAAGTCAGTAGAGAATCGTGGAGTATGCAAGTTGAAGGAGTGCGTACGTTATGTGGCTATGCAAGCCAGTACTTATAGAGATTTGTGCTAACTCTGAGCTGTTGGATCATTCGGGTGAATTTGAGTCGTCGAGGCTTAATGGATCGGGCCTTGAATGTGAATCCAAAGAAATAGACTGATCTATGTCCCATTATGCGCATGGACCTTGTGGCCCAATATGGTGTGTTGGGTCATGGACACGGGTCCTTGGTTGTTGGGTTGACCCGGGTCCAGTTTATGTAGTGGGCTTCATGGCTTAGTCCAAAACACTTTTATTGATTACTCTCAGCATTGAAGAAGAGAACCCAACAAGCTAACACAGTCATTCACACTTTTACTATTGGGAACTAGCGGGGAAAGATGGGCCCTCCCGTCTTTCATGTGTTAGTGAATTGGTGGTGTGTTAGTGGGTGGTTATGTTTAGTCTTTCATGTGTTGGTGAATTTGTGGTGTGTTAGTGGGTGGTTATGTTTATTAGAAAATTTTACTTACACTAAGGGTATTTTGGTCAGAAAAATCTGACGCCAAAAGTGACAGTTTTTTTTGGAATCCCCTTTATATATAGGTATAGATACCTTAAAGTAGAAAAGCACTCCCTATTTTGAGGCTCTACTTTTTTGCACCGAATTTTCTCTCTCGTTTGTTTTTATTATGTACTAGTAGGATACCCGTGCATACGCACGGGTGCTGTCATATTTTTTTTATGAATGAACTTAGACAGTATCTAAATAGTTTGAGCATTTCCCCGTGAAAATAAAGACAAATTTAAAGTAGATGAAAAAGGATCAGTTTCAAATAAAAAATAGATAAATATTAAAATCAAAATTGTAAAAATATTATTTAAAAACAATTTTACATTTATCCCGTGTTTTTATATATAGTCAAAATTTATCCCATGTTCTATATATATATATATATATATATATATATATATATATATATATATATATATATATATATATATATATATATATATATATATATATATATATATATATATCATTATTGATCATATCTGTTATTTTTTTATATATTAGTGAAGCTATCCGTGTTTTTTTATGTATCAGTGCAGTTATCTCATAGTTTCAATTGATTATTTGAGTCGATTAGTAGATTATAGTATATAGTGAAAGATAAATAGTAGATTATCAATAAGAAATATTTATCCCATGTTTTTTTATATATCAGTGATAATTACTTGTCCTTTTTAGGTATTAGTGACAAATATTTGTCACGAGTGTTTTAAATATTAATTACACTACACCAGATTTGTCAAAAAATAGCGCTCCTATAAGCAGCGCTTTAAGTAAAAACGCCACGGATGGCCAAAACAGCTAACCCATACCCAGCGTTTTTAAATTTTTAAAAACGCTGGGTATGGCTTCACACGTTCTCCCAATACTCAGCGCTTTTTAAAAAACGCTGGGTATGACTTCACGCGTTCTCCTAATACCCAGCGCTTTTTAAAAAACACTGGGTATTGGGTCACGCGTTCTCCCAATACCCAGCGTTTTTTAAAAAACGCTGAGTTTCTTTTCTCTCCTTTTCTCTCTCACGTACCTTCATCTTCCCCCCTCTTACTCGGTCTTCCCCCTCTCCCTCTCTTCCCCACTCTTCGTCTTCCCCCTCTTCGTCTTCCCCCTCCGTCGCCGCCGTCAACTCCTCCACTTCCTCCTCTCCCTCTCTTCGTCTTCTTTTAACACTCAAACAACCCTTATCTCTTAGATCTACTTTTTTCTCCACCCCCAATTTGAGAAACCCTCCACCGACGCGTCTTAGAGGCTTGACCGTGAAGAAGGACGGTTTGGATCGCGGAGGAATGGTAGTAGAGGTGGTTCTACGTTGGGGAAGTGTTGCGCTTGTGTAATAGTGTGGTCATCAAAACGCTCTCAAGGGCACCACTTGGTGCCTAAATGCACAGATCTATCACTTTATCCATTTATTTGCTAAAAACTCAGAAATTACATAAAACTACTTTAATAAACCTTGTATTGCTAGAGACTTTGCATGACTTATTCTTTGAATGAGTATAAATAACTCATATAAATATGAGTTATCAGGAAGCGAAGGGGTGGTGATGATTTGAGAAAGGGAAAACCTAATGTGAATGTTAAAAGGAAATTTCAGTTGAGTAGTGATGATGATGATGAGGTTGTTGGAGGTGGAAAGTTTAAGGGTGGTGGTGGAAGTGGAAGTATTGGGAAATTTCTTAGTGAAGAAGAGGAAGAGGATGAAGATGAAGAGAGTGGTGATGATGATGATGATGATGAGATTGTAATTAAGAGTAGAAGTGCTTTGTTTGGTCAACAAAAAGGGTTGCCAACTTCAACCCCTAAACCTTCTTCATCTGGGGGATCTGATTCTTATTTGAGTGCTTTATTTGATTATAGAGGTAATATCGAAATTGAATATATTTTAGGAGATAATGGCAGTTCAATTAATACTATACTTAACAAATTGTTTTCCATATTGTAGGCATATGAAAAGGTAATGATGATTCTTTGTTATTCCATTTACTTCAAAGGTAGATTTCATTACTACGATAGTCTGTATGGTGGTAATATTAAATCTTGTGCTACATTAATTGTTTATTTTCATGCTGTAGGTTCTGGAACCCTGTCAAAGTAGCCTTGCATATCAACCCCCTAAGTATTGTGCAGCGTAGTGTTTCCATAGCAACACAGACAACAAAGGAACTTGTTTTAAAGGTTAACATTTCAGTGAAACCTTACATCTGACTGCTTTGTCTTGTAATTCCGCTTTATGGGTTTCCTAATTTAATCTCTGCTACAGTGGAATATTAGGATTTGTAACAACTTCTGCCTTGTCTTGTAATTCCGCTTTATGGTGACAACTTCTAAGCTGGTGCCTAACTGCCTAATGAGTTATTACTTTACTTTTCAGGGTCCTTACTACTGTAGTGTCGGGGCAGATAAGTCATTTGGACGTGATATTTCTGATGCTCATTACAAGGCTAGGTTTAAATTTGGCAAATTCATGTTTTGTTATTTTGGATGTATGATTTAATTTTGGATGTATGATTTAATTTTTGGATGTATGATTTAATTTTGGATGTATGATTTAATTTTTTGGATGTATTTTGGATGTATGATTTAATTTTTTTATGATGTATGATTTAATTCAGGTTTAAATACAACAAATTCATAGATATCACTATTAAAAAATATTTTGGATGTATGATTTAATAGTTTTTTGTTGCAAATATTAAAAGGAAAATACACAAAAACTGAAAAAAAAATTAAAAAAAAAAAATTAAACAATGGGCAGCGCTTTTAAGGAAGTGCTGCCTATAGGGGGATAAGTTTGGGTAATGGGCAGCGCTTTTTAGGAAGCGCTGCCTATTTGAGGACGTGTTTGGGCAATGGGAAACGCTTTTTAGGAAGCGCTGCCTATTTGAGGACGTGTTTGGGCAATGGGCAGCGCTTTTTAGGAAGCGCTGCCTATTTGAGGATGTGTTTGGGCAATGGGCAGCGCTTTTTAGGAAGCGTTGCCTATTTGAGGACGTGTTTGGGCAATGGGCAGCGCTTTTTAGGAAGCGCTGCCTATTTGAGGACGTGTTTGGGCAATGGGTGGCGTTTTTTAGGAAGCACTGCCTATTTGAGGACGTGTTTGGGCAATGGGTGGCGCTTTTTAAAAAACGCTGCCCATTGTTGGAGTGGAATACCCAGTGCCACGTTCAAAAGCGCTGCCCATGGATGAAAAAAAGCGCTGCCTATATACTAATTCTGTTGTAGTGTTAGTTTAAATAGTCATTAAGCCTTATTGTTGTTTTAGATAGTAGGTTTATAGTAGTCTTCAAATTTTTTAATTAACAATGACAAATATTAATCCCGTGTTTTTTTATATATCACTGCGGCTATCCCGTGTTATTTTATATATCAGTGTAGTTATCTTGTAGTTTCAATTATTTATTTTAGTTGATTAGTAGATTATAATAGATAGTAAACTTAGATACTAAATTATCAATAAGAATTATTTGTTTTATATTAATTAGTAGTTTAAATAGTCATTAAGTCTTCTTGTTTTTTAGATAGTAGGTTTATAGAAGTCTTCAATAATTATAATTATCAATAGCAAATATTAATCCCGTGTTTTTTTAAATATCAATGCAATTATCTCGTGTTTTTTGTATAGCAATGCATTTATCTCGTAGTATGAATTTATTATTTTAGTTGATTAGTATATTATAGTAGATAGTAAAAGAGAGATAGTAGATTATCAATAAGAAATATTTGTTTTAAATATTAATCAGTTGTTTAAATAGTCATTAAATCTTTTTTTTTAGATAGCAGGTTTATAGTAATCTTCAAAAATTTTAATTATCAATGACAAATATCAATTTTGTTTTTTCTTATATATCAATGCAGTTATCCCGTGTTTTCTGCAGTTATCTCATAGTTTCAATTGGTTATTTTAGTTGATTAGTATATTATAGTAGATAGTAAAATATAGATAATAGATTTTGAATAAGAAGTGATACTAGAGTAGTGTTCCTATAAATTTAGAAATTTAGTTAAAAAAACTAAAGTGGAGTGATAAGAGAAATAAAATAATTGTTTATGAGAAAAATAAAAGTAAAAAGAAAAAAAATGAAGAAAGAGGGTGTAAGAGAAAAGTGAAAAGGATGAAAGAGAGTGTAAGAAGAAAGAGTAAAAAAATAAGAAAGAGAATGTAAGAAAAAAGTGAAAAGAGGAAAGAGAGCGTAAGAATAAAGAGAAAAAAGGAAGAAAGAGAATGTAAGAAGAAAAAGAAAGAGAGGGTACAAATAAATGAATTAGATGTAATTAACTTATTTGCCCTCAAAAAATCTATGTGTCAATATTTCAAAGTGGAGTAATTGTTATTTTCAATTGTGGTTTAGATGTATAAAGATAGTGTAGATATACCGATTATTTAACATGAAGGAGAGAGAGGATTTTTGCTTCTCAGTTTATCCACTCGCTTCTGTCGGAGAATAAAGAGGGTTTTTTGGCTTTGTAGTCATTTGCTGGTTTGGTGGGGTTTTCAACCCCCTTTTTCTCAAAAAAAATGATAACTCAATTACAACAATGCATATAATAAAAACTTAAGCAATAGTTGTCCAGTCCAGTCCAGTACTGTTCTGTTTGCAAATCAAACGGATCCTAAGACTCAATTGATTGTGTTAATGTCATATTTCACCAGATACAATTTATAATATGTAAGGCTTAGTATAATTGGCAAAGTCGTCGTTGTTAGGTTGAATATTTTTATAGTTATCAAAGTTTGAATTCGAGAACACGGTTACATTTTTTAAACGGCAACAAAAAAGTAATTTGTTGCCTCATGGAACAACTCCCCACGGTTGCATTTTTTATTAGGCTTTTAATTTTCATACCCCCCTCCTTGCCTTCCATACCCCCATAATACAATTTAATACCAAAATACCCCTCTCATTTTTACCAAAAATCACAGCAGACCCAAAAATTCGCGTTGTTTCCGGATTTATCGAAGAAAGGTAAATCCGTAGTCTTAATTTTTCAATTTTTCCCGGATTTTTATATTTACATGATTCCGTAGGGTTTAAGGTTTTGTTTTTTCCGGATTTATGTTAAAGACATAAATCCGGAGTGTTAAAATAACACTACGGATTTATGTCTTTAACATAAATCCCGAAGTATACTGATTTATCTATCCAAGATAAATCCGTAGTGTTTTTTTATTTTTTTTTAATTTATTTAATTAGTTAATTAATTAAGTTTTCAATGGTTAATATCGTACAGATATGGCTATGTCGGATGGGACGCTTCCCAACTACATTGATCTATCGGATGCATTTACAACAAATGAGGTGGGCATTTATCATTAATTATTTTAAATAGTACTTAGAATTTAGTCTAATCCGATAATTGTAAATTATTTGTAGATTTTTCATATCTGTGATGATCTCATACGTTGGGCTAGAGAGACGGGGAAAGCCAACGGAATAGTTGTTATCATCCGCAAATCCGATAAAGCAATTGGCAAAAGTGGGAGAAAAAATGTGATTGTTTTTGGTTGTGCGAAACATGGGAAACACACCGGAGTAGACGTGGATTGCTCTAAAGGTAGAAGGATATCTTCAAAGAAGTGTGATTGTCCATTCAAGCTAAAAGCTAAACCTCTGAATCCTCGGTTGAGGATTGGAAGGTAGAGGTTAGGTGTGGTGTACACAATCATAAGCCATCTCCATCATGTATCGGACTTCCAATATTTGGGCGATTCACAAAGGAAGAGAAAAGTATGTTGGATGAGCATACATTGTTAAATGTCAAAGCAGAGAAGAGTCTAAGTGCATTGAAGAAGAGATTTGTGGGGAACTTGAGTACTATCACACAGTTGTATAAGCAGCGCCGGATGTTTAGGACGAGTCGTAGAGGTTCTAGAACTGAGATCCAGGAGCTTATGAGGTTGATAGATTCTGAACACTATGTGTGTTGGACTAGAAGAATTGAGAACTCTGATGTTATTGATGACATCATGTGGGCACATCCTGAGTCTATCAACCTATTGAGGATATTCCCTAGGATATTGATTATGGGCAAAGACCTACAAAACCAACAAGTATAAACCGCTCTCTTGGAGATTGTTGGAGTGACTTCAACAGAGTTGACATTCTCGGTTTGCTTTGCTTATTTGTCAAATGAGCGGTATGACAATTTCAGATGGGTATTGCAGACGCTGAGAGACATGATGGTGGTAGATATTGCTCTTCCCGAACTGTTTATCACTGATAGAGATCTTGGACAGATGAGTGCCATAGAGATGGTGTTCCCTGAAAGTTACAATTTGCTTATTTCGGTATCACATAAGCAAGAATGTGAGTGCTAAGTGTAAATTGATGGTGAAGAAGGATAGGCAAGAGATGGTAATGGATCTCTGGGTGCGTATAGCTGACTCAACAGATGAGGAAGAGTTTTATCAGCGGCTACTTGAGTTCGAGCAATCATGTGTTGATCTACCGCAGTTTGTTCAGTACGTGAACAACACATGGTTGGTTCCTCACAGGGACAGATTTGTGTTGGCGTGGATTAATAAGAGGAGACACTTTGGGAATACCACAACAAATAGGTACGTAATGTTGTTCACTATTATTTTTTAGAGTATTAGTTTTTTTTAGAAATGTTGTGTTTATTTTTGCTTTGGTTTAATATTAGGGTTGAAAGTGCACATTGGGCATTGAAGAGGGCTTTGGGTTTTAGTGGAGGAGACTTGTGCAGATGTTGGGAGTCAATGCATGGTATGTTAAATGCACAGATCGATAAGATAGTTGAATCATTCACAAAGAGTATTGATCGTGTGGATGTCAAGCACAACACTCCATTCTACAGCAATCTACGGGGTTTTGTATCGGTCAACGCACTTAACCATATTTCTACCGAGTTTGATAAAACTTTGGGTTACGTGGGGACAGATAAAGGTCGATGTGGTTGCACGATTAGAGTTACTCATGGATTACCGTGTGCTTGTGAACTTGGTTATATGCACCTTCATGCAAAACCTATCCCATTGGAGGTTGTTGATGAGCATTGGATGAAGCTTACTTTGGAGGGTATTGATGAGGAACGCAAGAAGCAAGTATCTCGCGATTGTGACATTAGTTTCATCATGGAGGCAATATGGAGGCGTTTTAAGGATATGGACCTTAGTGAGAAATTTGTGTTGAAGAAAGGTCTTATGCCGTTTGGTTTTCCTAGCACAACATCTATGGTTCCTCCTCCTTCGAAAGTGAAGACTAAAGGTGCACCAAAGAAGCGGAAACTGTATGATGTGAAACGAGATCCTTCCTTCTTTGAGCATGTGGATGAGGCAGAGAAGAATGCCACACAGAGTTCAGTCAGAAAATCTTCCCAGCAGTCATCAAATGTTCCCTCCCAAAGATCATCAAAACAACCTTCCCGATTACCTCACAAATGATCGGCCAAAGGAGCGAAAGCACAACATGACATGCATTTCGTTGGGTGGATTCCTCCTCATATGCACGACTACATTGATGACATTATTAATGTAGAAGGAGATGGGAAGCGTGGGTATCGATGTATCGCCGCCTCACTTGGTCTTGGTGTTGATAGTTGGCCCTAGTTAGGCAAGATCCGCTTCAGAAATTGATGAACATTGGGGTCTATATGATCGATTGTTTGGTGATAACCTTAACACTCTCGAGAGAGATTCATTGATTGTTAAAGATTGGGGGCACCAACTGGAGGACAAGTGGATGGTTATGCCTGATATGGGACATATTATTGCAACCAAGTATTCAATAACTGTAGTTTCATTCTCATTGACAGATCAAGGTTCATGGACCTTTTTACCACTGAGAGGCTCTCGCCGGAACTAGGAAGTCCAAATTGGCAAGCTATTGTATTCGTCAACAATGTTCATTGGGTCCGTAATTTCATTATTCCATATATGATGTATTGTGTTTATGGTACTTAATGTGGAGTAAAAATAACATCTTTCAATTTCGAGTTAAGTTGAAGAATGGAAGCCCAATACCTCCGCTCATGTATCTTGGGGAGCAATTATGCGGATGAAGATGCTAGGTCATGGTAAGGTCCATATGTTGGTCGTATCCAATCGTGGAATGCGTTAGTTCCAAACCCTATTCCATACATGGGCCCCATTGAATGTATTTCATTAGGTTGATGTACATTTTTTAATATTTTTGGCACATACGTATCCATATAGTTTTTGTCACAAATTAAATTTCATTAAAAACGAATACGACTACAGATACTTGATGAACCCTCATCACATGATGATCTTCATCGGTTTTTAAAGAGTTTTTACACAATATTGATGATGGATGTGCTTAATTGGTGTGTTTTTGTGAACAAATCGTGTTTGTTGTGAATTGCTTGTTACGCAGTTGTTTATCTTTGGGTTTGTGTGATTTTGTGTTGCCCAGGGACGAGGTGGATCGAAAGACAAAGCATCTGCGGTCGAGTGGATTCAACAAAGACAAGGTTTTGGAAGATCCCCACCGAGCGCGCACACACCGGCGCGTTAGAAGAGAGCGCAAGAAGAAGCGCGCGGATAGAGTCGCTTCTAACTCTCAAAAGTTTCATCCTTCGTGAGAGGTGTGCGCACGAGGTTACGCTGCAGGAGGCGCGCAAGAAGATGGCGCGCAGATCTTGATCAAGCCTTGGCCATCTTGCGCGTGAAGTTTGCGCGCCGCAAGATGGCGCGCGCAAGTCACGTTCTTCAAATACGTAAGGTCGCGTGTTCACCGGGGGCGTTTTTGATCAATTGGGAGCCCTAGCACACGAGAGAAACGAGTTGCACTGCCTGGCCATTGAAGGATCAAGCCTTGGGAACAAGATTTGAGCCTCTAATGTCATCATCTTCATCAATATTATCTTGTAATTCTCTTTTCTTCTTATCTTTCATCATGTGTAACTAAACCTCTCTCGTTAGGGATGAATTGAATTTGATAGAGCACTAGGTATTTGGTATTAACTGTGGTTTTATTGTTTCTCTCTCATATTCTGTGAATTGGAATTTAGTTTGAACTGATTTACAATTGGGAAATTGTGAAATTATTTTATTCGGTATTTTAATGGGAATTATTATATTTGAATCGTAGACTTTCAATTCTTGCAATTCGTAGCTTAGGAATATTCTCCGGATTGTTGTACGTGCGAACTCTAGCGTTTAAGGCTTATAGGTTATTAGGATTACCTAAGGAATTAGGAGTTTTATTAATCTATAAAGGACTAGTTACCTAAGGAATTAGGACTTGGTTATTATAACGAATTCGGTAGCAAAATATAGAGAGAGGTATCCTTGATGTTAGACCAGTTACATAGTGCGAAAACCAAACGACGTTCATCCCTAGCTTTCATTCTTATCGTAATTCATTAACGTTTTTAGTTTAACTTTATTTACAAAAATTCCAAAAATATTTTATCGCTTTATTTCGAGCTTCACAGTTCAACCCCTTCAAACATACCCCTTTCAATTTGGTTCCAATTAGTAATTGTTAACGTAATTAGTAGATTAACTCGATCCTTGAGGACGATATCCCGGTATTTACCGGTTTTACTACTTGTACGATTTGGTACACTTGCCAAATTATTAACAATACTAAAGCGATAAAATAAACCAAAAGCAAAGGCCACGTGTCTCCATCAACATCCAAAATACACAATATCCAAAATACACAATATGCAAAATACACAATATCCATTACATACAATATCCAAACGATAAAATAAAAGCGTACATAATATATATCAACGGCCACGTCTCTCCACCAACCTCAAAATGTTCATAAGAGACCTATATGCAGGAGTGTCAGGCGCCCCATGGTGTGCAATGTGCTCTCGCGTGCATCAACCAATGCCAATATCTCATCGGATGTGAGTGGACCCTCGCCGCCTCTCGCATCCCTCATGAGTCGCAACAAAATGATCCACATCACCCAAAGGAATGGTGATCCGAGGAATCGACACTGTAAAAACCAGGCGGTATCTCTCGAGAAGTCTCACTGCAGAAGGTCGCCGAGTAATACTACGATGATCGCATCACCTGATTGGGGCCATACATCCACCTCCCAAGCATGTCCCTAACACTCCCCATTGGTGATGCATTGTGAAGAGTGTGCATGCTGCATTGTGCAGAGTGATGCATTGTGCAGAGTGTGCATGCTGCATTGTGCAGAGTGTGAATAGAGTGTGGGTATTTTTTTATTGAACGGCCAAGATTTTGCCGACACAATTTAACGGCCTAGATTTTGCCGACACTAAACCCTACAATCAACGGTTATGATCACCCTAAATCAACGGTTCACACACGATCACGTCTATTATAAATACATTCTCAAATTACACTAACATTAACACCACAGTTTATCACCAACCTTTGGCTTCTGAGTCATCTTCTCTTCTCTGCTTCTTCCCCAAAAACCATCGCCCCACCCGCTAAAATGGAATGGCGGTTGTGCTAAACCCCAAGACTCAAACGACAAATTCCTAATCGCCTCTTTATCACAAAGTGGAACTGTCTACCACCGACGAACATGGCGCTCGTGTTTCGTTGTCCTAACCATGTGTTCTGCGGGATGAATAAGGACATCACATTCGCCAACTCGAGAGAGAAGGTGAGAGGAAGATTCGCCCAGAGGAGCGTGGCGTAAAGACGTGGAGCGATACGTTTGTAAAGTTCAATTGTAGAGATGATGGGACCGCCCATTATTCAATCATGGAGAACCAAAGCGACGAGGACGCCCGCGCAATGATGGAACATCTAGCTAACGCCCGATGGGGCGACAAATCTTAGAGTCAGATGTGAACACAAGACGCACTCCGGAAGAAGTCATGCATCTTCTTCGACAAGGACCGCGCGCACCACAACAACCCATGCTTACGCACCCCTGTAAAGTTGAGTATCAGATGAGTAACCCCTCCTGGGACGATTCGCTTGTGGTGTTTCATGGTCGTCAAACTAAACATTTCAGGCTTAAAAACAACATCACCTTCGCAGAATTGAAAGAAAAACTAACAGAAAATGTGAATTTTGATGGTGTGGAGCAAGAAATTAAAAGTATCGAATGTCAATCCCCCTTCATCTGTAGAATGACCCCACGTAATCGTATTCGGATGTGGCCGAAGCCTATCAAGAAAGACAAAGACGTTCGTGAAATGTTTGAGAAACATGAAGAATTCCAAGGTTTTATTGAACCTTATCTTGAATTGTTCGTCGAAACAGAAGAATCTGCCCAATCCATCCGCCGTAGAATATTTAGAACTAGGTAGAACTAGGTTTTAAATTTAGAAGAGGTAATAGTTCTAAGTAGAACTAGGTTGTATTATGTTTTTCTCGCTGCTTCGCTTTTAAATTTCCTATCCTTGTATTTTTGCAATTTGTGTTTTTAATTTCTGTTGTTATCCAATATTAATTTCTGTTCTACTTTTTAATATCTTCATTTTTTTCCATAATTACCCTAATTACTTTATAAATCGGTTTGGGTGGGGGTAAATAATTTCTTTTTTTGGTCTACAGTGGTTTTTTTCCCCTAATTTTAAACAACCTTTAACAAATTTAAAAACTAATAAATTTATTTACCGCAAGAAAAATGACCCATAGCAGTGCAAGTGAAGAAGGTTGGACACATCATCCAAAGTAATAGTCATTTCACCAAATGGTAGGTGAAACGAAGATGTCTCCGGATGCCATCTCTCCACAAATGCGTATAGCAACTCATGGTTGACTATCTTCATGGAAGTGAATCAAGGTCCGTAAGACCGCCTTCTCAACCCAACGTGCAACATCCGGATGAAGCACCTCGTGGACAAGCTTCGTAACTTGGCCCCATTCGCAGAATCTTCAACTTCCCGCGATCCTCGTATATATGTATAAATACATATTAACAAAAATGCATATAAAAGATAACAACATTTAACACATATTAAATAAGATATTACGTACTCACTCCAATACGCAGCCTTAATTAGATGTCACATGCTCATGACTCTTACGCAAAGAGAGAGCCATCCTCGGACCCGTGTCTAGCTCCACAAACTCGCTACGAGCACCGAACAGGTCCTCGGCCTCATCATCATCAAGGTCATAATCGGACTCAACTTGCCGATCTAAATCTACCTCCGAACTAGCCTCACCTAACTCATACTCCGCCTCCATACTATCATCGCCTCTACATGGGGATCATCCTCGGGAATATCATCATTCCCCACCGTCCACCCTCATAGTAATCTCCATAAGCACCTCTAGCAGCGCATGGTCGTAAACATCTCTATGATAACCTCTATCAAAAGCAGGAGGAGGCTCATAAACATCTCTAAAATAACTCAGATGTATCTGTGCATCTCGTGCACTCCTGTCATCATCACTGGAGGAGCTGGAAGACGCCCATGAACACGTCTCTCGCTGCTCGGAGGCGTGTCCGACTATCCTATTTTGTGTACGCTCACTCAAAGGCTCGAAGGACCTTCATCACTTGCACCTCCTCTACCTCTCCAATGGACGCCCCCACGCATCAAACCACTCGACCATGGAGGAATCTTCCTCCTAAACGGTACTGTATGCAAGACCGCAAAAAAATAAACAAAAATCAAGACAAAAAATACACTACGGATTTATCTCCTAGGATAAATCCGTAGTCTCGGAAAACAACAAAGTGAAGAGTGACTACGGATACATCCATCAACGATCATTCCGTAGTCAAAATTTATACTCTTAAACATCGACGCATGATGAATCCGTAAATATTTCCGTAAATACGACAAGCAAAGAACTACTGATTCATCGTAAGAAGATGATTCCGTAAATTTTCCCAAAATTCCTTCAAAGTTGCAAAGAAGAAGAATCACGAGATTCATCATGCGTATGATGTTTCCGTAAGATTTCTACTACGGATTTATCGTTTAGGTGATGTTTCCGTAAAATTGGGGAGAGAATCTTACTCTTCAACTACGGAATTATGAATTATGAGATGATTTTCTGGTTTTTGTTTTTTAGTAAGGGGTAAATTTGGAAGTTTTGCACAAAAGGGGGGTATAGGGTTTAAGGAGGGGGGTACCAAGATCAAAAGCCTTTTTATTACTGTGAGACAATTAAATTAGACTAACTACTTTTCTTAAGAAACGTAAAGTAATTTTTTTTCTTTAAATTAAACTAACTATCTTTCATTTAACTGAGTAAAAAAAAGTGAAATAATAGATTATTTTTATTAAATATTAAAAAAGATTAATTTAGTATATTTGATTAACTTTTTCCACTAAACTAGACAATTAGTTATCAAAAAACAATTTTCTTAATCCCTATTTATAATGAGTATATCGACTTTTAGAGCCGTTTTATGCGGGAAAAAAAACACACATTGCCTTTACAATGGCACTCTTGTGATTAAATTACATATCAGATGCAAATAGAAACTATCAAAACACCTTGTCCTTCTTGTCAAAAAAACACATCCTTGTCCTTAACCATTCAATTCATCTCTATCCAAAACTTTGGTTTTTTCCACAGATCCAAATATCCCAACCTCACCACCCTTTCCTCTTCTCCTAAGTCCCTTCATCTCTACCTCACACCACTGGTTTTTCAGAAAATGAAATATTACTCTAAAACTCAATAGGAAAATATAGAAGAGGAGAGAAAAATCAAAATCAAAATGAAAACAGAAATAAAAATAGAGGTCAACTAATGGAGAAGGAAAGAAAAAAAAGAAACGAAGCATCCTTATCAACCACCTCCAACGCCACCATTGACCACCAATTTTAAATCCTCTCAGCGATTGTCTCTCTTCGCCGGTGACCTTTTCTCTCAAAACCAACATTTTTCTATCTCCTCAAAAAGTCACACACCATCGCAACCCACTTTCAATCCACCGTACCATAGATATACATAGGATTACTTACAACACATCAAAGAGGGAAATCACAAAACGACACACATACTCTGCACTGTATGTGTACCGAAGTGTTGTGTAGGTGTGTCAAGCGTTGTGTGTAGGTGTGTTAGAAGTGCGCAGTATGTGTGTCGGCTCGTGTATGTGTGTCGAAGTGCAGAGTATGTGTGTCGAAGTGCTGTGTAGGTGTGCCGAAGTGCAAAGTATGTGTGTCGAAGCCTGTGTGTATGCCGAAGTGCAGGGTAGTGTAACCGAGGTGAGTGAGGTGAAGTGAGGTAGTGTAACCGAGGAGAGTGAGGTGAAGTGAGGTAGTGTAATCGAGGTGAGTGAGGTGAGAGAGCCTGGGGGAAGATGAATGTGAAAAAGAAGGAGAATAGATGCTGAGAGTAGGTTCTGAGAGAGAGAGAATGTGTTGTTGATTTGAGAGGGATTATACATACAAGAACAGAAATGGTGTGCGAGATGCAAGAATGACGACCAAAAACAGAAGTGGCTGGAGGGGAGAACATGCAAGAACAGAAATGGTGTGTGAGAAGAGATAGAGAAGAAGACTAAAAGTTGAGTAGATTTTTGAGAGAATGAAAAAATACAACTCTGAAGTTAAAAAGCTTAAAAGTATTGAAAAGTTTGAAAAATAAATTAATTGAGAAGAAGACCGGGATAACATTCTAGGCCTAGTATGAGAACTTAGTTTAAGAGGGCAAAATATACTACGTAGATCAGAGAAACTAATACGTACTATACCAGTATGATTTTTTTTTTCTTTGGAAGTTGTGGGGGCCATACAAATATGGTATATTTGTATGTTTTTTTGTCAAAATCTTGGGCATAATAGCGTTATTGATGTAAATATAAGGAATAACGTCACTTTAGCAAGATGGTTTTAGTTGAATTGAGTTGTGAAGGAAATTTTTATTTTCTCTCTTCTATTTTTTAGGAACCCTTTCTTGTGAGCATGATAATTTATGGCAACATCTTATGATACTAAGGAATTATCTTAGTTATTGTTATTAAACATTCGGTGATCATTATACAACAATCCAATGATTAGTACATATTAGCCACAATTTAATTTTTAGCAGGTAAATGAAAACGATGATTAGGACATGTTTGCCACCATATAACTTTGGTGTGGTCATCAAATTTTTTCATTGATGGGAAATAACTATTATGCTCATTTAGGGAAGGCCGGACCGAAACCTTCACAGGTTCAACAAGCTCAATAGCCCCAGGTTGTTTGCTTTACTCACTGTCAGCCTTACTACTGACTACTTATTCGATTACCAGCTTTCTCTCACGCCCGTCCCCGACCAATTTACCGGGCAAATTTAGTTGTCGCTGCCTTTCTTAGTGGAAGATCGAAAAAATAACAATTACTAAACTATTGTTTAGTACCAGAAATCAGACTCATAATTTATTAAGGGGTCGAATGTCTGTAACACAATCATTGTTCGGTTGCTCAAAGATATGAAATACATCGGTGTCATCTCAAACTATCCATTCCCAGCTCATAATTTGGATTCTACTCACGTGAATGAAGCAAGTGGTACCCATTTGTTTTGTTATTATTATTATTATCATTTTTGTTTTTATCTAATAATGTTTACCATGAACGTGTAAGCACATGAGTAGATCAAGAAGGGGATATATGCCTTGGTGGAAGATTGATGAAACATATAACATCAACAACAGCCTTAAAAACTTAGGCCAGTTGCTAAAAAGATAAGAACTCTTTGGTTCTTGTTTTTCTTTTACCAAAATCAGAAGATGAAACTTTTTGTCATATTAGTTATAGAGTCCTGTTTGGATCAATAGAATGAGGTCGGTATGTAATAAACCATAAGAATAAGGTAAGATTTGTTGTTGTTGTCTTATTATGGACAAATTCACTATGTTGTTGTCTGAGTTATAGACTTGCACGTTATGGTGTGACATTGGCACACAAATGCGTAGGTTGAAGAGCAAGTGTGTGCTTTGAAGAGCTACCACGTTATGGTGTGACATTGGCACGCAAAAACGTGCACTGAGCGGGAGTAAAATTCAGGAGTATTGTTGTAATCTGAACCTAGTTAGTATAAATACCTATTGTAACGCTGAAATCCTAAGTCTTGTACCTAATTTCACTCGAGCAATAAGACGGAACTACAGATGCTCTGTAGTCGCAGACGTAGGCAAAGATTGACCGAACTGTGTGACCAATTTTGTGTCTTCTATTTTGAGTAATTCTTAGGTGGTCACAATTATTTAGTCACACTATTTGGTCACACAAATAAAACAACAATAAATGTACTTGGAGAAACACAAAATTATTATTTTATTAATGCATTTATTGCTATTTTGTCACACATGACCAAATAGTGTGACTAAATCATTGTGACCACCATCGAAGAGATGTTATATTTGGGGCTGCATTGTTATATGATGAAACAACTAAGTCATACAAATGCCTCTTTGAGACATTTCTAGAGGCACATAAGCAGAAAATGCCTTAATTATCTTTAAAGGTATTTTGTACTTATAATAGATATCAGTGAGAGTAGTTAGTAAGTTTATTTTACAAGAAAACCACTCCCAGTAGGCACTTACTATGAAACCAACTTCCAGAGCCGGTTATTAAGGTGTGCAGACGTGTGCTAAAAAAATTAGTTTATAGTTTGGCCTTTCGTACGTGGTTCTAAAAAAAAATTGAGTTTTTGGCGCTTAATTTGATAAAAAGATAATTAAAGACTGATTTTTAAGATTTGAACAGAGACATTCAAATTGTTTGAGCACGATCTTACCAATTTCATCCTGGAACCATATGGCTATAGTCTTTACAATACACTAGAACTGTCAATTTCATAAATATGACCTCTAACATTACCAATAAACATAAGTTACACGGTTTGGATTGTCTCTCATGGAAATTTTACTAGAAGGGGTGCAGCGAAAGATCTCTACATATAAAATACTTTATCTTAGGGTTGGCTCTTAGATTTTGGGTGTCATGAGTAAACCAAAAAATGGTGACCTTGTACTCTTAAAAATAATTATCCTTGAACATTTGTTGCGAAATCACTTAATAAAGTTATGTAAAAACTTTTTATGATTGGAATCAAAAACAAGACTATCTAATCTACTGTGTAACATAGTAAGTTGCAAATTCAATTTACAAATTCTTTTTTCATAAGTTGTATATGCATAGAAAAAAATTAAATATTTTCAGAGAGTAAAATATAATATAATATAACTTGAATTTGGTTAATCATTAATGTATTATAACTTCTATAACTGTTATTACAAATTTGTCAAAAAAGACATTATTACACAACTTTTAATTAACTTTTAAATCTATAATTTCTTTTATTTGAATAACTATATACTACCTCTCTATAAGAGATAAATCACTTTTTGTGCTCACCTGAATTAATGATATATTTAGTCTATATTATAGATTAGATCTAGTGACTTGAGGTGTATTAAATTTAAAAACTGATTTTTCTGTTATAAAGTGGACTAAACGTATATTACTAAGAATACTAGCCCCACGTAACCCGCCCGATGGATGGGCCATTAACAATTGTTAAAGAAAGAAACCTCTGTTAAAAGAAGATAAGAACAACAAGAAATAACAATGTTTATCTAAATAAAACAAGAAATAACAACATCAAACAAAATCTAAGTATTTTTTGACTAAACAAATTCTAAGTATTAGAAGGACATCACATTTAAAGACAAAAGTCACACATATTAGATCAAGTCATAACACAAACAGTTTAAAGTTGGAGCATAAACAACAGCCTAATCACACAAATTAGATGAAGTCATAACAAAATCAGTTTAAAGTTGTAAAATAAACAACCTATAATAACATTATCCATATTCATCAAATGTAACCATAAAAACTTAACCCATAATACCGCCTTACCGGTTCGAGGGATTAGTCTCTAGAGTTGCAGGTAGAGGATACCCAGTTTATACCAAAAAAATGTACACATAAAAACTTAACTCATAATTAAAGAGAAAAGAAAACAACATAATTAAAAAGTGAAACACCTACGTAGGTCTCATGCATAGATTGATTTAAAAGTAAATATCAATTTAATTATGCTTCTAATACTTCTTGATGCGAAATTATCTAAATAAAGAAGAAAATACCAATTTGGACATGTAATTTTTTTTCAATATTCTAAAGCACTTCCAAAACACACAATCTGCAGAATCACACTTTATGTATTTTGCCACCAAATAATTTTCCATCAAATAGATTATTGGAAAACGAAGTGTTTCAATAGTTAAAAACTTTCTGAATACTAAAGTAACCCAAAATACAGTATCTAACATTTTGCGTTACGCGTTTTGCTACAAAATAATGTTGTCCCCGTCAAGTACACTAAAACACACTATTTAGCATCCCACTTTAAAATATAAAAATATATAAAAATGTAGACTAGTCACTCCAGAAACTCATTGGGAGGATATAACCACACACGCCGACAAAACCGAAAGTACTCGTGGTCGCATACCAACTTCTCCAGGTGTACATTAGTCATCATTAAACCGGATTAAAACTCCACACTAATGAGATGGTAACAAAAAAGTAAAACAAATGAAACAAAAAAAACCAAAGTGAAAGAAAAAAAAGCCCTTTTTAGATTCATTGAAAAAGTGATGTATCTGGACTACATATAGTCCAGATACATCACTTTTTCAATGAATCTAAAAAGTCATTTGTTGCTTATATATGAGTCCGGAGGGAGTACCTTATTAGTGGATAAGAGTCAGGTATACATCAACTGTAATATACTTGGTTCATGCGTTGAGCATCGTCAGTTGTGGCTCTTGAGTTCTTTTACCAGGTGACGCTAGTTAATATGACACCACACAGATAGGAGGTTATATGACACTTTTACATGTACATAATTTAAAACAAAAAATAATAATAATAATTTCTCAATTGATCCAATTTGGTTGTGAGAGACAAGGATATACAAGTATTTTTCTTACTATCTCTCGTTGGAAATATACTAGCCCCCACCGAATTCCATCCATCGTTTTAGCGGTTGATTAATTAAAATACATTGGAATAAAAGCAGGCAGAAATAACAGTTTGTGAAGATTAAAGGTTAATATTTGTTGAAGACATGCATATGTGATACACAATAGAATCAAAGAATAGCTTAGGCCAAGTAAAAATTCTTTCAAATTTTTAACTTAGATATGTAACAAATAGAAAGAAGGAATAATAATAATAATAAGAAACATGTTTAAAATAGTTCAAAAGCATAGACATTTGTTAATGAATATCCGACAGTTTGGATATTTAAAGGCCAAGGGCTATTGTTTCAGTAGAAAGGTAAGTACTTATTTCTACAAGATTTCCTAATGATATCAACAAAAACAGTCAAAGGGGAGTCACCAATTTCCAATTTCAGCAAATCTCCTACTCGCAGTTTTTTCCCCTTAACAAAGGACACCCATGTGGACACATACTAAAATCTATTGCACAAAATAAAAGTACACTAAATATAAGTGTATGTTTGGTTTGGTGGTGAGTAGAATTGATTCTGACAAAATTGATTTTGACAGAATTGATTCTGATAGAAGCTACAAATAGTTGCTTCAAGGAAAATCAATTTTAGGAAGAAAAATCAATTTTACAATCAGAACCCAAACATATTTTTTTCTTCTAAAATCACGAAAGTTAATCTCAAAAGCACTTCTAGGTGCTCCCACGGCCAAACCAAACATGTCTGAATTAGTATGTAAAAATAGTAATTAAATGAGATATATTTAAGAACTCATCACAAAAATATATGGTGAGTAGGCTCTATTACAAGGCCAATAAATTATCGACCCAAATTGGACTAGGCCAAAATTATTTCTAGCTCATATTTGCTCGCCTAGTTCGCTTATTTAATCAAAGTTGGGTTGGCCGACTCATTGATCGGGTTCTTTTTCTTTTGGTCCCATCGGGTTCATTTTGACGCCTCTAATCTAATCACGGTTAATAGAACTCTATGATGGCCCATACTTCTTACTCGCCCAACTACTCAAAGGCATACCCCAAGACGCGTGGAAAGACAAAAGTGTCCTTAATGAAACGCGTGCGTTTCGTTTTTTTGGGATAACGATGGTTCGGTAGTTATGCACCGAACCAGTTTGGGGGATAACCATCGAGTATGTTATCTATCTTCAGAGACACCCCCAAATTTGTTTTACCTGAGTTCAGACGTATTCTACCAAACCGGTTAGGACCTAATCTACCGAACCAGTTTGGACCAAATCTACCGAACTATTTCAGGAAAAAAAAACATTTTGGAGATATTTGAGTGTTGGGAGTATGCACCGAATAATGTGAGAACATTTGTTGCTGGGATAATGTTGCAACTAAGAAGAACAACCGTACTTGGAAAAACATCATAAGTATAAATAAATATGAACAACATTTAAAATAAAGGACAAAAGAGAAGATAAACTTATCATCGCAAGAAGACTCCAAGCGTGTATAACACTATGTTTTAGGTTTGATTCGCCCCACCAATCACTCTAGATTGGATGCAATAGGATGACCGCGAATCCCCTTTATAGGATACAATGGAGTTCCTTGACATAGTTTGCACACCCACACCAAGCGATCGTCAATAGTATTTTACAGAGCAATAGTTCTCTAACTTCAATTTCATGCATGCATAGAAGAAAGAGAATGATTTGGAATATTGAATTTGATAGAGTTTTGTCTTAGACATATGAACAATCTATATTAATGTTCTTTCTACTTGTAAAGTTGTTTATATATATATATATAGACTCAACTCATACCATTTGGTGAAGATAAATGTCTCTTCACTACAAACGCTAATGAAAGTTAACACAACCACTAGTAAAAGTCACCAAAGGACACACCTTGTAAACGAATATCATTGTTTTTCTTTCACATTAATGTTGTTGAATTTCTATTATTTTAGAAATCCCCACAAATAATGGATGGGTTGTAAGAAATATGAGCCCTCTATGATTCACGAATTCCCAACTATCACCCCCTCTCCCTCCTAATTCACGTGCTAGATTGAATCAGACTTGAAAGTGATGTTGCCTGCACCGCTGGTGACTGTGATATTTGCAGCCAGACAAAAGTCGAAACGTGTCATGAGAGGGTATATTTTTTCGACTTCAAATATAAGAATAAACACATTTTTAGTTTCATTGAAAAAGTAATGTATCTGAACAATAGATAGTCTAGATACATTACTTTTTCAATGAACCTAAAAAGGTATTTGTTCCTTATATTTGAGTTCGGAGAGCGTACCAAAGAAGAAAAAATATCGACAATGACATGCACCTGCATATTGAATGTCTGCAAAATCCAATACAATAAAAGAAACTGTCCACGGTTATTAACATTTTTATTTTTCAAACACATCTATTTCTCATTTCTCTTTTTTTATTTTTATTTTATAAAAAAGAAAACACTCATTGCTTTTCATGTGGATTTCAAAGTTGTGTTTGGAAAGAAGGGGAGAGAAAGGAAAGAAAATGCATATTTCAAGAACTTTTCCTTTCTTTGGTTGTAAAATATTAAAGGGAGAAAAAAAACAGTGTTAAATATGTTTTTGGCCTCTATAAACTTGGGTTTCTTTGTTTTAGTCCCTCAAACAAATTTCACCAATTTTTGGTCCATATAAAATTTGGTATCTCTATATTTAAATCCAGAGGTAGTCTCCCAAGTGGGACCTACCTCTTTTTCCCTCCCTTTTTCCCATTTTGGCGCCAAACACACCCCCCTCCCCCCACCCCCACCCCTACCCCCACTCCCCTTCAATTTTTTTTCCTTCTCCAAACTCTCTCCCTTCTCTTTTTTTCCTTCATATTTTTATTCCTCTCTCTCTCTTTTCATGTTTTATATTTAAGTTTGAGATTTCTACGATTAAATAGAAAATTTAATTGTTTAAATAGGTGATATTTGCTCTTCCATAATCAAATTTTTGGAATCAAACATGAATTTGGTAACAAATTATATAAAGCGTAACGCTATGTAGAGTATTTTTGGGTATTTTAGTGTCTGAAAAAATTTGCTCCTTAGTAACCAATTTTATTTAAAAACAGTTGATTTCATAACAAAATATAAAATTACTTTTGTGCCAAAATATGTAAACAATTGAATTTAGATTGTATAAATATAAGTTCGTTTATAAGTAATTGGTTTGGTCAAACCAAAAATAATTTCCTCACAAAAACGTAAAGTACGCATAAAGGTAAAATTGTGACTATCCAACTATGTAAAGTTTGTTCCTCAATACTTGGTTTGTGGAAAAAATTCATTACGAGATACGAAAAGCGCGATTCGAGTGGTGTGTTTTGAGTTACTTTAACATATTTGATTAAATGTTCCTATTATATGATAATATTGTTTAATATGGGCTAACCATTTACTCTAGCTTTAAAACAAATTATTTTTTTGTTCGACAATTTGTTGTCCATTGTCCTTACACTACAAGAATTATGTCAAATACCGGCGCGAACTTTCCATGGATTGTATCCGCTGTAAATTACCGCGCTTTAGAGAGTTTCCGCGGATTTTATCCGTTCAGAAATTACCGCGGATTTTAGGTGTTTTCCGCGGATTAATGTGCGCTGCAGAACTTACCGGCGGGTTCGTGTCTATTACTGCATGGTTTTTTAAATATATCCGTTATTTTTTTAATTTTTAAAAGGGGCCGCGGTAATTGTATGGGCCGCGGTAATTGTATGGGTCCGCCGGTAATATATGGGCCGCGGTAATTGTATGGGTCCGCGGTAATTTATTATTCGAATATTTAATAAAAAATTAATTTAAATTCACAGAATAAAGAAAAAGTCACGCAGAATTAATTGTTCGAATATTTAATAAAAAAATTAAATTCAAATTCCGCCAGAATGTCAACGGCTATAATTTTTTCCGCTGTAATCCCAACGGTCTTTAAAATGCCTACTTATACATTTCATCCGCTTTTTTTTCTCATTCTCCCATTCTCTCTTCAATTCTTCTCTCAATTCTCTCTTCTTCTCCAATTCTCTCTTCTTCTCCAATTCTCTCTTCTTTCATACTTAGCACGTTTCCATCTTCCTCCTCCGTTTCTTTTCCACTTTGTTGCCGCCATCATCTCTCGTTGTTTCCATCTTCCTCCTCTGCTCTATTTGTTTTGGTTCCGATTTTTATCAAGGTATGTTGTGGTTGTGGTTGTGATTTTATTAGTTGTTTTTAAAATAATTTTCAAATTTTAATTTACTTTTAAAATATTTAAAATTAGATTTTCAAATACTTTTTAAAAATAAATTTCAAATTGTTAAAAGAGATTTTAAAATTTAAATATTATTTTCAAATTATTAAATTAATTTATAATTTAAATATTAAAAATTTAAAAACGTTTTTAATATTTAAATTTATAATATTTAAATAATTTAAAACTAATAACGGTTTTTAATATTTAAATTTATAATTTAAATATTAAAAATTTAAAATTAAAATAAATTTTTAAAAACGTTTTTTTTTAAAAAAAATATATATTACCGGCGGCTTATATTAATTACCGGCGGAGTGTTTTAAAAAAAAAATTAAATTCAGAAAACATTACCGGCGGATATTATATTGTTACCGGCGGCTTTTATTTCAAAAAAAAAAAAAAAAAACCTTACCGGCGGATTTGGTGTTGTTACCGGCGGATTCTATTAAAAAAATAAAAAAATAAAATTACCGGCGGATTGTTTGCACTTACCGGTGGCTTTTTTCCACGAATTATCTCGCACTTACCAAGCGCTTTTTCCGCCGGAATAAATCAAGTAGTTACCGGCGGATTTTCCGCCGGAAAGTTCCGCCGGAAACATTCACTTACCGGCGGTTTTTTGGCTTTACCGGCGGCTTAGGTCCGCCGGAAAACCTTGATTTTCTTGTAGTGTTAAACTTTGATTTCAATTACTATTAATCTAATCTTCCTCTTATAATTCATCCGTAGAACCTAAAGCTTTGGCCCCGTGCATCGCACGGGTCACGACGCTAGTTTGTTGCTAGTGCTTTAAGACTTTTAATAGCGCTAATAAAATGTCAAAAAAATGCTATTAAAAGTCGTGAGAGACGAAAAGCAAAAAAAATCAAATTTTGTAGAGACCGAAAATTGGTGAATTTTTTTTTAGAGACTAAACAAAAAATAACTAAAATTTTATAGGGACCACGAATATATCGAACTCAAAAACATATAAGACGACCCACATAAAAACCTTTCACCCAAAATTTATTTTTTATTTATATATAATTTTTTTAAAAAAATTTAATAGTTCAAAATTTATTATCTATTTAAACTTAATCATTTTGAATTTTAGTAAATATTTTTTTTCGTGTTGTATCATGACATTAATTGTATTTCACAAAATAAAATAAAGTATATTGTTTTTTATTTTTACAAAATAAAATAAAATAAATATTTTAAAATTCTTAATGAAACTTATTTTTAGTTCTCACTAAATAATTGTTTTCTTTTTTATATTGATATAAGACTATATTTACATTATTGATCTCTATTCTCTTTATCTATTCATTTTATTTAAGGGTATTTTTGTCATTTTACAAACACATTTATTTATTTCCTCTTGCACTTTCTTTCTACTTTCTCTCAAATCAAACAACTAAACAATCATCTCATTTTCTACTCTTTTTCTCATCTTTTCCCTTCAATTCCTTTCTCTTCTTTTCCGCTACTCTTCTTTCACTAACCAAAACATAGCCTAAAACTTTCGAATATTTTATTGTTCTCCAACTTGGGAAATCAATTTATTTTGGTGTAGAGTGAGAGTCACGTCATAAAATGAAATTTGAATTGTTAGTTTTAAAATTGTCACGACTTTAAATACTTTTAACATTGATTTTCGAAAAATTAGGGTAACAAATATTTTTTACATTGGTTTTATAGAAACTTGGTATAAAAAGTTGTGCGCAAATATGAAAATTAATACGTTATTAATTATAAAATAAGATAGGTGACACCGATAAGTGGGGGAATTGATGACATACATAAGGTATGTAGTCATTAATGTCAACTAGATTTATTATTCGCATGCGATGCGATTTTTATGACATTAGAGCCATTGTATTTAGTTAAAAAAACATTAACATTTTATATGGGGTATAAAAATACGCAACACATATTTATAAGACGTAAGAGGCAACAATAAATTTTTGGTGGGATGAAGTCTAAGTCCCTTTATGCACCTTTTTTTTTTTATAAGTCCCTTTCACAAAAGTTACTTAGTCATGTATGTGTTATAGCATATGACTTTGAAATTTCTTTGTATGTGTTATAGTATGGTTTGAAATTTCTCAGACATATCAACTAACCAACTAACATGTTATATTTACCATTTTTCACTTACATACGATTTGATCGTAAATATTTTAGAGCTCGTCAGATTTACCTTCCGTGAGATAGATACTAATTTTAGCAAATTTTGTACAGATTTATCCTGATATACGATTCCTCCCGTAAGTGCCTTCAAAAATGAGTTCTGAAAAGAAAAAAAGTGGTATTTTAATTTTTGCTAGATTAATAATGGACATAAAGTTTGCATTATTTACAACTAATGTTATCAAAAATGCCTCCCAAATTGATTAATAAAGTAGCCAAACAGAAATGTGATCATACTATAACACATACAGTGACTAACACACACAAAGGGACTTATAAAAAAAAGTACATAAAGACACTTATAAAAAAAGTTTCCCAAATGGGGAAAAGATGCGACTTTGTATTAATAGCAGTGAATATAGAGATAAATCGACGGGTTCAAATTTTTGTCAAGTGTGTGTCGATCTAAAAATATAAAGTGTGATATATTGCAGAACAGTGCAGACAAAATGAGGCAGACATTTTGATAATAATAAAAAAAGTGTTGGAGAAAAAAATAAATTGTCACCCCAAAATATAGAGTGTGATATCGCAGAATACATGTACATAAAATGATGTGACATTTTGATAATAATAAATAAAAAGTGTTGAGAAAAAAAAATTTGTCACCCAAAATATAAAGTGTGATATTGATAAACAAAATGCAGCATATAATGAGGTATATTGGTAAATGGTGGGGCACAAAAAATATAGAGTGAGAGATGTCTCGCCAAAAATATAGAAAGTAGAATATATTAAAAACAAAATATGACAAAATGAGTGTGATATTTGCAAAATGGTGGGAATAAAATTTTCCCACCGAAATTGCTAAAGTTAACGTTCCTCTCTTAATATATAGAGATTGTCACGTTCAAAATTGGCAAAGTCTAATTGTCATCACCACAGTCTACAACAGTTAAGCTGAAAACGATTGACAATGAGATCTCTAATTAAAGCTTTTGGGAGACAAGTGCTTCCATTGCGAGCTAGTCTAGTCATGCCTCAAGCAAGCTACATATATAAATTAATTCAGTTGGGAAATTGATGACATACATATGGTATATAGTCATTATCACGTTTAAAATTGGCAAAGTCTAATTAGTCATCACTACAGTCTAAAGCAATTTTTAAGTTGAGACTGAGACCTAAAGCAATTTTTAATGCATTTTCAGTTAAAGTTAAGTTTTATTTTATATGAGACATTTTTACTTTATAAAAATTAATAACAGAATATGAATCCTAAAGCTATAACTTTACTAAGAAGTATGATCTTAAAAATATTGGGGTGCCACATTTTTAAGAAATATATAAAATATTTTTTACCATGTATTCTAAATTGTTTATTTGGTTCAATCAGTAAATTTTGAAAGATATCAATATTATTGTCCATGCTCAAATCTTACAAGGAGTAGTTTTTGTTTTAATTTTGAGAAAAATATACTAAATGATCGCAAAAATACGTAAAAGTTAGCCGCAAAGATCGTAACCGCGACTTAGACATTGTTATCTACTTGATTAATCATCATATGGCCCAAAGACATTTGGTTATTTTGGTTTGTTTAATTTTATATAATCTAATATTGTGTATTAAATATATGTGTATATATAGTTAATTTTTAAAAATGCAGATCGCAAGATCCTCCGCTCCTATGAAGATCCACCCTGTTTACTAGTCTTACTCTTAATTATTAAGAGTCGTTATTGTATTGAGCTAAGAGATCCATTTTCACATTCAAAGTATCTAGACTCATATTTAATTTGTGATAGCGAAAGGATTTGTACAACTACAAACTTGTGTCATGAAATTAAGCACATTCACATGATGCCTATATATATATACCAGATGTTTATTTCATGCTGATGACATGACGTAAGTCGACAATGCGCTTGCTGTATGTAGCTTTCAAAAACATCAACATTTTATATGTGATAAAAATACGCAACACATATATATAAGATTTGAGAGAGGCAACAATAGCTCCTCATGGATGATTTAGAACAATGCTTGCTCAAAAATATAGAGCAGATATATTGGTAGAACAAGTGCAGACAAAATGAGGGGTACATTTTGATAATTAAAAGAAGTGTTGACAAAAAAATTGTCGTGTGATGTCGGTCCAAAAAAATATAGAGTGGGGTATATTGGTAAACAAAGTGAGGTACAAAATGAGGGGTATATTGGTAAATGGTGGGGTACAAAATATAGAGTGAGGTGATGTCGGTCCAAAAATATAGTAGTACAAATGAGGGGTATATTGGTAAATGGTGAGAATAAATTTTCCCACCAAAAGTGGATAAAAAAAGTGTTGGACAAAAAAATTTGTCGTGGGTATGTCGGCCCAAAAATATAGAGTGGGGTATATTGGTAAACAAAGTGAGGTACAAAATAAGGGTATATTGGTAAATGGTGGGGTACAAAATATAGAGTTGAGAGATGTTGGCCCAAAAATATAGAAAGTGCAGATATTGCAGAAACAAGGGGTACAAATGAGGGGTATATTGGTAAATGGTGGGAATAAAAGTTTCCCACCAAAAGTGGATAAAAAGAGTGTTGGACAAAAAAATTATTGTGTGTATGCTTACCCAAAATTATAGAATGCAGATATATTGGAGTGTACAAAATGAGGGGTATATTGGTAAATGGTGGGAATAAAATTTTACCACCAAAAGTGGATAAAAAAGAGTGTTGGACAAATAAAAAGTTTTTCAGTGGGTATGTTTACCCAAAAATATAGAATGCAGATATTGAGAAACAATGAGGTACAAAATGAGGGTATATTGGTAAATGGTGGGGTACAAAATATAGAGAGTGCAGGTATGTCGGCCCAAAAATATAAAGTGTGATATATGAGAAATGTTTTAATACAAAATGAGTGATATATTGTCAGTAAATGGTGGGAAAAAAATTTCCCACCAAAATGTTGAAAGATGCGATCCTCTATATATATATATATATATATATATATATATATATATATATATATATATATATATATATATAGTGAACGTATATTATGAGAGATGATTTTTATGATGAGAGTGGTGAGAGAATCAATCACTTAATTATGATCAAATCAAGAATGGTTGAGATCAAAGAAAAAGTCAACGTGATAACTACCCACTTTCTAATCACAACCACCCACGTAATAAGTTATAGGCCCCAGATTTACTCTTCTCATCTCTCATAATAAACTCTCCTCTCACCTTATACATCCCCTATATATATATATATATATATATATATATATATATATATATATATATATATATATATATATATATATATATATATATATATATATATATATATATATATATATATATATAGATGATGTAACGTGGCTTATGCCTATATACTGAGTCTTCACCATCAAACATGTATTCTGCGCACCACTATATAATATCTCCCTGGCACACAAATATTTTTTTAGACTTTTGTGTCATCAAGTCATGGCAAGGAAATCATCCAAAATAATTACTTCTGAAGTACTGAGGGCTGTTCTGGTAGCTTATTTAAGTTTACAAAAACAACTTATGACATAGTTATATATATGATGTGAGTCCTAGCAAATCTTGAAATTTAGAAAACATGTTCCGATCTATTTTAGTTGGATAAGAAAGAGACCAAAACACAAGTATATGAGATTATAGGATTATATGAGTCTAAAATGACTTGACCTCCCATTATCCTTTCAGTGGAGTATATATTATCGCCATCATGATTAATGATCGCCTCAGAAAAAAATGATTAATGATCGTCACTTAAACACAAGTAAGAAATCCAAGTGGATTCTAATAAATATGATTGTCTATCGCTCCGATGAGTCTTCCACCAAGTGGACATGAAAGTTCTTCTTGAGTAATGTGATCCACCAATGGAGGGTCGAGTGAGTTCCTTCTTCTTCTAGTCCGATTTAGGTTTAGGCCGAGCCTCTATAGATATTGATCGGTCCCAGAACACGTGTTATATGAAAAATTTATGGAAACAACTTATGATACTATATTAATAACTTATTTTCAACTTATTTCGATAAACTCTTTGCATAACCAGATGTTGCATTATGAAGTAACAAGCTAGTGTCCCCTACCAAGCAAAAAGTGGCTAGCTAGTGCTAGTGGAGAGGTTAATTAAAAGTTAATGATGATATGGAAGGAGAAAATAAATATGATGGACCACTAGCTAGCTCTTGATAGCAAACCCAAGAATTGAATTGAGAAGCTTCGGGAGGGAATCATATCTAGATAAGCACTCACGCTAAATTTGTTGAAATTGTGATCTATCTCCTGAAGGTAAATACGATTTGAGCTCTAAAATATTTATGATCAAATCGATGTAAGTGAAAATGGTAAATATAACATAACCGTTGGTTAGTTGATATGTACAAGGAAATTTCAAACCATACTATAACACATAAAAATAAATTTCAAAGTCATACTATAACACATACATGACTAAGAACCCACACACGCCTCTATCAAGTCAATGTAGGTCTCATTAGGCAAATTTCCTTCCACCCCTAGGCTTTTAGCATTCTCCTGCACTCTCCTGCAGAATCGCTTTACTTTGAGGCCTGTAATCTATTATTGCAATTAGCAATGTCTCCACTAGAGATCGAACCCCACATAACACAAATCCCTACTAAAAACAAAGAAGAGGATGAGCACTAATATCACTAGTCCGTGCGCCCCAGAGCAATAGTGTGGGACTCGATCAAACTTCTTTACGCCTCTCTGTGCCATTTTTCAGCCATCGGACGAGGTTCCTCTTCACATCAACACGTAACAACTTCCTTTGGTCTTCCTTTGGTCCTTGAGTTTTTAGAGGCACACCCCAATGTCATTCCTAGGCCGATTTGGAATTGAATGGAGGTCCAATGACCAAACTGGGATCGGGTGTGGTTTCGGTTGTCAAGTTTGGTGGCCCATCATTTGAACACTAGGCGCCCATGCCCATTATTGTTGGCTATTGCTTTTCCCACACTCCGCCCTATTTCAAAACACACCCCACAAGCGGTGTGAAAAGACCAAAAGGCCACCTAAAACCTCTTTTTTTTTTCACGAAATTTCACTGCTCAACACGAGCCTTCGAACAGTTCGAATGACATCGCTCGAGTGTGTTAAATTTTGACTTCACACTCTATTTCGAGCGCTTGCCACTGCTCGCATGAGGTCATGCGCGACAGTTCGCATGACCTTGTTCGAACCCGCTCGAACGACATCGCTCGAGTGTGTTAAATATTGACTTCACACCTTTCGGCGTAATTTCACCGCTCAACGAGGTCATTCGAACGTGTTCAACAATGTCGCTCAACAAACTTTAAACACGCCCTCACAAAGATTTCACGCGAGGTTATTTTTGGAATAAAATTTGTTGGGGGTGGGAGTGTGGGAAAAGTAAACGCCTTATTGTTCGAGAGGATATTATTATGGATTTCCACAGATTTGATTCTCCACAAAGTCGCCATCCGATTTGGTATCTTCTACTGAGTTGATTATGGATTGTTTAATAGCACTAGGGGTGGCAATTTCTACCCGCAGTGGGGATCCTCATGGATCGCCCGACCGCCCCGTGGGAGAGGATTTTTCCTCGTGGGATGTGACGGAGGAGAAAATCCCCGCAATCAAAGTGGGGATGGGACGGGATCATACCTACCCATGAGATTCTCTACCTACCGCGAGATCTCCTCGCCTCCAATAAATTACATAAATATTCTTATTATGTATATATATTATTTATAAGTAATTAAATTTTTAGTCTTTTTTATACGTGTTTTCAATTTAAAATATTAACAAAATAATAAATTGTTTTCGACTTTTATACTTTCCAAATATTAGAATATAAAACTAAGACAAACATTTATATTTTTTATATTAAAATGTTAAACTTTTGAATTTTAGTCTTACTTTTTATATATTTTTCTAATTTTATTATATTTTAATTTATATTTTATAATGATCGATCCTCGCGAATCGTGTGATCCGTGGGGATGGATGTGAGAACGTCTCGGCGCGTGAACGGGACGTGACGTGACATTTGAGAGGCGAGGACGTGAGCGACTGAAAGACTTCGCACTCCGCCCGCCCGCCCGCCCCATTGCCATCCCTAAATAGCACGCCATCCACGCAGTACTTCTATTTTAAGCAAGTCCATATCTAAAGTTTCCTCTCTTGAGATTAATTAAAATAAAAATAAACTGCTTGATTACATCGGGGTTGCAGCTTAATATAATTGAGATTAATTATAATTAAAATAAACTGATTAATTACGTACTTTGGAGGGCCCAAAAATATTAGAAAATGAGATTGTGTTGGATTTTTATTTTTATTTTTTTAGTGTTGTACTACCTGAAACCTAGAGTTGTCGCTATTTTTTTAAGTGTCGACTAGTTAGTGAATTATTGCTCCCTACTAGTAGTACTACTACACACTCTCTCCGTTTTTTATACATCATTTTTTTCAATAGTTTAAAGTTACCTATGCATTCATTATTGCTAGTTTCTAAATATGGATTGTTTAATAGCACGCCATCCACGCAGTACCTCTGGTCGGTCTTATTATAGGAAGAAAAAAAATACAAAAATCACTATAAAGAGGTTTATTTAATTCTTTTCTTTTTTAAATAAAGTCTCAAAAATACTCTCTACTCAACTCCACATGTGAAATAACTCTACTACTCCTATTCACCTCAAAATCAAAAAATAAAAGAAGATAACGATAGAAAATTAGTGATTTAAGAATAAATATGCATTAAAAACTACAATAATTTCTTATATTTGAGACAAAAATAACTCCAAAAATCTTACTCCATCCGTTTCACAATACATGTCGTTTTAAGTTAATTTACACATGACAAGAAGATCAATAAATTTTGTTGCTTTTGATGGAAGTGTTTATCTTCTTCCTGTAATATTCTTAACTATTTATTATTTCACTCTATATATTTCTCTCCAGAATTGACAAACAATAGTCAAAGCGCAGCATTGGACTTTAAAACCACAAGAAATGAAACAAAATAATTTCTCAAAACGATATGATTGTGAAACGGGCTTGAGTATTATAATAGTAGATCGGAGTGAGTAAGTATATGTTTGTAGTTAGAGAAATTTGAGCCAAGATCCAAGAATGTCATTAATGTTTTCTTTTCGTTGTGTCGGTACTACTTGTTTTTTCTTCTGTTCCAAACGCAAACATGACAGACAGCATACACTAGAATCTGGCAAGAGCTTGTAACGTGGCATTATAATGTAAGGTGATTGCTGATTATATATGGTTTGTTTAATAGCATGCCCTAACACGTACGCACTATTTTTAACTGATTGATTACATCGAGGTTTACAGCTCAATAATTAAATCAAAATTCTTGGAAATGAGTTTGTGTTGAAAATCTTCATTTCAGTAGTTGCACCTGAAACCATTTTCATTTTCTGTTGTCACTATTCCTCAAGTCTTAATTTTAGAAGAAGAAAAATGTACTAAAAGTATAACAAAATACCAATATGTATGAGATATGTAGAAACAACAATGTTATTTAGACAAAAAAAATTAGACAAAAATAGACAAAAATCAACTTACAACGCCAATTAATCAAGTTTTTTAGGTCATTAACCAAGTGATCAATTAACCAATTTTTTAATCAACACCTCAAAACCATGAAAAGTTCTGCTAGCATGAATTGGCCTAAAAACTTGATTAATCTGTTGTAAAATGATTTTTTCTATTTTTGTCTAATTTTTTTTTGTCTAAATAACATCATTGGGCAAATACCTAAAAGTATAACAAAATGAGATATGTAGGAAATACGAATACGGAATATCTAACGAATGTATTACTTCTTAATTAGTAAAAAATTCAGAATATTGCACAAAATAAAACAATATAATGGATCAATCATATACTATATTAGGCTATATACATTAACATCATGATGAGATCTTGAAAAACCAACTTTATTTACTATATAAAGAGAGGGAGGGATCCAATGAAGAATGAATTACTATCAAAGTACATCCAAAAAATGGAAATGCACTGGACTTGGATTTGTATCTCCATCACTACTTTATTGGCATGCTATGTTTTTGTTTTGAGGAGGTTGAATGGGTGGTACTATGATCTCAAACTAAGAAACAAAGATCACCCTCTACCTCCTGGTGATATGGGATGGCCACTTATTGGCAACCTATTAGTCTTCCTCAAACATTTCTTATCTGGTCACCCAGATACATTCATCACCAACCTTATTCTCAAGTAATCTCTTTTATATCTTCTTTTCTCACCATGCATTATTAACATCTTTCAAGTGGATTTCAAACAACTTTTAGACGTAAATCCATCCATTTCAAATCAAACGCCTAGACTAAAATCCAAATACGCCTCAAATCTCTCCTGTCCCGGAAAATTTGTCTAAAATCTTTACAAATTATAATATGATTTTGACGGAATCTAATTTTGTTTGAAGTTTCTCTCCTGTCCAAAAAAATGTTACTTTTCTAGTGGTGTTTGAAGTTTACCAAAATGTTACTTTTCTAGTGGTGTTTAGTTACCACTAAGCCAAATGAATATTATGCACTAATAACATTGTAAAAAAATTATACATTGTTTTTGATTTCAGGTATGGACGAACTGGTATTTACAAGACTCACTTATATGGTAATCCAAGTATTATTGTGTGTGAGCCTGAGATGTGTAGACGAGTGTTGAATGATGATGAGAACTTCAAACTAGGTTATCCAAAATCTATCAAAGAGTTGATCAAATGTAGACCCATGATCGATGTGTCGAACACAGAACACAGACATTTTCGACGCCTAATCACTCCTCCTATTGTGGGTCACAAGGCACTAGCAGTGTACCTTGAACGTCTTGAAGATATTGTGATCAATTCATTAGAAGAATTGTCTAGCATGAAGCACCCAGTTGAACTCTTGAAAGAGATGAAGAAGGTTTCTTTCAAAGCCATTGTTCACGTTTTTATGGGCTCTTCAAATCAGCAAATTGCAACAAAGATTGGAAGTTCCTTTTCTGATTTGTATAATGGCATGTTCTCTCTCCCCATCAATCTACCTGGTTTCACTTTCCACAAAGCACTAAAGGTTCTACTTCTTTTTATATTATTATTATTGTTATATATTATTATTATTATATATTTTTAAACTATGAAGTATCGACATAGATACGAACATCTGACATGACAAGGACACAAATATGCAGAGACCAGCTTTAATTTGAAAAATATTGAAAAATACAAATAATTGAAATGTCGTGTCAGTGTCTAATATGAGACAAGAAGGCCTCTTCCACCTAACCTACGCCCCGATCGAATCCAATTTCGCACGCACGCAAAGCATGTTAAATCTCTCGGCGAGAGTTGTGCCGCCATTCGTGGTTTCTACCCGCTCGGAGGATTAAGATTCGCATCGCGCGCAGAGTGATACCCGATTTATAAAAAAAAAAAAGTGTCTAATATGTGACATGTCAGACACCAAACACACTTTCAACCAGAAGTGTGGGCGCTCCATAGTTTTTAAGAATATGTTTTGCTAATAATTTAATACATGCATGATAGGCACGGAAGAAGCTAGTCAAAATAGTTCAACCTGTTGTGGATGAAAGGAGAATGATGATGAAAATGGTCAACAAGTAGGGGACAAAAGGACCTTATGGATATTCTTTTGGAAATTTCAGATGAGAATGGTACTAGGAAATTGGAGGATGAGGATATCATTGACTTATTGATAGGACTTTTATTTGCTGGCCATGAAAGTACAGCAACTTCTTTGATGTGGTCAATTACATATCTTACTCAGCATCCACGTGTTTTAAAAAAAGCCAAGGTAAATTTAATTTAAAAGGGTATTAAGTAATTTTCATGTATTAATTCATCTCACCACCAAATTCTAGTTTGATTATTTATTGTAATGTTTATTACCTTAGTAACAAGAAAATTCAAAGAACATATTTATTAAAAAAATTATATATACATTAGATTTCTAACTTAAGTCAACTTCATAAAACTTCCTAAGGTGAGATATTTATTCTTTAAGAAACTTGTTTCAAGCCTCGTCTCTAGTTTATGTGGGACTATATATAGTTTTTCAATACACCTAGATCTCATACTATTCATCAGTATTGGGTTTGACCAACATACAATACTAATTAACCAAGTTTTTTAGCTAATTAACAAACTTGCATTTTCACAGTTTTCTAGCTATTCACTAAAAACTTAGTTAATTGATTACTTGGTTAATAGCCTAAAAAAACTTGGTTAATTGGTATTGTAGGTTGGTTATTTGACTGTATTTAGCTGAAAACTTTTGTCCAAATATCATTATTGTTTCCATTAATGGATCTAGAATGCACTCTTATTTTAAATTAAATTTTAAGTCCAACTCAACCCCACAAAATATACTTTTATATTTTTATACTATTTTTAATTAAAATTATTAAGAAACTATTAAATTATGCTATTTCTTATATTTTTATTATTACTTTTATACTCTTTCCATTTTAAAATATAAAAGTAAGACTAACTTTTATATTAATGTTAAGCTATGGTTTTTTAGTCTTACTGTTCTATTATTTTTTTTTATAATTTTTTACATTTTAATTTACGATTTTTTCTGATTTTTAATAAATATTTTGGGTCCCCTCGAAAACCATAAGGGATCTGTGGGATGGTTATGGAGGAGGAAAACTCCCCGTAGCTAGTGACAGGGACGAAGGACAATTTGAGGGGGCAGAGGAGAATTTCTCACCCCACTCCCACCCCTATCCCATCGTCATCCCTACCTAGAGTACAAAGGCCACCGAAATTGGTTCATTGGTTTTCTTATACAATTTGTTGGTGCAGATATATATGTTTATCACTCTAGAACAGGGTTATATTATGTGATATGCAGACAATTACTTTAAAGTGATTAATTAAGGCTTTAGAATTTTATGCTTTTATATATATATATATATATATATATATATATATATATATATATATTAAATATAGGTCCTCTTATAATTACATAAGTCTAAGTTAATGATAAAGTATATAATACTAGTATTTTTCTGTTTATATATATGGTGTATGTAGGAAGAGCAAGAGGAAATCTTGAGGACAAGACCAGCCTCCCAGAAACAATTGAATCTTGATGAAATCAAGAAAATGGTTTATCTTTCTCAAGTAAGTATATACTTTAAAATTAAATGATAAAAAACTTAACTTGGAATATTAAGGCAACAATGAGAAATATGAGAAGACATGTGATGGATCTTATAATAATACCTTGCAGGTAATCAATGAAATGTTAAGATGTGCCAACATTGCTTTTTCAATGTTTCGAGAGGCAAATACTGACATGAATATCAATGGTAGTAGTTCATATTCAATGCCAACATATAAACTACTTAATTATATTAATTTCTAGTTATTAAAGGAGAATAAAAACATTACTTATCTGTCATTTGCTCAATATTATTTTTAGGTTATCTCATACCAAAAGGATGGAGAGTGTTAGTATGGGCAAGAGCTATTCATATGGACTCTAAATATTACCCAAATCCTGAAGAATTTGATCCATCTAGATGGGATGTAAGTTGCATTAATTAACATGTAAATACTAAAAAAACTGAATCAATAATGAAAATTAGAGATGGATAAATCTTTAATTTTGGCATTATATATACTATATCTAGTGACAAAATTAATTAATTTATTTTTTCTAAATTTCATCAATAATTCAACTTTTTCTAAGTAATATTTTTTGCTCATACGCATTTTTTAAATATATAATATCATTATGTGTGTAGGGTAACAATGCAAAAGCAGGAACCTTCATGCCTTTTGGAGCAGGAAGTAGGCTATGTCCTGGAGGTGACTTAGCAAGACTTGAAATTTCCATATTTCTTCATTATTTCCTTCTCAATTACAGGTAATCACTTTTTTGTTATCATTTTTTCTCAACAATCTTTTTTTCCATTTTAATTATCATCGTTAATTCGACATGTTTTATTAATAAGATTTTATTTGAATAAATTGATAAAATTTGAAATAGTGGCAGGAATATTCTCATTTACTTTTCATTTGGGAGAGAGAGTTTGAAATTTTTGTTTTTTACTACTCTAATTTGTATATTAATTTTATAGGTTGGAGCAAATAAATCCAGAATGTCCTATTACAAACTTGCCAGTATCTAAGCCCAAAGACAACTGTCTAGCTAAAGTGATAAAGATCTCGTCTGCTTAATTGAGTAAAATCAAGTGTTGAATCCACTTGGTTATAAATAAACCAATTGTATGTCTTACAAGAAAAATAAATTCATAGTTTTGTGTTGTTTTCAGTTTGCTTTTGTGTTTGTAATTTCCCCATGTTTAGAATAAGAGAGATTAATAGGTCTATAATGACCCATAAAAAGTGTGTAGTTACCTTTTTTAAGAGTGTGAAATGACATTCATGTTTTGGCAAAAAAAGTTTATAATGAATTTTTTTAGGCTTAAATACGTTTTTACCCCTGCAAATAAGGAGTGTTTTGCTTTTACCCCCTGCAATTTTTTTTAAAAAACCCCTTGTAAAATCAACTTTTTTGGTTTTAGTCCTTCTGTTAGATGGACGTTAAAAAAACGTTTATGTAGCATTTTTAAATACGTTTTTACCCTATGCAAATAGGGGGTGTTTTGCTTTTTGCTTCTTCCCGCAAAAAAATCTAAATCACCTTCTTCTTCCTCAAAGACCCACCCAACCTCATATCAACTTTTCCATCTCCAACACAACACTTCCATATCAAACCGTAACTCATCTTCTCATCTTCTTCGCTCTCTCTCTCTCTCTCATAGTAACCAAAGAAACCATGAAGACAAACACGTAATTAACTTTTATCATGATTCGATTTTAGGGTTTGTTTATTGACTCATTTTTGAAACCACACACATTTATTAAATCCATAAAACCTTGATTTTGAGATGAATAACAATCCATAAAACTTGAAACAAAACCTTAAAATCGTAATCGCAATAAAAGTTAATTACACGTTGCGCTCATGGCGGCTTTGGTTCGCGGATGAGAGAGAGAGAGAGAGACGAAGAAGATGAGAAGATGAGTTCCGCTTGATATGGAAGCATTGTGTTGGAGATAGAAAAGTTGATATGAGGCGTGGCACGTACAATGGCGAATAAGGTTACAGGATTTAGATTTTTTTCATATGAGTTAAAAGCAAAACACTCCCTATTTGCAGTGGAAAAACGATTTAAAAATACTACATAAACGCTTTTTTAACGCCCATCTAATGTAACGACTAAAACCAAAAAATTAATTTTGCAAGGGGTTTTTAAAAAAATTTTCATGCTTGTAATAAGAAACACCCCCTATTGCAGTGCAGAAAACGATTTGCCCATTTTTTTATTGCGACTTTGTAATGACATGAAAAGCTTTTTTTTTTGTTGATACAAGTAAGAAAAAAACGAAAACAGCAACAAAAAAGAAACTAGATGCCTAAGCCATCAGCTAGCAAGAAAAAATTCAATTCATTAATTAGGAGGGGAGTCCCAAAAGCTAATCCCCCTAACGTTCCTATTATCAAGCTTAGCCAAACCATTTGCACTTGTATTTACCTCTCTGTAAACCTGGAGGAAAGTCAAATCTTGGAAGTAATCCATCAAACAGTTATCTTCATCAAGAGGGATGCATAGACATGAAGCATTTGATGTTCCCTATCCCGCAAAAGCTTAGTAGAATTTTGGAATCCGATTCACATATTGCTCGAGTCTTCCAATATGAAACACTAAAGATAAACCATGGAAGATGGCAAAAAACTCAGTGAGGAGCACATCGATCCGCTTGACCGTAATTAGAGGAAAAGCCACCTTACCAACACCCTCGATCACCTCTAACCAACCCTCAGGAGCCCATAGTGCCATTGGAACAATGATAACTCTATTTTATATAGAGTTATTTATACAATTAAACTTAGATTATTGCTTAAATTCAAGTTGATTAAAGTGTTAAATATAGTTTTATGAATAAAGAACGACATTCAAAGTATCAAAGAGGGTTAAAGCAAAGAACTAAGCATGTTGCATATATTTTCAGATGTTTGATGATTTGTTCGGTCAAGAACGCAGCTTGGTGCACCTACACTGAGACCAAGATCCGTGTGCCTACACTGATTAATACAAAGTTGTACCTACACTTAATGCTCCCGCACCTCCTGCACCAAGACAAATTGAGCGACATTGGAAGCACCTCAAATTTCACCAATGCTTTATCACCTCTATGACATCATGTTTAGTCATGGATCACATGGAGACACATGCCCACTTGCAAAAAGAGGCGCTACCATAGCCCACAATAGAAGACCATTGTTTTATGGGACATGTGGCACTTCATTATTGGACCACACCATGTGATTTCATGTGACAATCAACTTGCTTGATGGGAGGTCTGAAAAGTAACCATGGTTAGCTGATCTTGGTCAAACTTTGTCTCCAAGCAAACCCTCTCTTGAAGGAAATCTCCAAGGCTATATAAAGGCTTCCATTTCTCACTTGAAGATCACCCAATCAGCTTCTCACTTCATATCATATCTTGTATTTCAATTTCATAGAGTATTTTAGGTTAGTTAGTTTTATTTTCTCTTGTAAGGAGGTTGTAAGAAGGCAAGGAAGAAATTGACGACTTCTTCCTTTACTTCAACAACAACCAAGTGGAGTAGTGCACCCGCATCACTTGGCAACTTCATGCAAAGGAAACTGCAACCGTATAACTTCTATCTTATTGTTTCCTTTTGTTATTTCAATTATATGAATATGTCTGGATCTATTTATATAAGCCTTGTGTGTAAGAAATTTTATTTCTATATTGTTAATTGGTCTTCCATTTATTTATAAAACTTTGGTTGAATGGTATCTTGATGGGTCCTGAAATATCTATATTGTGATCGATAGATATTGGACATCACATGGTAGGTGTACTTAAATCAATGTAGCCTATAGTTTAATGAGACCATGATAGATGGAATCATTATAACTCTTCATGTGAGGGTATGGTTTGAATAGAAGCATCTATTCACATTTGAATAGTATGAACCATTGTAACCCCACATGAAAGGGTAGGTCCCCTCTCCACTTTCTCTATATATATGTCTTGGGACATATGAAAATGTCATTTTGTATACTTACCCATCAAAGTTTGAGAAATAAGGAGAGGAAGATCCTACCCTAATTCATGATATTCATGATCATTCAAGTGCATCAAATCACTTCTAAGAGGATGTCTTCAAGAGATAAGTATCTTATTCCTTTCTATATATTATATGGTGTTCTAAATTCATACAACTATGATCTTGGGTTATTTGTTCATGACATGAGATTATGATTCATTTTACTATATTATTGTAATGATGTTCAATTTATTATTTACATTGTGATGTCTAGAATGAACTAAATTCTTTTGGTTGACATGTTCTAACCTTATAATGATCTTTTAAGTAAGTTATTGTGTTCATCAACACCACCTATTTACATTCTGTTTGTTCATCAACACCACCTATTTGTGAGTAGGATAGTGGTTACTTTTCACTCGTGAACTATTTAATTTAAACTTGTAAATTAATCCAATCCTCGTGGGAACGATCTCTACTTTCACTTTATTACTTGTTACGATTGTATATACTTGCATATTTGTGTGTATATCAAACGCACCAAACAACTACCATCCAGATTCGACTTGACATAGCCTATCTGGGGCGGAGTCCATCGAGACAACAACCAAGTTATAACTTGTTTTTACTTTTGGATGTATTGAGTTTCCATGTCATCGTGCATGAATATACTATTATGGATAATCGTCGTCACACTCCAAGCCATGTCCCCCAAGACCATATTGTTTCTTCGAATGCATAGCCACAAAAGGGAAGCTGGTTTGGATTCATAAGGTGGTTTAAGGAAGTGGGTGATACGATGATACACTTGGTGAAGAAGTTGGTAAATGTGTGGGTTAGAAGTTGTAAGCTTCAGATTAACTTACCTTACTCAAAGGATAGAGGCTTATAAGAGGTTGTTACTTTTACCACACCCCTCCTACTCCAAACACACCCTCTCACCCTACACATTTACCAAACTAACCCCACTTACAATTCTATTTCCCTCTCTATCCCTCTCTCTCTTCTTCTCCAACACCCAAAAACACTCCCTCTCCAACACCCAAACCTCCCCTCTCTCCACTCCAAAACCCACCCATCCTCACCTTCATCATTCACTCCCATTCAACTACCCATCATTGGCAACTAGCTCAAGGTAATAACCCTACCAAACATTTTTCATTTTGGTTCTGTTTTGAGTTTTATACGCCATTTTTTTTTTCGCAAACGCGCGCTTCGAACAGGTCGTTTCAACATGTTCGCATGCACGTGTTCGAACAGTGTAAACCGGGTGTGAAATTTGCTTTGTTCGAATAAAATTTCATTCGAACATGTTCGCATGAGGCCGCTCGAACAGCGTATGACAAAGAATCGATAAGTTGCGCTCTTTCGTGCGTGTTTTTTTTGGTTAAATGGATGAAAATGAGGGTGCATCTCGAGCAGCTTGAGTTGTCAATCAGAAGCCGAGATGTCAATCGTCGCAGCTTGACATCTCAACCGACGCCGTTGAATCCCAAGACTTTACCGCCTTCCAAACCGATACGGTAAGAATGAATTAGTTGTTTTAATTTTAGCTAACTATTCAAATTATGTAAATCGACACATGGTAATTGAATTTCGCTTATTTCCTACCGTGAGGAGCTTCGACTGGTGCGTAAGTGTTGGAAAATCTCTTGGGATGGTGATTGTTATAGGAAGATCTGACACCGGACGACGATCAGGTAAACAATACTGCATGATGGACTGCACTCCAATTCCGTTGAGCATGATTCACCAACATTGGCAGAGGTTGAATTTCAAAATACAAACAGAAGCAATGGATGATGAGTTGAGTGTAGACATTGAACTTGAAGCTATCAAAAGAAGGTTTGAGGCATCTGATCACGCCGGTAGAGTTATGATTAAGGCAAAAGCACGTGAATTCGCATTCCCAGACACGACTTCTATGTGTTCACCTCCGGATACGATCATTACAAAGGGAGCACCGAAAAAAGATAAGAAAGGGAATGTTGATTACTCAACAAAGCGAGACAAGTCATTTTGTGAACATGTAGATGACAAATTTGACTTCCCCCCAAGATTCATCTAGTGGATGTTTTGCTCAGGAGGATAGGGATGGGGGGATGATTTGATGGGGCGTACTTGTGGACTCAATCTCGGTGACTGAGGCGAAATTTCAGGAAAGTCTAATTCTTGAAGGGTATCATGCCATTAAAACAATCCCAATGGGGGGATTCTATCCTCTAAACATGGTGGAGGGATAGGTGTCAGATGCTATCAAATCTGATAGGAATTTGTGCAATGCCTAGTTTAAAATCATCAGTCGGTGGTCACCAAACTTTATTGCATGTTTGGGGAGAGGAGTTTTTTTGCTAGTTTGGCTCATAAGTTTGGAAAGTTTGTGGAGGTAGATACAGAGAATAAACAGAGAAGTAGACTTGATGTGGTAAGAGGTTCAGGGTCGTTGGCATGGGCTTAATAATTTACTATTGGACAATAGGGGGTGTTTGAACGATGGAAGTATTTTGTTGGAAAAGTTGGATCGGCCTAAGGTGTAATGGGGTTGTTGAAATTTTTATTAAGTAGTTGAATTGGTTTTAATGGGGGTGGCATAATAGGTAGTTAATCAAGTCGATTGTTTGGGGTTGAATTAATTCAACCATTTGAAAGCTGCACATGTTGTTCAAAAAAAAAATTGCACATGTGGAGTCCGCGCGGAAGAGAAGGGGTGCTGTGATTGGTTGACACCATGGAGGTGAAGCTCACGCAGGAGGGACGCGCGTGGGACACCGCGCAAGGTGAGGAGAAATAAAAAGGTCAGCGCGGTCACATTCGGGACGTACTGTTGAGATTTTTCAGATTTTTATCTCATCCTAATTATTTAGGGTCAATTATTTCATAGTAAATCAATTTTTTTATTTTTTTTTTCACCAAAATTCATCATTTTTTTCTCTATAAATAGAAACTTGATCCATTTGATTTGGACACAGAAAAAATTCGACATTTTTCCCTATAATTTTTCTATTTAGCCTTCTTTCAACTCTTGTTTGTATTTCTAAACATCTTTTTAGTGAAATGGATCCCAACAATAACCCTTTAACACCCAAAATTCTACTAATTACCCTTTCAACTACCCAAATCCCAACAATTATAGATTTCAATTACCCTTTCAGTATGTTTCGTGATTAAATAGTCTGTTTGTGAGTTGAGTCTATTGTACTAATTAAGTTATGTGTGTTCCATTTAGACATGTTGTGTGCTTAGTGTATTGTATTGCATTTTAAGTTTTTTGAAATTTTATTTGTTTTAATAATGACTATCCCTATATCTCATCTTTATTACTTGCAAGAAAGACAATAAAATTAATTAAAAATATAAAATTAGAAAAATAAAATTAAAATAAATTATTTAACTCTTACTTATTTGAAATTAATTTCAATCGATAATTGTTATTAATATGTAGTCACAAAAACAAAAAACATAAAAGAAAATAAGAATATGAAATAAAAGTGGTGGGGTAGGTGTTGAATTTTATTAAACTAAACCATCAGAAGTGAGTAAAAGTTGAAATGGGTGTTGAATTAATAAATGGAAAGAGAGAGAAGATGATGTGGAGTGTTAAAAAGTGAGAAAGGAGGGTGTTGAAACATGGAGGGTGTTGAAACCATTGTACATAACTTACTGGTGGCCCATTTCCATTGTGACGTGGACTCCCTTTCTGCTTCTTTGGGTCAATTATCAACTCGCCCAATGAAGGTTGTTGGTGTGGAGGCTCAAGATAGCAGAGCCCGTTCCCATGTTAGTGAAACCAGCTAGCCCTTCATTGTCTCAATCCCTTGGCCCATTGGACTCTGTGAGGGAATCTCTAGATTGTGAAGTTTTGACCAATGATTTATCCGATCCCACTCTCTCCCTCTCTCTCTCTCTCTCTCTCTCTCGTCTCGTGCGACTCTATATTCGTTTGGCAAGTTACAATGCACAAACTCGATTTTCACCACCGGTCCAAGTCGTGCTTCCGGACCACATTGTCGGTGCCAATTACTTCGTGGTGGGTTTCTGGGTTTGGGTCGAGGTGGTACTGCCCTACACTTCTCTCCACACCGGGCAGGTTTCTCCAGGTCGTGAGAGGAGGTGAGTGTGGGAGAGGTAAGGGAAAGTGGGTTCGTGGAGCTACGTCTCAGATCGTTGTTCCTCCTCATCTAGTGGTTTGGATTTTCAAGTGGCTCTTCCAACTATTGATGACTTGTCTGGAGGGGTAGGTGGTGATGTGTAGCAGAGGTTCTGGAAGGGAGAGGGATCTGATGGGATTAGGAATGACAATGGTGAGGTGGAGGGTGTACACGAGGTTGGTCGGGTGTTGGGAAAAGGATTGGGGTGACTCTTCGGTGTGAGGAGGCATCAATTATAGACAAACTAGTTCAACTGGAAGAGAGAGAGAGAGATAAAAAGGAGAAGGATGTTAGGGGCATGGGAAACGAAGGTTTTCAATGATTGTGGGCTCTATCAATATTATGGGTATTGGGGAGAGAGAAGAGGAGGAAGATTAGAAATTTAGTTCGTGAAAATTCCTTATACTTCATTGCAATTCAGAGACTCCTCTAGGAATTGAACTCAAAGAACTGAGTGATATAAGACTAACTTCTTACTATCGAAATGCAAGACTCAAGTGTCCCCGATATATATATATATATATATATATATATATATATATATATATATATATAAAAGGGAGAAAGAAAAATAAAGAGATATATATTTTATATAAAAAAGCAAAATATTTTATTACTGATAATTGGGCCAAAGCACAAGTCAAGCCCAAGAAAATTACACACAATAACCTACCCCAACATCACATAAAGTGTCACCACAAGTGACTTGAGGTCATTATTTAGCTATAATATATTATTTTCACACACATACATACATGCAATGATGCATCGCCACATGAAATCACTATAATATATCATGGAACAACAGTAGGGGCATTAGCTTCTTGGTTCTCATCTTTAGGACTTGCACCATAACCTGCACCATCTTTGTGAACTTTGCTAACACAGAACCATGGACAAAGCAAAGGAAAATGGTAACAATACCCAGGAGGAAAAAACAAACAAATATTTATTGGCCAAAATAACTTTTCATCTTTGTAAATGTTATCATCTTTCCCAGGTCCACCTCTTCCTCCAGCCTCAGCGCCATTCAGAATTGTTGCAACAAGAAGAATTATAACAAGGGAAGCACCGATTTTTGCCATAGTAATTAATTTGAATCACTCTTATAACGTATTTTTTTTTTTTGCACTGAAAAAATTGCACCGAGTTGTTCTAAATTTATAGAACCAGAAATGTTGTGAACTACTCATTGCTTAAGAGTTAAGATGTGAAGTGAATTAAATTAGCTTTTTCGTGAGGGAAATTGATTTTAACAAAATTAAGGTAAGGGAATAACGTGTGGGAACATCTTGAAGAATAGAATGAAGGAATTTGTGGGATTTTCTTTTTGGTTTTTAATTTTGTGGACCACAGTTTCTTTTTTTGTGATTGTGTTTAAGGTTGACCAGGTTGAAGGAATGAAAAAGAATTTAAGTCAGTGATAGTATTAAGTGCCTAATGATCAATTAAATATGGGCGGTGAATCAGTAATATCTTGGTGATGTGTCACTGTCATTTGTGTGATACAGATAAATGTCATGTAGTAGTATATACGATGAGGCATAAATGTCTAATCTTTTGGGATCAAATCAATTTTGAGATTTTGAAGTGGGGCTGTAGAATTGAAGATGGCTCCTCCTGACTTAATTATAAGTAAATGTCAATTAATTTATCTATATTTAATGGTATTTTTCATAACTATTGTTAAATTAGCTTATTAAAGTTTAATAAATCTAATTATTTTTTTCATGAACTAAAGAAAATTAAATGCACAAAATCATTATTTTTAATATGTGTGAAAGAATTTATTTTTATTTATTTAAGTCCGGAGGGAGTAGTTTCTAGAAAAGCTGTCTCATCGGTGTTCATAAATAAGATTCATTGTTATTATGGTCGTTGGTTTCCTTCACTATTGCATGAGATAGGTATTATGTTTGTAATTTTAAATGTAGGAGCAATCAGTGGCGGATTTTGTAATTTTTTTTTGTAGTGTTTGTAATGTTAAAGATGTCAACTCTGTCAAATTTAGATAGTTAGTTAAGCATATGGCCTGTGAGGATGCTGAGTTGATAACGTAACACTCCCAAAGTTTGAAGTTCTTTCTTATTTTTTTTTGTTGTACAGGAAAGTGAAGTTGAATTCTACAGAAAATTGATGCTATTGAATAAGGACATTTCCTCATTGCCCTTAGTTTTTCAAGGGGACGGTTTTATTTTAATTGAATCACACATTTTAAGTTAAAATAATATGTGTGGGATCACACAGCTTCTATTTTTTAATATGCCACACAATGCATGAGTTTATTTGAAGAAACACACAATACTTTAAATATACGGCTTCTGTTTTTTTAATTCATAAAAAAATTGTCAATTTTTAAGTTACAAACACTACAAAAAAAACAGTATTAGCGAGGAAATTGGGAACCTCGCTAAAAAATGATTACCGAGGGAATTAGCGACGGCCTTGCACGTCGCTAAAGAGGCGCTGGTTTTTTATTATTTTTCAAATATTTCCGTCGCTAAAAGTGAAAAATTCCCTCGCTAATATTTTGCACACCAGAATCCCACATACTTCGCTTTAAAATTTCGCCGCTAACATCGCAAATTCCTCGCTAATTCAAATTCCTCGCTAATATCCAAATTCCTCGCTAATTGCTTCTCGCTAACAACCAAATTCCTCGCTAACCTTATTAAAGTAACCGAAGCCTTTTCTTTCCTCTTCCCACTCATTTCTCTTCTCTCACTCATTTTTCTCTTCTTTCCTATTCCGACCCCAACACCACCACCACCCATATCTCTCCATTTTCGCCACCACCACCGTCCACGCCGCCACCACCTCCTCCACCATCACTTAAGGTTTGTTTTTTCTCACTTTCTCTCTCTCTCTCTCTCTCTCTCTTCTCCGAACTTCCCTCTCTAACTCCCTTTAATGGTTTTTCTTTCTTTCCTCACCCATAGGAACTATTTTTTGCTCACCAACGCACCAGAGTGCACATCGTCACCGTAACGCCAAGAGATCGTTGGATTCGTGACTCAAAACGGTTAGTTTTTCTTTATTTCTGATTTTAGTGTTTAGGATTGATTTTTAGAATGTTTAGAAATTTATTTGATTTTAGTGTTTAGGATAGATATTGACATTTGTGTTTAGGAATGATTCGAGAAAACGATATATATATATATATATATATATATATATATATATATATATATATATATATATATATATATATATATATATATATATATCATAAGTAAATTAAATCACTTAATAACTCCACCTAAGTCGCCCACCCTAAGAAAAGCCACATAGATCTCTTTAAATATGTGGCTTTACACGTCATTAACAGTGGAGCCCACAAATCCACGCTGGATGTCAGTAATTTATTAAAATAAAATAAAGAAATGACTTAAATGGAAGTTGAACACTTGACCTTCGAGTGCCAAACAACAAAAACAACCACTGCACCATACACTACTTTTGATACAAATTTCACACTCACTATTAATTAACTTAATGAACCCATACAGATTTCAAATAATTAAGACAATTAAGAGATTTTTTAGCTGTCAAATAGTCATACAGTTATGACATAAAATCCTATGTAATATTCAAACGGTTATGATATAAAATCCTTAAACCCATGCCATTACTGCTGCCCATTATCTTATCTTAATCTTAATTAAACCCATGCCATTAATGCTACAATTAGACCAGTCATTGATGTTGTGGTAGTTTAAAAATAAGTATTTTGATCTCAAATTAGCAAAAGAAAAAATTGTAGCTCATTGAGTTTAAATATTTGAATTTTATTTTTAAAATTGTAGCTCACTGAGTCTAAAAACTATAATATTAGAGCCCGCTTTGTTATGACTTATTTTAAAAAAACAGCTTTTTTTTAAATAATCACTTATGACATGTTGTTCTGCTTGTTACAAATTCTTAAAAAAATGAAAAGTTCAAAATAATCTAAAATCGTTTATATGAGAAGTCGCTTTGAGAAATTTTCTCAAGAAAATCGCTTTTTAAAAATGATTTTTTAAAATAAGTGATTTTTCAAGATGCTACTCAAACATAAAACAACTTTTCAATTGATGTGCATCGTATATATATATACACACACACACACACACACACACACACACAATTGATTAGAAAATTGCCATCAGATACATATTATCTAACGATATACGACTCTACAAAATATGAGTCGATATATGTTAGATAACATATATACGATTGATATTTTTTATAAAAAAATACGCTTTTTTAAGGGTATTTTGGGGTTTTCAGGGTAGATGGGATAGTGTGGGGTTAAAAATACCCTTTGTCAATAACATTAAACATAAAAGAATGTTAATTTGGTGGGTAAACAAGGTACTGAAAAGAGATACCCAAATTGTTATCGCTTAATGGAGCGTATATGCACTACGATCCGAGAAACGGAGCAACCATCGTGTAACTAAAAAAGCAAAACATTTGTCAATAACATTAAATATAAAAGAATGTTAATTTGGTGGGTAAACAAGGTATTAGATAGATCACATACTTAATTATAAAATACAAATTAATATTGACTTTAGGCTTCATAATAGAACGCCGCTTTAAAACTAAATAAAAAAGTTCGAATAAAGAAATCTTATTTATTAAAAATGTCTACACATCTCTATATAAATACCGGTTCTTTTTCTTTCGTGAAATTATGTTGTACCAAAATTTGAATAGAACTAATTTTTTCTCAACTTATTACCTAATATTAATTTTATTCATTGGATGCATAATTAGTAAGTTATCGTGATACTACTATTTAAATAAAACCGAAAGACCCGATTGCAGAAAGTCAAGAAATCACGATTCTAAATCTCATAATGTTTTTAAACTATTACGACAACATCATAATAATTTTTGTCATATGAAAAATGTTTACTCGCCAGTGGCAGCACTGTGTTGTAAACTAGTATATATATATATATATATATATATATATATATATATATATATATATATATATATATATATATATATATATATATATATATATATACGTTTTCTGACAAATAATTTAATGTACAAATTTGCATAAAATATTTATAAATATATGTTGATAATACATTTTTCTAAAATTATTATACAACAAAATAAGCTAAATTTTTAGATAATGTCTGCAGATTTAATATCTCACACAACGATTTAAATATACAACTTCTATTTTTTAATTCCTAAAAATCATTGTCAATTTTTAAGCTACATGTTGATCGCCGAATTCGTGCACTTGCAGATTTGAGGTAAATCATACTAGTATATATATATATATATATATATATATATATATATAAAAATAAATCGCATTTATTGCAATTCCATGTGTCATTTCTATAACAATTTGGTATTTAATATCCTTTCTTATAATTAATGCTCTACATGTACTATGGGGTCCAGAAGATCTAATGGACATCTCCATTTTTTATTTTGAGATTCATGGACATCTCCATATTACTCCCTATAATATGACACGTAAGAAGATCTAATGGCTGAGAATGAAAGTTATAATAAAATAATAATTAATTAAAAACTGAGAAAACCCAAAAAGGGATTTTGCATAAATCAGGACCAAGCTTCCCTGACCTTCACTCAACGCCGCTCATCGTGCCTCAACCCACTCTCATCGCCCTCCAGCGACCACTGCCGTCGATGACCACTGTCTTCGAGACGAAGTGCTTTTTGAGTTGGACATACCATAAAAAGAAGGGGCTTTAACATTCAGCCTTTGTGTGTTTCTTTTGTTTTAGTATTCTCAATCGAACAGGAAATGTTGGTTGATGAATGTGAGAAAAATTCTGTGCTTCCCTGTTAGTCAATGATATGCATATTGCTAGGTAGCAGAATAATAGCCCTATCACTAGATATTCCCCTTATATGGGAATGTATCAAGTGAGAGGATTTCTAATGTGAGAGGGTGAGAAGAACAAATTTAGATCGTATAAATTAGATGAATGGTTATGATTAAAAGTTGTTAAGTGATCACATGAACACTTAAAAAAGTCACTTGAATTTTTGTTTTAATCTTCACCATTCATGATATAATCTACAACTACGATTTATTCCTCTCACCCTCTCATTATGGCGTCAAAAGTTGTCTGTGTGGGAGGAGGATCTAGTGATGGCACTCTTGCAACTTCAATTTTTCTCTGGTAATTATTAATGAAAGAATGATATACTGACAAAAAATCGAGATAAATATGTATAAAACCAATTTACAACATCAATTAACCAAGCTTTTTAGACTATTAACCAATCAGCTTTTTCAAAGTTTTTTTGCCCATTAACTAAAAACTTGCTAATTTATCACTTGGTTAATAATTTTTAAAAACTTAGCTAAATAATTACATGAATTTATTATTAAATTGTTTGAAATTTTTTGTTTCAATATCATTACTCTTATTAATAAGGAGGAAGATTCATGGGCGTATGGTGATGTCTCTGGTTTGTACTCAGTTCGTTTAACCTATGTGCGACTTTGGGAGGAGTTCTCTTCAATGGAGTTTTTAAGATAATCAAGTGTTGTGTTTGGGTCAACTGTGGTAGAGCATGGCCTCGAAGGATTATTTCATTCTCTTGGGAGTTGCTTTTGGACCGATTAGCTACTCGGACGAACCTAGCTAGTGTGGAGGAGGGTTATCTTGGATCCGAATCTTGCTTCTTGTGTGTTGTGTGCTAAATCTATTTTTTTTTTCTTCAAAAAAACTCTTATTTTTTTATAAAAATATCAAAACAATCTGCAAAGATGCAGAGCAACATTTTCATCGTATCTTCATCTTCACAAAATAAACAAAAAATAGATCTTCGTCTTCACACCAAAAATACAGTTTATTATTTCCTTAGTTTTGTGTTTGTGTTGTTGTGCAAGCATTATTGTTAGAATTAACTAGACACACGCCGTCTTATGCACGGCGAGGAGTGTGACAATGACTCTATAGATGTAGTTCAAAAACATCAACATTTTATAAAGTGTATAAAAATACGCAACACATATATATAAGATTAAGAGGCAACAATAAATTTCTCATGGGATTATAAGAACAATGTTGGTCCAAAAATATAGAAAGTGTGCAGATATTGAGAATATGCGGTAAAGACAAAATGATGGATACATTTTGATAATAAGAAAAGTGTTGGACAAAAAAAAATTGCTGTGGGTATGTTGGTCCAAAAATATAGAGTGGGGTATATTGGTAAATAGTGAGGTACAAAATGAGGGGTATATTGGTAAATGGTGGAATACAAAATATAGAGTGTGGGTATGTTGGTCCAAAAATATATAGAGTGTGAGTATATGAGAAACAATGCAGAGTACAAATGAGGGGTATATTGGTAAATGATGGGAATAAAATTTTCCCACCAAAAGTGGATAAAAGAGTGTTGGACAAAAAAATTTGTCAGTGATATCTGGCCCAAAATATAGAGTAAGATATTGGAGTGTGGGTACAAAATGAAGGCAGTATATTGGTAAATGGTGGGAATAAAATTTTCCCACCAAAAGTGGAAAAAAAATAGTGTTGGACAAATAAAAATTTGTCGCAGATGTCGATCCAAAATATATAATGAAAGATATTGGTAAACAATGGGGTAAAAATGAGGGATATATTGGTAAATGGTGGGACACAAAAAATATAGAGTGGGGTATGTCACCCAAAAATATAGAGTGAGAAAGATATCGCAGAAACAAAGTGTGATACAAAATAAGCAGATATTTGAGAAATTCATGGGAAATTTTTTTCCCAAATCACATAAAATATGCGACCTTCTCTTAATAAAGAAGGATTACCATAACGTCTATTTTCATCACTTGTAAGCAACACTAACAAAAACATTTGTAATGTACGTGGATTTTTTTTTTAATGAATAAATTTTAGGATGAGGAGATTGTGTTCCAATCTAAGATAAAGGATATCTCCTAACTCTAAAAGTATTTACAAAAGAATTTATATTTACTTCACCCAATGAACTTGTGGAGATTCGAAACTATACAACATATATTTGATTGAATAAAATGAATCTTTTTTTATTCAACAAAACTTTTTTTATTCTTTATTATACAACATACTAAGCATTTTGCAACATTAGAAACTATGCTAAATCATATGAAAAAAAAGTTGCCATTTAGATTTAGAAAATAAGAAAAACAGTTTTTTTTAAGGGTCCATTTGGATTAACTTGTTTGTTAGCTTATGAAGATAAGTAAGTTTTTATGTTAATTCATAAGTTCTCACTAACATAAATTGTATCTCCATAAGTTGTTTTTCCATAAACTACATTGACAAGCTTATGAATAATACATAAAAACTTATTTATTTGCATAAGTTGTTTTTCATAAATTCAAAAGAAGCTCTATCCAAATGGATCCTAAATTTTGTTTTGCCTCGTCAAAAATCGAACTAATCCAAACCGCATTAATTTGGTTCGATTTTTTTAAGCCAACCAAACCACATCTATTTTTATCTTACGGTTCAATTCACTTTTTTGCTAGTGAATATATCTCGCTTTTCTTTCACCTCATTTTGGTATATAAATCGATTCTAAGAAGAGAATCAACATATATGCATGGCAATTATTTTTCGTACCCCCCTAATCATCAATCACACCCCCATAATATACGTTTTGGACAAAAATGCCCTAGGAATATATAAAATTTCGGAATTACTCGAGCTAATTGGTAATTCCTAAGGGATAAAGATTTGAATTACCAAAAATTGAGGTAATTCCTGCCTCGGGAATAGAACCGGAATTACCTCAATTTTGGTAATTCCGAAATTTTAACTCTACCGAATTACCTAGTTTTGAAGGTATTTCAAAAAAATATATTTAATTAAAAACAAATTAAAATTAATTAAAGACGCGTTTTCGATCAATTAAACGATACAATACATGAAATTGATGAAAAAAAAATAACATAACGCAACAACAAACTAAATAAAAACACTCGTGACAAACTAGTGAGATGGTGGTTGAGACGCCGAAGGACCTCAAAGAACGGCCCTTCCGTTTCGACATACACCAATGAATAGGACTCGCGATCCGAAATATGTCAAAAGTGTCCATCATCACCGAACGCCATCGTTGTTCTTCACATCCATGGTGGACCATCGAACACGATTATTATCGCCCATAGTCGGGTAGCGATAAATGATCCGGTGACTTTCGCCGTCACCCTCCACCGCACCTTCGTTGTTATTTTTTCTTTCGAGCTTCAAAGGTGATGTCGCCCTAAGCTCCGCATAAATGGGGTTTGGACTCTCGAAATAGACACCATTTTCTCTCGCTGCTTGTGATTGTGCCCGATGGTGAAGGGCAAAGTGAGCAGCGTAATCACGAGAGTATTGTGTATTCGAGTATCCATGAGAGTGTTGTGTGTGTGAAAGAAGTGAAATGGAAGGGTGTATTTATAGGAAAAAATGAAACCCTTGAATGAATTTCCACCGCTGATGAAAAGTGGTCAAGCAAAACTGGACCCTTTAAAGTGCTCAAGCAAAATCTAGATCGTTAAAAGTTGTCGGCAAGATCTAGGCCGTTAATTAGTAATGAAATAAAAACATGTTTTATTACTTTAAAAAAAATGAGTTTTTAACTATGTTCTGGTCAATTTTTAGCATGCGTAATTTTTTTGTAATTTTTTTTAAAAATTACAAACTTGTAGAAAAAGTATAATACTACGATATTGAGGTTAAAAAAATGAGTTACAAAATTATTTACGAAATTGTAATTGTACACCAAAGTGGCCTAAACTTCAACACTTTTGGATGCTTTCACTCCTGGGCGACAGATGCTCCCAACAATTGATCGCTTCGTCCTTGCTAAACTTACCAAATATAGTCGCTCCAAACAAAGTCTTACGAGGCTCATGATTGTGAATCCCATCCACCACTCTCACCATCCAATCGTAATTAGGAGGTAACATTGGTTTAGCTTTCAATCGAAACCTACAACCACATCTTTTCGAACTCTTGTGTCTACCAAATTAACACCCAACATCTACTCGATCAGTGTGTGCCCTGCCTCTCACAAACCATAAAGAACCTTGTTCTTTTTCCTTTCCCATTTCTCTCGCCGTCTCTCGATCGAACAATAACCACAATGACTCGTTCGCTTCCCATTATCTCTAACCCAACGTGTCATTGCATCACGAGTGGGAAATATCTCGATGTAGTAAAGGCACCTGCTAAACTGTAATAAGCATCTATTTAAAAAAATTAAAATGTTAAAAAAAAAAAAAATTTTTTAAATACATTTTTAAAAGGTATTTCCTGCTCACATTTTCTAAACCTAATTACCTCAAAAAGGTATTTCCAAAATAATTTAATTTAAAAATACAAATTTTAATTACTTTTTCGTAGATAATTCCTGCTCAAAAATTGTGAACCTGAAATACCAATTTTCTCTCGCGCTTAATTAGGAAAAATCACCTCCAAAATTTCTAAATACTCTTTTTTTGCTAATTCCGGAATTTTTTTTTTATGTAGGTCCGGTTCGTTTTTCTTTTAAATGCCAGGGGCATTTTAGGCATTTTGGTACTTATGGGGGTGTGATAGATGATTAGGGGGGTACGAAAAATAATTGCCTATATGCATTGGATGCAAATATGATGTTTGGCATAAGATACAACTCTAAGCCAATTTTTCATCATGATGGAGGTCAATTTAAGCCTATGTTGGAGACATAAGACTTTTAGATTTTTCTTAGTATTCCAACTTCACCAATATTCTCTTTTTATCTAGCACCACGGCCCTGCCTCTATCACCGGCGACGGAACCTCCACCCGAGCCGCCACCATCAACCAGTGCGGTTAATCTGAACGGAACCCCTGATTATACAACTCCTCTGTATCTCAGGTTAGTTATGACTCCTCTTTTGTCTGCACCCAACCGCCCTCTTCCAAAGCCTCCTTGGTCTTACTGTGTTCCCCTGCTCTTGATGGTTGCTTATTTTTGTTCTGTCGTTTCTATGGATGTTCTGGTTTTTGTTTTGTGCATAAGTTTTTTGTGGTTGAAGGTTGCACTCCCTGTGTTCGATATAAGTCCTCTAAGAGATCCTCATTGCTTTAACACCTTCGTGTGACCCCTCATCCAATGCCTTAGCTTGGATGCAAAAGCTATTGATAGTCTGGTTGTTAGGTTATTGTGATTGGTTTGGTTATGTATTTATGGCTTCTAAACAATCTCTATGTAGCTGCAATCACCTTTATGCTTGTGTTATAGACTCTTTTAGAGATGACTATAGCTTGTGATGGGAAGTGGCCAACTCATTTACTTCAATTTGCTTGTAATGATGCTTATATTTTCTATTGAATGAGATATTTTTCTTTAAAGAAACTGAGTAAATGTTCAATTTAATTCCTAGCTAATGGTCTCTTTTAATTGGTCCATAATGTATCTGAAAAAATATAAGTTGTTTATTGCAGAACTAATGTTCACAAAATTTAGGGAGTAAATAAAAAGTATTTCAAAAATTCCAAGAACTACTTTAGTTGAAGTAGATGCACCTTTTTGTCCCAGTAACAATTGACAGCTCATCGGTAAACACGACGACAGTGTTGCAATGTTTGGTGCCACCGTCGCTAAAGCTTTGTCAACATGGAAGTGGAAACTCCCAAACACTGTGATGAGTTTTTCTTCTTCATCGTCACGCGTCTTGAACATGGCTGCAAAAGATGGGGAGCTGAGGGTTTTCCTTGTTGCCGGCGAGGTTTCTGGTGATTCCATCGCTTCTCGTCTCATGGCTTCGCTCAAGCTTCTCTCCCCTTTCCCTGTTCGCTTTTCCGGTATTGGAGGGTAAATTTTCTTTCTTCCATTCAAATAATTCAAAAATTCGGAAAATGAAGAAAATAAATTTTAGTATGCTGAGGGATTTTATTCTTTGATGTTATCATTTGAATGTTGAATTGTATTTCAGGGTTAAGATGAGAAGTGAAGGATTGCAGTCTTTGTTTCCTATTGAGGATATCTCGGTAATGGGGATTTGGGAACTATTGCCGCATTTGTATAGATTCAGAGTGAGTATTGATATAAGTATTTTGTTAAAGCAATATATATTTTAACTGCGTGCTTTGATTTATGAGATGCAATATAACTGTTTATATTCTGCTTCTGCATAACTACATTAAGGGGCAAACAACCATTTTGGTCCCTAAATTTCTGAGGCTCCGGGAGACTAGTCTACAAATATGTCTTTCGTTAGTCAGCTTGGTTCTTGGGAGACAAAATTTGAATGTTAATTTAAGGACTAAATTGATAGTAAACAATCACTTTGAGGACTAATGTGATAAAGAATTAGTTTTCGGGGATTAGTTTGTAATTCTGATATAAATAGGGACCAGTCTGGCAGCTCCTCACACTTTCAAGGACCAACTTAATTTAAGTCATAGGAAAACTAATGAATAAGCTGTTGTTAAAATCAAACTTGGGATGGGTATAAATTTTGCATAAGCTGTTTATAAGTTGTAAAATAGCTTATAGGTATATCATAAGTTATTTTTATAAGCTCTTTCAAATGCTTCCATGGTATTTGATTGCTACTATAGCTTAGGTATCTAGGAATCTTATCATTTTACCTTAATTTGAATCTTATTTGAAGCTTGTATGTGAAATTCTAATTGTTACACGTGTATATCCTGTGTGCTAAACTTTCAGGTGAGACTGAATGAGGCTGTACAAGCAGCTGCTCTATTTGAACCTCATGTTGTATTAACAGTTGATTCTAAGGGCTTTTCTTTTCGGTTCTTGAAACAGCTAAGAGGTACAACTACTAATGAAATCACCTTGCTGGAAAAACTGTTATGGAATTGTTATTTAGAGGTATTATGGATGCAAATGGGTGGATAATGTCTTTTGCAGCTAGATACAAGGAGCACAAGTTACATTCGCCGGCACATTTTCACTACGTAGCACCATCATTTTGGGCATGGAAAGGGGGTGAAGCAAGGCTCAAAGGACTGGCAGAATTTGTGGATCATTTATTGTGCATACTTCCTAATGAGGATAAAATATGTAGATTGAATGGATTATCTGCAACCTTTGTAGGGCATCCTTCCTTGGAGGATGTTCTGGAGTTGAATTTGGTATGAGCTATGTAGTTACTTAGAATCTTTGCAATTATGCTCTTACTTCATATTAAAGCTGATGTGTTAATTATTTATTTATGTATGTATGTATGTATGTATATATATATATATATATATATATATATATATATATATATATATATATATATATATGTATTCTTCTTCCTTTGTTAGCAATTTTCTTGTATAGTTGAACTATATGGTTGAGTTTTGTTAGTGACTGCTGGATATTTTTTCAGAGAAACAATTCCTCTATCGGTGAATGGAGGGCTGAAGGAAATGGTGAAGACTTTCGCAGTAAACATGATGTTCCCCCAGGTACTTCTACATTGTAATTAAATGAAACTCCACAAGTTTACATAAGAAAAAATTACTATTTTCTTCTTTCTGGTGCTTACATGTAACTATGTAAAAGCTCATGTTTCACATTTCATTAGTATTATTCTATTCTACCAACTTCGTTCTTTCTTGTTCTTTTTTGTGGATATTTGCTTCAGCATAATACCCATAAGGCCACATCTTTAACCAGCAACTAATTATAGTTTGGAAAAAAAGGGACATAAGAACCATTTTCTAGATACACTTAGCACAATTTTGTTTAACATTGAAGCCATAGTTTTCTTTATCATCTCATCAATTTTAACTTTAAAAGGAGCCACTGTTATTAGCTTGCTTCCTGGAAGCAGAGTACAAGAAGTCCGCCGGATGCTTCCCATCTTTGCTAACACAATGGAACTGCTGAAAGATGTTGTTCCACAGTTGGTGACAGTCATTCATGTTGCTCCTAATGAGGATGTGGAAAGTTTCATTGCTGGTGCTGTTCAGAGATGGCCTGTGCCTGTTGTTCTGATTCCAGGTGGAACAACACGCGTGAGATATGATGCTTTTAGTGTAAGCCCTAATCCCTATTATCCCAGTGGACTTCCATTTGCATAGCAAATTCTTTTCAACTCATTATTTCAAAATTTGTAGCAGTAATAGAAATTTGGTTTAATACTTTTGATGTCAGCTCCTAGCCACTGTTCATTCTTATGATCCATTGTAGAATGATTACAGACTCTAGCTTTATCTAGTACTAGTGGACACTTCATTAGAATACATGAATCTAAAGATGTAATGGCATAATAACTGCTGATTTTCCTAGCCACCTCTTAATTGGTGTTTTACATCCTCAAATCCATATCTGTTTGTACCATATTATTTCTAATAGGAGCACATGTTAGGTGGGACCAAAGTAAATACCTTGTTTTTCTGGCACTGGAATTACATTAGATACATTCATTCATTCAACTAACAATGTGATATGTCTAAATTTATTTTGACTAATCTTTAACAATTGTTTATTTGGCCTGCAGGCCAGTAGAGTTGCATTATGCACCTCCGGGACAGTTGCTGTGGAGATGCAGCTTGCGCGTTTACCTTGTGTCGTGGCATATCGTGCCCATATTTTAACTGAATGGTTGATTAGGTATAAAGCAAAGATACAATACATATCACTTCCCAATATTCTTTTGGATTCAGCCATTATTCCTGAAGCACTCTTTAAATCCTGCAAACCAGAAAACCTATCCTTATTGCTCAAGTAAGAGTGAAAAATTATTCCATTTGCATCACTAACTCTGAATGTCTCTAAAGCTTAGAATTCTCATATTTTGGCTTTATATTACAGCGATCTAATACATGATCATGGTTGTCGAGAAGAACAAATAATTGCAGCACAAAAGTTTGTCAAGCTTCTCTTGCCTTCAGAAAAAATAAAGCACAACCTTCCACAACCAAAATTGAGGAGAACATATCATGAGTATTGTCCGAGTGTTGTTGCAGCATTGACTATATTAAACCATGGGAAGCCATCATGCTAATATAGAAGGACCAATTTTTTGTGATATTCTTTATTTATTTTTTTTTTTGTTTTTAGACGGAGTGGCAAGTGTCTCACACACATATTTAGTCAGAGAATTTCGGCATTTGCCAGTTGAGCTAGGTTTTACTGATTTCTTTTCAAATGTAACGAGACAAGGAGGTTCTGTGTATTATAGGATTTAAATATGCATACTTTTGTTGCATATTTCACAGGTGTATCAATTGAGCTGTCTTGATGAGTCCTTGAGGTTACTTGAACTTGTCGGTCTTCTAACATGGCCTATATGGGATAGTTGTGATGTATATTCAGTTTGCCCCTTGCTTTGTTTTAGGGAAATCTTCTCAAGAATAATCCTTTTAGTAAGCCCCACTTAATGGTTCTTCATGTTTATATTCTTTCGACTGTTATGGAGCTCAATGTAAATTTTCGGAATGTTGTCAGAATCGGGCGGTTCATCTAGTTGGACCGGGAATTGGACAGGATGACGGTTGGTTCAGCCCCGAAGTCTTGTTGAAACCGCGGTCAACTGCTTTGAACCGCCAATAAACTTGAATTGAACCGTCCGAAATGTATTTTTTACTTTATTTATTTCCAAAATTTAATAACTTTTTCTCATCCCGTTCAATCATGTTTGAGTTGAATAATCCAATTAAATCATGACTTGTATGTCTCGCCGGTTTAATCTTTAGTCCGATTTCGAAAACATTTTCTAAAAGTGTGACTGGAAACCGAATAGAAATGAACAGAATATCCATGTTCCTTAACAATATATAATCCTAAATTTTGTTCGTATTATCTAATTTGTTTAAAGAAAAAAATGATAAAAAATACCGTAAGTGACACATCGTATTTGTTGTGTGACTTGTGACCCACTACATATACTTTGATAATTAAAAAAAAGACACTGAAGGGGAAGGGAAGGCATCATAATATAATTACATATTATATAATAATTATATAAAATTGCAACTTTGTACATGACAGACGTGCAGAACAGAAGACATAATTTTATATTTCATTTTAAATGAGAAACTTTTTTTTCTTTAATATTATGATGATGACATCTTTAAGATGACGACGTGATTTCACCTACTTGCTATGAATGCCCAACCAACAAAAACGTTCACATTCATCCGTACAATTTGCTTCTTGCATCATTTGAGTGTAACCAAGAATTTACTTTAATAATCAAAATCATAAAGTTATTACTAGTAATGTGACAGTTGGATTAACTCATTTCCAAAAGTAGTTACTAATTGCTTTTAACAAATTTAGAAAATGATTGGCTTTTACGATTTAGTTAGTTCCAAATATATAGTATATACTACTCTTTGAATTCAATAATTTTGTTTTGCAAATAACTTTTTTATTAACTATTTTCAGAATAAAAAATAGAACTAATATGTTTAGTTCTATTTTTGCCTTGGATTTCATGTGGCTGTCAAGCTATTTGGTAAGTGCTATTAGTATAGTAAAAGCTCCCGACAATAGTACTTTTTTTTTGTTTTGAAAATGCAACTTATAGATATTCATTAAAAAAAGAACTTGTGATATATCAATTCTTATAAAAACAAGTGATATATTACTTCTTACTTTTTTTTCTTTCTATATAAGTCCGTTTGATTTGTAAATAGGTAAATACTGGAATGGACAATACAATACTTGAAAGAACAGTACTAGACAACTTTTTGTGCTGGACAATATACAACGCATGTAAAAAATATAAAGCTTACTAATTTTTTTTGTGAAGTATTATTTTATATAAAATATATTAAAATATAATTAGAAAATTATAAAGAAAAATGAGAGAGAAGAGATTGAGAGAGAGCATAAGTAATAGTACTCCGTGGATATTGACTATTGAGAGAGCTAGGAAGTTCGAATCCGCCCCCATCTCCCATCTTTGTCTATTTGTACCGTCGGCGAAAAAAGAAATTACTCTTATATTAAAATTTTGTTATTAATAAAAGAGAGAAAATAAAAATAGAATCCTCTTTTGTCAAAAAATAAATAAAATAGAATCCTCTTTTTTAGAAGAAAAGTAATATATAATCATCCCACCCGTCCATGTTATAAGAAGAGAAATATTAACAATACTATCTTTTACACACTCTCTAAAAATAAAAATGAATTAAACTTTTAATCATATTGAAAGAAAATATAAAAGTAAACTTTAACCTTATTCTATGTCATTCCTTAAACTCTGTGATATAGAAGGAAAAAAAAAGTCTATTTGTTATATATTCAATTCAATGACAGAAATTTGCTTGCAATAAAAAATAGAAGAAGCAGGATTGGAGCCATCAGCCATGGAATAATTTCTGTCAGAATTAAAAAAAAAGAAAGATAATATCTTAATCCTCTGTGTATGACTTTGTAGAGAGAGAGAGAGAGAGTGATTTTTTTATAATAATTGAAACAGAGAAGAAAACATAGAAATTACAGACACGGACACAAGAAAATAATGGTCAAACATTACCGGTGGCGCCGGTCAACGGTTGATAAACCTCTTTCTAAAGCTCTTCTTCTCTCTCTCTCTCTCTCCCTCTCTCTCTCCCTCTCATTGAATTTTGTGGAGCAGCTTATTGGGTTCTCTGAGTTTTTACCTCAACCGGCTCTGATCCAAAAAAAATTGAATTTTTATTAATTCTTATTAACAATTTTGCTTTTCAGTTTTCTGGGTATTTTTTCCAAGCTTAGAAGGAAATGGCAGTAAGTTTTTTTCTTCCCTATTCTAATTTTTTTATGTCTATGATTGCTATGAAAATTGTTGAGAAAGGTAAAGGAAACTCAATTTCAATCTCTTGCATTATGATGTATATGTTAGGTTTGGGTTCTTTTTCCCTTCACTGGCTTTCTATTTTGTTCATGCTTTATAATAGTTGACCATAATTAGACTTCAATTTCTTTTGGTCAACTAGTGTTAGATCATGCACTAACAGCTTCCTTTTTTGGCTTCTTAGTAACATGTAGCAATTCAATTAGAATCTTGTTATGTGTAGTTCTATTGGTTTTTGTTAATATAAATCAAGCTGGGATCACAATTTAGCTTAGCCTGGTGAATACTAAAGAGGGGTTTGTTTAAATTTTTGGTGTAATTAGTTATTGATTTAAAGTTTGATTGAATCAAAATATATAGAAACAAGCAGTTGATTCAGTTGTAACTGTGAGTCTGTTCTTTGATTATCAACCAGTATCAATAAAAGCTATGCTATACACATTGGTTACTTGAATTATTGAGAGAATTAAAACACCATGAATTATGGTAATTCATGGTGTTTTAATTCTCTCTATAATTCAAGTGAAGTGTTAACTTCCTTGCTTGAGTTTACTAACAAGAGAGAGATGATTTATTTTGTGGTTTAACAATCATCACTTCCCTAGTGACATTTTTAAGAAATATTTCTTAAGATACATATGTTATTCCTATGTGCCTTGAAATATAGGGGAGAATATCACTATATGTTGGAAAGTTCGCCTTAATTGCGACCATCCTTGGGCCACTTCGCAGTGGTAAAACACCTTAAGTGTAATGGCTTGAGAGGGTGAGTTTAGTCCCACATGGCCTAGAGATATGGTCTTTGTAGCGCTTGTATGGCTTGGGCAATGTTTACTGACAAGCTGATTTTATGGAATTGAGTTAAGTCGTATGCCCAAAATCTAATATGGTAGTAAATCCTATCCTAGATCCGCTATTGGGGCTGCCCACAACATCCATGTTCCAGGCTTATTGGGTTTGGTCGTGAGGGGGGTGTGTTGGAAAATCTGCCTTAATTGTGGCCACCCCAATGGTCCATTAATGGGCCACTTCATCTACCATTACTATAGTGGTACAACATCTTAAGTGTGCTAGGTTTTAGGGGTGGGTTTAGTCCTAAATCACCTATAGATATGATCTCTTTATCCAATCTTATGTAATATGGGGGACTATATGGAAAATAGCCATATAATTTGGCTTATGAGTCCTAAAAAGTTGAAACTTATAAGGACATCTTCATTTTTGTTAGATACATCAAAGCTATAGTAGCCATTTTAGGAAGTCATAAGTACAACATGAAGGAAAAGATATTGCATTTGGGCCAAGCTTGGGTATGAATGAATGGTGGTGATCTTAGCTTTGGTGACTAAATTCTGAATGTCTCCTTAACTGTTAATGATTGGAGCATGGAAGCAATGAAGAAGGGGATGCAGTAGTTGCATGGCACTTCAATGCTTAAGTAAGAAAGAGCTTAAGGAATGAGAGGTTGAATGTTCAAATATCATACTTGGGGTCTATAGCCTTGCCTTTATTATAGAAGAGTAACTGTAACCAATTAGGAACCTCCATCCTTGGTCTATCAGGGCCAAGAGGCAGTTGTAATTTCCTCTTTGGAAGTGGAGTTTCCATTCCATGTAAGATGATAAGCTAAGTGGCTGTTGTGTATCATATAAGAGCTTATGCATAAGCTCTTTCTATAATAAATGATAAGATAACGTTAAACTATTTTTCTATAAGTTCTAAGCTATTTTCATAAGCTATCCTAAGGAGCTTATGAAAATTGGCTGAAAACAGCTTGTGAAATGTTCATAAGTTGTTCCCATAAGCTCTCCCAAGTAGTCTCATAAGTGTTTATGCCAGTAGATAAGCCCAAATAAGCCGATCCAAATAAGCCCAAGCTGGTTGGATCCTCTCAATGCTGAGCCTTTGACTGGTTTCCCAGCCCATACCAAGCACCAAGTGGATAGGCTATGGTAAAAAGTGACCAACACAAAAGGATCTCACTCATTAGTTTCCCTAATATAGATTGTCACAAAATTATTGTCAGTTTTAATAGAAGTGATTCCCACTTCTTTCTGTTAATTTCAATCAATATCTTAAAAGAAAACTTCAATCATGTTTATAGGCATTACATTACATGAATATCAAGTTGGACTTCAAAAAGTACTGTTATTTCTTGTTATTATCGTTATTTATAACAAAGATTATTGAATGTGAGTTATGATAGGATACCCATTAGCATTTGAAACTTGTGTTCTGTCATCTATTTATTGAAACTTTAATTAACAGATACTTTTCAATGTGTCAATTTAGCAGCAACGTTCTCATGTACCAAAATTTGGCAATTGGGACAGTGATGACAATGTTCCTTATACCGCATATTTCGACAAGGCTAGGCAAGGTCGCACAAAGATGATAAACCCAAATGACCCTGAAGAAAATCCAGATTTAGCTCTTGACAATTCATTATCTGATCAAATACCTCCTACCAAACCCATAGTTGATTCAGAAGATCCATCTGGAAAGGGATCAGTCCGATCGACAAATGAGTCACACAAGAGTCCAGAAGATGGTGATCCTAAGCATTTTGTCGACTCTCCTGCTCGTCATGACAGTGTAGGCAGTAGAACTGATTCTACACCTCGTCATGGAGGCCATAATGTAGGTTCTGCTGATAACCGACGAAGACCTTCAAGACAAAGTACTGGTTCTGAATACAGCGTCGAACGGTCACCTCTTCATCGCCAGGCGAAAGCTCCTGGCAGAGATAGTCCCTCGTGGGAAGGAAAGAGTTCCTATGAAAGCAGCCACGGTACACCAGGAAGGTCCCGTTTAAGACCTGCTAATCGAGGAGATGAAACTGTTAGTTTTCTTTTTTGCTATCCTCTGTCATTACCATGCATGGCATGAAAGATAATAATTTTCCTATGCATTTTTGTAACTCTCTGCAGCACCGACACTTCTGGTTCTGAGTGACACATATCATGTCGGACACCAATACCGAGAAAGACATTTCAATTACTTGTATTTTTCAAATTAAAACTAGTGTCTGCGTATCTGTGTCGGTACTTGATAGCCTTGGAGTCTTTATGAGATTTTCTTTCACAAATATTTGCTGATTTTAGCATTTGGATGTGGCAGCCTGAGAAAGGTGCAGCTGTTCCAAAGTTTGGTGAATGGGATGTGACTAATCCTGCATCAGCTGATGGCTATACTCACATTTTCAACAAAGTGAGGGAGGAGAGACAAGGTGGGGCCGGAAATGCCCCCGGCACGCCTAATGAGAGGCCACACGCTATCCGGAGCCAAGCTTCAAATGACAAAGTCCTGGTATGCCTGTCTAACATTGAAATTATTGATCTACTCCATCCGTTACAGAATATAAGCAAAAACTGGTGAACGAAAGTTGATGTATCTAGTCCAAATTTTGAACCAGATACAGCAACTTTCGTTGACTAGTTTTTGCTTATATTCTGTAACAGCGGGAGTACAATTTTGTAGTTTTATACTGATGCTTGTCTTTGATTGTACTCTTTGCTTCTCCAGTGTTGCTGCTTTTCATGGGGTAAAAAATGATTTGTTGGAAAGTTTGAATATATATTCTGAAAACAAAAGGAGGTAAAAATAGTGTTGTGAATGGTGATGAGGTGTGTGTAGCACTTGTAAATATTCATGGTTCTTTCTCCTTGTGGGAAGAAATCGTTGAATTGCGTCTATCGTCTATCGTCTATCGTAACTAGTTTGTGTCCTTTATGTCTTTTTCTTTCAGATGTGTTCAGCAAAGACACCCTACATGATGCAAGATTGTGAATTTGCTTTCCTTTTTTATCTTTTTCTTCCTTGGCCTTATGTTGTGTTACTGTTGTGTTTTACAATTCAAATTAACTGTATTTATCTGAGATATAAGAGATTGGTTATATAATTCTTTTCCAAGAAATCTATGAGTTGTTGTGACTCATGTTCTTCAGTGTTTAAGTTGATGTTTTTTTTGTGTTGAAATGTGTTGGAAACTTTTGGTTGATATGGTGGAACCACCTTTTCCTGTAAGCCATTCCAAACTTTTTCCATTAATCTATACCAGATGGTTCTACGGTCCAATGTCGACTGATACTTGAAAAATTATCTGAAATTTTGACGTTGGTTGACGCCATCCTTCAGAAGTAAAAATTCATGGTTTCGGAGCCCAACTCACCTAAACTTTTTTCTATCAAAAAAAAAACTCATGGTTCTCTTCATCACCACAGGTGAGCGGGTGACTCGATCGGTGCCAATTCGATAAAAAAAAAAAACAAGAGAAAATGAATATAAGTTGAGTTTTGAGGTATTCGTATTCGTTTCTCATTGTTTTTGTTGAAACAACACTGATCATGCCACCGTTTAAGCTATGAGGAAGTCCTTATGGACAATGCAATATTTTGATACGACGATCGCTTAATATGGAACAAAACGCGTTTTTCATGCAAAAAATTTTTCCCTTCACTTTTTGGTGGAAGGTAATTAAAGTCTGGCTAGTGATTGCTCTAGTTAGGTATCGAACTCGGGGTCTCCTAAATAATTCTTCCTTAATTGAAACACTTTAACCACTTAGCCCAATCACTTAGTTTGGATTACAGCGATACCGATGTGAATTGCAAAAGCTACAATGTATAACTTCAATTGTATCGTACATTTATTATGTTGAGAAATGCTAGCAACACTCTCTTTTTAACACTCACTTTATGATTGGTTAAATTCATGTAGGTCCTACCACTTTAAAAATGGGACTCATTATTTTAGTGGGACTCACATGAATTCTAACCAATCATATAATGAGTGTTAGAAAGAGTGTTAAAAAGATAGTGTTGCTAGCATTTCTCTTACTATGTTTTCAATTTTTCATCATTTTTCCAAACACACATTAATACATGTCATTAGACAAACTAGGTTGATCATAAGAAGGAATTACACACATATTTCACTATAAGATAGGTTCCATTTTTAATTATTATTATATAATAAAGAGGATGTTCAAAAAATATATCAAGAATTCGTCAAAAAAAAAATATCAAGAATATAATATTCATTTTCCAAACTAAGAATTAACAATTTACTAATTTGAATCAAGGATCGGTTTATTTCAACTACAAAAATGGGCATTTCATAGTCTTTTATATTTTATAAAAACTCATTTATTTTTAACTTGTAAAATAATTTCAAAATGCTTGTCAAAAAAAAAAAATAGACATAAATTTCAGTCCTTGAAGTTGAAACTTGAAGAATATTTATAATGACAACCTTACCCTTCTGAATCTTTGCTTTCCAGTTCCACAAAACAACACACAAGCCAAAAAACGCCCGAAACTACCCCCATCATTCCGTTAACCCTCAACTTCCGTTCCTTCACAGGCGGCCAGATCCTCAGCCCCGTTTCGCTTCACTTCAGGTACGAATTCACGATTTCCATTATTCAATTCCTCGTGCTACTTTTTGATTATCAAATGCATACAATTTATATGTTTCATTAAATTTCTGTATGAAATGCTTTCACGATTTCAATTCTTTTTATTTTGTTATGATTTTTGTTTATCTCCTATTGTTATGATTTTGATGGAGCTGAAAGTAGGGTTGGTTTGTATGTTTCATTTACCTAGGGGAATTCATCTGGTGCGAAATTTTACTTTCTGGGTATTATTTTATAGTTATAATAAAAATTGATGATAATTTGCTTATTTTTTTTAATTTTCAAAAGTGTTAATAGATGAAGTAGTGGAAACTTATTCGAGGTGTTTTGTTTGCCTAAGATCAACCACCTAAATGGTCAAATTGGCTTCATTGACCTGATTATTGGTATAACATAGCCTACCATGGAGATGCATCTAAATCTCCATTTGGGAATTAGGATTGTATATTGGCAGAAAATCCCAAATTTGATTTATGACTAAAAAGTGGAAATTTTGGTGGAAGCTGTTGCTACTGAATGGGAGGACATGGATGGACATTTAAACAGCTCAGGTTTCACTTAGAAGCTATGAAGCATCGTCACAGACACATACACATACACCAGACACAACACAGACACGTAGACACCAATAGTAATTTAAAAAATGCAACTAATTGAAGTGTCAGTGTTGGTGTCCAACATGACAAGTGTCGGACACGCCTTCTACCTGAAGTGTTTGTGCTACAGAGCTTAGAAGTCACAATCTCACGTGAAAATACAGGCTGATACTCACCAAGAAGATACCGTTTCCGGTTGGAGACAAGGTGTTCTTAAAACTGAGACCACGTAGACAATAGATAATGGCCAAGAGAATTTTCTTAAGCTGGGTGCAAGCTACTATGGCCCTCTTGAAACTGTTTAAAAGATTGGCAAAGTTGTGTATAAGTTGTTGCTTCTAGAGTCCCCATGGATCCATCTAGTTTTCTATATCTCGGTTAAAAAAATGCAGTAGATGTGCGTAAGGTGGAGACTGGTTTGCCTACTTCTTTCAATTGTATCCCTCAACTTCACTGAACCATTACCAGTGCTCAACTCAAACTATTAAACATAAGGCCAAACCAGTCGAATAGGGGCCACTGCATTGGAAAAATCATCCACCGGAAGATTCTACTTGGGGAATGACTTTTACCATTTCAAATCAATTTCCGAATCTCAGAATTAACCCTTGAGGGCAAGGCTAATACCTGGGAGCCTTGAGCCTTGACCCTTAACAACCCACAGTGGGACAAAGAGTGAAATCAACAACCTAAGTAGGTAATGGGCCTAACGCCTATGTCTTAGTATGAAAATTATATGCAAAAGGTGTTAGAGAGGTTTCACCAAAAGGAGAGGAGAAGCAAGGAGCACACGGGATTTGAGGAGAGTGCTAGTTTGTTAGAAACATAGGAATGATTAATGAGTAGTGGGTTGGAAAGGAATATAGAAGGAGATCTGTTAGAGGAGGGTATCATGGATTTCTGTTAGCATGCTATAGAAGAGGAGTGCCTCTGTGTGAAGCTTAGCCTTAGGCATGAATTCTTCTGAAGTTCATTCTTTTCCTGTTTTCTTTGTTATCATATTTGAATAATATAATACACTTCTACCTCAATAATCAAATTTTCTGTGAGAGGAAATAAGGAAGTGTACCAAAACTATTGTTGAGTAGGGTTCGGATTTCTTTCTTTGTACCCTCTAGTCAGATTACTGACTACCATAGCTATAGTTTACTTTTCATTGTTAGGCTTTATCCCCAATCCCCTTTCCTTACTATGAGGGAAAATCTCACAAATATTGAAAATTTGGGCTAGGAAAGCAATGGCATGGAGAGGACATATTTCAAAGAACATAAAAGAGCTTCGGTTTTTGATGTGCCAGTCATCACCTGCAAGCTCATCTGCAAGGTTATATGCATATATCTTTTCTTTATGTTGGACCAAAATTTCATAATTTTTTTCATACATCTTTTGGTTGCTTTTCAGACTAAATCTCTCATACATGTTTGAATAGAAAGTGAGATCTTACTATTTTTTGTTATCTCAGGGCATTTGTGGAAAAAAATTATAAGGAGCTGAAGACATTGAACCCAAAGTTGCCAATATTGATCCGTGAATGCAGTGGAGTTGAACCCCAATTGTGGGCAAGATTCGGTATGACCCATCTTAAATTTTATTATTGTCTTTTTTATTTGAATTTCGCACCCTGTAATTTGCATTTACATTCTATATCATCATTCCCAAGCCTTTCCCACCTCATAACAGTGACTTATTATCATTTTTTTATTTGAATTTCACACCCTTTAATTTGCATTCACATTCTATATGATCATTCCCAAGCCTTTCCCACCTCATAACAGCAGACTTTTCGTAAATTAACACTAATCCACCGGCACTGAAAATATGTTTATCTCCATTGTCCCCTTGATTGCATTTCAAGGGCTGCAATGTAATGAGGAAATTATACAACATTACACTTCAATAGTATCCCAATTTTGGCTTATAGTGGCAATGAGTTTGGTTTCTTCTAAGTATGTCTTGAATTCGAGTCTTGTATTAATGAAAATAATAGAAGTTTGGAAGAATTTTGCTCCCTTAATGGGCTAACTTGACTCAACTTGGATTAAGAACAGCATCAAGTTTGTGTATAATGTATATATCAGTTGTGTTGTGACTTCAGATTAGTTTGCTTATGGTAGATGGCCTATTTGTATTTTGTATGTGATTGGAAAACTAACTCCCAAGTAATTTTCTCCTTAATACCAGATTTGGGTGTTGAGAAAGGCATTAAATTGGAAGGCATGTCAGAGGCACAAATTTCTAAGGCACTTGAAGATCTTGCAAAAGCAGGATAGTCTTTGAGAGCCTGATAATACTGCTGATTCACTCTCAAATGGAATAAATGCTGTTATGCTCTGACTCTTAGTTACTGCAAGCATGAATCTGTTAAGTTGAAAGTTTATGCATTTGGTTACATTTATCGTTGGATATTCAAAACACAGATTAAATCTATTTAACATAAGCCATATCATTATTTTTAGTGAAAGGTTGATTTGCCGTGAAGATGATTATGTATTGACTTATCCACAAGGCATATTATACCTTTCAAGCACTTACTTTCAGATGATTAACACGCCTTTTACTTGTCTTGAAAATGAATCTTGTTTTGGTACACTAAAAAATCTCACATTGTTTAGAAATTAAGGTTGACGGTAGTTTATAAACACACACTTAACCCGCCGAGGTGGCTAACCATGACGAGGTAGAATCATGATAAAGGTTGTAGCACCATTAATTAATGGTATACATATATAATTGTTATTGAATTAGGGATTAGGGATGTTAATCACGTCGACATTTATGTGTTGGAGGAGCTCTAAACTTTCCCATGCCTTGATATCTTGCATTAGCAACCGGTATTTCATGGTTGAGCATAGCCATACTAAGATGAAGAAAACAAAAGAACCACGCCTTCATGTTGGAGTCAAAAATTTCTTTGATGTTATGTTTTTCTTTGAGTCAATATGCAATTCGAAGTTATACACCATGATAATTTTAGTTTGATTAATTTTTAGTTTACATTGCTGTTACAACAAACATATAATCTAGCTTATCTCTTTATGTCAAAACAGATTTATTTTTGGTGATAATATTTTTTTTAGAAGATATTGGTTGTTTTGATCTTATCGTTTTGGAGATTAATATCTAAATATATATTACTTTAGAAGATATATCATTAATATCCTTGCAGCCGGGTTGGGAGGTGCGTTTTGTTCACCGTTATTATGAAGCTAATAATTGTGCGTCGATGCATTAGTGGAGTTTCTATTTCTGGAATTGTCACGGTGTAATATCTTTTTTGGGCTTTTATGCCCTCCTTAATTCCAAAAACAAAAAAAATTAAAAATTGTGGTTTTTTAATCAAGACACTCGGTATTGAAATGAAGAGCTGAGCAAGCTGAAACTAACCAATGAAGAGATGTTGCGGCGAATGAAAATCTAATTTGGTGCGATAAACCCTAAGTTCTAACCAGCGAATGCGATGTCACTACGTCTGGTGCGATGTCAGCAAATGCGATTTCGTGTGATTAGGGTTTTTTTTTGCAGAAAAAGGAATACGATTAGAGATTTGAGGGATGAATACAGTTCTATAACTTATGATCTGGAATACGATTAGGGATTTAACTTGGGTTTTCCATCAGCTCTTTCGTTCACTTCAGAGAAAATCACGCGGGGAAGGGAAAATACCTTTGGGAATGTTAAGCGCTGGCAGTTATCTTCAAAAATTGTTGTAGTGTAGTGGCCGTGGTGGGGTTTTGTGAATGCAGTGTTGAGGTTGAGTGTTGTGGTGATGGAGTGAGAGTGAGAGGAAGCGTGTATTGAAAGTGAGAGTTATGGACTTAGGGTTAAGTGAAATAAAAAATAAAAAATAAATAAAAAGCGAGAGTGAGTGAGTGGGAGGGAAGCGAAAAAAATAAAACTGGGCTTGCTTAAATTTTTTAAGAATCAAATGGGTAGCGTTTTGTTAAAAAATGCTACTAAACAACCTGGGAGTGTTTATAAATAGGTAGCGTTTTGTGTAAAAACGCTAGGTATCAAGCTGCGCGTGTTTCCAAATGCGTAGCGTTTTGTGACAAAGCACTACTGATCATGTTGGCCGTGTTACCACATAGGTAGTGTTTTGTATAAAACCCTACGTATCTTTGTAGCGTGTCACCTATTGGGTAGCGTTTTACCTTGAAACTCTACTGATCATAATTGCGTATTTTCTCAATGCGTAGCGTTCTCGTTTAAAATGCTACAAATGGTGTAGCGTGTTAATAAAATGGGTAGCGTTTTGTTATAAACGCTACTAAAGGTGGTGATCTCTTTTTACAATTGTAGTTTAGTGTTTTGAATATATCATTTTTAGTTTAGATAAGAATAATTCTTTTAGAATGATCTTATCATCAAAATCATTAGCGAACCCAAATTCACATATCAATGTTGACAAAAAAAATTCACATATCAATAAACTTAGTTTCTTTTTGGCAAAATTATACTGGGAGTCCTTTAAGTTATTTAATTGTAACAAGTTGATCCTTTAAGTTTTTTTCGTAACACTTAAGTCCTTTAAGTTACATAATGTGTACACTGTTAGTCCTTTTTTCATTTTTTATTACAAAAAAGCTCAATTCCCACTAACAGAGTTGATGTGGCCGTGACGGAGGCTACCAATCATCTATCTTGTAAGAATTTGGTCCTTTAAGACTTCTGTTATGTAATAATTTGGAACTTTCAACTTAATTTTGTAAAAAGAAGATAATTCATCTTCTTTTTCATTTAAGTTGAAAGGACCAAATTGCCACATGACGTTAGTCTTAAATGACACAATTGTTACAAGACAGGTGACATGTAGGCTCTGTCACATCCACGTCAGCTCTGTTAGTGCGAATTGAGTTTTTTTGTAACAAAAAATGAAAAAAGGACTAATGGTGTACACATTATGTAAGTTAAATGACCAACTTGTTACAATTAAATAACTTAAAGGACTCCTGATGAAATTTTGCCTTTCTTATTTCTTTGACCAAAAGACTTAGTTTTTCTTAACAAACTTTATATGAACTCTTATTTCCATTTTGGTTTGATCTCATTGAAGCTATACTTTCACTCTTTTATTGGGTAAGAGACCCAAATTTTCTTACCAAACACCTCTATTCGTCAACTACTAGTCAAATCTGCTATTCACTAATAGTTGAGACTTGCCAAACAAAGCTTTAATATATTGTTTTTGACAAAAGTAAACAACTCACGGGGCAAAAGTCCCCAATAATTAAAGAACATTGGACTAATAAAATGTATGCCCAAAATTCTAACATTGATTAAAGCAAATTGAAGATTACACTTTTTTTTTCTTTTAAAAAGATTTTCTCCCAATGATTAAAGAAGATTGAACTAGTAAAATGTATGCCCAAAAATTCTAACATTGATTAACGCAGATTGGAGATTACATTTTTTTTGTTTAAAAAGAAAAAACCTGAACACTCCAATACCTCAGATTTTTTTAGGTATGATATCTATCATCCAATCACATGTTGACTTATTATTTGTTGTGAATTATTTTTTTTCCTACAGGACATCAAAACTCAGGGGCATATATCGTAGAATTCTTCAAGAAAAAATAGCAAGGCGTATTTTCTTATCATTTAGAAAATAAATGACAAATAAGAAAAAATGAATGGTAAAATTTCATGATAATGGAAAAGAAAATAAAATAAAATATGCCACAAAGATAAGAACTACCAATCCCAAACAATAAATGTACTTAAACCATACAAGAGAGAAAATATATAAAGATTTGAATTAGCTTTTGCACTAGCATAGAAACATGGTTTTTTGAGACAGAATAGTCAATCTTGTAGCACCAATCAGTGATATACATATAATTGTTATTAAGTTAGGCATTTTATCCACGACCATCTATGTTTTGAATCGCAGCCGTGTTTGAACTTTAATGCTTTGAATTTCCTGTCAGGAAGACGTCCTGCTCTATACTTTCGTAAGCTTTCATATCCAATATAACCGGTCGGTGTCGCATGGTTGATCATAGCCATACTGAGAAGAAGAAAGCAAAAGAACCACACCTTCATGATGGAGTCAAAATTTTTTTGATGTTATGTTCTTCTTTGAATCAATATGCAATTCAAAGTTACACACCATGCAAATTTATAGTTTGATTAACTTTTAGTTTACATTGCTGTTACAACAAATATATTTATTTTTGGCTATATATTTTTAGAAGAAATTGATTTTTTTGTTCTTATCATTTTCGAGATTAATATCTAAATATATCATTATCACTATTTTAGAAGGTTTTTGAATCTATCATTTTTAGTTTAGATAAGAATTATTCTTTTAGAATGATCTTACAGTAGTTTATTCTAAGTCTAGGATGTTACAGTAGTTAAACTATATTAAGATATTTAAAAGTTAAAATTTGAAATTTTATATTTTAGTAATCTAATTTATTTAAACAAAAAGGTCCGTGCATAGTGGTATAAATAGTAGTTTTAAAGAAATAGTAAACTGCAGGTGAGAAGCATTCACATAATTTTTTTTTAAAGAAAAGATAACAATAGTAATGCAACTAACAATTATAGAGGCTAAAGACGAAATTTAACAAAAATAGTGACGATAAAAAGGGCAAAAAAAAGTCATACACTATAAGTTATACGCTCAAATGTCACTTGAAGTACGTAGTATTTCAAAAAACACCATAAACTATCTCAAAAATGCTAATTGCTACTGCTTGTCAAACACGTTTAATTTTTTTCAACCACTATCTGCTTGCCAAATCCGCAAGTAAAATCCACTATAAGTTAATGGATATGACTTGCCGAACAGAACCTTCCAAAAAGAGAGTTATCTACTAAAAAACTCAAAAGCCAAACTGGTTTTGTAGCGAGAAGAAAATACCCGCTCTTCATCTTCTCAGAGCCAAAACCTTTTCCACTACCGCCAACCCTCATCCACCATGAGAACATGTGTCCAGAGCAGAGATTTCGGTCGGACCTTCCCACCACCGTCATTACTGACCCAGTCACCACTGCTGTTAGGCATCACCACTGTCGCGAAGTAAACCACCGTCGTTGTCGTCCCTGTACATCATAGGCAGCAAGAAGAACTCACTCATTCATTGTTTTCATAACTCACTCTTCATTTCAAGATTTATTTTTCTTTTCAACTCTCATAATCAATCAGGTCTATTTCTATTCCTTAATCAAGCAGCAACTAAGCTAATAAATGTTGGAGAAGATGAAGCTGTATTCTCTCTGTCAAACCAATTTTGGCTTTTCTAAACTTTTAATAAATTTAAATCAGAATGCGATGTTCTCTAGTTACTCTCAATGGTAAAGACAAATTTAATAAAATAAAAATGTTCAATTCATTGTGTCTCTCTTTCGTACGTACTGAAACCATTCTGTAACTGGAGAGGATCTAAACCCCTTTAAATCACAACCCTTAATTCTCATAAGGCCAAGTGTCACATTTTTAAGAATAAAAATGGAGATGTCCATTTCTTCTATATTTTGGAGAGGATATCTCCAGACCCACCCATGACCAAGTTATGGTAATTTACCATAAGTTGTTTTTGATTGTTGCACATTATGTTTTTTTAACCGATATTGATTGTAAAATATCAAAAATAAATAGCGTATTTGTAGTAAAACATATCTTACAATATTATACTGTAAATAACTATTTACGATATGGAGTATGTGAAACATCATCAGTGACGAAGTTAGTATAAATTTTATGAGGGGACTAACTATAAAATCTTATTCGCATTTTTCGTCTCTCTACTTTCTTTGGTTGGCGAATTTTGTCATTTTATTTTACTTTTGGCAATTTTGCTCTTCTTTTTTGTTGATTTTGGTCCAAGTGATTTTTCGTCGCAATTTTGGTCACCAAAAATCATGAATTGTGCAATTTTCGTCACCCATTTCCCAAAAATTCAAGATTGAATGGGGAAGAAAAATGCAAATAATCCATGATTTTGAGGATAAAAATTGCGGAATTAAGAAAACTGAGAACCAAAATTGTCAACAGTAAAATAGAAGGACCAAAATCACAAAATTAACAAAAATCACCATATTTATTTAGGGATAATATTAGACTAATGGACTCAAATTAATGGATTTGTTGCTTTCTTTCATCTCCTTAGACAAATAAAATTAGTTGAGGTAGCTAAATAATATATTATTGAGGTAACTAAATATAAAATATACATACTTCTTCAAATACATATATATTATTTTAAGGGTAGCCGAGACTACACCATAATAACACTACCCTCCGCCTCTGGAAACTAACATTCTCCCACCCCTACTAACATTTTCTTATAAAAAAATAGCAGGGGGGCGTCCACCTAGTGCCACCTCAAAAAATACATCAACACTCAATAAAATCCAAAAAAATGAATATTTAATGACTATTTAAACTACTGATTAAAATTTAATACAAATGTTTCTTATTGATAATCTACTATTTCTATTTTACTATCTACTATAATATACTAATCAACTCAAATAATCAATTCAAACAACGAGATAGTGACAAATATCCTTTTTATAATTAAATGAATATGACTAAATTAATATTAAATCATATAAAAAAATGAGTAAAAACAAGGTAACGGGAGCGGAAACGAGAGACTGGCTTGGGATTGACAATGGGAGAAGCAATCGGAGTGTCAACGAGGCGCCAACGGGAGTGCATTTTTTACCTTAAATCTCATTTTTCTTTTTCTTCATTTTTACTCCATTTAAAATTTACTATTTACTATAATCTCTAATAAAAGTATTAAAATCAAAATCAATTTAATCACTAAGAATTGCATAAAAAACGTTAACCACTACAAACGAGGGTGCATATTTTACCTTAAATCTGATTTTCCTTTTTCTCTTATTATATTGCAACTTTCAACGTATTTATAATTTCATAGAAAACATTACAAATACAGTATCACCCGTGCGTATGCACGGGTAAAATACTAGTTTATTTAGGGATAATATTAGACTAATGGACTCAAATTAATGGGTTTCTTGTAATTCTTTTATCTCCTTAGAGAAATAAACTCTGTTGAGGTAGCTAAATAATATATTTATTTAAGAAATTGTTTTGTTTATTTTAATAATATAGAGAAATTTTTAAGAAAAACAAGGGTAGATATGACAAGAATAGGGAAACACGATACGCTATAAGCTCAAACGTACTTGAAGTAGTTAGCATTTGAAAAAACGCTAAACCTACGCTACCCAAAAAACATTAAACGCTAGGCTTATCAAACATGTCTACTCGTCAATTGCTAGTCAAATCCCCAATCCACTAACTAATGAGACTTGCCAAATAAAACCTTAATATATATATAGTTTTTGACAAAAGTAAACAACTCACCAAGTAGAAGTGTCCCAATTATTAAAGAAGATTGGACTAATAAAATGTATGCCCAAAAAAATTCTAACATTGACTAAAGCAAATTGGAGATTACATTATTTTCTTTTAAAAAGCAAGGCGTATTTTCTACAGGGAAATCGATACTCAATAACACTGAGGGGGTATATATTGTATAATTATTCAAGAAAAAATAGCAAGGCGTATTCTCTTATCGTTTAGAAAATAAATGATAAATAAGAAAAAGTTAATGGTAAAATTTCTTGATAATGGAAAAGAAAAGAAAATATGCCACAAAGATAAGAACTACCTATTCCAAACAATAAATGTACTTAAACCATACAAGATAGAAAATATATAAAGATTTGAATTAGTTTTTGCACAAGTATAGAAACAAAGTTTTGTGAGATAGAATAGTCAATTTTGTAGCAACAATCAATGGTATCAATATAATTGTCGTTAAAAAATTCGGCAAATCATCCTTGACCATCCTTGTTTTGAATCGCAGTCTTTGGGCGGAAATTGCGCCAATTGTAACATCATCATGCTGTCAGGTTGACGTCCTTCACCAGTATTCTTTCTTAAGCTTTCATTTCCATTATCACCAGCTAGTGTCGCATGGTTGATCATAGCCATACTAAGAAGAAGAAAGCAAAAGAACCACACCTTCATGTTGGAGTCAAAACTTTCTCTGATGTTATGTTCTTCTTTGAGTCAATATGCAATTCAAAGTTACACACCATGCAAATTTATAGTTTGATTAATTTTTAGTTTACATTGCTGTTAAAACAAATAGATTTATTTTTAGCTATACTTTTTTGAGAAGAAATTGATTTTTTTTATCATTTTCGAGATTAATATCTAAATATATCATTATCACTATTTTAGGAGGTTTTTGAATCTGTCATTTTTAGCTTATATAAGAATAATTTTTTTAGAATGATCTTACAGTAGTTTAGTCTAAATCTAGGATGTTACAGTAGTTAAACTATATTAAGATATTTAGAAGTTAAAACTTGAAATTTTATATTTTAGTAATCTAATTTATTTAAACAAAAGGTCTGTGCATAGTGGTATAAATAGTAGTTTTAAAGAAAAATAGTAGACTGCATGTAGGGGTGGAAATAGGTCAGACCGCCTAACAAGGGCCTACGGCCCAGTGGTGTGTAAAATAGTATGCTAGTATACATAGTCACACAAGTAATATAATGATAAGAAAAGGTCGAACCCACAAGAAGTATGAAAACGTTGTAATGTTAAGAGTGTACACTTAGTGTGTCTACACTATTCACAATTGGTTGGAGTGTTTCAAGGTTTATAAAACAATATAAACAATAAATGTGTGTAAGGAATCAGTAAGATAAGGTAGTTGAGATGTCTTCACCAAGTAAATCACTTCTAAGTGTTTTAGTGGAGTATGCAGTGTGGGTACATTGGATGCAGCTGCAATAGTATGTGCCTTTCAGACACTTTCTTCAGAGTTTCATTACAAGCTTCCTATGTCTAGGCATGCTAAATAGGTTCACTCTTGTCTCTTAAGCTCCCACTGTATCACCCTAAGAACTATGTTATCCTATGTCTAGGACTTAACATGGTTTTAACAAGCAATTCCTCATTAAAGCTAGTTTAACAAAGATGTTGTTACAAACACTCATTCTTATTAACTCTTGAGTTCATAAATGTAGCTCATGTCTGCTGCTACAAGTTTACCTATTCTAAAGTGATCAATTCCAGAATAAGCTTTGAAAGAGTATTACACAAGAGTTAAAATGCATACACTACATAAACCATAATTACTTACTTAGAAGTTCATTACAAGGCTACAACATCTCAACTAAGGGAAATTAGATCATATTACTCATAATATAATAGAGAAAATCTGCAAAGAGCATAATCAAATGAGTAATATAACAAACGAACTCAAAAGGATAGAGATTACACGAATAGGATATCTTTTGCATGAGTTCCCAAGTTGAAGTACAAGATGAGTTCCTTACACAAGTTTCCTCCAAGTAGAAGTGAAGAGAGTGGTTGTCAAGCACCTCCTTACCTTCATTCTCTTCAGAAACGTAAATAAAAACTAACACTAAGTGATCCTTTAAGAGTTGGATGAAGGACGATTTGCAAGTGAAGATCTGACTTCTATTTATAGGCAAGAGAGCTTTTCTCCCTTGGAAGGTTTCCTTTGGCACGAAATATCAACTGAGATAATTAACCATGGTTAGTTGCAGACTTCCCATCGAGCAAGTGGTTCAAATTGGTCGCTTTGCATGAAGTTCACATGGGGTGGTCCAATAAGGAAGTGCCACATGTCCTTGAGTAAGTGAGCTTTACAACTTGATTTTGATAGTGGTCGCCGAATTCTGCAAGTTGTTCTGCTCCATATGACTAGGCATGACGTCACATATCAAGTGTGGAAGCATCAAATTGGTATGGATGTTTTGGTACAAAGTGCTGGTTTAGCAGGTGTAGGCAGTGTGGGCACTCCTAGTGTAGGCAGTGTGGGCACTCCTGAAGTAGCTGCACTAAACAAAAACATCAAACTTAACAAGATATGTATATTTTGCCTAATTCATTGTCCTAATCCATTTGAATTCTTAAAATGTTGTTTCTTATTAAATAAGCTATAATTATATATTAATGCACTTGAAAATAAACAATAATCTAAGTTAAAATGTATGAATAACTCTATATAAAATAGAGTTATCACCCAGCCTACGATAGGCCAGGCCAGGCCAGATTTTTTTTTTTGAAAATAGATAAGGCCAAGGCTTTTTCAAAAGCCTATTTAGCTAAATAGGTCAGGCCATAGGCCATCAAAAAAGCCTTTTAGGCCTATCAGACCGGCCTATTTAAATAAATCTAACTAATTTTTTGTTAATTACTAATATTTTTTGTTAGTTTAAACATATTAACCTACATCAATTTTTGACATTGTTGAAATTATTATTATATAATATAATTTAAATAAGATGTCATATAAGATATTTTCCTAAAAGGTTTTATTAGATCTCAATTAGAACTTAATCTCATTGACCTATTAGTTTGTTAGTCTATTTAAATGGCTTATACCATTGAAATGTTGTAGACCTTCTTAAGAAAATAGTCAAATAGGCTTTTAAACAGACTTTTAAGCCTTGTCAGGCTTTCACAAAGACCAGACCAGGCCAAGAAAATTGGCCTACGACAGGCCACAGGCCAGGCTCAGGCCTAACATTTTCAATGTAGGCCAGGCCCAGGTCGAGCAAAGCCTAGCTCGGCCCAGCCTATTCCCACCCCTAACTGCAGGTGAGAAGCATTCACATAATATTTTTTTAAAAGAAAAGATAACAATAGTAATGCAACTAACAATTATAAAGGCTTTTGTTAAAAAAACAATTATAAAGGCTAAAGACGAAATTTAAAAAAACCCTACGTACTTCAAGTGACAAATAAAATGGGAACCAATATTTAATACTCCCCCTCAAGTTGGGAGGTACATGTTGTGAAGACCCAACTTGGACAATAGAGCTTGAAAACATGGCCTGGGGAGAGCTTTGGTGAGTTGGTCTGCAAGCTGTTCTGAAGAGGGAACATAGACCAGTTTAATGAAGTTCTTTTGGACATGTTCACGCACAAAGTGACAATCAATGTCAATGTGCTTGGACCTGTCACTGCAGCTAGCATTGGTGGCTAATTGGATAGCAGATTTGCTATCACAGTATATCACAACAGAGGGAATATTAATGTCAAAGGCCCAAAGCAATTGCTTGATCCACAAAAGTTCAGAAGTTAGAGTTGCAAGAGCTCTATACTCTGCTTCTGCTGAGGACCTGCTAACAATATTATGCATTTTTGATTTCCAAGTAACAAGAGCAGTACCAATGTACACACAGAACCCAGTTGTTGATCTTCTAGATGTGGTGCAAGTGCCCCAGTCAGCATCACAGAAATCATTTACCTTCAAGGAAGATGTAGCAGGGAAGAGGAGACATTGCCCAAGTGCTCTTTTGAGGTATTGTAGAATGTGTGTACAACAGTGAGGTGTGGAGTTCTGGGTTTGTTCATAAACTGGCTGAGTCTATTGACAGGGAAAGCAATGTCAGAGCGTGATATGGTGAGATAAATAAGTCTGCCAAGTAGTCGTCTATACTGTGGGGGATCACTCAATGGTTCACCATCAGTGTCATTGTGGGTGAGGTTAGCTTCCATTGGTGTGGGCACAGGTTTGGCAGCAAGGAATCCGTGTCATATAGGAGCTGTATAGTGTACTTTCGTTGGCATAAAGAGATGCCTTTAGGTGAGTGAGCAATCTCCAAACCAAAGAAGTAGTGTAAGTCACCTACTACCTTGAGTTTAAAATGTTTTTCCAGAAAATTTCTAGTTTGCTAGAGGAGAGTGGAGTTGGGTCCAACAATTAGAAGAATATCTTCCACATAAACAAGGAGAACAATGAGGGTCTCACCACTATCTTTGATGAAAAGACCGCTATCTGCAGAAGACTGCTTGAAGCCATGGAGGAGAACAGTTGAAGAAAGCTTGGAATACCATTGCCTGAAGGCCAACGAAGTCCATAAAGGGACTTGTTGAGCCGGCAAACCAGGTTCTCCCCCTTAATGTGATAGCCAGGAGGGAGTTTCATGTAAACCTCGTCATCTAGCTCCCCATTCAGAAACACAATATTAATATCAAGTTGAAGGAGAGACCATTTTTGGTGAGTAACAATAACAAGAATCTTGGCTACTAAGCGAGCCTTGTACCTATCAAGGCTACCATCAGCATGATATTTGACCTTGAAGAGCCAACGACAACCAATAGGTTGTTTGCCATGAGGTAGGGTTTGCACAGACCAAGTGTTATTGGTTTCAAGATCTGTGAGTTCCTCAGCCATAGCTTTGCATCATTCAGGTATTTTGACGGCCTGGTGAAAAAATTCTGGCTCATAGATTGCTGAAACATTCAGAACATAATTGTGATAGGAGGTAGATAGGTTAGAATAGTCAAGATTATGTTGAATAGGGTATGTAAGGCTGCAATCATAATCATTTAGGTATGCATGGGGTGATGATCTCTAGAGGACCTACGTGGAGGGGTTTGGGAAGTAGTAGTAGGTTGTGGAGGGATGGGATCCACGGGAAGAGCAGTGTCAGGAGAGGGTGGTGTGTATCTGTAGGGATAGTGGGGTGGGGTTCAACAGGTGCAGAGGCAGTGGGGTCATTTGAAGAGACATCGGCAGTGGGTGATGAAGGTGTATTTGGGGTGGTAGGTGTATTTGAGTTTAAGTTGGATGGGAGGTCAAATATGGTGGGGAGGACAGTAGTGTTTGAGTCATGGTGATAGATGTCAATGGTTCTATGATCTTTGAAAGGGAAGATAGATTCATGAAATAGGACATCTCTGGATATACGGATTTTTGTGTGGATAAGGTCAAAGAGTTTATAGCCTTTGTACCCTTGAGGGTGCCCTAAGAAGATGCAAGGGATGGCACGAGGTGTAAATTTAGTTTTGTGGGCAACTATAGTGGATTCATAACACAAATAGCCAAATACTTTGATGAGGGTGTAATCAGGTTGTTTGGAGTGCAAGACTTCGTAGGGAGACTGATTTTGGAGAGTTGGTGGAGTTCTATTGATGAGGTAGGTGGCAGCTTAAACACACTCACCCCAATAGGTCAAAGGGATGGCAGCTTGAAACATTAATGATCTTACCACATTCAACAGATGCTGGTGTTTTCCCTCAACCACAACATTCTTTGAGGTCTATGGGGGCAAGAAAATTGATGTTCTGTGCCATGCTTCTGCAGAAAATGCAGAACATCAGTCAACAAAACTCTTTTGCATTGTCAGTACGTATCCACTTAATAGTCTTTCCAAATTGTGTGTGTGCATATGCAAAGAATGATTTAACTAAGTGTTGAGCATCAGATTTGTGTCTCATTAAATGAACCCAAGTGAACCTAGAGTGATCATCAACTATGGTGAGAAAATATTGAAAACCATCGTGTGTGAGTTGGGAGAAGGGTCCCCATGTGTCACAATAAATTAGATCAAAAACATTATCAGCAACATGATTGTGATTGATAAAAGGAAGTCTCTTTTGCTTAGCTAAAGTGCATATAGTACATGTTTCAGAAGTAGAATTGCCATGAAAATCAAAGGGAATTTTATTGCTTAAAATTTATAACACAGAATCAAAGAGATGCCCCATACAGGCATGCCACAATTTGGTCATATTCACATGTTTGTTCACATTATTACAAGAAGGTGAAACATTTAAAAGGGAAAACAAAGACAAATTTTAGCCTAACACATGGTCACTAGAATCAGAAATACAGTTTGTAAAAGGAAATGGGCCTTGTATTCGCTCACATCTTTCAATCATTGTCTGAAGCAGTTTGTCCTGTATCACACAACAATTATCAACAAAGTGCACATCATAGTTTTGTGAATACAAGAGTGCTCCTACAGATATCAGATTGACATTGAAATCAGGGATATAAAGTACATTGCTAAGAATAAAATTGGGACCAAGTTGCACACGACCTACAGCAGCAACCTTTACTCTGTGTTTATTAGGTAGTGTGACATAAGTGTTTGGCAATAAAGTGTGATCAAGAAAGTGCGTAAGATCATTGCATATGTGAGCCGAAGCTCCAGAATCAACAAGCCACAAATATCTAGCAGTTCTAGGCAATTTAGCTAAGATAGAAAGATTGATACCTATACACAACTTACCTGTGGCATCACTCTCGGTGACAGTAGATTTGGCCAATTGAGATTGAATGTATGTGAGCATCTGTTGATATTGCTCAGTGGATGGTGCTCTAGTGGGGGATTCCTTGGTCACATTGCCAACAGAAGCTTTAAACTTGCGATGCTCAGGAGGAAATCCATGTAACTTGAAACATTTGTCCTTGATGTGACCTAGTATGCCACAATGAGCACAAAGAGGCCTGTCACGACGAGAGGAACCCTTGGTGTCGGTCTGAACCGCACAAGCAAGAGGAGAAGGTGTAGTGGTGCCAAGATTCCCAACATCACAGTGTGTTTCTTCTTAGAGCACAAGGGTAAAGTCTTGAGTGATGGAGGGAAGGGGATTCGTCAGCAAGATTTGTCCACAAAGACTACTATAATTCTCATTGAGACCCATCAAGAATGTGTACACATACTCCGAGTTGATGTGGTCGACCAACAGTTGAACGCCGCCGCAGTTACACGTGTGACCGGAACACAGTTGCTGAGTTCCTCCCAAAGAGCCTTGATGCGGTTGTAATAGGCATTCACAGAAGACGAGCCTTGGGTGCAGCCAGCGAAGTCACGACGGAGTTGAGATACGTGAGGGCCATTTTGCTGTTGAAAACGAGTCTCAAGATCCAACCAAAGATTCCTAGCAGTGGAATGATACTCGATGCTACCGGCAAGATCCTTGCAGACATAATTCAGAATCCACGATGCCACAGTGTTGTTGCATCGGAGCCAGTGAGGATATTGTGGATCGTTGTCCGCTGGAGCGACGATGGTGCCGTCGACGAAGCTGTATTTGTTCTTTGAGTTGAGTGCCCAAACCATCGCACTCTTCCACGAATTATAATTTTCACCATTGTAAGCCATAAGATGGGTTGCAAGCACTTGGCCAGGATTGTCAGAATGATGGAGGTAAAACGGATTGAATTGATCAACGATATTGCCATCGAGGATCAGGAATCGAAGCGAAACGGAGAAGACGATGAATTGGGGGTGAAACGAAGAGAGATGGAGTGGAAACCCTAGAATTCTTCTGATACCATCTTAGAAACAAGAATAGAAAAGGAAAAATTCATTGAATTGAAAAGTTGAATTACAAATGTACAAGCAAAGGTTTATATACAAGTTGTGAATTCAGTAGAAGGATCAAACTGAATCACCAATCGGTTGCAACAGATTAACCGTAAAACTAAAACTAACCTAACAACTAAAACTGAATGAAAGGAAAAGTGCTAACCAGTTAAAACAACAGGAACTAACCTACAGTTAGTAAACCATATTAGCTAACCAAGGTTATTACAGGGGTAGAAGAGTAAAGAGCCAAATAAAATGGGAACCAATATTTAATATTCCACTACCGCCAACCATCATTCACCATGAGAACATGTGTCCACAGCAGAGGTTCCGGTCGGACCTTCCCACCACCGTCATTACCGATCGCCGTTGCCGTCCCTCAGTATAGCATAAGCAAAGCAAGAAGAACTCATTCATTCATTGTTTATTTATAACTCATGATCTTTTTTCCAACCAAAGACAATGTTTACAAATGTTCTATAAACATTTGTCAATTGTTTTTTTCAAGATTTGTTGTTTCAACGTTTTTATGATCTGTTCATTTCAAGATTTATTTTTCTTTTCAACTCTCATAATCAATCGTGTCTATTTCTATTCCTTAATCAAGCAAAGAACTAATGTTGGAGAAGATGAAGTTGTATTCTATCTGTCAAACCAATTTTCGCTTTTCTAACTTTTTAATAAATTTAAATCGAATGCGATCCTCTCTATTGTGTCTCTCTTTCATACGCATTGAAACCATTTAGTAACCGAAATGATCTAAACTGTTTAAATCACAGCCCTTTTATCTCATTAAGGCCAAGTGTCACATTTTTAAGAATAAAAATGGAGATGCATTTCCTCTATATTTTGGAGAGGATATCTCCAGACCCACCCATCACCAAGTTATGGTAATTTACCATTAGTTGTTTTTGATTGCTGCAAATTATGTTTTTTTAACAGATATCGATTGTAAAATATCATAAAATAAATAGCGTATTTGTAGTAAAACATATCTTACAATATTATACTGTAAATAACTATTTAGGATTTGGAGTATGTGAAACATCATCAGTGCTCATCAGAGACGAAGTTAGCATAAATTTTATGAGGGGACTAACTATAAAATCTTACTTGCATTTTTCGTCTCTCTACTTTCTTCGTTGGCGAATTTTGTCATTTTATTTTGCTTTTGGTAATTTTGCTCTTCTTTTTTGTTGATTTTGGTTCCAGTGATTTTTCGCATAATTTTGGTCACTAAAAATCATGGACTTGCCAAATGAAGCCTTAATATATAGTTTTTGACAAAAGTAAACAACTCGAAAGCGTATATCCCAATTATTAAAGAAGATTGGACTAATAAAATGTATGCCCAAAAATTCTAACATTGATTAAAGCAAATTGGAGATTACATTATTTTTCTTTTAAAAGCAAGGTGTATTTTCTCTTTGGGAAATCGATACTCAATAACACTGAAGGGTATATATTGTATAATTCTTCAAGAAAAAATAGCAGTGTATTCTCTTATCGTTTAGAAAATAAATGATAAATAAGAAAAAGTTATTGGTAAAATTTCATGATAATGGAAAAGAAAATATAAATATGCCACAAAGATAAGAACTACCTATTCCAAACAATAAATGTACTTAAACCATACAAGATAGAAAATATATAAAGATTTGAATTAGTTTTTGCACAAGTATAGAAACATAGTTTTGTGAGATAGAATAGTCAATTTTGTAGTACCAATCAATGGTATACATATAATTGTCGTTAAAATTTTTTGCAACTTATCCACGACCATCCATGTTTTGAATCGCAGTCTTTCGGCAAGTCATTGGCCTTTAATTGCGCCAGTTGTAACATCATCATGTTGTCAGGATGACGTCCTTCTCTATTCTTTCTTAAGCTTTCATTTCCAATATCACCAGTCGGTGTCGCATGGTTGATCATAGCCATACTAAGAAGAAGAAAGCAAGAGAACCACACCTTCATGTTGGAGACAAAATTTTCTTTGATGTTATGTTCTTCTTTGAGTCAATATGCAATTCAAAGTTACACACCATACAAATTTATAGTTTGATTAATTTTTAGTTTACATTGCTGTTACAACAAATACAAATTTATAGTTTGATTAAGAAAAACGAGGGTAGAAATGACAAGAATAGGGAAACACGATACGCTATAAGCTCAAACGCCACTTGAAGTAGCATTTGAAAAAACCTACGCTACCCAAAAAACATTAAACGCTAGGCTTATCAAACACGTCTATTCGTCAATTGCTAGTCAAATCCCCAATTAATCCACTAACTAATGAGACTTGCCAAATGAAGCCTTAATATATAGTTTTTGACAAAAGTAAACAACTCACCGAGCAGAAGTGTCCCAATTATTAAAGAAGATTGGACTAATAAAATGTATGCCCAAAAACTCTAACATTGATTAAAGCAAATTGGAGATTACATTATTTTTCTTTTAAAAAGCAAGGCGTATTTTCTACAAGGAAATCGATACTCAATAACACTGAGGGGAATATATTGTATAATTCTTCAAGAAAAAATAGCAAGGCGTATTCACTTATCGTTTAGAAAATAAATGATAAATAAGAAAATGTTAATGGTAAAATTTCATGATAATGGAAAAGAAAAGAAAATATGCCACAAAGATAAGAACTACCTATTCCAAACAATAAATGTACTTAAACCATACAAGATAGAAAATATATAAAGATTTGAATTAGTTTTTGCACAAGTATAGAAACATAGTTTTGTGAGATAGAATAGTCAATTTTGTAGCACCAATCAATGGTACACATATAATTGTCGTTAATAAATTACGCAACCTATCCACGACCATCCATGTTTTGAATCGCAGTCTTTGGACTTTTGTGGCGGCGCTTGGAAGATCAAGTTGTCAATCATGCTGTCAGGATGACGTCCTGCTCTATTCTTTCTCAAGCTTTCATTTCCATTATCACCAGTCGGTGTCGCATGGTTGATCATAGCCATACTAAGAAGAAGAAAGCAAAAGAACCACACCTTCATGTTGGAGTCAAAATTTTCTTTCATGTTATGTTCTTCTTTGAGTCAATATGCAATTCAAAGTTACACACCATGCAAATTTATAATTTGATTAATTTTTAGTTTACATTGCTGTTACAACAAATAGATTTATTTTTAGCTATACTTTTTTTAGAAGAAATTGATCTTTTTTTATCATTTTCGAGATTAATATCTAAATATATCATTATCACTATTTTAGAAGGTTTTTGAATCTGTCATTTTTAGCTTAGATAAGAATAATTCTTTTAGACTGATCTTATCATCATCGTTGGCAACCCAAACTCACCTATATTAGTAAACTTAATTTTTCTTAACAAACTTTATTTGAACTCTTATTTCCATTTGGCTTCATCTCAATGAAGCTATACTTTCACTCATTTGTTGAGTACGAGGCCCAATTTTTTCACAAATCAAGGTTGTGACAATTGGCTTTATTTGACAAAAAAAGTGAATAGTGCAGATAACATGGTGTGTGGAAAAGTGTGCAAGTGTACACAGTACAACAAGTAATATAGTGATGAGAAAGGTTGAACTCACAAGGATTGATTTAAGCTTTTGTATGTTCAAAAGATATAAACTAGTGCAGCTACACTACTCACATTTTTTGGGTGTATGGAGACGAGTAAACAGAATGTAAATAAAGAATAAAATGTAGAGGAAATCAGTTGAGAATGATAGTTGAGATGTCTTCACTAAATAATTCACTTTCAAGAGTATTGTGTTTTCTTGTGGTGCAGATGCACTTGAGTGCAGTTGCACCAGTACGTGCCTTTCAGCTACTTTATTCAGAGTTTCATTATAAGCTTCCTATGTCTAGGCTTGCTAAATAGGTTCACTCCTGCCTTTGAAGTACCCACTGTATCACCCTAAGGACTATGTTATCCTATGTCTATGACTTAACATAGAAGAAAGAAAGTTCTCATTATTAACCAAGTTAATAAAGCCTTCATTATTAGTTCTTGATTTCTAGTTATAAACCATGTCTGTGAATATAACTCTACTCATTTTAAGCGACCAACCTTAAAACAAGATGGATGTAGTATAACACAAGAACCAAAAATGCATACACCACTTGAAAACCCAATAACTTACTTTAAAGCTCATTATAAAGTTAGAACATCTCACCTAAAGAAGTTTAGCTCATATTTCACATGATATAATAGAGAGAATCCGCAAAGAACATATTAATATGCATAATACAAAAGAAATCAATAAGGTAGAGGTTACACAAATTGAAGTTCAATTCCTTTGCATGAGATTCCAAGTGGTGAAGATGCACTGATTCCCTATACTTAACTAGCTTGATGAAGAAGTGAAGGAGGGAGTCATCAATTCCTTCCTTACCTTCTTACTCCTTACTACTAAAAACTATATAAATTGTAAAAGAAAATACAAGAGAAGTAGTAAGAATGTATTGTAAAGATGATTCCTTTCAAGTGAGAAGTGGAGCCTTTATATAGCCTTGGAGCTTTCCTTCAAGTGAGGGTTTCCTTGGAGATCAAGTTAACCTAGAGGGGTTAACCATGGTTACTTTTCATAACTTGATGAAGTATTTTGATTCCAACACTTAATCTCAAAGTGAGATCCAATGGTAGAGAGCCATGTGTCCCTTATGAATGACCCTTCATGACGGTCTTCTATTGTAGGCGACGCATTTTGCAAGTGGGCATGTGCCTCCATGTCCATTGTGACTAAGCATGATGTCATAGAGGTGCTTATGCCTTGGTATGAATTGAGGTGCTTCCAATATTGACATTTTGTCTTTGGTGCAGAAATGTGCAGAAGCACTTAGGTGTAGATGCACTGTGTAAATGCTTCTAGTGCAGATGCACTGTTGATTTCCTGGTGCAGAAGCATCAACTGCAGATGCACTGAACAAACACATCAAACATACTAATATACATACAAAATGCTAAGTTATGAATGCCATTCATTTTAAACTACAAATGTTGTTTATTTTATTCATAATATTATTGTTAACACATATTGTACTTGAATTTAAGCAATTATCTAAGTTTAAATGCATGAATAACTCTATATAAAATAGAGTTATCACACCCCCAATCTTAAATTGTTGCTTGTCCTCAAGCAATGACAAAAAGAAAACACATATAAGATTTTGATAACTAAGAAGAACAGATTAGCTCACATCTTTTCAAAGAATGATCTTTTCAAAATATTGCTTTTTTCATGAACTTCTTTTCTCAGAAATTTTTTTCTTTGTGCCTTTGAATTCCAAAACATCCAGAGCTATTAAAACTCATTTGTGTGAGTGTGCGCCCACTGAGATTCAATCAGTTCCCAAAACTAAGTAAAAAGTTTCTCCTAGCCTTTGAAAAATTTAGATCACGTTTGGTCAAAACAAAGGTGTTTCAAAATATAAACTAGAGTAACAATATCCTCAAGATTTGGGGGGCTCTAAGTACAACAAAGGGTTTTGATCGAGTATTTCAAAACTATTGAGTCAATGCACTATTCCTATTTTTGGTGGTTCTTTTGGTGCAGATGCACCTGATACTACATTTCATGATTTGTAGCATATACTGCCCTCCTCACTGACCTCCTTATGCATACTTTTTTCTTTGGTTTGTTTTTATTTTCTTTCTTTTTCTTTCTTTTCTTTTTGAATTTTTCTTTTTCTTTTTCAAACCAAATGCACTATTGGAACAGGTTCAGTTTAATGACTCTGGCAAGTATAGCTATTTACAACAATTTGAACACTTTTTGTAGTGACTTTTTGGTAACCTATTGCATTGACAAATCTAAGTTTTTCATACTTTGCCTTAGTATTCATAAAAACTCCCTCAAACTTAATTCTTATGGTCTTCTATATTTAGTAAAACTTTGTTTTTGATCTTAGCTTTCTAAGAATTCCTCTTGCATCAGATAATTTTTCAAATAGTATGGTTCTTTTCAAAACTCAGCTTTGCTTGTGTTGAAGTAATAATAACAATGGCTATTTTGGAAAAATAAGACTCTTTTCTTTTTCTTTCTTTCCTCATTAAAAATCAGCTCAGAAATAAGCATTTGCCTAAGTTTTATGAAAAGGATTTCAAACTCATCATGCTTCAAAGTCAATGAAATATTTACTTTAAAATAAATTTATACTCAACTCATAAATGAACTTACTGTTTTGAATTTTTTTCTTATTTTGCAAACAGTTCAACTTACTTCAGGAGAAGCTTTGTTGAGTACATCAAATGAAAATTTTAAAACTACTCACATAACATATAGACAAATAACTTGTACTTAAAACAAACATTTAACACATACTAAAATACTGAAAACAAACACACATTACTAATTAAACATAGCATATGCATAGAGTGAAGTTCTCCCCACTCCCCCCTCAACTTAAAAGTGAGCAGTGTCCTCACTGCTCTTAAGTGGAGTTCAAAAAGTGATTTGTTCAACAAAATGGGGAGGGGGTTTAGTACATGTGGGATAAAACTAGCAGTAATTAAATAGAGTACTTATAGCAAAATAGTTAAACAAACAACATATAAAGTTTACTCTTTCTTTGGACCACTTCGATTCTTGTGCTTGACCTTACAGTAGCTGCATGTTTTATTTTTGGCTTCTTGGCTTTTGGTTTGAGTGCAATCAGTAGTAGGTGCGAGATGCACGGGCTCCTCGATTGGTGATTTTGCAGTGTGAGATGCACCAAAACTGTATTCCTAGAAAACACTTTAAAAACATCAAATTGAACAAAATAACTTACTAATTACCAAAAAATTGTGGGTTGCCTCCCATAAGTGCTTGTTTTAAGAGTCTTACAGCCTGACTTCCTCTTTTGAGATAAGGATTTTCAAAATAAGTGGTGCCCTTGTCTCTCACCACTTGCTCACCATAATACATTTTCACTCTTTGTCCATTTACCTTGAAAGTGGTATTTGCGGCTGCATCATAAAGATCAATTGCACCATGGGGGCAAATTTTGACTAATTGAAATGGTTCTGACCATCATGATTTTAATTTTCCATGGAACAACTTCAACCTAGAGTTATATAGCAAGACCATCCCTCCTTCTCTAAGTGCTCTTCTTTGGATTCTTTTGTCATGCCATGCCTTGGTTTTTGCTTTGTAAATTTTTGCTTTCTCATAAGAGAATTGCCTAAATTCCTCTAGTTCATTTAATTCCAAAAACCTTTGTGCACCTTCCTTGGAGTTTAAGTAAACAAACAATAAAAATGTAGAGGATATCAGTTGAGAAAGATAGTTGAGATGTCCTCACTAAATAACTTGATTATGAGAGTATTGTGCTTTCTTGTGGTGCAGTTGCACCAGTATGTGCCTTTCAGCTACTCTCTTCAGAGTTTCATTACCAGCTTCCTATCTCTAGGCATGCTAAATAAGTTTACTCCTGCCTTTGAAATACCCATTGTATCACCCTAAGGACTATGTTATCCTATGTCTAGGACTTAACAAGGAATTAACAAAGTGTTCTTTATTAAACAAGTTAACAAAGCCTTTATTAAAACACTCACCCTTATCAGTTCTTAATTTCTAGTTATAAACCATGTCTGTGAATATAACTCTACTCAGTTTAAGCAATCAACCTTAAAACAAGATGGATGTAGTATAACACAAGAACTAAAAATGATTACACCACTTGAAAACAAAATAACTTACTCACAAGCTCATTATAAAGTTAGAACATCTCAACTAAATAAATTTAGCTCTTGATAAACAAGATATAATAGAGAGAATCTGCAAAGAACATAATAATATGCATTATACAAATGAAATCAACAAGGTAGAAGTTACACAAATTGAAGTTCCTTTGCATGAGATTCAAAGTGGTGCAGATCTGCTTGATTCCTTCTACTTAGCTACTCTATGAAGAAGTGAAGGGAGAAGTCGGCAATTTCTTCCTTACCTTATTACAAAACTACTCCTATCTTAAGCTAGAAAAGAAATTACAAGAGAAGAGTAAATTTGATGTAAAAGCTTATGTCTTCAAGTGAGAAGTGGATCCTTTATATAGCCTTGGAGCTTTCCTTCATATGAGGTTTCCTTGAAGATCAAGTTAACCTAGAGAGGCTAACTATGGTTACTTTTCAGAACATGTTGAAGGAAATTGAGTTTCACACTTCATCTCAAGTGTAGGTCATGTGTTCTTATGAATGAGCCTTCAAGATGGTATTCTATTGTAGGCGCCGCATTTTGCAAGTGACCATGTGCCTCCATGTGAAGATTGACTAAGCATGATGTCATAGAGGTGCTAAAGCTTTGGTTAGAATTGAGGTGCTTCCAATGTCGCTCAATTTGTCTTGAGTGCGTAAAGGTGTGAAGCACTAGCATTTGTTTTCCTGGTGCAGAAGCACTAAACAAACACATCAAACATACCAATATACATACAAAATGCTAAGTTATGAATGTCATTCATCTTTAAACCACAAATGTTGATATCTTACTCATACTATTATATTTAACACATTTTACACTTGAAAATAAGCAATTATCTAAATTTAAATGTATGAATAACTCTATATAAAATAGAGTTATCAAGAAGCATTCACACTATTTTTTAAAATATAAAAGATAACAATAGAAAACAAACAAAAAAAAAAGAAAAGATTGGATTGCAAGTGTTAAAAATAACTTTCTCATGAAGTTAGAGCGGGGAGGAAGTAGGTCCGGTTGAAAATTTATTATGTGAATGGTGTCGTGTAATGCAACTGATTATCTCTAATCTCTAATCTCTAATATATTAAACCCTGGATGTTCCACATATGCATCCACCTATCCCGCCACGTCACTAATTACATCATCAATTGTATAATTCCATATCAGCTTCTCCCTTACACTTGGATCTCCACCTAAGCGTTGACTTGGTCAACCCATACTTTTACCACAATTAATTTCGAAATATATCACCAAAAAGCAAGGAGAGAATCGAACTCATTCCCTCATTGCGAGGCCTCTTGATTGACCATTTGAGAAACCACGTTTTGATGGTACTCAAGCGTATTACATTTTATTTATATCTATTTATTATGTGTTTTAATACTTATATATTTATTATTATATATTATATTTATTTGACAGCTAATATTTTGTATCACATTCCATAGATTTTAGATTCTATATATTTATTAACTATTATGTTATTAAATATGGGTAATTTAATTCATTTCAAAATTTGTTTCTAATTTTCAATTATATTAAAAATATTGACTTATAATATCCTATATTTGTCTAATTCTCATATTAATTTAATATCAAAGTAATTAATACCAGGTCACGCGGGTCAATCAGTGACCCCTCGGTTCGACCATTGACCCAGTGTCCTGCTCAGGTCAATCACTGGGTCAGTTTTACTTTTAATAACATTGCTGCTAATCAAATCCCTAAAAAATATGAACCAATATATTGAATTCAAATTTAATTGCATTTATTTGTGTTTTCAACTTTACATTTACCAGTACAAAACAGTCACTCTCTCTCACCAAAATTAGTGAGCCATAAATACTATTTATTTATTTATTTTTATTTATTTATTTTAAAAAAAAAAGTCAAATTTAGTTTTACACTCCATTCTTTTAATTATACTTCCCCCTTGAAAGTAGAGCTCGCAGGCCACTTATTAAAACCCAGAAAATGTAAATTGAGCTTCTGTTATTCGCAAACCCTGTTAATAATACATCCCTCTACTCGAATTGCACCCCTGTCTACTAATGCAGCCCCTTTTCGCTTTTTTTTCTTATTTATACTCTTTCAAAAAACCAACTTCTTTTACTGAAAAAAATTATAAAATTAAATAAATAAATATTCTCTTAAAAAAACCTTAAAACCAATATTAATTTTTGTTACGTAGGTCAATTTTAGTTACAATGTCATGTAATGTCACTACTAAATTTTAGAGTACTATTATGGCAAAAATATTGATCACGTGGGCCTCTCATAATATACTTTGTACTCTTGCTATTTAAATTTTTAACTTAGTGGTACAAAGGAAAAGACACTCTTCTCCATTAGCTACTTTTGCTATTTACATGTTAAAATAGTGATATATCAAAAAGTATAGATTTTGTATTCTTTAGAGTCGCTCTTCTCTTTCCATTTGTTCCCTTCCCGAATTTTTACTTTTGAATCTCTTCAAGCTACTAACATAACCATGCTTTTTCTGAATTTGTTTTTGTCCTCTAAGGTAATTTTCCACAATTAATTTCGAAATTATCACCAAAAAAATGGAAGCAGCGAATCGAACCCATTCCCTCATGCTGAGGCCTCCTGACGCTGACCATTTGAGAAACCACGTTTTGATGGTACTGAAGCGTATTACATTTTATTTATATCTATTTATTTTGTGTTTTTTTAAACAAATTTATTATGTGTTTTAATACTTATATATTTATTATTATATATTATATTTATTTGACAGCTAATATTTTGTATCACATTCCATAGATTTTAGATTCTATATATTTATTAACTATTATGTTATTAAATATGGGTAATTTAATTCATTTCAAAATTTGTTTCTAATTTTCAATTATATTAAAAATATTGACTTATAATATCCTATATTTGTCTAATTCTCATATTAATTTAATATCAAAGTAATTAATACCAGGTCACGCGGGTCAATCAGTGACCCCTCGGTTCGACCATTGACCCAGTGTCCTGCTCAGGTCAATCACTGGGTCAGATTTACTTTTAATAACATTGCTGCTAATCAAATCCCTAAAAAACATGAACCAATATATTGAATTCAAATTTAATTGCATTTATTTGTGTTTTCAACTTTACATTTACCAGTACAAAACAGTCACTCTCTCTCACCAAAATTAGTGAGCCATAAATACTAATTCTTTATTCATTCATTGTTTATTTATAACTCACAGATCTTTTTTTCCAACCAGCACAATGTTTACAAATGTTCTATAACCGCTGTCAATTGTTTTTTTTCAAGATTTGTTGTTTCAACGTTTTTATGATCTGTTCATTTCAAGATTTATTTTTCTTTTCAACTCTCATAATCAATCAGTCTATTTCTATTCCTTAATCAAGCCAAGAACTAATGTTGGAGAAGATGAAGTTGTATTCTATCTGTCAAACCAATTTTCGCTTTTCTAACTTTTTAATAAATTTAAATCGTAATGCGATCCTCTCTATTGTGTCTCTCTTTCATACGTCATGAAACCATTTAGTAACCTGGAAATGATCTAAAACTGTTTAAATCACAGCCCTTTTATCTCATTAAGGCCAAGTGTCACATTTTTAAGAATAAAAATGGAGATGCATTTCCTCTATATTTTGGAGAGGATATCTCCAGACCCACCCATCACCAAGTTATGGTAATTTACCATTAGTTGTTTTTGATTGCTGCAAATTATGTTTTTTTAACAGATATCGATTGTAAAATATCATAAAATAAATAGCGTATTTGTAGTAAAACATATCTTACAATATTATCTTTGTAAATAACTATTTAGGATTTGGAGTATGTGAAACATCATCAGTGCTCATCAGAGACGAAGTTAGCATAAATTTTATGAGGGGACTAACTATAAAATCTTACTTGCATTTTTCGTCTCTCTACTTTCTTCGTTGGCGAATTTTGTCATTTTATTTTGCTTTTGGTAATTTTGCTCTTCTTTTTTGTTGATTTTGGTTCCAGTGATTTTTCGCCGCAATTTTGGTCACTAAAAATCATGGACTTGCCAAATGAAGCCTTAATATATAGTTTTTGACAAAAGTAAACAACTCACCGAGCAGAAGTATCCCAATTATTAAAGAAGATTGGACTAATAAAATGTATGCCCAAAAATTCTAACATTGATTAAAGCAAATTGGAGATTACATTATTTTTCTTTTAAAAAGCAAGGTGTATTTTCTACTGGGAAATCGATACTCAATAACACTGAAGGGTATATATTGTATAATTCTTCAAGAAAAAATAGCAGTGTATTCTCTTATCGTTTAGAAAATAAATGATAAATAAGAAAAAGTTATTGGTAAAATTTCATGATAATGGAAAAGAAAATATAAATATGCCACAAAGATAAGAACTACCTATTCCAAACAATAAATGTACTTAAACCATACAAGATAGAAAATATATAAAGATTTGAATTAGTTTTTGCACAAGTATAGAAACATAGTTTTGTGAGATAGAATAGTCAATTTTGTAGTACCAATCAATGGTATACATATAATTGTCGTTAAAATTTTTTGCAACTTATCCACGACCATCCATGTTTTGAATCATGATCTTTCGGCAAGTCATTGGCCTTTAATTGCGCCGGCTTGTAACATCATCATGTTGTCGAGGATGACGTCCTTCTCTATTCTTTCTTAAGCTTTCATTTCCAATATCACCGATCGGTGTCGCATGGTTGATCATAGCCATACTAAGAAGAAGAAAGCAAGAGAACCACACCTTCATGTTGGAGACAAAATTTTCTTTGATGTTATGTTCTTCTTTGAGTCAATATGCAATTCAAAGTTACACACCATACAAATTTATAGTTTGATTAATTTTTAGTTTACATTGCTGTTACAACAAATACAAATTTATAGTTTGATTAAGAAAAACGAGGGTAGAAATGACAAGAATAGGGAAACACGATACGCTATAAGCTCAAACGCCACTTGAAGTAGCATTTGAAAAAACCTACGCTACCCAAAAAACATTAAACGCTAGGCTTATCAAACACGTCTATTCGTCAATTGCTAGTCAAATCCCCAATTAATCCACTAACTAATGAGACTTGCCAAATGAAGCCTTAATATATAGTTTTTGACAAAAGTAAACAACTCACCAAAGCGTATGTCCCAATTATTAAAGAAGATTGGACTAATAAAATGTATGCCCAAAAACTCTAACATTGATTAAAGCAAATTGGAGATTACATTATTTTTCTTTTAAAAAGCAAGGCGTATTTTCTACAAGGAAATCGATACTCAATAACACTGAGGGGAATATATTGTATAATTCTTCAAGAAAAATAGCAAGGCGTATTCACTTATCGTTTAGAAAATAAATGATAAATAAGAAAATGTTAATGGTAAAATTTCATGATAATGGAAAAGAAAAGAAAATATGCCACAAAGATAAGAACTACCTATTCCAAACAATAAATGTACTTAAACCATACAAGATAGAAAATATATAAAGATTTGAATTAGTTTTTGCACAAGTATAGAAACATAGTTTTGTGAGATAGAATAGTCAATTTTGTAGCACCAATCAATGGTACACATATAATTGTCGTTAATAAATTACGCAACCTATCCACGACCATCCATGTTTTGAATCGCAGTCTTTGGACTTTTTGTGGCGGCGCTTGGAAGATCAAGTTGTCAATCATCTTTGTCGGGATGACGCCCCGCTCTATTCTTTCTCAAGCTTTCATTTCCATTATCACCAGTCGGTGTCGCATGGTTGATCATAGCCATACTAAGAAGAAGAAAGCAAAAGAACCACACCTTCATGTTGGAGTCAAAATTTTCTTTCATGTTATGTTCTTCTTTGAGTCAATATGCAATTCAAAGTTACACACCATGCAAATTTATAATTTGATTAATTTTTAGTTTACATTGCTGTTACAACAAATAGATTTATTTTTAGCTATACTTTTTTTAGAAGAAATTGATCTTTTTTTATCATTTTCGAGATTAATATCTAAATATATCATTATCACTATTTTAGAAGGTTTTTGAATCTGTCATTTTTAGCTTAGATAAGAATAATTCTTTTAGACTGATCTTATCATCATCGTTGGCAACCCAAACTCACCTATATTAGTAAACTTAATTTTTCTTAACAAACTTTATTTGAACTCTTATTTCCATTTGGCTTCATCTCAATGAAGCTATACTTTCACTCATTTGTTGAGTACGAGGCCCAATTTTTTCACAAATCAAGGTTGTGACAATTGGCTTTATTTGACAAAAAAAAGTGAATAGTGCAGATAACATGGTGTGTGGAAAAGTGTGCAAGTGTACACAGTACAACAAGTAATATAGTGATGAGAAAGGTTGAACTCACAAGGATTGATTTAAGCTTTTGTATGTTCAAAAGATATAAACTAGTGCAGCTACACTACTCACATTTTTTGGGTGTATGGAGACGAGTAAACAGAATGTAAATAAAGAATAAAATGTAGAGGAAATCAGTTGAGAATGATAGTTGAGATGTCTTCACTAAATAATTCACTTTCAAGAATATTGTGTTTTCTTGTGGTGCAGATGCACTTGAGTGCAGTTGCACCAGTACGTGCCTTTCAGCTACTTTATTCAGAGTTTCATTATAAGCTTCCTATGTCTAGGCTTGCTAAATAGGTTCACTCCTGCCTTTGAAGTACCCACTGTATCACCCTAAGGACTATGTTATCCTATGTCTATGACTTAACATAGAAGAAAGAAAGTTCTCATTATTAACCAAGTTAATAAAGCCTTCATTATTAGTTCTTGATTTCTAGTTATAAACCATGTCTGTGAATATAACTCTACTCATTTTAAGCGACCAACCTTAAAACAAGATGGATGTAGTATAACACAAGAACCAAAAATGCATACACCACTTGAAAACCCAATAACTTACTTTAAAGCTCATTATAAAGTTAGAACATCTCACCTAAAGAAGTTTAGCTCATATTTCACATGATATAATAGAGAGAATCCGCAAAGAACATATTAATATGCATAATACAAAAGAAATCAATAAGGTAGAGGTTACACAAATTGAAGTTCAATTCCTTTGCATGAGATTCCAAGTGGTGAAGATGCACCGATCCCTATACTTAACTAGCTTGATGAAGAAGTGAAGGAGGGAGTCATCAATTCCTTCCTTACCTTCTTACTCCTTACTACTAAAAACTATATAAAGTGTAAAAGAAAATACAAGAGAAGTAGTAAGAATGTATTGTAAAGATGATTCCTTTCAAGTGAGAAGTGGAGCCTTTATATAGCCTTGGAGCTTTCCTTCAAGTGAGGGTTTCCTTGGAGATCAAGTTAACCTAGAGGGGTTAACCATGGTTACTTTTCATAACTTGATGAAGTATTTTGATTCCAACACTTAATCTCAAAGTGAGATCCAATGGTAGAGAGCCATGTGTCCCTTATGAATGACCCTTCATGACGGTCTTCTATTGTAGGCGACGCATTTTGCAAGTGGGCATGTGCCTCCATGTCCATTGTGACTAAGCATGATGTCATAGAGGTGCTTATGCCTTGGTATGAATTGAGGTGCTTCCAATATTGACATTTTGTCTTTGGTGCAGAAATGTGCAGAAGCACTTAGGTGTAGATGCCTTTGTGTAAATGCTTCTAGTGCGGATGCACTGTTGATTTCTGGTGTGCGAAGCATCAAGCTCGGAGATGCTTTGAACAAACACATCAAACATACTAATATACATACAAAATGCTAAGTTATGAATGCCATTCATTTTAAACTACAAATGTTGTTTATTTTATTCATAATATTATTGTTAACACATATTGTACTTGAATTTAAGCAATTATCTAAGTTTAAATGCATGAATAACTCTATATAAAATAGAGTTATCACACCCCCAATCTTAAATTGTTGCTTGTCCTCAAGCAATGACAAAAAGAAAACACATATAAGATTTTGATAACTAAGAAGAACAGATTAGCTCACATCTTTTCAAAGAATGATCTTTTCAAAATATTGCTTTTTCATGAACTTCTTTTCTCGTAAATTTTTTTCTTTGTGCCTTTGAATTCCAAAACATCCAGAGCTATTAAAACTCATTTGTGTGAGTGTGCGCCCACTGAGATTCAATCAGTTCCCAAAACTAAGTAAAAAGTTTCTCCTAGCCTTTGAAAAATTTAGATCACGTTTGGTCAAAACAAAGGTGTTTCAAAATATAAACTAGAGTAACAATATCCTCAAGATTTGGGGGGCTCTAAGTACAACAAAGGGTTTTGATCGAGTATTTCAAAACTATTGAGTCAATGCACTATTCCTATTTTTGGTGGTTCTTTTGGTGCAGATGCACCTGATACTACATTTCATGATTTGTAGCATATACTGCCCTCCTCACTGACCTCCTTATGCATACTTTTTTCTTTGGTTTGTTTTTATTTTCTTTCTTTTTCTTTCTTTTCTTTTTGAATTTTTCTTTTTCTTTTTCAAACCAAATGCACTATTGGAACAGGTTCAGTTTAATGACTCTGGCAAGTATAGCTATTTACAACAATTTGAACACTTTTGTAGTGACTTTTGGTAACCTATTGCATTGACAAATCTAAGTTTTTCATACTTTGCCTTAGTATTCATAAAAACTCCTCAAACTTAATTCTTATGGTCTTCTATATTTAGTAAAACTTTGTTTTTGATCTTAGCTTTCTAAGAATTCCTCTTGCATCGAGATAATTTTTCAAATAGTATGGTTCTTTTCAAAACTCAGCTTTGCTTGTGTTGAAGTAATAATAACAATGGCTATTTTGGAAAAATAAGACTCTTTTCTTTTTCTTTCTTTCCTCATTAAAAATCAGCTCAGAAATAAGCATTTGCCTAAGTTTTATGAAAAGGATTTCAAACTCATCATGCTTCAAAGTCAATGAAATATTTACTTTAAAATAAATTATACTCAACTCATAAATGAACTTCTTTGTTTTGAATTTTTTCTTATTTTGCAAGCAGTTCAACTTACTTCAGAGAAGCTTTGTTGAGTACATCAAATGAAAATTTTAAAACTACTCACATAACATATAGACAAATAACTTGTACTTAAAACAAACATTTAACACATACTAAAATACTGAAAACAAACACACATTACTAATTAAACATAGCATATGCATAGAGTGAAGTTCTCCCCACTCCCCTCAACTTAAAAGTGAGCGGTGTCCTCACTTTGCTCTTAAGTGGAGTTCAAAAAGTGATTTGTTCAACAAAATGGGGAGGGGGTTTAGTACATGTGGGATAAAACTAGCAGTAATTAAATAGAGTACTTATAGCAAAATAGTTAAACAAACAACATATAAAGTTTACTCTTTCTTTGGACCACTACGATTCTTGTGCTTGACCTTACAGTATTGCATGTTTTATTTTTGGCTTCTTGGCTTTTGGTTTGAGTGCAACTGTAGTAGGTGCAGATGCACCAGGCTCCTCAGTTGGTGATTTTGCAGGTGCAGATGCACCAAAACCTGTATTCCTAGAAAACACTTTAAAAACATCAAATTGAACAAAATAACTTACTAATTACCAAAAAATTGTGGGTTGCCTCCCATAAGTGCTTGTTTTAAGAGTCTTACAGCCTGACTTCCTCTTTTGAGATAAGGATTTTCAAAATAAGTGGTGCCCTTGTCTCTCACCACTTGCTCACCATAATACATTTTCACTCTTTGTCCATTTACCTTGAAAGTGGTATTTGCGGCTGCATCATAAAGATCAACTGCACCATGGGGGCAAATTTTGACTAATTGAAATGGTCCTGACCATCATGATTTTAATTTTCCATGGAACAACTTCAACCTAGAGTTATATAGCAAGACCATCCCTCCTTCTCTAAGTGCTCTTCTTTGGATTCTTTTGTCATGCCATGCCTTGGTTTTTGCTTTGTAAATTTTTGCATTCTCATAAGAGAATTGCCTAAATTCCTCTAGTTCATTTAATTCCAAAAACCTTTGTGCACCTTCCTTGGAGTTTAAGTAAACAAACAATAAAAATGTAGAGGATATCAGTTGAGAAAGATAGTTGAGATGTCCTCACTAAATAACTTGATTATGAGAGTATTGTGCTTTCTTGGGGTGCAGTTGCACCAGTATGTGCCTTTCAGCTACTCTCTTCAGAGTTTCATTACCAGCTTCCTATCTCTAGGCATGCTAAATAAGTTTACTCCTGCCTTTGAAATACCCACTGTATCACCCTAAGGACTATGTTATCTTATGTCTAGGACTTAACAAGGAATTAACAAAGTGTTCTTTATTAAACAAGTTAACAAAGCCTTTATTAAAACACTCACCCTTATCAGTTCTTAATTTCTAGTTATAAACCATGTCTGTGAATATAACTCTACTCAGTTTAAGCAATCAACCTTAAAACAAGATGGATGTAGTATAACACAAGAACTAAAAATGATTACACCACTTGAAAACAAAATAACTTACTCACAAGCTCATTATAAAGTTAGAACATCTCAACTAAATAAATTTAGCTCTTGATAAACAGTATATAATAGAGAGAATCTGCAAAGAACATAATAATATGCATTATACAAATGAAATCAACAAGGTAGAAGTTACACAAATTGAAGTTCCTTTGCATGAGATTCAAAGTGGTGCAGATGCACTGATTCCTTCTACTTAGCTACTCTATGAAGAAGTGAAGGGAGAAGTCGGCAATTTCTTCCTTACCTTATTACAAAACTACTCCTATCTTAAGCTAGAAAAGAAATTACAAGAGAAGAGTAAATTTGATGTAAAAGCTTATGTCTTCAAGTGAGAAGTGGATCCTTTATATAGCCTTGGAGCTTTCCTTCATATGAGGGTTTCCTTGAAGATCAAGTTAACCTAGAGAGGCTAACTATGGTTACTTTTCAGAACATGTTGAAGGAAATTGAGTTTCACACTTCATCTCAAGTGTAGGTCATGTGTTCCTTATGAATGAGCCTTCAAGATGGTATTCTATTGTAGGCGCCGCATTTTGCAAGTGACCATGTGCCTCCATGTGAAGATTGACTAAGCATGATGTCATAGAGGTGCTAAAGCTTTGGTTAGAATTGAGGTGCTTCCAATGTCGCTCAATTTGTCTTGGTGCAGAAAGGTGCAGAAGCACTAGCTGTTTTCCTGGTGCAGAAGCACTAAACAAACACATCAAACATACCAATATACATACAAAATGCTAAGTTATGAATGTCATTCATCTTTAAACCACAAATGTTGATATCTTACTCATACTATTATATTTAACACATTTTACACTTGAAAATAAGCAATTATCTAAATTTAAATGTATGAATAACTCTATATAAAATAGAGTTATCAAGAAGCATTCACACTATTTTTTAAAATATAAAAGATAACAATAGAAAACAAACAAAAAAAAAAGAAAAGATTGGATTGCAAGTGTTAAAAATAACTTTCTCATGAAGTTAGAGCGGGGAGGAAGTAGGTCCGGTTGAAAATTTATTATGTGAATGGTGTCGTGTAATGCAACTGATTATCTCTAATCTCTAATCTCTAATATATTAAACCCTGGATGTTCCACATATGCATCCACCTATCCCGCCACGTCACTAATTACATCATCAATTGTATAATTCCATATCAGCTTCTCCCTTACACTTGGATCTCCACCTAAGCGTTGACTTGGTCAACCCATACTTTTACCACAATTAATTTCGAAATATATCACCAAAAAACGGAAGCAGAGAATCGAACTCATTCCCTCATGCTGAGGCCTCTTGACGCTGACCATTTGAGAAACCACGTTTTGATGGTACTGAAGCGTATTACATTTTATTTATATCTATTTATTATGTGTTTTAATACTTATATATTTATTATTATATATTATATTTATTTGACAGCTAATATTTTGTATCACATTCCATAGATTTTAGATTCTATATATTTATTAACTATTATGTTATTAAATATGGGTAATTTAATTCATTTCAAAATTTGTTTCTAATTTTCAATTATATTAAAAATATTGACTTATAATATCCTATATTTGTCTAATTCTCATATTAATTTAATATCAAAGTAATTAATACCAGGTCACGCGGGTCAATCAGTGACCCCTCGGTTCGACCATTGACCCAGTGTCCTGCTCAGGTCAATCACTGGGTCAGTTTTACTTTTAATAACATTGCTGCTAATCAAATCCCTAAAAAATATGAACCAATATATTGAATTCAAATTTAATTGCATTTATTTGTGTTTTCAACTTTACATTTACCAGTACAAAACAGTCACTCTCTCTCACCAAAATTAGTGAGCCATAAATACTATTTATTTATTTATTTATTATTTTTTTATTTATTTTAAAAAAAAAAGTCAAATTTAGTTTTACACTCCATTCTTTTAAAACCCAGAAAATGTAAATTGGGCTTCTGTTATTCGCAAACCCTGTTAATAATACATCCCTCTACTCGAATTGCACCCCTGTCTACTAATGCAGCCCCTTTTCGTTTTTCTTATTTATACTCTTTCAAAAAAACCAGCTTCTTTTACGAAAAAACCATAAAATTAAATAAATAAATATTCTCTTCAAAAAAACCTTAAAACCAATATTAATTTTTGTTACGTAGGTCAATTTTAGTTACAATGTCATGTAATGTCACTACTAAATTTTAGAGTACTATTATGGCAAAAATATTGATCACGTGGGCCTCTCATAATATACTTTGTACTCTTGCTATTTAAATTTTTAACTTAGTGGTACAAAGGAAAAGACACTCTTCTCCATTAGCTACTTTTGCTATTTACATGTTAAAATAGTGATATATCAAAAAGTATAGATTTTGTATTCTTTAGAGTCGCTCTTCTCTTTCCATTTGTTCCCTTCCCGAATTTTTACTTTTGAATCTCTTCAAGCTACTAACATAACAATGCTTTTTCTGAATTTGTTTTTGTCCTCTAAGGTAATTTTCCACAATTAATTTCGAAATTATCACCAAAAAATGGAAGCAAATGAATCGAACCCATTCCTCATCTTCGAGGCCTCCGACAATGACCATTTGAGAAACCACGTTTTGATGGTACTGAAGCGTATTACATTTTATTTATATCTATTTATTATGTGTTTTTTTAAACAAATTTATTATGTGTTTTAATACTTATATATTTATTATTATATATATATATTTATTTGTGACTAATATTTTGTATCACATTCCATAGATTTTAGATTCTATATATTTATTAACTATTATGTTATTAAATATGGGTAATTTAATTCATTTCAAAATTTGTTTCTAATTTTCAATTATATTAAAAATATTGACTTATAATATCCTATATTTGTCTAATTCTCATATTAATTTAATATCAAAGTAATTAATACCAGGTCACGCGGGTCAATCAGTGACCCCTCGGTTCGACCATTGACCCAGTGTCCTGCTCAGGTCAATCACTGGGTCAGATTTACTTTTAATAACATTGCTGCTAATCAAATCCCTAAAAAACATGAACCAATATATTGAATTCAAATTTAATTGCATTTATTTGTGTTTTCAACTTTACATTTACCAGTACAAAACAGTCACTCTCTCTCACCAAAATTAGTGAGCCATAAATACTAATTCTTTATTCATTCATTGTTTATTTATAACTCATGAGATCTTTTTTCCAACCAAACACAATGTTTACAAATGTTCTATAACATTTGTCAATTGTTTTTTTTCAAGATTTGTTGTTTCAACGTTTTTATGATCTGTTCATTTCAAGATTTATTTTTCTTTTCAACTCTCATAATCAATCAGGTCTATTTCTATTCCTTAATCAAGCAGCAACTAATGTTGGAGAAGATGAAGTTGTATTCTATCTGTCAAACCAATTTTCGCTTTTCTAACTTTTTAATAAATTTAAATCGAATGCGATCCTCTCTATTGTGTCTCTCTTTCATACGTACTGAAACCATTTAGTAACTGGAAATGATCTAAACCTGTTTAAATCACAGCCCTTTTATCTCATTAAGGCCAAGTGTCACATTTTTAAGAATAAAAATGGAGATGCATTTCCTCTATATTTTGGAGAGGATATCTCCAGACCCACCCATCACCAAGTTATGGTAATTTACCATTAGTTGTTTTTGATTGCTGCAAATTATGTTTTTTAAATGAGATATCGATTGTAAAATATCATAAAATAAATAGCGTATTTGTAGTAAAACATATCTTACAATATTATACTGTAAATAACTATTTAGGATTTGGAGTATGTGAAACATCATCAGTGCTCATCAGAGACGAAGTTAGCATAAATTTTATGAGGGGACTAACTATAAAATCTTACTTGCATTTTTCGTCTCTCTACTTTCTTCGGTTGGCGAATTTTGTCATTTTATTTTGCTTTTGGTAATTTTGCTCTTCTTTTTTGTTGATTTTGGTTCCAGTGATTTTTCGCCGCAATTTTGGTCACTAAAAATCATGGACTTGCCAAATGAAGCCTTAATATATAGTTTTTGACAAAAGTAAACAACTCACCGAGCAGAAGTATCCCAATTATTAAAGAAGATTGGACTAATAAAATGTATGCCCAAAAATTCTAACATTGATTAAAGCAAATTGGAGATTACATTATTTTTCTTTTAAAAAGCAAGGTGTATTTTCTCTTTGGGAAATCGATACTCAATAACACTGAAGGGTATATATTGTATAATTCTTCAAGAAAAAATAGCAGTGTATTCTCTTATCGTTTAGAAAATAAATGATAAATAAGAAAAAGTTATTGGTAAAATTTCATGATAATGGAAAAGAAAATATAAATATGCCACACAGATAAGAACTACCTATTCCAAACAATAAATGTACTTAAACCATACAAGATAGAAAATATATAAAGATTTGAATTAGTTTTTGCACAAATATAGAAACATAGTTTTGTGAGATAGAATAGTCAATTTTGTAGCACCAATCAATGGTATACATATAATTGTCGTTAAAAAATTTTGCAACTTATCCACGACCATCCATGTTTTGAATCACAGTCTTTCAGCAAGTCACTGGCCTTTAATTGCGCCAGTTGTAACATCGTCATGTTGTCAGGATGACGTCCTTCTCTATTCTTTCTTAAGCTTTCATTTCCAATATCACCAGTCGGTGTCGCACGGTTGATCATAGCCATACTAAGAAGAAGAAAGCAAGAGAACCACACCTTCATGTTGGAGACAAAATTTTCTTTGATGTTATGTTCTTCTTTGAGTCAATATGCAATTCAAAGTTACACACCATACAAATTTATAGTTTGATTAATTTTTAGTTTACATTGCTGTTACAACAAATACAAATTTATAGTTTGATTAAGAAAAACGAGGGTAGAAATGACAAGAATAGGGAAACACGATACGCTATAAGCTCAAACGCCACTTGAAGTAGCATTTGAAAAAACCTACGCTACCCAAAAAACATTAAACGCTAGGCTTATCAAACACGTCTATTCGTCAATTGCTAGTCAAATCCCCAATTAATCCACTAACTAACGAGACTAGCCAAATGAAGCCTTAATATATAGTTTTTGACAAAAGTAAACAACTCACCGAGCAGAAGTGTCCCAATTATTAAAGAAGATTGGACTAATAAAATGTATGCCCAAAAACTCTAACATTGATTAAAGCAAATTGGAGATTACATTATTTTTCTTTTAAAAAGCAAGGCGTATTTTCTACAAGGAAATCGATACTCAATAACACTGAGGGGAATATATTGTATAATTCTTCAAGAAAAAATAGCAAGGCGTATTCACTTATCGTTTAGAAAATAAATGATAAATAAGAAAATGTTAATGGTAAAATTTCATGATAATGGAAAAGAAAAGAAAATATGCCACAAAGATAAGAACTACCTATTCCAAACAATAAATGTACTTAAACCATACAAGATAGAAAATATATAAAGATTTGAATTAGTTTTTGCGCTAGTATAGAAACATAGTTTTGTGAGATAGAATAGTCAATTTTGTAGCACCAATCAATGGTACACATATAATTGTCGTTAATAAATTACGCAACCTATCCACGACCATCCATGTTTTGAATCGCAGTCTTTGGACTTTCGTGGCGGCGCTTGGAACATCAAGTTGTCAATCATGCTGTCAGGATGACGTCCTGCTCTATTCTTTCTCAAGCTTTCATTTCCATTATCACCAGTCGGTGTCGCATGGTTGATCATAGCCATACTAAGAAGAAGAAAGCAAAAGAACCACACCTTCATGTTGGAGTCAAAATTTTCTTTCATGTTATGTTCTTCTTTGAGTCAATATGCAATTCAAAGTTACACACCATGCAAATTTATAATTTGATTAATTTTTAGTTTACATTGCTGTTACAACAAATAGATTTATTTTTAGCTATACTTTTTTTAGAAGAAATTGATTTTTTTTATCATTTTCGAGATTAATATCTAAATATATCATTATCACTATTTTAGAAGGTTTTTGAATCTGTCATTTTTAGCTTAGATAAGAATAATTCTTTTAGACTGATCTTATCATCATCGTTGGCAACCCAAACTCACCTATATTAGTAAACTTAATTTTTCTTAACAAACTTTATTTGAACTCTTATTTCCATTTGGCTTCATCTCAATGAAGCTATACTTTCACTCATTTGTTGAGTACGAGGCCCAATTTTTTCACAAATCAAGGTTGTGACAATTGGCTTTATTTGACAAAAAAAGTGAATAGTGCAGATAACATGGTGTGTGGAAAAGTGTGCAAGTGTACACAGTACAACAAGTAATATAGTGATGAGAAAGGTCGAACTCACAGGGATTGATTTAAGCTTTTGTATAGCCTTGGAGCTTTCCTTCAAGTGAGAAGTGGAGCCTTTATATAGCCTTGGAGCTTTCCTTCAAGTGAGGGTTTCCTTGGAGATCAAGTTAACCTAGAGGGGTTAACCATGGTTACTTTTCATAACTTGATGAAGTATTTTGATTCCAACACTTAATCTCAAAGTGAGATCCAATGGTAGAGAGCCATGTGTCCCTTATGAATGACCCTTCATGATGGTCTTCTATTGTAGGCGACGCATTTTGCAAGTGGGCATGTGCCTCCATGTCAATTGTGACTAAGCATGATGTCATAGAGGTGCTTATGCCTTGGTATGAATTGAGGTGCTTCCAATATTGACATTTTGTCTTTGGTGCAGAAATGTGCATAAGCACTTAGGTGTAGATGCACTGTGTAAATGCTTCTAGTGCAGATGCACTGTTGATTTCCTGGTGCAGAAGCATCAACTGCAGATGCACTGAACAAACACATCAAACATACTAATATACATACAAAATGCTAAGTTATGAATACCATTCATTTTAAACTACAAATGTTGTTTATTTTATTCATAATATTATTGTTAACACATATTGTACTTGAATTTAAGCAATTATCTAAGTTTAAATGCATGAATAACTCTATATAAAATAGAGTTATCACACCCCCAATCTTAAATTGTTGCCTGTCCTCAAGCAATGACAAAAAGAAAACACATATAAGATTTTGATAACTAAGAAGAACAGATTAGCTCACATCTTTTCAAAGAATGATCTTTTCAAAATATTGCTTTTTTCATGAACTTCTTTTCTCAGAAATTTTTTTCTTTGTGCCTTTGAATTCCAAAACATCCAGAGCTATTAAAACTCATTTGTGTGAGTGTGCGCCCACTGAGATTCAATCAGTTCCCAAAACTAAGTAAAAAGTTTCTCCTAGCCTTTCAAAAATTTAGATCACGTTTGGTCAAAACAAAGGTGTTTCAAAATATAAACTAGACTAACAATATCCTCAAGATTTGGGGGGCTCTAAGTACAACAAAGGGCTTTGATCGAGTATTTCAAAACTATTGAGTCAATGCACTATTCCTATTTTTGGTGGTTCTTTTGGTGCAGATGCACCTGATACTACATTTCATGATTTGTAGCATATACTGCCCTCCTCACTGACCTCCTTATGCATACTTTTTTCTTTGGTTTGTTTTTATTTTCTTTCTTTTCTTTTTGAATTTTTCTTTTTCTTTTTCAAACCAAATGCACTATTGGAACAGGTTCAGTTTAATGACTCTGGCAAGTATAGCTATTTACAACAATTTGAACACTTTTTGTAGTGACTTTTTGGTAACCTATTGCATTGACAACTCTAAGTTTTTCATACTTTGCCTTAGTATTCATAAAAACTCCCTCAAACTTAATTCTTATGGTCTTCTATATTTTTAGTAAAACTTTGTTTTTGATCTTAGCTTTCTAAAAATTCCTCTTGGATCAGATAATTTTTCAAATAGTATGGTTCTTTTCAAAACTCAGCTTTGCTTGTGTTGAAGTAATAATAACAATGGCTATTTTGGAAAAATAAGACTCTTTTCTTTTTCTTTCTTTCCTCATTAAAAATCAGCTCAGCTCAGAAATAAGCATTTGCCTAAGTTTTATGAAAATGATTTCAAACTGATCATGCTTCAAAGTCAATGAAATATTTACTTTAAAATAAATTTGATATACTCAACTCATAAATGAACTTACTGTTTTGAATTTTTTCTTATTTTGCAAAGCAGTTCAACTTACTTGAGAGAAGCTTTGTTGAGTACATCAAATGAAAATTTTAAAACTACTCACATAACATATAGACAAATAACTTGTACTTAAAACAAACATTTAATACATACTAAAATATTGAAAACAAACACACATTACTAATTAAACATAGCATATGCATAGAGTGAAGTTCTCCCCTCTCCCCTCAACTTAAAAGTGAGCGGTGTCCTCACTTTGCTCTTAAGTGGAGTTCAAAAAGTGATTTGTTCAACAAAATGGGGAGGGGGTTTAGTACATGTGGGATAAAACTAGTAGTAATTAAATAGAGTACTTATAGCAAAATAGTTAAACAAACAACATATAAAGTTTACTCTTTCTTTGGACCACTTCTGATTCTTGTGCTTGACCTTACAGTAGCTTGCATGTTTTATTTTGGCTTCTTGGCTTTTGGTTTGAGTGCAACTATAGTAGGTGCAGATGCACCAGGCTCCTCAGTTGGTGATTTTGCAGGTGCAGATGCACCAAAACCTGTATTCCTAGAAAACACTTGAAAAACATCAAATTGAACTAAATAACTTACTAATTACCAAAAAATTGTGGGTTGCCTCCCATAAGTGCTTGTTTTAAGAGTCTTACAGCCTGACTTCCTCTTTTGAGATAAGGATTTTCAAAATAAGTGGTGCCCTTGTCTCTCACCACTTGCTCACCATAATACATTTTCACTCTTTGTCCATTTACCTTGAAAGTGGTATTTGTGGCTGCATCATAAAGATCAACTGCACCATGGGGGCAAATTTTGACTAATTGAAATGGTCCTGACCATCATGATTTTAATTTTCCATGGAACAACTTCAACCTAGAGTTATATAGCAAGACCATCCCTCCTTCTCTAAGTGCTCTTCTTTGGATTCTTTTGTCATGCCATGCCTTGGTTTTTGCTTTGTAAATTTTTGCATTCTCATAAGAGAATTGCCTAAATTCCTTTAGTTCATTTAATTCCAAAAACCTTTGTGCACCTGCCTTGGAGTTTAAGTAAACAAACAATAAAAATGTAAAGGATATCAGTTGAGAAAGATAGTTGAGATGTCTTCACTAAATAACTTGATTATGAGAGTATTGTGCTTTCTTGTGGTGCAGTTGCGCCAGTATGTGCCTTTCAGCTACTCTCTTCAGAGTTTCATTACCAGCTTCCTATCTCTAGGCATGCTAAATAAGTTTACTCCTGCCTTTGAAATACCCACTGTATCACCCTAAGGACTATGTTATCCTATGTCTAGGACTTAACAAGGAATTAACAAAGTGTTCTTTATTAAACAAGTTAATAAAGCCTTTATTAAAACACTCACCCTTATCAGTTCGTAATTTCTAGTTATAAACCATGTCTGTGAATATAACTCTACTCAGTTTAAGCGATCAACCTTAAAACAAGATGGATGTAGTATAACACAAGAACTAAAAATGATTACACCACTTGAAAACACAATAACTTACTCACAAGCTCATTATAAAGTTAGAACATCTCAACTAAATAAATTTAGCTCATGATAAACATTATATAATAGAGAGAATCAGCAAATAACATAATAATATGCATTATACAAAAGAAATCAACAAGGTAGAAGTTACACAAATTGAAGTTCCTTTGCATGAGATTCAAAATGGTGCAGATGCACTGATTCCTTCTACTTAGCTACTCTATGAAGAAGTGAAGGGAGAAGTCGGCAATTTCTTCCTTACCTTATTACAAAACTACTCCTATCTTAAGCTAGAAAAGAAATTACAAGAGAAGAGTAAATTTGATGTAAAAGCTTATGTCTTCAAGTGAGAAGTGGATCCTTTATATAGCCTTGGAGCTTTCCTTCATATGAGGGTTTCCTTGAAGATCAAGTTAACCTAGAGAGGCTAACTATGGTTACTTTTCAGAACATGTTGAAGGAAATTGAGTTTCACACTTCATCTCAAGTGTAGGTCATGTGTTCCTTATGAATGAGCCTTCAAGATGGTATTCTATTGTAGGCGCCGCATTTTGCAAGTGGCCATGTGCCTCCATGTGAAGATTGACTAAGCATGATGTCATAGAGGTGCTAAAGCTTTGGTTAGAATTGAGGTGCTTCCAATGTCGCTCAATTTGTCTTGGTGCAGAAAGGTGCAGAAGCACTAGCTGTTTTCCTGGTGCAGAAGCACTGAACAAACACATCAAACATACCAATATACATACAAAATGCTAAGTTATGAATGTCATTCATCTTTAAACCACAAATGTTGATATCTTATTCATACTACTATATTTAACACATTTTACACTTGAAAATAAGCAATTATCTAAGTTTAAATGTATGAATAACTCTATATAAAATAGAGTTATCAAGAAGCATTCACACTATTTTTTAAAATATAAAAGATAACAATAGAAAACAAACAAAAATAAAGAAAAGATTGGATTGCAAGTGTTAAAAATAACTTTCTCATGAAGTTAGAGCGGGGAGGAAGTAGGTCCGGTTGAAAATTTATTATGTGAATGGTGTCGTGTAATGCAACTAATTATCTCTAATCTCTAATATATTAAACCATGGATGTTCCACATATGCATCCACCTATCCCGCCACGTCACTAATTACATCATCAATTGTATAATTCCACATCAGCTTCTCCCTTACACTTGGATCTCCACCTAAGCGTTGACTTGGTCAACCCATACTTTTACCACAATTAATTTCGAAATATATCACCAAAAAAACGGAAGCAGAGAATCGAACTCATTCCCATGCTGAGGCCTCCTGACGCTGACCATTTGAGAAACCACGTTTTGATGGTACTGAAGCGTATTACATTTTATTTATATCTATTTATTATGTGTTTTAATACTTATATATTTATTATTATATATTATATTTATTTGACAGCTAATATTTTGTATCACATTCCATAGATTTTAGATTCTATATATTTATTAACTATTATGTTATTAAATATGGGTAATTTAATTCATTTCAAAATTTGTTTCTAATTTTCAATTATATTAAAAATATTGACTTATAATATCCTATATTTGTCTAATTCTCATATTAATTTAATATCAAAGTAATTAATACCAGGTCACGCGGGTCAATCAGTGACCCCTCGGTTCGACCATTGACCCAGTGTCCTGCTCAGGTCAATCACTGGGTCAGTTTTACTTTTAATAACATTGCTGCTAATCAAATCCCTAAAAAATATGAACCAATATATTGAATTCAAATTTAATTGCATTTATTTGTGTTTTCAACTTTACATTTACCAGTACAAAACAGTCACTCTCTCTCACCAAAATTAGTGAGCCATAAATACTATTTATTTATTTATTATTTTTTTATTTTTTTTTAAAAAAAAAGTCAAATTTAGTTTTACACTCCATTCTTTTAATTATACTTCCCCCCTGTTAATAATACATCCCTCTACTCGAATTGCACCCCTGTCTACTAATGCAGCCCCTTTTCGTTTTTCTTATTTATACTCTTTCAAAAAAACCAGCTTCTTTTACGAAAAAACCATAAAATTAAATAAATAAATATTCTCTTCAAAAAAACCTTAAAACCAATATTAATTTTTGTTACGTAGGTCAATTTTAGTTACAATGTCATGTAATGTCACTACTAAATTTTAGAGTATTATTATGGCAAAAATATTGATCACGTGGGCCTCTCATAATATACTTTGTACTCATGCTATTTAAATTTTTAACTTAGTGGTACAAAGGAAAAGACCCTCTTCTCCATTAGCTACTTTTGCTATTTACATGTTAAAATAGTGATATATCAAAAAGTATAGATTTTGTATTCTTTAGAGTCGCTCTTCTCTTTCCATTTGTTCCCTTCTCGAATTTTTACTTTTGAATCTCTTCAAGCTACTAACATAACCATGCTTTTTCTGAATTTGTTTTTGTCCTCTAAGGTAATTTTCCATCTTTAAGCATAAATCATATTCCTTTGGGGTATGGTCATGTGTCAAAGTCAAGGACACCTATGTTATTCGTCTCATGCATGATAAGACTAAACCCAATTACACAATCTTATAAATATTTAGTTAAATCATATGCAGCAAACAATTGTATTTTCTTTTGAAGCAGCAAACAATTGTATTGGATAGTAGAGATCACTATATATAGCACTATTTTATGTTGTTGGGTTCTGTCTATAATTGAGAAATGAGACTACGTGAATGTATTTTGTCCTACCATTTTTAATCTAAAGTATGCAACTTGAGTCATTATGGCAAAGAAATATAGGATAACCCGTTTAAATTGCATTGCACATATTCTTTGATAGATTTGTTGGTGGATTCTTTTTTTGATAGATTGTAAGCCATATATACAATGTACTATGTAGTATAACCCTTTGAGGTATTGTATTGTGGCTGATGGATTTTTTTAATGAGCAAAATTATATTATAGCGGGTATAAGGGATAGTCAAAACCATTTATTAGATATCATGCTAAATTAGAGTTTATTATAGTAGGGATAGAAATACATTAGAATTTCGCGCTGCTCTTTCAGAGTAGTGTGAGGAAGTATTTAATCTTTTGGTTGTTTGTTTTTCATAAAACAAAATAAAGGAGGGTACAAAATCCCTTAATGAGAAACTAACAGCGTTAGATTCAACGATATAATCTACAATCGAAGAGAGCGGTCGTCCTGATCCTCTCAAGGGTCAGGAGAAATGATGTCAAACCTATCATATTAATTTTTCTTAAATTAATTATTACAAAACATTATAAGACAAGAAACAAAATCCCTTCCTTGACAAAACCCCACATCCCATTTGAAATTATAATATATAATTATATTATATATATATATATATATATATATCTATATATATATATATATAAGTCTAAATTTAATTTCTTACTATTATATAAATATTTAAAATTTTACTAATCTACATTGAAACAAAATGAAATATATATATATATATATATATATATATATATATATATATATATAATTGTCTAAATACAATAGTTGAAGTAGCTACCTTACGGTGTCTAAACACATGAATATCGACCCGTGCTGGCACGGGTGAATTATACTAGTAAAGGCTAAAGACGAAATTTAATAATAATAGTGAGGATAAAAAGGGTGTCATACACTAAAAGTTATATGCTCAAATGTCACTTGAAGTATGCAGTATTTCAAAAAACGCTATAAACTATCTCGAAAATGCTAACTGCTACTACTTGTCAAACACGTTTAATTTTCTTCAACCACTATCTGCTAGTCAAATCCGCTAGTCAAATCCATTATAAATTAGTGAATATGACTTGTCAAACAGAACCTTACAAAAAAAGAGACTGGTTTTGTAGCGAGAAGAAAATACCCGCTCTTCATTTTCTCAAAGCCAAAACCTTTTCCACTACCACCAACCACCATCCACCATGAGAACATGTGTCCAAAGCAGAGATTCCGGTCGAACCTTCCCACCACCGTCATTACCGACCCAATCACCACTACTGTTAGGCATCACCACTGTTTACAAATGTTTTAAATCCGCTGTCAGTTGTTTTTTTCTAGTTTCATTTCAAGATTTGTTCTTTCAACGTTTTTATGATCGGTTCATTTCAAGATTCATTTTTCTTTTCAACTCTCATACTCAATCAGGTCTATCTCTATTCCTTAATCAAGCAGCAACTAACAACCAACAGTGGTAGAGGGTTGGAAAAGATAAATGTTGGAGAAGATAAAGTTGTATTCTCTCTGTCAAACCAATTTTGGCTTTTCTGAATTTTTAATAAATTTAAATCGGAATGCGATCCTCTCTCGTTACTGGATGGTAAAGACAAATTGAATTAAATAATAATATTTAATTCATTGTGTCACTCTTTCGTACCAAAACCCTCCGGTAACTGGAGAGGATATGAACCCGTTTAAATCACAACCCTTAAATCTCATTTAGGCCAAGTGTCACATTTTTAGGAATAAAAATAGAGATGTTCATTTCCTCTCCAAATGAAGAGGATCCAACCCACCCATGACCAAGTTATGGTAAATTACAGAGACACTACAAAAAGTCCTCGTCAATGAGAGAAACTTTATCATTGACCAAGAAAGCTACACATTTGTAGCTGCTGATTTCGTGGAGGCCATTTTCTTGTCTATCCATTAGGACTTAAATACATAGGGAGAGTCCAACCCAAAAGATTCGTCTATTAGGTGGGTGAGCCTCATGACTTAATTATCGCACTGAGCCTTCTTATCTACTCAATGTGAGACTCCTAATATTTGCACCCCCCTTAAGAGTCATCATCCACGACAACTTTCATTCTATCAGTAACCCGATGGTAGCCCCCTTTTTTTGCAGCTTCACACACCTATCAATATTTTGTGGTATCTTAATCCATCCTATAGCTAACCCTTTCCATAGCCAAACTCTCAATGAAAGCCCAGTGTTTGAGAGAGTGTTGGTAGCATTTATCTTTTCTTAAATAAAAAAACCAATTTGAAGACGTCTATAACAATACACGGTGGTTTGAAAATAAAAGAATTGAGCTTAAGTTGTGCAATGTATAACGTATAGCATTACTCTTAGGCTTTTTTTTTTGTTGGTAAAAAAGCAGTCAATAACGGATAAATTGGCGGATGAGCAAATAACGGATGAGTTAGCGGATAGCGGATGATGGGTAAGCTAGCTGATAACGAAGGATTTGTTTGGTAAAAATAAAAGAACATGTTTAATTCTTGATTAAATTTATTTAATCAATATAAAATACGAAAGAACATTTATTAATATTTAGAAGTTAATTAAAATTTATATTTCATTATTCTAATATTTTTAGTTACCAATTTCTAAAAATAATTTAAGCTTTATTAGGATGCAATTGATTCATACTATACAGATGACATTTGAATTTGTTTAATTTGATTTAACTATACGGTTAATGCAAATGATTATATGCAGAATTTATTTCTTTTGATTTGTTTGACACTAATTTTTTATTATTTATAATTGTCATGTTTCTGGACTTTAGATTTGCTCATAAAAATATTAAAGAGGTGTTCTTTGTCTTGAATGGTGAACCCATTTTGTTCTTCAACTTTTGTGTAGTTTATTCTTCAGTTTTTAGTAGTTTTTCTTTAATTTTTTGTCAGATAATTTGCTTTCATGATCATCCCTACTTTTCTCTCAGGTTGGGTATCACAATTTCATTTTAGTATGATTTTCTTCACAATATATGTACAAAGTTCATTTCTTAATTTCCATTATGTGATAAGTGGGGCTGCTGGAAGTGTCGAGTGATCTATTGACCTAGCAATTAGAGGTCCTCCTAAGTTTCTTATGAGAGTCCTCCCCAACATTGTTAATTCGTCATCATCTTTGTATATTGAAGTGTCTTAGAACTTAGATTCAAATTAGTGTAAATCTACAATTCCTCTTTTGGAGGAACTTTGCTACTTGCAAGTAAGGGTGACAAATTAACCGGTTCAACGGTTAAAGCACATCCATATCCGGTTAAATAAATCTAGATTAAGTTACTTTTATAACCAATTATTTTAATTTGTCCAATAATTTGGATATGGTTTTTAATCCAGATATTTATTGGACCCCATTATATCAAAAGTATCAGTTTAAACATTTAGTTATTTATTATTTGTACAAATTAGTCTTCAATTAAATTAAATAAACCACAATACTGAAATAAAACTTGCCTAAAAACCAAATTCTAATTATTATGCCAAGACATGGAAGTGGGAATACGTATCACAATACTTTTTCTTTTCAGGAATATAGCTATCCGAGTTTAGAGGTTTTTAGGGATTTTACGATTTCTTGCATTTTTGTTCATTTTAACATCTATCTTTGTTTATTTTGGCCATCAATCATTATCTAATTTTAGCCATCGTTAGGTAGAAATTTAGGTATGATATGTTGTCAATTTTGCTCACAAAGAAATCGTTAACTTAAAACTATTGGGGTAGTTTGTTCTAGATTGCTAAATTTGATACATGCTTCATGATGGTTTCTTAGTTGAAAGTTGCAAATTTTGCTCACATAAATTTCTTCTAAATAATACTTATTGTTTTAGTAAGCTACTAATGGCTTTTTACTTTGTGGGTGTGGGGAAGTAAAGGTATTTGTTGGGTTCTAGGATTCGGAAGAAGTTTTATTTTGATTTCATATTTTATTGTGTCTGATTCACTTTTTTATTTCTGCAAATTTTTGGAAAGATACCCAAAGTTATTATTCTAGAAGAGACAATCCCGCTGGGAACGTTATCAACACACCCATTTTGTCCTTTCCCTTTTTCTAGCTGGTGGTTCATTCTAAGATTTCAACTTTCCCCTGCCTTGAGTATATTTAATGTCTTTGTTTCGTTTTTTTATTTTTATGTTTCAGTGTTACAGATCTGTTGATGATTGTTATATGGATCTCATTTGCAAGTCACCGAAACAAAATGAATCTAATTTGCATAATCAGAGGTTCTGCTACCAACATTCTGAAATTATACATACCAATTTTAACTGCTTAGTTGTTGCTGAATTGTAAGTTTTAGACTGTTCAAGTCCAATATGATATAAGACAGTGATGTTGTGAAGAAAAACTCTCCCGTCTCAAATATAAGCTATATGTGACAGAGCAAGTTGCTTTACATTTTGTCAAATAGTTAAGCAACCAAATTGATTTTCTTTTTTCTTTTATTTTCTTACATAGATAGGAAGAGGAAGAATTCTAAGCGAAGGCAATAGAATTGCTATTTTGGGATATGGTTGTATGGTTCAATATTGCCAACAAAGCGCATAAATGCTTAAAACACTAGAAATTTATGTGATAGTTCTTTGATGCAAGGTTTTGCAAAAACCTTTGGATATCTGGTCCCATTAAACTACTACCTAAACAACATGAATTTCTTATCTGTTGACTTTTCAATCTCTTATTTTTTTTCTTTCCCTTAGGAGTCCTAAACCTCTTCATTTCTAGCACATAAAAGAACTAACTAACACTATTGTGTATTTTAATTTTATTTATACATTCAAAAGAACAAATTTCATGGTTTCAAGTTGGTTATTTTCTTTTCAATATTGAATTATGTTGTTGATGGCAGGAAGGAAGAACATATGGTGCAAGAGAGCAATTAGTATTATGCGAGAAAATTTCAAATGATTCCGATATGTCGGGGCACTCCTCGATATTGTAGCTACTAATGTAAGACCCTACTCTTTTGATTAATCCTTCTTTATTTGTCTTTGTAATAGTTTGAATTATACTTCCGATCATGTATATTTTGTTCTATTCCTGGATAGTATATGCGTGTGACAAATAGATGGGTATTTATTATTGGTATTCAATTGTTTTGATAATTGATATGTTTGGGGTTATATATACTAGGAATATTGAGTAGTAATTGATTTCTAGGATGTGTGTATCCCGAGAAGGTTATGTCCCGAGTGTAGATTAACGTATTATGATCTTGATTAGATAGAACAGGCCTCAAGTTTGTTAAACAATTGTGTGCATATTTTGATGCTATCTTTGTTGAATCTTGAATGATGAATTGGCGGTAGTAATAAAAGAATCCAAATTTATTTTGTAATACTTATTGTTGAACAATTAAAGTCCTTTTTTATTCTGTGAATATGTTGAAAATTAAGGTATGCATCTATTTGTTTTTTATTGTTTTATGGTTGGCTTCTCATTTTTATTGTGTCTTTATCATCTTCTAAAGTTAATTGTTTTCCTTGCTATTCCAGATTTCAATTTATTGAGATGACTACAATTAATGTCTCTATGCTACTTAGCTTTGGAGAAGCAATAGGCAAAAGCATGAGGTCCCAGAGAAAAGTTATTAGTACTCTTGGAAATGTATGAAATAATACAAGAGCTGTCTTTAGTATAATTGTATACTGAAAGAGGCATGTGAAAGGGTCGAGATTTCATTGGAGGAAAGGTGTTGGCAAGCCAATGAAATGGAAGGATAGAGATTTAGAATAGAAAGGGAAACATGTTGAAGTAGAGTAGAAGAGAATAATGGGAACTCTCTAATTTTTAACTTTGTAATGCACTTTTTCACAATACAATTTACTTCAGATTTTGATTATGTTTAGCATATTTTCACTGATCATCATTAATCAAGAGAGGGAATTTTATGTTGAAGTTTTGCTCATTCGCATCCTTGATTGCAAGATTGTTCCAAAGTCATCAATATAATTGTGTTGAAAGTGGCCACTTGCAAATTGTTCCAGCCTCTTCAATAAGTTTTTCTTAATATATGCATATTTTCTTTTTTTCTTTTCATGTTGTCAATGATGTTTAATATGTTTAGATTTTAGGTTAGCATCAAAGTTAGTATTCTACATTTGTTGAATATTAACTTAATTTGTTGAATGATATTGAGTGATATTTATGCTTTCTTTCATTTTATGCATAAGCTCAGAGATACGGGGCCCATTGTCATAAGCCTCCCCGAGACATGGGGTCAACTCAAGACTCGAGTTCGATTCTCGCAGATGAGCAAGCTATATACACTTACAAAAAAAAAAAACCGATCATGAGTGTTTATAAAGAGGTTTCCTAATAAATGCGTAAAAAGTTTGTAATCATTTACACAAAGAAATTTAGCAAAACCCGTGCTATAATGTGTAGATACTTGGGTATCTTTGTGATTACTTTTCAACTCATTATGTTATATCCCTATAATGACGATCATTACATAATTCAAAGTCCTCAATTTGATTAGACAATGGCTTTTGTTTTTACTCATATGTACAAATTATATTTTAGTCCTCAATTACGGTTTGGTGAAAAATATAGTAATTTAGTCACGAGAATCGCGTAAAATGAGATGTCAAAGAGTATGTTTTGATGTACTTTAGAGTTCACAAGAAATTTAACTGTACAAATACCCAAACTTTGTTCATCGATGACCAGTTTGGTGGAAAAAAATAATTTTGTGAAAAATTACGTAAAATGCAATACTATGAATACGTCGTGCACACATGCTATGAAATACAATGTTTTATCCATAAATTACCAATCATCTAAGAATACTATAAATTACCAATCATATTAAATGTTTATTTGTAAAACTTACATATTTTGCAAATATACCTCTCTCTAAGCATATGACTAAACCGGTCATAATAATTAATAAGTCAGAAATTTTAGATGCAGTAACAAAACCAATTACAAAGGCATAGAGAGGACAATCAACATGACTAACATTATTTTATAAACAAAAAAATGCATTCACTAACTAAATAATCCCGTGCATAGCACGAGTAGTTCCTTTATAGATTTTAATCTATTGGCATTGAAATTTATCAATAACTATTTCTAATCAAATAGTTAATGTGATTTTACAATGGTTATCTGGTAAAAAAATTGTATTTCCTGTTGCTATCAAAAATAAGACAAATGTAGTAAACAAAAAATTAATTCTCCAATAATCAACTCAATTTTACAAAAATTATAGTAAGTCAACGGTTGAAAGCACTGTTATGCTGTCAGATCAGCCACTAACAATAATTATAGGTGTCAGAAGTATTTTATTTCATTTATTAACTTATATCCACCATTCTTTCTGATAAAAGAGTTGGACATGTCGGAACGCTCTGTTATATATATATATATATATATATATATATATATATATATATATATATATATATATATATATATATATATATATATATACCTATATGTTATAACTTATAATACATATGAGTTCTAATGAGAAATGTACGAGAGTCACACTTTTTAATCATATAAGCGACAAAAACCAAAACTGACTATTTTTCCTAAATGACTAAATTGGAAACTATTAATTACGATGACATGTATACCCATGCAGTATACAGATGTAATGCATACTAGTGTGTATATATATATATATATATATATATATATATATATATATATATATATATATATATATATATATATATATATATATATATATATATATATATATATATATATATATAAATATAACTACATACATACCTTCACTTACGCACTACAATATAATAATCGATATATAACGATGGTAAACTCCTAAAAAAGATAGAACATAAATTTAATTTAATTTTTTTTAAAAAAAATGGATAGATAAGGAAAAAATTGAGACGCTAGATTTAGAATAGAAAAATTATTTAAGAAATTGTTTAGTTTATTTTAATAAGATAGAGAAAGAATTTAAGAAAAACGAGTGTAAAATGACAAGAATAGGGAAACACGATACGGTTCAAACGCTACTTCAAGTAGCGTTTGAAAAAACACTAAACCTACGCTACACAAAACATATTAAACGCTACGCTTACCAAACAAGTCTATTCGTCGATTGCTAGTCAAATCCCCAATCCACTATCTAATGAGACTTGCCAAATAAAGCTTTACTATATACTTTATGACAAAAGTATACAACTCACCGAGCGAAGTCTCCCAATGATTAAAGTAGATTGGACTAATAAAATGTATGCCCAAAAATTCTAACATTGATTAAAGCAAATAGGAGAATTACATTATTTTTCTTTTAAAAAGCAAGGCATATTTTCTACATGGACATTGATACTCAATAAAACTGAGGGGTATGTATTGTATAATTCTTTAAGAAAAAATAGCAAAGTGTGTTCTCTTATCTTTTAGAAAATAAATGATAAATAAGAAAAAGTTAATGGTAACATTTTATGATGATAACGGAAAAGAAAATGAAATATGCCACAAATATAAGGAATACCTATTCCAAATAATAAATGTACTCAAACCATACAAGAGAGAAAATATATAAGATTTGATTTAGTTTTTGCACAAGTATAGAAACATAGTTTTGTGAGATAGAATAGACAATTTTGTAGCACCAATCAATGGTATACATATAATTGTCGTTAATAAATTAGGCATTTTATCCACGACATCTATTTTTTGGATCGCAGTCATGTTTGGGCTTTAGTGGTGGTGGTGGCGCTTTGATTTTCCTTTCAGGACGATGTCCTGCTCTATACTTTCGTAAGCCTTCATATCCAAGATGACCGGCCGGGGTCGCATGGTTGATCATAGTCATACTAAGAAGAAGAAAGCAAAATAACCACACCTTCATGTTGGAGTCAAAATTTTCTTTGATAATATGTTCTTCTTTGAGTCAATATGCAATTCAAAGTTACACACCATGTAAATTTATAGTTTGATTAATTTTTAGTTTACATTGCTGTTACAACAAATAGATTTATTTTTGGCGATACTTTTTTTTAGAAGAATTTTTTGTTGTTGTTCTTATCATTTTCGAAATTAATAGCTAAATATATCATTATTACTATTTTAGAAGGTTTTTGAATCTATCAATTTTAGTTTAGATAAGAATTATTATTTTAGAATGATCTTATCATCAAATCGTTGGTGAACCCAAATTCACATATCAGGAAACTTAGGTATGTAGTGTTTCAAAAAACGCTATAAACTATCTCAAAAATGCTAACTGCGAGTGTTTGCCAAACATGTTTAATTTTTTTAACCGCTATATCTGCTAACCAAATCTGCTTGTGAAATCGACTATAAGTTAGTGGATATTACTTGCCAACTAGAACCTTACAAAGAAAGAGTTATCTATTAAAAACCTCAAAAGACCAGACTGGTTTTGTAGGGAGAAGAGAATACCCACTCTTCATCTTCTCAGAGCCAAAACCTTTTCCCCGACCGCCAACCACCATCCACCATGAGAACATGTGTCCAGAGCAGAGATTCCGGTCGTACCTTCCCACCGCCGTCATTACCAGCCCAGTCACCACTGCTGTTAGGCATCACCACTGTCGCGAAGCAAACCACCATCGTTGCCGTCCCTGTACAGCATAAGCAGCAAGAAGAACTCATCAATCATTGTTTATTCATAACTCACTATTTTTTTTCCAACCAACACAATGTTGACAATTGTTTTAAAACCGCTGTCAATTGTTTTATTCTAGTTTCATTTCAAGATTTGTCCTTTAAACGTTTTTAACATCTGTTAATTTCAAGATTTGTTTTTCTTTTCAATTCCTCGGACAAGTGATGCCTTCACTTCCTCGGACAAGATAGGCCTCATCATGATCACCTTCCCAGTGTCACTCTTGATTTGAAGACCGGCCTATTGATATTCTTCTCAATTCTTTGGCCAGTATATCTTCCTCCTCGTTATCCGAGCTATTGGGTTCTGTTGGAATTTTAAATGTATTGTGTGTGAATTGAAAAATTCTCACATTGCTTGGAATAGACACTATGTGAGTGTTTATAAGTGGAAACTTCACCCAATTTTGTGGATGGATGATAACACACACAAAGTGACCACCATACGCACGCCGCCATCCGCCCGGCTTGGCTTGGGATGTATTATTTTTATACGGAAATAATTTTTTGAAAGAGGAAAAATAATTTTTTGTTGACCGGTTTGACCAAGTCAAGGTCAAAACCATAACCGATTTTTCCATTAAAATCGTAACGGTTTTTATATTAAATTTCCAACGGTTTTATTTGCTAGATGGAGCCGTTGGTTCTTCTTCACTCTTCCAATGGATCTCTATTTTTCTCCTATATAAGGAGTGTTTCCCCACACTTGTTCTTTGCACCAAAACTTTGCGAATCAAGAGTTTTCTTCATAAGTTTTCTCTATTCTCCCTTGTAATATTCTCTTCTTTTGAAAGCTTGAGATATTTTCCAAGCTAAGAGTGGTTTTCATAACTATATAGAGTGGTTTCCATAAACCATTTTGAGGGTGTATTTCTAGAGCGAATTTCTAGAGCGAATTTCTCACAATGCAGTGAAAATTCGTAATAGTGTAACTGGGCTGTTTTATCATGGGGACGTCGTGGTTGATAGCCTACTTGCACCTTTGAGTAGTGCCACGAAACGTCTTAAAGAGAGCGACCTAGTCCGCGACTCATCCCAGTAATATCTTCGATTTATTTCTAAAACTTAAACACTGTTATTTGGGGAAAGTTTTGGCTAAGGAAAGACTTGGTATTAGAGTGTCCATTGTGACTCGTCTCTCTTTCTTGGGAACCTACTCGGTTTAACAAGTTCATATCGGGCGTCCAAGTCGGCTAAATTTACCTCGAAAATGAAATCTGCCGGCTTTGCTAGTCCTGCTTCTTTGTAGCAGGATTGAGCTACCTGCCTATTGGTGTTCAATGTTAAGACTTCACCGTCGTCAGAATAGAACTTCATCTTCAAGTGGACCGTGGAGGTGACGACTTCTAGATGTCGGACCATCCTTCTCCCTATGAGGCAATTGCACACCATTGAGCGTGGATCGGGTTTCCAGGAAGAATATGTTGACCGACCGACACAAGGGACTTTCCCCGAAACTTACTCACAGTTGAATGCCTCCAATGGGTATCGTCGGTTTTCCGCCTAAGCCGAGGAGGTTTCCACCTCGATGGGGTTCAAAGTCTCTTTTCGATATCCCTAAGGCATTGAATGATTTGCGGGATATAATATCGTCCGAGCTTCCCGGGTTCACGAGAATCTTGTGGATCAGCTGATTGGATAAGGTAGCCCGAACTATGATGGGGAGGAGAATGTTGGGTTTTCCCGAGGTGAACTCTTCGTCGCCAAAGATCAGGGGAGGCCTGTCATCACGGACCCTCGCCTTGTTTTGAGCCGAGCTCGAGCTAGTGTAATTTGACATCATCCACCGAGTTGGATGGAGCAGTAGGTAAGAGCGTTGAGCTCCCACTGGGTTGCCAATGAACTATACACTGCAGATCTTGGTTGAGCGAAGGACCGAGATACTCGCCAAGCTGAGAAGCTAGCTTGCTCCAAGTATTTACTGAGATGATTGATGAATGAGAGTGGGATGAGGTCCGAGATGCACCAGCTCGCGTTGGCGAGGGGGGTGGTACCTGCGCACACTCCGATGCCGAAGTCAACATATGGATTAGGTGTTTATGAGGTAATAAATGTGCACCTATTGCATTGAATGAGGTGCGTATTTATAAGCTAGTGTGCCAGGAATCCTATCCGTTGGATGTAGGGTTTTGAGCTCAGTTGTCTGTCGACCGATGGATGAGGGCTTTCGTTTGGCCCATTGATCTATGCGGCCTATTTAGACGACCTTATTAAGAGCTTTGCTTGATCAGGAACACCACCCAATTACAATAATAATCCCCCAAATAACAATTACTCCCTCTGGGACCTATTTATAAGCAAAAAGTCACTCTTTAGGTTCATTGGAAAACTAATGTATTTGGACTACATTATAGTCTAAATACATTAGTTTTCTAATGAATTTAAAAAGTGTTTTTTGCTTATAAATAGGTCTAGAGGAGTACTCCTCAAATACACTAATAATGATAAGTCGCTTCTCATTGGTTAGCGTTTTGGTGAATGAAAGAAAGGAGGACAAAAAAGTAGGCATGTGACTCATTAATTGTAGCTTTTAATCTCAGCCATCAATTTGAATCTAATGGCTAATAATGGACTACTCTCTCACTCGTACATATCAAAGACAATACATCCTGTTGAGTCTCCACATCAGCTTTGCCATGTCATTCCCGCCAAAAACTCCAGCCACTCACTAGCTACCATGTGTGCCACATAAGCTCCATGTTGGATTTGGCTTCCTTCCCATGTGATATCCTGCCACTCCCATGTGAAGATGGCAGGTGAAAAGACAGGTACCTTCACCAGTTGCTCCCTTCCCCAATCTCCACCGCCGCTTCCTAACTTCTCAAGAGAAAGAAAATGATTTTCAACTCTCACTCTCTCTCGCTCTCATCTCTCACGCTCTGGCTCTCTCTCCATGTATTCTCTAATCTCTCACTCTCTCATCTCTCTCATCGCTCTCTGATTCTTCTCTTCCACTCGACCATCACCAAAAATGGAGGATTCTACGTCATCATGCCGCCGCCGCCTCAAGCGCCGCCTCGGATGTGGAACCATTCGCTCAAACCACCGCAGCTGACTGCCCGGTGTCGATGAGGTTCGTACACTTTGGATCGGTGATTTCCAATATTGGATGGACGAGAACTACCTCTCTGCATCTGCCGCTCATACCTGGCGAGGTATGACCTCTCTCTCTTTCTTATTTGTATCATTAGATGATTTGAATTGGAATTTATATTTGGATCGGTTGATTGTTGATCTGAGCTTTGAAGGATCGGGAGTTATTTTGTTCTGTTAGTGAAGTTAGGTTTTTTATTTTTGGTTCTGTAGGTGACCTCTGTGAAAGTGATTAGGAACTTTATTGTTTTTTTTTTGGTTTTGAATGTTGCAGAGCAAAAACGCAGACAAGAAGGGACCCTCTTCCAAGCTTCAACCGATTCCCTCCAATGTGTTCCAATATTTCATTTTCTTCTTTTGAATAATGGAGCAACTTATGATTTCGTTTTCTGCTTTTTTAGCTTTTTTACAGCTTTCAAGGAAAGGGGAAAAGCATTGGAGAAGAAGGGAGCAGCTTCTTTATTCCCCCTTTGTGTAAGCCCAAAAATGGTATGATTTATCAAATTTTTCTCTTGGGATTTCTAAAGTTTAATTTGTGACTTATGAGGTTCATTTCATGCTCAAAATTTTATCTTTGTAGCCTTTGAAATTTATTTAAGTTTGCTAATGAGCTATTTAGAATCTTAGATACCACCCCATTATCAATTTGCATCTTGGGTTTTTTATTGTTAGAATTTTGAGGATGATTTCATGCTCAAAATTCAATCTTTGATAGGAGGTTGAGGGATCCTCATCCACCATTGCGTGAAGATTTTGAGGCTTCTTGGATAAAAGATGATCTCAGAGTGACTCACTTAGTGGCGAGCGTAGACATCACATTGGGTAAGTGTTTCACTCTCCTAATATTTTCTTTTGGGAGCATCTTCAATCAAACTTTCTTCCTTTCTAGCAAATAGATATGGTTCACTGTGTTCATGAACCTTCTCCTGGCAATGTACCTTACTTTCACTCTCTCAACTCCTTAATTTTGTTGTCTTTTTGAAGCTTTATTCATTGATTCTATGTGTGTGTGTGTGTGCTTCACGCAGTTCAATTTTGAAGGAAGATATGACTTTGTGAGATTTGTGAAGACAATATGTAAAGCGTGTCTCTATGCTCATCTTCGTATGGGACCTTATGTATGCATGTGAGAATGGAATTTTGGGTACCTTACTCTTCCTACTCTCATTTACTCATACACAATTATAGCTTTTTTTTTTTAAGAATATTTAATACTCTTATTATCCTTAAATTAGTGTTTAATTTGGTCTTTTGCTTGTCATGTGTAGAGGGTTTCTGTTTGGTTGAAGTATGTTTCGGGCATAAGTTTTAGAACAGACAATGAACCTTTCAAGGTCTCTTTTACTTTTTTAGATTATTATTATTATTATTGGCTTTATCTTGAATGATTAATTAAAAGGACTTTTGTTGAAATTACTTCAATTTTTTTATTTTTTTAATGAAATGGTGTTGCAGAGGGCAATGAAAGGGTTCTTGAGAAGATTGTAGGAATGATGAAGAGTGAACGTCTCTACATGAATCACTGTGGTGGCCCTATCATCCTCTCTCGGGTATAATCTTTATTGTTAATAATAATTGTTTACTTGCTATTTGTGTATTTGAGAACTACCAATTTTCTTCAAGTGTTTTAGAAAAGGTACTCATGGTTCATTCTAGATCTAGCTTTGTAGCTACAATAGTAATAATACATGTACAATATGTTTTGATTGAGAATGAGTATGGGGCACAAAGTAAATTACTTGGTTTGAACTTAATTTCAGCCCAAAGGTCTCAGCTTTCATTAATCATGATAATTTTGGAATTATTTCTCACTTTGCTTCTTTCAATTTGTTTTGGAAATTATTTCCTTTTGCAGGTTTCTTTGGCCTTGCTTTGCTTGAGGCAACGTAACACACATCAAGCAAGTTCCTCAATTGTCATTGAAGCCCTTGGTAAATTTTTGTGATCCTGGTGATTATGCTAGCTTTTTAATAATAGTCGGTTTGCCACAACAAAGATTCTATATCTCAAAAGTCATATAGCTGAAATTGTTGAACGTTCAAGAAGAAGAGCCCCAACCATGATTTTTCAGGTCATTCAGGTAGAAAGGCTTCCCTCTTGCATCTGATTAGTAAATGTGACATGTATTCATTACAAAGTTTAAGAACACAAATTACTTAATTGCTTTTCCTTTTCTAGGTTCTAGGTTTTCTAATTTCAGTTTTTATTCCAATTAGGGATTTGTGTAGTTTAGGTTGGTATTATCTAGAATTGTTGTTCTTTTGATTTCTATAATAGCTTGGTTTGTTGAAAATTTGCACAAGTTTGTTTTATGTTTTGATTTTTGTTTTCATTGTGATGATTTGCTAATGATGATGTGCTGCAATTAAGGATTATCCATTTTTGTGTGCAGTTTTTTTTAGCAAGAAATATATGTGTGTTAGCTTGAATGGCATTGAGAGGTGGGAGCAAATATGAACATGCTGCATTTTTACAGGTTGTAGTGATATGGTTTTGGGAATGGGAAGGAGGTTGTAGCGATCAAAGCGGGCGTCGCCAAACACCTTTCTGCCGCTATAACTAGATTTGTTCAACTTGACCTGTTTTTAAGCATCGACCTATTTATATTCTTGGTGAAAGCTATCTTTGGAAAATACGTTCTGCTATTGGCTATTACATATTGCGTAAAATGAACGACTTAAGGATTCGAGAGAAAGTGAATTTGGGTGGTGTGGCAATTGGTGATGGGTTAATGGACCCTATAACTCAAGTGGTTACTCATCTTTGAAAATGCTTATTATTCTGGTTTTATCAATGAGAGGCAAAAGAATGAGATAGATAAAGCTCAATTAGAAGTTGTTAGGTTAGTCCTCATAGGAATTGGAGGCAACTAATGCAAGAAGCCATGTCTTGAACATCTGCCGCAAAACATGATGAGAGTTTGGCTACTTTGTATGATTATGCACGTAAAATTCCTTATGAAGATGATTTTTTTGACTCACTTATGAAGATGATTTAGTTGCTCGCTTTTTGAATATTCTTTGAGGTGAAGAAGGCTTTAGGTGTGAAAGTGAATGAATCATTTGTTTATGAGATATCTGATGATATTGTTGGGTTTGCATTGTTCTTTGTTAGCTTATTGTAGATTCTTCATTTTTCTCTTATTGCTACTTCATCTTTTTTTTTTTTGTCATGATTTCCTTATTTAATTTACACTCTGATTTACAAGTTCTAAGAAAACAAGGTACATGGATGTGCTTTGAAGGCTAAAACTCCCATTGGTTTTTTCATTTGTCTTTTGCTCTTTAAAGGTAATTTCTTTAACTATCTTCTTTCTTTCTGATAAGAATTATGTTCTTCTGCTTTTCTATTATAATTTGCTTCTGTGTTCTTTCTGATATTATTATCTGTGATTTTGGCAGGTATTACCCGTATTTACGTTTGCAAATCAAGCTGGACTTCACATGCTTGAAACCACATTGGTTGCACTTCAAGACATCACCCTTGAAAAGATCTTTGATGACAATGGGAAGAAAAACCTATGCTCTGAGTTCCCCCAGATAATGCAGCAGGTATAATGCTATTGACAAGGCTGAAGAAAAATCAATTTTGTTAAAAAATTGACATTAACTGTTAATTATAAATAAGTAGAATTTATTTGATTGGAATGTTAACAGATGATGGAAGTTATGTTGGTGCAGGGTTTCATGTGTCTTCAAGGTGGTATATGTTTGTCCAACATGGGAGGCGATGCGTATGAGAGAAGCGATAGCATGGAAAGTAATAAGCGAAGAAGAATCACTCATTGCATTTGTTTTATGTATGTTTATCAATTGGTCTTTTGTCTGATAGATTGATTAGAGTATAGTAGAATGTACTAAAGTAGAGAGCAATATTAATTAACTTTCTTTCCACCTTAACTTTGGAGAATCACTAAAATGCTATAAAACTATTGCCCCTTTTCTTTTTGGTTACTATATTTCTCCTTCATGCTTCTTGCATAGTTATGTCGTGCATATCACTTTATTCTTTTCCTCCTCTTTGATATCTTCTTTATAATTTATAAACGGATACATGTTTGTGGCTTTTGTTTTTTTTGTTATGCAATTAACCTGTCAAATATAACAAGAATTGCAGATTACACAAATTCAAGACAATAACAGTGCAAAATTGAATTAGATTAGATATAGGAATCAACACACGCATTAATTGTTCATGTAGTTCGGCTTGAATCAAGCCTACATTTGTAGGATCGTGCACAACTCAATTCTATTTTATTCAAGAAATAATCTTTGATTACTATTGTTGATGTGGCATAAGTAACTTCAATGTGAAGTCTGTTAGAGCAATTTTTCGCATTTTATGCTTACGTATTCATTTTTTAATTTTTACATAATCTATGTTGTAACCTCTATGCACTAGCAAGTGTCATCTATATATAAGCACCCAAACACTTTGAAAACCCTCCTAGCTCAAGAAGGTGAAAGAACAACATTTGAAGAAAGAGGATATTTCGAGTTGCAAATTAGGGGCTCACCTCTTACTATTTTTGTTGATATTGTAAGGGCTTAATGTGTAGTCTCTATCTTGGCCTCAAAACATTATTGTCATCTTTGCTCTTTCTTTTGGTTTTGTAAACTTTACACAAACATTGACACTTAAGCTTTGTATTTCATATTTCTTAAAGCATTGCTCCCACCTTCTATAGAACCTCTTTAATATAACTTAAAGCATTGTCCCCATCTTCCATAGAAATTGAAGCACTGGCCCCGTCCATCGGACGGGTCACCCCACTAGTAAATATAAATAGCTTTCTCTCTCACCCACACATTTTCTAGGCTTTTAACTTTATTTTCATTTTAGGCCTGATACATCATTAAATGTGATAGTCAGAAGATGCTGGTATCCCAGTTTCACCTTTTAGCAAAGGCCACAAGAGTGTCTTGTTTGTAAATTTTAACCTGCACAAAATTGATTACCTCCAAATTTCTTTCTTAAAGAAAGTGTGTCTCAATATAATCAGTTAATGCCTCTACCACTACCTTCAATTGAGATCCACCAAAAGGAATTCATCATCGATTTGAAATCCACCAAAAGGAATTCATTATCCTTTGAATCTCAATACTTGGGGTTTTAACAAAAATGCTCATAATGTAGGATAAAATCGCCTACTGAACTAACTACAACATTTGGACCCTATGGCAACGCCTAAAATTGCAACGCCAAAAAAACCGTTGCCTTAGCCAACAATGGCAACAGTTTTTTGAACCCGTGGCTGGTTCACTTTTTTTTATGGCAACGGCTGAAAACCGTTCCCATAAGGTCTACAGCAACGATTTTTTATTTAAGCTTTGGACAACGGTTAGGAAATGTTGCCATAGAGAAAACTATTAAAAAATTAAAAAACACTCATCTCACAAAAACACTCAGCCCTCACGTTCTTCTCAAACACTTAACTCGCAAAAAATCAAAAACACTCAGAAACACAAAAACCCTCAAACGAAGCCCTTCACGTTCTTCTTCAGAAACACAAAATCCCTCAAACGATTACCCTTCACGTTCCTCTCCGATTACCCTCTCCAAAACCCTTCACGTTCTTCTTCAAAACGATTACCCTCTCCGATTACCCTCTCCAAAACCCTAAAACGAAGCCTCTCCGATTCTCTCAGCAAAATGTTCTCTCAGCAAAACGATTACCCTCTCCGATTCTCTCAGCAAAACGATTACCCTCTCCGATTCTCTCAGCAAAACGATTACCCTCTCCGATTCGCTCAGACGATTACCCTCTCCGATTTGCTCAGACGATTACCCTCTCCGATTCGCTCAGACGATTACCCTCTCCGATTACCCTCTCTGACACGCTCTGATTCGCTCAACCAGAGGTAAAGTGAAAACCCTCACGTTCTTCTCTTTTCTTCGTCGTTCCACTTCTATTCCACTTCTATTCCACTTCTTTGTCTTTTAACATTCTCTTTTCTTTGATTTTCTCTCTGTGGTGTGGTAGTGTGGTGGTGATGATGCCGTTTGCAGGGTTTTATCTTTCCGTAACAGCAATTTGATCTTTTCTCAAGTAAGTTCTTTGTTTATTTTGTATATTTTTTTGGGGGTTTGTTTCTGAAATTTTATGGTGTTTGTTGTTGTGTGTTTCATGATTGATTGGTAATGAAATTTTGTGTCTTGTTTTGATAATCAGTGTGTTTCTGAAATTTTGTGTGATCTTGTGTTGATTTGAGCTAAAATATGGATGAAATTTTGTGTTTTGTTTTGATAATATGTGTGCATGATTATGATTATGTATTTCACCTCAACATTGAAGTGTTTCTGATAGTCTAATAATAGAGACAACATTGCTTATATAAACTGATTTCTAGCTCTGCCAGTTCAAGAATGAAAAATAGTCTAATAATAGAGACAAGTTTGCTTGTATTCTTCTTCTGTCTGACATCCTTGGTTTAGTGATCAGAATTTGTTAATGGGTTTGTGACAAGGACACTTAAATTGGTTGCTACGGTCTGATGATGACATCTCTTTCCTTTGTTTTTATTATTATGATCTATCAGAAGCTTTATGGATAGACGATGAACTTAAAGTAGAGTATCTGATTTATACGGTCTTTAGGTTTTGGTTGACCACATTTCAGTTATTTGATTCGTTTAGCTGACCTGACCTGGCTAGAAAAGACTTCTGCTGTTCTTGTTGCTATTGCTGTTGTCTTGGCAGAAGTTTTTAGATCAGTGTAATTTAATGCAATTATGTTCAGTTACAAATGCTTCAACTTCCTTTGATCATCTTGGTACTGCTAGAGAATGTTCCAGATTTCCATGAAGTTTCAGCTTACTATGTATTTTTGTTTAACTATATTATATTCAACCAAGAAATTCTTCTAAAATTAATCTTGTTTGCCTACAGTTAGTTTCTATGGGAAAGAAAAACCTCCAAGCATAAAGTTGCCTATTAAAACAGATCAAGATACACTAAGAGAGGGATACAGGTAAGCCATTTTTTAAATTTGCCTTCCCTCTTAAACTTTTTCTTTTAAATTTGGATTATTGTCTTCACTCTCCATTTTAATTTTTAGTAGCCATCTGGTACAGCTCTTTGGGGTTTTCATATGATATCATGATACATTTTTATGCATTCCGTAAAACTTTCATGGTTAACTGGACCTAGCTATTAGAGTGCAATAATGAATAATGATTTGGCACTCTTATGAGTTCAACCTTTACCTAGATATATAGCTGAATGGCCTTCTATGCGATTTGCATATCTATTCAAACTATTGTTTACTTAAGACCCTTTTGGAGGAGTTTCCCTTGCAAAGTTTTTTTAATTATTGGGAAAAACACTTTTCCTTTCTCTCTTGCCATGTTTTCTCTCAACTTTGTCTGTTTTTGTCTCCGAATATTTATGGTGTTAATCCAAATGTGTTGCAAGATTCATACGGTCAGAGGAAGATGATATGGATCCATCTTGGGAGCAAAGGCTAGTGAAACGCTATTATGATAAGCTTTTTAAGGAGTATCCTTTGCAAACATATTTGTTGTTTTTACTAAAAATGTAACATTGTTTAAATTAGTTGGTAGAAGGAAAGTGGACATTCCAATTATAAATTTGATTATACAACACAAATTCAGAGAGCTCTGTTTGGTAGATTTGGCATTCCATATGCCGATTTCTGTCCCTTTGCATAAAGTGTTCTATCTAATATTATTGAAATTGCTTTTTATACAAGCCAATATTCTATAGCCTAATATAGGCATTGGTGTCTGATCTCCTATCTATAAAATAGTGTGTGAGCTCAACATTCTTGACATTGAGTTATTTTTATTTCACCTTAGAGTTGAAGTAAACATGTAATCTCTTTGATAATGGCAAATTGGCAACAATGATTTAATAGATATTATCATTACATATTTGACCTGTTTATTAAAAGCTCTGGAAGTGCATTCATTTGTCTATGCTTGCAATAAGGTTAGTTGTTTAATTTCTCTATAATTGTGCAGGTGATGCAATGATAAGCGTATTTTGGACAAAGTTATACCTATGAAGTCAACAAGAGGGTTGAACCATTATGTACTGCAAGAGAAGAAACTGAGGAATCAGAGGAAGGCAACATCGACGATATATCTCAGTACATTGCTTCAAATGTAACTATTACTGACAGTGGAATGCTTAGCAACTCTGAACGAAGGTCTAAGGAATATGGTTTTTTCTGAACCTTAGGAAACTTGATGAATGGAAGTGTATTATACTGATTTGTTTTCTTTCCTTGAATACTTTTTTTGTTTGCTGATAGATGGATACACTCTACTAAGAATTCAAATTAATGATGACTTATTTGTATTGCGCTGAAACTCCGAATATTTACGAGTATTTTATGTTCTTTCTATAAGATACTACACATAACTTCTATGTTGGGAAGGAATGGACCTCTGTAATCATTTTTGTATTTTTTTTTTCATTTTTATTATCTATGGCAACGTTTTTGAAGTGTTGTATTTGTTGGTGAAGGCAACGGTTTTTGCATGTTGCGTGAAAATAAAAACCGTTGCGTTTAAGTTATCAATGGCAACGGTTTTGGGTGTGTGTTGCCTTTGGTCACAAAAAACTGTTGCCTATGGTTTAGGCAACGCCGGCATAAACAACGGTTTCAAAACCGTTGCCGAAAGCTAAGGCAACGGTTTTTTGGCTTTACGCAACAGTTTTCAGGCGTTGCCTTTGGGCCAAAATGTTGTAGAAAGCTTCCATTCCAGATCTTGATAAAGACCTTCTACACCAAGAGCTAATTTTCTTCCAAACTCTAACCTCAATAAATTTGAATGTTTCTTTCTTGGTCTAATAAACTACTTTACCAATATCATCCAACTGTTTCTTTAAGTCAAAGACACAATACCTATATATCTTACAGTGAAGGAAACCTACGACCATAATAATAATAATAAAAAGGAATCTTATTTATGAACACCGAGGAGACAATTTTTCTAGAAATTACTCCCTTCGTACTTAACTATAAATAAAAATAACTATTTTCACACATATTATAATAATAATGATTTTATGCATTTAATTTTCTTGAATTCATGGAAGAAATAATTATATTTATTAAACTATCTCTAATTAATAGTAGTCATCTTCTCACAACTTTAATGAACTAATTTAATAATAGTTATGAGAAAATAACATTAAATATAGATAGATTAGTTGACATTTATTTATTGAGTCCACCAAAACTAAACTTTTTTTTTTTGCTTATAATTGAGTAGAGAGAGTAATCTTCAATTCCGCAACCACTTCAAAATCTCAAAATTGATTTGATCCCAAGAGATTAGTGGTATCACACAAATGACAGTGACACGTCAACAAGATATTACTGATTCACCGCCCATAATTAATTGATCATTAGGCACTTAATACTATCACTGACTTAACTTCTTTTTCATTCTTTCAACCTGGTCAACCTTAAACACAATCACAAAAAGGAAACTCTGCTCCACAAAATTAAAAACCAAAAAGAAAATCCCACAAATTCCTTCATCCTATAATCTTCAAGAGGTTCCCACACGTTATTCCCTTACCTTAATTTTGTTAAAATCAATTTCCCTCACGCAAAAGCTAATTAAATTCACTTCACATCTTAACTCTTAATCAATGAGTAGTTCTCAACATTTCTAGTTCTATAAATTTAGAGCAACTTGGAGCAATTTCTTCAGTGCAAAACAAAGAAAAAAAATATAATACGTTATAAGAGTGATTCAAATTAATTAATATGGCGAAAATCGGTGCTTCCCTTGTTATAATTCTCCTTGTTGCAACAATTCTGAATGGTGGTGAGGCTGGAGGAAGAGGTGAACCTGCTGGGAAAGATGATAACATTTACAAAGATGAAAAGTTATTTTTTCCAATAGATATTTGTTTGTTTTTTCCTCCTTGGTATTGTTACCATTTTCCTTTGCTTTGTCCATGGTTTTGTGTTAGCAAAGTTCACAAAGATGCTGCAGCTTATGATGGTGCAAGTCCTAAAGTTGAGAATCAAGAAGCTAATGCCCCTACTACTGTTCCATGATATATTATAGTGATTGCATGTGACGATGCATGGCTATATATGTATCATTGCATGTATGTGTGTGAAAATAATATATAGCAAAATTATAGCTAAATAATGATCTCAAGTCACTTGTGGTGACACTTTATGTGATTTTGGGGTAGGTTATTGTGTGTATTGTTCTTGGGCTTGTGCTTTGGCCTTGGCCCAATTATCAGTAATAAAATATTTTGGTTTTTTATATAAAATATATATCTCTTTATTTTCTTTCTTCCATTGATAGTGAGAATCAAGACACACTTTATTTTCTTGCTCCTTGCCTTTACTATGAATGGTGGGCAGAGGTTTTTTTGTGTATTCGAAGTAGTTATCTTCGTTAATTGTTTCTATTTTTTTGGTTTTTTCTGTATCCTGAATTTTTTGTATGGTTTCCGGTACTTCTTGTACAACTATTTTAATAATATATATTTGCTAATATATTTTATATAAAAAACCAATATATTTTAATAACAAAATGGTATACAGCTTCTTGGCTTTCAACTTCAAGACTACCATTTTGTCATTATAATATTTGGTCTTGTTATATATTTCCTAAACCTTTGATTTGTCATTGGATCTGTATACCGGCGAATTCCACTGCATCTAATAGTGGAAGTCTTGAAGTTGAAAGCCAAGAAGCTGCTAATGCTCCTACTCATGTTCCAAAATATATTTAGAGATTGCACATGTGAACATAAAATAATTTCGATGATAATTATATTTAGCTAAATAATTAACCTTCATATATGGGTATGCATGTATCAAGGATATATAGATATAGTACCATCTTTCAGTGGTATGCATTTGGGATTCAGCTTGAGTGCATTCAGCTGTGGTGCATTCGGGTCTGAATCCATGCATTTGTATTATCTTTCAGTGAAGTTGGATGAATAATAAACGAATAAGACAACGTTGGATCTTTTTTCTATGACAATAGCTATTTCTATATGTTTGGTGCGTTTGTGTTAGACAGATTATGGGCTAGATCGATGGTAGATTTACTGTCACAAAAAATTGATGCAGATTTGTTAAAAGTGATATGCGGAGATCTTTAAATTAGAATTGCAACCATAGCTAGGGATGTTCAACGGTTCAGGAAAATCCAAACCAATGGAGAATCCAATCCAAACTAATATGTTTGATTCTGGAACTTTTCGTGTTCACGCTGTACTCGAACCAACTCATACCAACCCATATAATAGTTTGGTTACAGATTATAAAAAACAAACCCGCAAACTCAAACCAACTCATACCATAGTTTAGTAATTTTAGAAGCACATGATATTATTTTCTTAGACTTTTTACCTTACTAATTTATGATCAAGTTCTAAGATATTAATACTATGAATTTGAAGACTATTAATGAGTTTGAGTTTCATTTAGGGCATGACCTATGAGCCTAATCCGAACCAATCTCTCCAATATCAAATTGGTTTGGTTAGAATTTTGAAGAAAAACCGTAAAATTTGAAACAACCCAAACCAAGTATTAGTAATTGGTTTGAACAACCGATCTTGGCAAATCTGGTCCAAACTAACTCGTGAACACCTCTAGTTGCATCTTTTTTAAAAAGCCTAATAGTTGAAAAGGCCAAACTACAAGCCACCGACAAAACATTTTAGGCCTACTAGGTCAACCTACTTAAATAAGTATAAATAATATTTTTTACTACTACTACTAATATTTTATTATACTATTTTGTATTTTGTGTTAAAATATAAATTTGAGAAATTTATTTAATTAAAAAATATTGACCTAAATCAATTTATGAGATGAAAGACTCTTTTAGTAAACAAACTAGCCCCACAACTCGTCCGATGGACGGGGTGACTAGCGGTTGATTAATTAAAACACATTGAAATAAAAGCAGGTAGAAGTAATAGTTTTTGAAGATTAAAGGTTAATGTTTGTTAAAGACATGCAGATATTATACACAACAGAATCGAAGAATAGCGTAGGCCAAGTAAAAATTCTTTCAGTCTAAAGTTAGATATGACACAAATAGGAAAGAAGGAATAATAATAATTAACAAACATGATTAAAATAGTTCAAAAATACAGACATTTGTTAATGAGTATCCAGCAGTTTGGATATTAAAAGGGCGAGGGCTATTGTTTCAGTAGAACGGTAAGTACTACGGTTAATTATTTCTACCAGATTTACTAATGATATCAACAAAAAAAGTCAGAGGGGAGCTACCAATTTCCAATTTCCAACACCACAATCATCAACAAAAAGAAAGGTAGGATATGGTCCCAGACCCTGTTTCAATCCAAAGCTTAGAAGGAAATTGTTCATGATAATCCCGATAGAAATCTCTAGGAATTTTGAGGAGGCTCTGTAAAATAGAAATACAAAAATATCAGATAACACAAACCATAAGCAAATTAGATGTAAGCTAAGAAAATTAAAAAAAATGTAGAAACACTAAGAGTTCTGAAGATCTAGAGATATGACAGTTGAAAACTTCTTTGAGGCCAATTTCTTTGAAACCATGAGTTGGATATTAACTCTAACAAAATATGAGCCCATCAGACTATTTGACATGCAAAATGTAAGTCAAAAAATCTGAAAAATTAGTATAACATAATTAATTTATGATTTAGGAATTAGAAATGGTGCATGTGTCAATCAACAGTATATTTTATAACTAGTATCATCAATACAAACCAAATGATTTGGCTAATTCTTTTCTATTATTGCATGTGTCAATCAACAGTATATTTTATTCTCAAGTTTCAAAGAAATTAAATGTAAAAAGTAAGTTTTTTCAATCTATATAAATATATGTTTGAAGCTTTGAAAACTAACACTAATTTACATGCTTTGATACAATTATTTTCTTCTCTTATCATACTTTTGATTTAATTTATACAAATCCTTATTGCATGACTTCAAAATCTCAAGTTTGTCCCCCTGAGCAGTTAGAACTTTGCTAGTAGAATTTGCTAGATACTATTCAACCAAGTTAGTTCTTCACTTGAAAGGGGAAAGGTGAATTTGAAGTGACAATTAGCTGACAACATACCTGTGTTAGAGGACTTGAGGTCAAGGAATGAGAGTTAGATATCATCTAATCCTACCATTGTTGCTCTTGATATCATTCATCCTGCTTTACAATTTCAGAAACATGATAATTTCTATTAATTTATGTACAGTTGAACAATTTCATCACCTTCAAATATGTAATGGGTGGAATGATCTTAGGTCAACACCTTTAACAGATGCCACTGTAATGGGATGCAATGAAAATTTAGTAGTTTCAAGGCTTTGTTGAATAAGGCAGTTGAGTAGAAAAAAATTTAATAACTGAAAGTGACTTAGAGAACTGTGTATGATGCTAAAAGCACAAAAAGGTAATGATCCACCATGTTGAATACTTATCTCAAATTGAATATTTATCTCTAGAATTAAGCTCTTTGATCTTAGTAAATACCTGTTAGCAGGTGACATGGAACATATTACTGATATTTATCAATCAGAGCATCGATTAAATGCCTACAAAGAAAGATAATATGTATTGTTTTCATATTTCAAAATCTCGAAAATATAGATATATAGATAAGAACTAATGAGTCATTTAGTCATGGCATTTTACCCAACCGGGATAGTGATTTCTCTACAAATTTGCTTTCCATTAGACAATGGTCGCTTTATCGTCAACTTCATATCTATCCAAATCCGGGAAGATCAATAAGGTGATTCGCTAGCTATTGAACTGAGAAACCCTTTGTGGTCCCTTGCAAAGATCGGTTGATGAAAACCATATTTAGCAACAAAACTAATGAAGAAAATTGATGATATAAACCTGAAATGAAAGGAAAACGATCAAAACTACAAATTTTATTTCATCAAAATAGAAACCTAAATCAAGAGTTTAAATTCCTAAAGTGTTCTCCATCTCCATCAGCATCACCCCTAGATGATTGTGGCTTCTTGCATAGCATGAAATTCCTAGCTCCATGTGATCAAATTCTATCCCAAGGACTCAAAGCCACAAAAAAATACCAAACAAAACACATAATTCAAAATCACTTCATCAGCAAGCCCATTATTCAACCCCCTAAAACATTAAAATTTTACCAAAAATAACTTGCAAGGGTAAATTAAAGTTGCAACATCATCACCACACCAAAAACAACTAAAGCAAAATTAGCTGTTAGATATTAAAAGTAAATAAAACCATTAAATTTGCATAAGTTAGCTAGAAGAATAAATTGAGTCCAACCTTCGAGCAGTGTGATTTCCAATAGGCATGTCAATACTTGTGACTAATCTGTTCCATCAAGACCTGTGAATGTCAAAGGAACAAATTAATAACCCTTACCCATTCTCCTACTAATATTGTCACTAAACTCGGGTCTATATATGTCATACCTCAACCACAAATGATGCATACCTCACCAAAACGATAGAAAATAGTTTGGAAAGTGAATCATCTTCCTGCGTTGGCTTCATCGCCTGCACTTCTCAGTTAGTAGCAGAAATATTGAATTCATATTAGTTGGTAAATAGGGTACGGTGTTATAAAAGCATAAGAAGAATAGAGAAATTTCAAATAGCAGAAATTAACAAATCCCTCACCAATTTGCTCGAACCTCGCACTGCAGGAACAAAGAATGGCAATCTAGCTAGAAACAAAATCCATTAGTAATAGTGAGATGAACCAAAAAAAAATTACCACATAAATAAACAAAATTAAAATCTGCACACCAAAAATTAATAATCTCTATTTTCTTCTTTCTCATTTTTTGGGTTAACTGGAAAACCATAACAACGAAATTTGTTACCCAAAAAATTCCCAAATGAAAATAGTTTCAACATGTATAATAGGGAGAATATGAACATGCAAACCTGATTTTGGGTGAACCTTATGACTTAAGGAGTCACTAATTGTATTCTTCCTTCTTCATCTTCTTCGCTTTGGTTTTCTTCTTCTTGGCGATCTTCCTTTTTTCCCTTTGTGTTGGTTTCACTTTGTTCTTCTTTCTCATTGTCTTTCAATTTTTCCCTTTGTTCTTCTTTCTCTTCGTTTTCTATTTCTTCCTCTCTTAATTTTTGTCTTCGTTACGGGAAGGGAGTAGAAAGAAGAGGAGTGAATATTGTGAGAAAAATGAGTTTGACATTGAGTCCTGTGTTTAGACCGAAAAGATAAGGAAGAAGAGTTGATGGAGGAAGAAGGAGAAAGAGAGATGTTGAGAGAGAAATGGTCGAGAGGAAGAAATAAAGCAAATGAAGAGAAGAGTGTACATTGAAGGAAAGAAGAAAAAAGTGAGAAGAAGAGAAGAGGCGCAGCTGAGAGAGGAAGAGGATTGCATGAAAGAGAAAAAGATAAAGAGGATAAGAGGAAGAATTGATTGGTGATAGTGTTTTGAATTTTAGTGTGCAAAAAGAATAGCTAAAATGACGTAAGTAGCACAACAAAAAATTGGGGAGAAGACCAAAAAATTATTCCCGCTTGACATTGGAAACTCAATGCCAAGCCGCATACATGTGTAAGATGTGATAGAAAAGAGATGGAAATTAGGTAAATCGTAAAAATAACAAGACATAATAATTGAATTATGGGGTAGCAATGAATTGTTCTTAACCCAATTTTTAACCTTTTATTTTATTTTTGGGTAGCAATGACTACCTCATTATAGTGAGAGGAGTCGCCCCTGCATTTTATAAACTAGAATAAAAATAGAATGTCATATAAAGATATCTCTTTAAAAGGTTTTGTCAAATCTCAAATTTGAACTCATTCTTGTTAATTTATTATCTTATTAGTCTATATACAAAAGTTGGAATCACTCAAAGATTGTAGGTTTTCGTAAAACAAATTGTGAAATGAGCTTTTAATAAACGGGGTTTGATGCCTTGTCAGGATTTGAAAAAGGCTAGGCAAGACCTAATGGGCTTCTGATAGGCTATGAGCCTAACATTTTCAACGTAGGCCAGACTCAAGCCTTGCAAAGCTTAGCTCGGTCCAGCTATATATTTCAACCCATATACGTATGCAGAAATATCTAATAGAAATGCAGCAACTTTAAAACTCTTGAGGGAGAGTTTTGCTACCCATTGTAGTCCTACCCGACTCAATAAATTAACCTCTACAGAGTTGGGCACAAAAGATACTCAATTTACACATAAAAAAGTTGAAATGACATGGCCAATAACAATCGCAAACTTTCAGGTTGGTGTTCAAAATTTTTGGTTGTCTCCTAAGTACAAAAAAACAAAATATTTGTGGAGCATTTGTTCGACCACAAAATTCTTAAGGTTTAAGGTAGAGGAAAATTTTCATGTGTTCAAGGGCGAATCTTTGCTAGGGCGGGGGGAGGACCACGACCCGCCCCAAAAATCATGTGAAATTACGAAAATGCCCCTATTTTTAAAACTCAACTATCAAATATATGTAAATGTTGCGCAAAAACATTCAAATGTGATGTGTGGCCTAATGGTTGAAACGTTGGTTCATTGCCAAAAGGTTCTGAGTTCGATTCCTTGTTAAATTGAATACATTGATTACAAACGAATTACTCACAAAAACTTTACCACTAAGACACGAGATGTTTTTGATATTAAGTTTTTCAAATGTATTTTATATATATATATATATATATATATGTTTTTTTATGTATTAATAATATTCTTTGAATCAAATAAATTTAAAATTATCATTTTTATCTATTTTAATTGCATTTACGTTTCTACGTATTTGCTCATGTATTTCTGAGTTTCCACATCTGCTTCATGAGCGACCCACACAAACTTTTTGTTCAAGATCTGCCACTGCATGTGTTGGGATTATCTAAAACTCATCCATTTCAAAAACCACTTTAACCATTCTCATACTTGTTTGTTGATGAGAAACTTTGCCAATGAGGTCAATCATCGAAATTTTTTATAAGCATAGAATATTATTGATCGGAATACAAGGGGTACTCCACTCATTTATAAGCAGTGACACTGATCATCTAGTTGAATCTCTACTAAAATCCTTAGCCCATAAGGATTTTAAGTTAATTTTTCGACAATCACTCTTGATTGTGCCTACCATCAAAAATTATACAAGATTAACATGTACTGTAACTTGTTTGAATGCATAATAAGTTTGATTGTGCCCATTTAATGACTTTAGTACTATATAAACAAACTAGTAGTTGACGCAATAAAATCAGTCTTAAAACAAGTGGACTTAATTTGTAATAATTCCATTTGTACTATCCAGCAGGTCAATCTTAAACAACTAACATAAAAAGGAAACCGCGTATCTAAGTGCTAAGACCATATTCTTCTATGCATATGGTTCCCACCACATTACCTTAAATTGGCCAAAATCAATTTTCTCACGCAAAGGAGAATTTAATTCACTTTCCATCTTAATTAGGCAATCATATTTCTCATCGGTTCTATAAATTGGAGCAATTTGGAGCCAACGTTTACCAAGCAAATTAAACAAAGAAAAAGAGCAAAAGCATAAAAATATATATATTACTATGGGAAAAACTGCTGCTTCACTTGTTTTAGTTCTTGTTGTAGTGGCAATTCTGAATGGTGCTGAGGCTACGGGAAGAGGTGTAGTGGGGAAAGATGATCGGATTTACAAAAATGAAGACACTTTTGGAATAGCGATTTGTACTTATCCTTTTTTCGCTTGTTTTTGGCATCTTATTCCTCCTTCGCAGTGTCATTGGTACTGTCCACCTTCGACCGCGCCTAACAGTGCAAGTACACCTCCGACGACTAACAGTGGAAGCGCCCCTACACCTCCGTTGCCTGGCAGTGAAAGCGCCCCCACACCTCCGTTGCCAGCTGGTAGTGGAAGTGCCCCTACACCTCCGTTGCTGGGCGGAAAGCGCCCCTACACCTCTGTTGCTGGCAGCGTGAGCGCCCCTACACCTCCGGGGGCTAACTAGAGATTGCATGTATGTGTGCCAAAACAATACTATTATCTATCAAAATTAATTATAGCTATAAATAACACCTTCATATGGGCCTCGATTGGTTCAACTTCTATGGTATGTCCAGTCAAGGATATATAGATATATTATCTTTTAACTTAGTGGTATGGTTATGAAATGGCATGGTATGCATTGTGTCGTGTTATGGTTACATGTTCCAGATTGAAATAAATAAAATTTCATAACTACTATTTCATTAATATTCAAACACCATTCACATATTTAATTTAATTAGTTTCTATATATTTGTTACACATGCTGAAGAGGAAATGAGATGAGGAGAGGAGGAATAACAGAATATTAATTTAATACTAGTCAATTATTCCCCGATTTGAGGACATTCATGAAGACATGAAACCTTCAAACTAAGACTCCTACAGAAGTGGAGATCTTCTCAATTTCTTAAAAAAAAATTGAGGGTCAATTATCGACGTTTTTGGTATATTAATGCACATAAATGTAAAATATATACCACATATTTAAGCAATGTGTATTTTTATACACACAAAACTTTAGTAATTGACCCTCAATTTCTTTTGAGAAATTGAGAGGATCTTTACCCCTCGTACAGCAAGCCAATTTTATTGGCCTGACATTTCTAAAGAAGAAATGCTAAAAATCGTACAAAAAAATTTCGTGAACACGCCAACGAATGATGTGGTTAGTTACTGTTGAAGTATTATGCGGTGACAGCAACCCCATGTAGTCTTATTTAGATTTTAGCCGATGAATTTCCTTTTAGATTTTTAAAGATGCCAACACCTAATTTAGGGATGTCTATTGCTGTAAATAGCATTTCTCTTCTAAAATATTAAAATATTTGTCTCCGTCAATAAGCCACATGACATCAAATTCTCTCCTTCAACACCTTCCAAGGTGTTTGAAGTTTTCAAAAGTAGCAGCTAGCTATATCACTCAATGTTTTTTTATTGTCAATTTTGTGCTTGAACATCATCATATCCGTATTAACCAAATTTGACACGTCGTCATCATCATCATCATCATCCATGGTGCCCGAAAATGAGCCATATCAGGGTAGATGGAAGCTATGGCACCTTCAAAATTGTCAGTCACATACCTAGAAATTTTCAGTAGTGAGGGAAAAAATTATCAATTATTAATAGTGGTGTAATTTCATGACAAAAAATATTGAATAACTAAGTTTCTACAAATTGCAAAGTTAATGGGATAAAATTAGTATTAATTTAGTCTCTCTTTTACTTATTTGTTATGAATTTCAACATTGATTTCAAAACTATCTTAGTGAGACAATGACAATTTTTTTATTGGGGAAAAACATTTTTTTCCTAAGCAAAAGATTGAATTAAGGATAGTACACAAAGGGTACTCCAATCCGTACAAGACCTAGGGGCCTTGTTAAAACCGGCTATAGCTCAAAGAAGAAAAAAGACCAAATGAGAAAAGACTCATACTTCGTACAACACCCCCTCTACTCACTAGAACTCCCTTTTTGGTGTGAAAAGACCAAAAACCCTTACTGAAAATTGGATTTTATATATTTTTTAAACATTAAATACGGTTGCCGGCACAGACGCTTAACGAACAAACAGGTCAATTTCATCGCAACGAGTGAGTTATTTTCAAAGACAATCCCTCTAAAACTGTTTTTTAGGCCCATGCTTCGTACAACCCTCTCTCTACTCACTAGAACCCCTTTTTGGTGTGAAAAGACCAAAAGTCCTTATTGAAATTTGGTTTTTATTTTTTTTTAAAAGATTATGCAGTTCGGTCTGCATGATGGAATTGAACTTGATCGAATCTCGCTGCACCGAACCAGTCAAAATTTACTCAGACACCCCAAATTATGTTTTGACTAGGTTCGACCAAGCGTGTGCCGATCTAAATCGATCAGCCGTGCGCCGGACCCTCTCCACCGTCTAGAGGTATTTTGGAAATAAATGATGGTATGTGGTTCTAGTGAATAGAAGAGGAGTTGTACGAAGTATATACCTTTTTTTATTAGGTTTGGTGCACGGCCGGCCGAATCAGTTCGGAACACGGCCAGCCAAACCAGATATTTGATTGTCCAAAAAGGGAACATTGAAGTGATCTGCTGATAAAGTGACGATGCAAGCAAGTGATGTCCAAAAAGTGAAGATTGAAGTGATATGCTGATAAAGTGACGTGCAAGCACTATTAAAGTCGGCGGCTTCAAATTTTACTAATAAAATTCTGCACAACATACAAAATATTTGGGCGTTGCTTTTCCCACACCCCCTCCTACTCTTTCACACCCCTTAACTCCAAATATTCCAAAAATACCCATGAGTGGAGTGCGTGTTTTCACCTATTCGGGGATGGTCAACCGAATCTATTCGGTTGAGGTCAACCGAACAGGTAAAAAAGGTGAATGTGGTGTGAGAGTCCATTTTTGTAATAAAATAGGGGTGTTGAAACACTCATGCGAACTCGCATTCGCGAGCCTCGCTCTCAACAGTGAAATTACGCACAAGAGGTGTGAAGTCAAGATTTAACACACACGAACGATGTCATTCGAACTCGCTCAAGGCCCGTGTTCGAACAGTGAAATTTCGTGAAAAAAAAGAGGTTTTACTTGCTTTTGGTCATTTCACACTTGCTTATGGGTGTGTGTTTTGAGTAGGAGGAGGCGTGGGAAAAGAAACACCCAGATATTTTACTAATAAATTCTTCAAACAGGCTTGAAATTATGCAAAGGGTGTTTGTTTTCGCACTCTCTCCTTCCCTATCACACCCCATAATCCCAAAAATGCCAATAATACCCTGCGTTTTAAAAAAAAAAAAAAAAAAATTAAATTTTCGGAATTACCTCAAAATAAGGTAATTCCGGTTCAAAAAAAATTAAAAATTTCGGAATTACCTCTAAAAAAGGTAATTAGGTTCAAAATTAAAAATTTGAATTACCTCTAAAAAGGTAATTTAAATTTGTAATTTTTTTATTTTTAAAAGTTTGTATTTTGGTCTTAAGATTTAAACGCGTTTTATTGGAAATATGATACTGAACGATTTACGATTTAATAACAATACGTCAAAATATATAAAATGACCAACATAAAATAGAGTACAAATACAACTATGGGTCCAAAATGTCTAAAAATGATGAAAATAAGCACGTGAAGTAGGTGAATGGGCGACATCTAGGGCATCTCGGGCCAATCCAGAACGCGAAGTGCGTATATATACGATTTGTTTTAATTTTTATTACTAAAAGGCTACTAAAAATAGTCAAAACTACTCTAAAAAAATATAAAAACACCACTAAAAATCTAACAAAACCAAAATAAGGCTATACAAATTTTTAAGATTTTTGGAGACTATGAAAAATTAAAAAAATCGTAAAAAATAGTAAACGATGGAATTTGGGATTTTGAGGTGGTTGTCCCGTAAGAAGTCCTTCAAGGGAGTCTTGATTCTTGATTTATTTCGCTTCTAATGGGTGTGGTTTCATTACGATCCAAGTATGTTGTCCAAAACCGATTTTTAGCCTAAATTATTCGTTCGAAATAAAAAAATTGTAATTTTTAGAATTACTCGAAATAGGTAATTCGGTTCACAAATGTGAACGGAATTACCTCATTTATGAGGTAATTTTGAAAATCTTTTCGGAATTACAGGGTAAATCCGAAATTCCATTATTTTTTGAGGTAATTCAAATTTTTAGAGGTAATTAGAAATTTGTAATTTTTTTTTAACAAAACCATGTAATTTTTGTAAATTTTCAGGGGTATTTTTGTCCGTTTGGGATATTATGGGGGTGTGGGTGATGTTGAGGGGGGTACGAAAACAAACACCCTTATGCAACAACCTTGAAATTCTGAACCACATATTTTACTAAAATGTGTGGTGCCTTGAAACAGTCGACTTTATCTTCAAATTTTACTAATAAATTTTTCAAACAGCCTTTAATAATTAATAATTGCAAACATCAGCGGGGTTCGAGTGCCACGTCCGAAACCAGGTTCGAGCAACGATCAGATTCGAACCAATTAAAATACAATTCAATGGAGTTTTTCATCAGAGGGTATTTTGCGATTATATGAGAGTTAGAGGTGTCTATTGAGTAGCTAGAGGATTCTACGAAACATAACCTGAGAAAAAGCATTACAGAAGTCACGGAAATAGATTACAAGATAAACCAAAACCCATGAGAAACTCCAACACAACAAAGAGTAAGTGCCAAACAACCTAAAATTATGTAGACAGACAAAGGTGTGTGGGTCAAACCACCAATCTAAAATAACTGTCTCAGAATTGTCACCTGCAGAGCTAACAAATCACCTCCAAGACAATGCCTTGACATGATTCGTCCAACAACAAGTTGCTGCCCAAAACACAAAGGAGGCTCTCCAAGTTTTTATTGTGATTTACATGAATACTAAAAGCTTGAAAATGAGAAACACCCACCTTTGAATCATTCACAACCAGACCAAGCCAAGATTAATTGAATCCAATTAATTCCAAACTAAAGACGAGCACATACAAAGGAAGAAAATGTGGGCAGCACCTCTCGTGTTGCTCCATGATAACAACCCTAGCAACAAGAGTGTCACGAATCAGAAGTTACCAAGTAACAGTCTCCAGCAAAACACCCCCACTTTAGTTGGTAGACACCACAGATTATTTAGCGCTCCTCAAGGTTCTAAATAGCGATCGCGTCACGTCATGGTCGCGTTAAGGCTTTCGCGATTTAGGTTGTTGCTTGCTCGTCGCGGTGTGAATTAATCACAAAATTTAACTAAAATTATTTTTCGCGGTCGTTTTGTCGTGGTATCGGTCACTACCGAGACAGTTTTGTCGCGATCGTTTTCGGCGTAACGGACAATTTTTTAGAAACATGGCGCTCCTTATACCTCCAGGTCCAAACCATGATGCGCTGATGAACACTGTCCAACAAGGAGTAACAAGATTTAACACTAAACATGTGGAATTTCTCAAACCTCAACCGCCACACATCCTTTTGAAAAGCCACCGGGTAAAGGGGGTGTAAGCACACGAGGAATGATCCTCTAACTTTTTGGAGGGAACTTCTTCCTAACTTTGTATTTATCTCTCTCTTCTAATAGATTCTCTCTCATCTTATTTCCCTCCATTTTTCTTTATTTTTACTTTTCTCTCTCATCGAAAAACACTAAAGTTAAGAAAAAGTAAGTTAGAGGATCCAATTCCTAAGCGCACCTAGATAAAAGTGATTGCGGTTCCTCTTCCTACTCAGAAAGATCATGATTCCTTTCTAAAATCTACTGCCAACACATAGGGTATGTTTGGATGCAGGGCCGTTCCTAAGATTTTTGGGGCCCTGAACGAAATCAAAAAATGGTGCCCTTATAACCTTATGAATAAAATTCTTGTTCGATTTTTAGACTCATTACTTTTGAGCCTAGAAATAACCACTTTTGGACCTAACAAACTGGGTTAGAACGAAAATCGCAGTAATGTATGAAATTGAGAGAGTAAGAACATAGGTTTTAAAATTCTGTGACTAAAGTCTCGTTTCAAATAAATAAGGGAGGCCAAAAATGTAATAAAGCCATTTTTTATCAATTGCATATGTATTAGAAAAATAATTACATATTTTCAAAGAACTTAATACGACACAAACTGATTTTAATCAATAAAACACCCCTAAAACTTTAATTAGGAAACTATTATATACTTTTAAATTTATATTTTTCTTATCCTAATATCTATATATAGTAGTCAAAAATCAAAATTTGGTGCCCATCGAAAAATGGGGCCATGGGCGTCGCCTGTGTCTCGCCATGCTCCGGCCACCGTTGTTTGGATGGATGGTTTAGGAGAGGGGAGAGGAGGGATTGATTTTCAATTCCAAATTGAGAAAGCTATAAAATGTTTCTAAGCAAAAATGAAATGTCATTAACAGTGTTTTATCATTATCTATCATGTTATTCTTTCAAATTTTTAAAAGATAGACAAGCCCTCCAAAGTCCTCCCCTCCAAAATATAGATTGTTTAGTATGAGTCATATGCACTAGCACATCATGGCATGACATTGGCCCGCAAATGTGTGGCTCAAGAGCAAGTGTGTTCTCTCAAGAGCTAGCACGTCATGGTGTGACATTGGAACGCAAATGCGCCCATCAAGAGCAAGTGTGTGCTCTAAAGAGATGGCACGCCATGACGTGACATTGACACACAAAAGCGTGTACTAAGGGAGTAGTAAGATTCATGGGTATTGTTGTAATCTAAACTTAGTTAGTATAAATACCTATTGTAACATTGAAACCCTGAGTATTGTAATCCTAATTTCACTCAAGCAATTAGACGGAACTACAGTTACTCTCAGTGGCGTATCTAGCACTACAAGAAAAATGGGTTTTTTTGGCGGATTTTTCCGCAAAAAAACACCCAATTCCGCCGCAAAATCTGTGTGTTTTAGCATGGATTTTTCCGCCGGTAAAAGGCTGGTCGCAACGTATTTCCGGCGGAATTTCCGCCGGTAATTTTCGGCGGATTTTAAGTCATTTCCGGCGGATTTTTGCGGGGGAATTTGCGGCGGATTTCCCCCGCTACTTTCCGGCGGAATTTTGGCCTTTTTGGCGGATTTTTCCGCCAAATTTTAATTTTTTTTTAAATCCGCCGCAAACACATAAAAATCCGCCAAAATAATTAATTTTTTTTTTAAAATCCGCCGCAAATACCCTAATTTCCCCAAAAAAAAAAAAATTTTTTCAAAAATCCGCTGCAAATACCCTAATTTCCACCGAAAAATACTTTTTTTTAAAAAAAAAAAATTTAAAAACATTTTAAAAAATTTATATAAACGTTTTTTAAAATTAAATAAATTTAAAAAAAATATATAAATAACATATTTAAATTAAAAAACTCAAATAGTGATAACCAAATAAAATGTTTTTTAAAAATAAATAAATTTAAATTAAAAATATAAATAGTAACAAAGAAACAAAAATCACCAAACTCAAACAAATCCTAAACAAACAACACCACAATTAGTAACAAAGTATAACTTAAAACAAAATATAACTTAAAACAAAGTCTAAATTAAAACATACCTTCAAAACAAATTTGAGAGAAGTGTTGAGAAAGAGTAAAGATTTAATGTGAGGATTGTTAAGAGAGTGAAATGGTGAGAGAGTGAAGTGTTGAGAGAGTGAAATGTTGAGAGAGTGAAGTGTTGAGAGAGTGAAATGTTGAGAGAAGTGTTCGAAGGCCCGTGTTCGAACAGGTGAAATTTCATGAAAAAAAAGAGGTTTTGGCTGGTCTTTTGGTCATTTCACACCCTTATGGGGTGTGTTTTGAGTAGGAGGGGGCGTGGGAAAAGAAACACCCAAATATTTTACTAATAAATTCTTCAAACAGGCTTGAAATTATGCAAAGGGTGTTTGTTTTCGCACTCTCCTTCCCTATCACACCCCATAATCCCAAAAATGCCAATAATACCCTGCGTTTTTAAAAAAAAAAAAAAAAAAATTAAATTTTCGGAATTACCTCAAAATAAGGTAATTCGGTTCAAAAAATTAAAAATTTGAATTACCTCTAAAAAGGTAATTCGGTTCAAAATTAAAAATTTGAATTACCTCTAAAAAGGTAATTCGAAATTTGTATTTTTTTATTTTTAAAAGTTTGTATTTTGGTCTTAAGATTTAAACGCGTTTTATTGGAAATATGATACTAACGATTTACGATTTAATAACAATACGTCAAAATATATAAAATGACCAACATAAAATAGAGTACAAATACAACTATGGGTCCAAAATGTCTAAAAATGGTGAAAATAAGCACGTGAAGTAGGTGAATGGGCGACATCTAGGCATCTCGGGCCAATCCGTAACGAAGTGCGTATATATACGATTTGTTTTAATTTTTATTACTAAAAGGCTACTAAAAATAGTCAAAACTACTCTAAAAAAATATAAAAACACCACTAAAAATCTAACAAAACCAAAATAAGGCTATACAAATTTTTTAAGATTTTTTGGAGACTATGAAAAATTAAAAAAAATCGTAAAAAATTGTATGGTAAAAAAATTCATAGCTCTGCGATATGTGAATATACAACATGCCTAATTTTAACAGGTTTTAGTAGTGTCACGGGTCATGCGGGTCAACTAGTGACCCCTCGATCCGACCATTGACCCAGTGACCCAGTGACTTGCTCTGGTCGACCTCCGGGTCGAGTTTAATAACATTGCTTGAAACAGTCGACTTTATCTTCAAATTTTACTAATAAATTTTTCAAACAGCCTTTAATAATTAATAATTGCAAACATCAGCGGGGTTCGAGGTGCCACGTCCGAACCGGTTCGAACGACCGTACTCCGAACCAATTAAAATACAATTCAATGGAGTTTTTCATCAGAGGGTATTTTGCGATTATATGAGAGTTAGAGGTGTCTATTGAGTAGCTAGAGGGTTCTACGAAACATAACCTGAGAAAAAGCATTACAGAAGTCACGGAAATAGATTACAAGATAAACCAAAACCCATGAGAAACTCCAACACAACAAAGAGTGCCAAACAACCTAAAATTATGTAGACAGACAAAGGTGTGTGGGTCAAACCACCAATCTAAAATAACTGTCTCAGAATTGTCACCTGCAGAGCTAACAAATCACCTCCAAGACAATGCCTTGACATGATTCGTCCAACAACAAGTTGCTGCCCAAAACACAAAGGAGGCTCTCCAAGTTTTTTATTGTGATTTACATGAATACTAAAAGCTTGAAAATGAGAAACACCCACCTTTGAATCATTCACAACCAGACCAAGCCAAGATTAATTGAATCCAATTAATTCCAAACTAAAGACGAGCACATACAAAGGAAGAAAATGTGGGCAGCACCTCTCGTGTTGCTCCATGATAACAACCCTAGCAACAAGAGTGTCACGAATCAGAAGTTACCAAGTAACAGTCTCCAGCAAAACACCCCCACTTTAGTTGGTAGACACCACAGATTATTTAGCGCTCCTCAAGGTTCTAAATAGCGATCGCGGTCACGTCGCGGTCGCGTTAAGGCTTTCGCGATTTAGGTTGTTGCGCTCGTCGCGGTGTGAATTAATCACAAAATTTAACTAAAATTATTTTTCGCGGTCGTTTTGTCGCGGTATCGGTCACTACCGAGACAGTTTTGTCGCGATCGTTTTCGGCGTAACGGACAATTTTTTAGAAACATGGCGCTCCTTATACCTCCGTGTCCAAACCATGATGCTACTGATGAACACCGGCCCAACAAGGAGTAACAAGATTTAACACTAAACATGTGGAATTTCTCAAACCTCAACCGCCACACATCCTTTTGAAAAGCCACCGGGTAAAGGGGGTGTAAGCACACGAGGAAGGATCCTCTAACTTTTTGGAGGGAACTTCTTCCTAACTTTGTATTTATCTCTCTCTTCTAATAGATTCTCTCTCATCTTATTCCCTCCATTTTTCTTTATTTTTACTTTTTCTCTCATCGAAAAACACTAAAGTTAAGAAAAAGTAAGTTAGAGGATCCAATTCCTAAGCGCACCTAGATAAAAGTGATTGCGGTTCCTCTTCCTACTCGTAAAGATCATGATTCCTTTCTAAAATCTACTGCCAACACATAGGGTATGTTTGGATGCGAGGGGCGTTCCTAAGATTTTTGGGGCCCCGAACGAAATCAAAAAATGGTGCCCTTATAACCTTATGAATAAAATTCTTGTTCGATTTTTAGACTCATTACTTTTGAGCCTAGAAATAACCACTTTTGGACCTAACAAATCAGGTTAGAAACGAAAATCGCAGAGAATGTATGAAATTGAGAGAGTAAGAACATAGGTTTTGAAATTCTGTGACTAAAGTCTCGTTTCAAATAAATAAGGAGGCCAAAAATGTAATAAAGCCATTTTTTATCAATTGCATATGTATTAGAAAAATAATTACATATTTTCAAAGAACTTAATACGACACAAACTGATTTTAATCAATAAAACACCCCTAAAACTTTAATTAGGAAACTATTATATACTTTTAAATTTATATTTTTCTTATCCTAATATCTATATATAGTAGTCAAAAATCAAAATTTGGTGCCCATCGAAAAATGGGGCCATGGGCGGTCGCCCGTCTCGCCATGCTCCGGGCCACCGTTGTTTGGATGGATGGTTTAGGAGGGGAGGGGAGAGGAGGGATTGATTTTCAATTCCAAATTGAGAAAGCTATAAAATGTTTCTAAGCAAAAATGAAATGTCATTAACAGTGTTTTATTATTATCTATCATGTTATTCTTTCAAATTTTTAAAATATAGACAAACCCTCCAAAGTCCTCCCCTCCAAAATATAGATTGTTTAGTATGAGTCATATGCACTAGCACATCATGGCATGACATTGGCCCGCAAATGTGTGGCCTGAAGAGCAAGTGTGTTCTCTGAAGAGCTAGCACGTCATGGTGTGACATTGGAACGCAAATGCGTCCACTGAAGAGCAAGTGTGTGCTCTAAAGAGATGGCACGCCATGACGTGACATTGACACACAAAAGCGTGTACTAAGGGAGTAGTAAGATTCATGGGTATTGTTGTAATCTAAACTTAGTTAGTATAAATACCTATTGTAACATTGAAACCCTGAGTATTGTAATCCTAATTTCACTCAAGCAATTAGACGGAACTACAGTTACTCTCAGTGGCGTATCTAGCACTACAAGAAAAATGGGTTTTTTTGGCGGATTTTTCCGCAAAAAAACACCCAATTCCGCCGCAAATACAGGTGTTTTCGGCGGATTTTTCCGCCGGTAAAAGGCTGGTCGCAACGTATTTCCGGCGGAATTTCCCGGTAATTTTCGGCGGATTTTAAGTCATTTCCATGGATTTTTATGGGAATTTGCGTATGATTTCCCCGCTACTTTCCGGCGGAATTTTGGCCTTTTTGGCGGATTTTTCCGCCAAATTTTAATTTTTTTTTAAATCCGCCGCAAACACATAAAAATCCGCCAAAATAATTATTTTTTTTTTTAAAATCCGCCGCAAATACCCTAATTTCCCCAAAAAAAAAAATTTTTTTCAAAAATCCGCTGCAAATACCCTAATTTCCACCGAAAAATACTTTTTTTTTAAAAAAAAAAATTTAAAAACAATTTAAAAAATTTATATAAACGTTTTTTAAAATTAAATAAATTTAAAAAAATATATAAATAACATATTTAAATTAAAAAACTCAAATAGTGATAACCAAATAAAATGTTTTTTAAAAATAAATAAATTTAAATTAAAAATATAAATAGTAACAAAGAAACAAAAATCACCAAACTCAAACAAATCCTAAACAAACAACACCACAATTAGTAACAAAGTATAACTTAAAACAAAATATAACTTAAAACAAAGTCTAAATTAAAACATACCTTCAAAACAAATTTGAGAGAAGTGTTGAGAAAGAGTAAAGATTTAATGTGAGGATTGTTAAGAGAGTGAAATGGTGAGAGAGTGAAGTGTTGAGAGAGTGAAATGTTGAGAGAGTGAAGTGTTGAGAGAGTGAAATGTTGAGAGAGTGTTGAGAGTGAAGTGTTGAAATCAGATTTATTAAGGGAGGATGAAGAGAGCCGTTGGAATCGAGGTCATTTTCGGCGGATTCCTTGGCTTTTTCGGCAGAATCAAGATTGCTTTAACCGAGGTAGTCATTTTCGGCAGATTCCGAGGTCATTTTCGGCGGAATTAAGATTGCTTTGACCGAGGTCATTTTCGGCGGATTTTGTTGGTTTTTCGACGGATTTTAAAAAAAAAATTGGGGGAAATTAGGGTATTTGCGGCGGATTTTAAAAAAACAAATTTTTTTTGGCGGATTTTTATGTGTTTGCTGTGGATTTTAAAAAAAAAAATCCACTTTATAATCCGCCACAAACGTCAAAAATCCCCCACAAATGTCAAAAATCCGCCAAAACTTTTCTGGTGGATTAAATCCCCCACAAATGTCAAAAATCCGCCGGAAAGTTTGTGGGGGATTAAAATCCGCCAGAAAGTTTTGCTTTGGATTTTCAGTTTTTCTTGTAGTGTAGGACCCTAGGTTAGAGTGTGCAAAAAATTTTAAACACACACATTTCTATAAATATAATAAAGGAGGAAGAAAGAAAGAAGAACACACTCGAGAGTGAGAAAATGTAAGGAGAGAAAAAAATTAGAAACGTGTAAGAGTGTGAGTATGATGTATTAGATAGGTGCAAAACTAGTTTCAATGCAAACAAATATTTCCAAGGTGCGCAAAATATTTTTTTCAATTGAATATTGCTGCTAATATTATTTTTGAATAGGAGTATTTGTACTAATAATATTTTTTCATGATGTGCGGTTGACCACCCTAGGGCATACCTAGATCCGCCCCTAGTTGCTCTGTACTCGCAGATGTAGGCAAAGATTGGTCGAACTGTATGACCAATATCGTGTCTTCTATTTTCGATTCTCGTTTCTATTATTATTTCTTCGTTTACTGTTACTGTTACAATAAGGCAAAACCCTAACTCCCATAAAAATATTAGTGGGAAGAGATTTTTTTTTTTTTGGATAAGTAGAAAATTTTATTAATGGCAATACATGGGGGTACTCCAACCCAAACTTGTATAAGAGACCTTATTAAAACTTTGTTTTTTCTCTTTTTTGATTTAGTCCCCTCTTAGTCTCTTTTCTATCTACGTTTATTCTCTTTTATGCTGAGTGTTTGTACTAAAAGATAAGGAGAAGAAAAACAGTACAACACAGCACAACAGCTTTGGAATGTTAAAATCAAATTCAAACATATCAGCATGATGTCAATCAAGTCCCTTTGTGGATCAAGATTACACTAAAATAAGACAAAACTACATAAATACTCCATATCTCTTTGTCAAGTAAAATTAAAATATATCCGCACCGTTCTTCTTTTAATTTATTTATTTTCTAACAAAATCTATGGCTCAAGTATTATTAGGTTATTTGAGTTTAATGATTAAATTATTTAAGATGATAAAATATTTAATTAGGAAAGATAAGTAATTTAAGAAAAATAATAAGGATAAAAATTTCAAAAAAAGTAAAATGTTATACGCTATCCACTAACGTTTCACAAAACGCTACAAGAATTCAAAAAACGTTAAACGCTATTTACTTCAAAAACGCTAAACGCCAGTGTTTCTTGCAAACACTTTTAGTCACCACCCACTAATCAAATACGCTTCAATTCTTTATCCCGACATGAATGGTATACACGTTAACCAGAGTCAAAGTGATGATATTTGAAAAAAGAGATTACTACATTATATATTATTTGGACGAAATCCATGAAGCATATCCAGAAACACCCATATTGTTCTGCTATATATATAGACACACATACCCAATTGTGTGGCCATCCCTCTCATTTAACTATAGCAAGCAAAGCATAAGCATGGCTTCCACCTCTCATAAATCCTACACCATGTTTCTTTTACTCTGTTTTCTCCTTCACCTTATCTCCACATGGGGTACATATAACTAATTAATCAATATATAAATTATTTTTCTATGTGAATCTTATTTACCTTCTTACTAATTTTCTTTGGATTTTTTTTTCATGTGTAGAAGTAGAAGCAAAAGTTTGTCAGAGACGTAGCAAAACATGGTCAGGGCCTTGTTTTAACACTGGAAACTGTAAAAGACAATGCAACAACGTGGAACATGCAACTTTTGGTGCTTGTCACCGTCAAGGCTTTGGTTTTGCTTGCTTCTGCTACTTCAAATGCTGACCATTGACTTTCTTTCTGGTCAACAAAGTTTCCACCTTTATATTCCCCTCTTTTGTAATAAAATAAAATAATGGGGAAAATCTTATATGTAGGTTCTTTTCTTTATGTTGGCTACAACATGTAAGAAATGACTGCAAAAATAAGATTTACTTAATGGAGTTACTTAATAGAAAGTATTTTTTTCCCACTAATTTTCAGCTAAAAATTTAAAGGGTTTTTTCTTTTGTACCCCCACCCACTAATAGAAAGGATTTTTTACCCACACGACCAATCGTATATACTTCTTCAGGGCATATATACGATGTGTTAAAATTGCACATCGTATATATGTCCCAATTGAAATATATACGATGCGCCTTAAATTTTGTTTTTTTTAAATTTGTAAAAAAAAATTTAACGCTCATGATTTAACGTTCAAAGTTGATCAACGGTGTAGATTGCACGCCAAAATCAACGGTTGATAATCTTTTACCTCATCTATAAATACTCACTCCCACCATCACTATTTTCACACCAAAAATTCAAATACTCACTCCTCCTTCTCTCACACATCACAAGTGAAGATGATGCAGACTTCGCTTAATGTCATACTACGAGCCTTCTTCCTCACTCTTGTTCATTCTAATATGGGTTTGTTGATCATCGGGTATCATCTTGAAAGATGATGGTATAAGTTTCGATGGGAGAGATGTTGTTTCGTGTAGGTTAAAACACGATATATCATTTTCTCGCTCTTAGCGAAACTACCGCAGATGGTTCAACCAGAGAACGGACGAACATGAGATAATTCGTATTGTTTATCGGAAACCCGAAACGACTAGTGGAGGTATTTACTGGTCTACCATGGATGTCAAAAGCGAGGATGACGTCCGAGACATGATGTCCATTCATATTACAATTAAATGGAGGAGTTACATTCATCCGCACGTCGAAACCGAATGACCGTCACGAGATCCTTCGTCGATTAACTCCACCAAATTCGGTGAGTTTCTATTGTATTTTCATATTATCCGTCTATTTTTATTCAAGTTGTTTATGTTTTATCGCTTGTGTAACTTTGTTTTATCGAATCAATGAAATCAAAAATTCATGGAAACTCGTAAAATAAATAAAACATCCAAAAAAAGTTAATAATATAATAAAGTGCCAAAATAATATCAAATACATCAAAAACAAATAAAAATCCCTAACGGCGCCCCCTCGCGTCCTCGCCCCGTCGCCTAAGCTCCCACCCGTCATCCGGTGTCGCCATCCCCACCATCCTATGGATTGTCCGATCACGCCGGATCGCCATGCGCGATGTCGCCGCCACGAATCACGAATCTCTCTACAAGCCCTCACAAGCTCCCTAATCCGGTCATGATCGTCGTAGCGTATCTCTCGGGAGGTGTCGGGTCGAGCTCTAGGTGATGGTGGAGCCGGTAATAGTCTCAGGGGAGGGTGTTCAGCTGGCTCAGGCTCATACTCAGCTGGCTCAGGCTGTGCCTGTCTCTGTCTCCGCGCTGAAGCATGGAGCTGATTATGCCTCCGAGTCCTCGTACTCGGAGCAGTAGATGACTCCCCTATCTCTCTGATCGGAGAGACCTCACGTCTCCTCTATGCCTACTACAGGACACGCAAGCGAAGAAGAAAAAAAAAATTAATAAAAAAAAAAAAAAAATTGCTCATCGTATTTACATCAAAACAGGTGTATATACGATGCTTACTTTTTCTTCGTCGTATATAGGGTCTGCTGGCGTATTTACGATTGGATGAATTTCTGGCTAATCGTATATACACCTGAATAGGGTATATACGGTGAGTAAATTTTTGCTCGTCGTATATAGGCCTATGGTGGGGTATATACGATTGGTTGATTTCTGGGCTGATCGTATATACGTCGAAGCTGGCGTATATGCGAGTGAAGGTGGTCAAACGAGGTATGACCAATTATGTGAAGAAATGGTGATTTTGTAAACAGTCAGGGGTATTTTGGTATTTTCACACGGTGGGTGGGGGTGTTAGGGGAATGGGTGGGGGTCCAAAAGAAAAAACCCAAATTTAAAATACTCTAAGCTAGCAAAAATCTTAGGCGATTGCTTTTTCCACGCCTCCTCCTACTCAAAACACACCCCCACAAGGGTGTGAAATGACCAAAAGGCCAGCCAAAACCTCTTTTTTTCACGAAATTTCACTTGTTCGAACACGGGCCTTCGAACAGGTTCGAACGACATCGTTCGAGTGTGTTAAATCTTGACTTCACACCCTCTTGTGCGCAATTTCACCTATTCGAATCGGGTCACTCGAACCAGTTCGCATAACCTTGTTCGAACACCCTATTTTATTACAAAAAATGGACCCTCACACCACATTCATCAGTTTTATAGCGTTCGCATGACGTTGTTCGAACGTGTTCGAACAAGGTCATTCGAACCGTCATCACGCGAGGGTATCTTTGGAATAAAATTTGTTAAGGGGTGTGAAAGAGTAGGAGAGGGTGTGGGAAAAGCAAACGCCAAATCTTAGTTTCTGGGGGCCCAAAAAACCAAAGCCTAGACTCTTTTTTTTGACACAATCAAACTTATAGCATTTCATTATGTAAAATAATCTCAATACGGGTTTGAATCCAATCAAAAATTTGGGAACTAGCATATAATCTTGATGTCTAAGCTAGCGTATGAGCGGTAAAATTTTGCTTGTCTCCGAATGAAGCTAACCTGAAAGCTAGGAAAATTAACTAATCAATTACGGCAATTTGACATTAAAACACCAAACTCAGTATTTGGTAAAGGGTCTCCCTTCAAGCCATTTGCAAAGGAGACAATTCGGTTCTATGGAATCAAGTGAGCCCCAATACCTCCAACCAAAGTAAGGTTTGCAAAAGCTCCATTGCCTCCGCCTCTTGAGGTGTTGGAATACCGATGAACCGCATAGTCTTGCCCTTGTAAAAGTTGTCAGTGCAAATACCAACTCTGTATGTGTTGTCGCTATTAAAAAGGGTTGCATCTACATTACACTTATACGTACCTACACTTGGTTTTTGCCATCGTTGCTCCTCACGGTGTGCCCAAATAAAATTCTCAAATGTTATAGAGAGCAAAAACATATTTAACCCAAAAAGAATATAATTGATCAAACCGTAAGTAAGACAGTAGAAGTCATCAATATACATAATACATGGCAGAGCTAGCATAAATCTTATAAGGGCCAAATATAAAGGCTTATTTGTATGTTTTGCCCCTCAATTTTTTTAATTGACAAGTTTGGTCATTCTATTTTACTTTTGACGATTTTGCTCCTCCAAATTTGGCAATTGTGGTCACTCAGTATGACTTTTTCCATTATATTTGTTTGTCTCCAAAAATTGGGGATCGTAAAATTTTGACCACTCATTTTCCAAAATTTAAGATTTTTGGAGACCAAAAGTGCAAATTATCCATGATTTTTCAAGACTAAAAGTGCAATGAAGACGAAAATTGAGGATCTAAATTGTCAAAAAGTAAAATAAAGTGACAAAAATCAGCGAGTCAACCAAGCCAAGCCACTAGTTGCTTTGATTGCTGATCGTTTTGGAAGCCAAGCTTTGGAAATGGCCAAAGAATCCAACCTATAATCTTATTTATACTTCCCACTTTCTGCCATGGCAACCTCACTGTACTGGCATTTGCATACACTGCATGAACAAGTTTCATGTGAATATGTTGAAAATGTTTAATTACTCTGTAAGTCCTTAAATTATTTGGGACTCAAAGTTGAAAGTGTTATGGTAATTAGAGGTCTAATGGTGGGTGAAGAAAGAAAAGGGATTCAAGAGAGAAAACATTTGATTAGATTAATTCATGATAATATATATGATTTTAGAATATATCTGTTTGAAAAGGAATACCAATTTTTACCCCTTTCATTTCAATTTGAAGATATAGATGGCTAAGAAGGATAATTTTTCATCAAAAAATAAAATATGGATCTAGAGTCCCTTATATTGAGAGAAACTGAAATCTCTAATCTTTAACTCTTCCAAAATCTCTGCCGAAGATTGAACTCAAATGCCCATCAGCTTGAGAAGTACATTATTAGAAACTATAAAATAAGCAATTGGGTATACAAAATGTTCTCATTCATGAATCTTCTTCCTTTAGGCTACGAATTCTCGCCCTCTGTGCAAGGAACTGTTCTTCCTGTGCTCGTTTTGCAGCAAGTTCTTCCTCGTCGAGTACTTTAATTGGGAACCATTTTGGCAACTTTAACCAATTTCCACTCTTTTTTGAATTCTCAATATCTTCATATATTTTTTTACTGTAATCTCTCAAAACATCTTTAGATTTCAAGATAGTAAAATCTGCTGTTGTCCCAACAGCAGCAAAAATGAATGAGTATCGTACTGCACCAACTTGACCACCTAAAATTCCATAAATTAACACAACATTTTCAATATTGTACTTGTAACTATTAATCACCAAAATTATGATGAGACAAGTAAATCATGACTATGGTTTATGACAGACAAAAATCACAAGCATGCGTCGAGAAGATAGAAGATAAAATAGAACTATACCATACAGACGCCCAAGAAGAGCACCGGATCCAAATCCCGCTATCACAGAGCTCCATAGATCCTCAGGTCCAGTTTTCCTAGTTGCAATCACAAATTCACGTGCCCCTAACAAATTAGACAACTATTCCAGTTCAATCCAAAATACTGACTTGAATTATACATTTGGATCTGCTCTATCACCACTTTCATAAAAGACAAATGACAGAAAACTGATCTAATACAAAGTTAAATTCATAGTTTTGGCATTGTATTTTTATTGATATTCGTTACATACGAGTTGAATTTAAACCACTGGAACTGACAATGGAAGTCAAAATACAAACTTAAATAGTCTAAAGGCTCAATTCAACAAAGGGGAGGATTGAACACTCATTGGCTTGAAAGTAGTGGAGCCCCATTCATTGGAAAGAAGTTATAAGGAGGAGGCAAACATAAAATCAAAGAGCCTTGATATTATGTTAAAATTCTTGTCTCAAGCAAGCAAATAGAGATTAACAAATATTTTCATAAACCGAAAAGCTATAATCAAAAGAAGAGAAGGTAAAACACTTGCGTAATTATACAGAATTTAATACCTGAATATCAAGTTGTTACATTTTTTCTTTTTCTGAGAGAAAAATCATCCTATGTAAATTTTCCTACAATCTCTCACTATCCCCTCTGCCAAAAATTAAAATAATGGAGTTTAAGATCATTCCTATGGACATGTCATGCCATGAGTTGTTAGTTTATTTTATCTATGGGGCACTTAATAAAGTTAACACTCTGAAACCAAATATTTCTTAGATAACAGCCTTCTGTGACAATTTTTTCATGGGTAGGAAGAATTAATTTTTGGATTTCTCAAACAAAGAATCTCCGAAAGAAATCTGAAGAAAATAATTCAGCTAATAGGAAATTTCATTCTGTTTCTGACTTTTCTCGTTCCTACTTCCTAGAATACCTAAAAACATTTTTCTTAATATTTAGAAAGGTTTGCTGACAGATAAGGCTGTTGTGAATACCTAAAAACATGTTCCTTAATATTTAGCACAACGGTTGGAGTTGCTTCCGTGTGACTGAAAGGTCACAGGTTTGAGCGGTAGAATCAATCTCTTGTAATGCAAGGTAAGGCTGTCTACAATAGATCCAAAATAGATTCAACCCTTTCCTAGACCATGCTATCCTTTTATTTAGAAAAGTTTGTTGCTTCTAATTCATAAATGTTACATCCTTTTATTTCCTTCAGTCCTACACAAACAAACTTCCAATAGGATCATAGTTGTCAATCTCGGATAGCGGCAGAGTGGCCAAGCCTAAACATGATATAGCGGGAGAGCAGATAGAAAGACGATTGCTGTTCTAACTTCTAATACTTTTTATATGCAGCCAAATTTACCTATCTACTTCATCAAAATGTTCGATATGTGAGGTAACATGAAAAATCCGATTAAAAAACTAACATGATATTCTCCACGTTCCAATGTTCATCAAAGACCTGAGCAACTAATCAAGAACATAGTTATATGGGAAAAATTCTCGAAAGGGCATCATTGGCAACGGTACTTTAAATATATGTGACCTAGTATGTGTATCTGATTGAAAATAGAAAATGAAAAATTGAAATAAAAACATGGCAGTGTGTTATGCATGACCAGGCTATAAACTACTTCTATGCATTGAAGAGTTGGTCAACCCATTGCACAGGTAATGACAGTTCTCTACAATGAAATGTGTTTTTCTCTCCTAAATCATAACATAATAATGTCAACTAAAACCAATCCAAGATTCCAAATCGGATATTGTGCAGTCAGTAAAGTTGTGCAGTCATGCATTCAACGAATTTGGACTGATAAATCTTAAAAATCTAGTCTGTCCATTCAAGATTGGGCGGAGAAGATCTGCTAAATGCAGGACTGCACAAATGGCGACTACACGGGATCCATTTCCAAATCCACATAAAACAAAACAATAGCAAATCACTACAATTACAGGATTCAAAATACAAGAATTAATTATACGCAAACAGCATCATCAAATTCAATTAGGACAACAAATTTCCAAAGCTAAAACAACAAAGTCTCTTATGAAAACAAAATCTAAAAGTTACCGCAATAGCAACCAGCAACAATAGCAAAATTAGCAGCATAGTTAGCAGAAACATTAGCAAGGCCAAGACTTTTTCTATGCTTTGAGATTAATCCTGCTCCAGCACCAGTAACCCCTGTTCAAAACAATCACAAAGATTATTCATTGGAAACACTACTCTTAAGAGAGAGAGAGAGAGAGAGAGAGAGAGAGAGAGAGAGAGAGAGAGAGAGAGATACCTGCAAGGATGGTTGGAATAATGATTCGATTTTTCCAGGTATGAGAGGAAGAAGGGGGTGGAAGTTGTTCTCCATTTTCAAGGGTTTCTTGATTCTCAGAAGTACTCATTTGCTTCTTCCCTCAAAATCGTCAACGATTGAAGGGTTTCTTGTTAGTTATGGTGGAATTGCATTTTCCTGCACTGCTGCACAGTGAGACTTGGAAATGGAAGGAAACAAACAAGCCTGTCTTTCTTCCTCCCCAATTCGAACCCCTAAGGCCAATGCGTATCTTCCGGCGCAGCATTTTTTTTTAATTTTGATTGAATTAGATTATTTTTTTTAAAAAAAAAATATTATTAATATTAAGAGGTATATTTTGGGTGATTCTAGGGTAAAAGAGCAAATTAAATCTTTCACTGGTGAACCACTAAAATTGACCGTTGGATATTGTTTAAAATGCTATGAATGGTTAAGATTGAATCAACCAATATTAAATCTCAACCATTGATGAATTTTTAAACTATATCCAACGGTCAATTTTAGTGGTTCACCGGTGAAAGATTTAATTTGCTCTTTCACCCTAGAATCACCCGTATATTTTAAAATAAATTCTAAAAAACTATTTTAAATTTTTAAATGAAGTAGAAACTTTTCAATTAACTCCAAATTTGGGTGAAAGTGATAATGCACTTCATCTTAAGGAGCGAGCTCGGCTAGTAACCGAGTTCAATATTCAGTGATGGAACAAATTGGAGTTGGGTTTTACTTACCTCCAAGGTCGAACTCCAGATTATTTAGGATATATTTCCCTTAAACACGGAAGTGGGTTCAAAGACCTCTAAAAAATCAAGAAACTTTCTAATTTTTTTTATTGCTTGATTATTTATATACAAGTCATACTATGTTTTGTTTAGTAATGCGATGTTTAATTTAATTTGCTTATGTATATTTTTGACAAAAAAAATTAAATATAATTTAATTAAGTGCTTTTTTTTGTAAAAGATTACACAAAAAAGTAGATACGAAAGAGAATTTTTACATGTATAACTTCTAGATAGATAATACTCATATGTGTCTATTACTTTTCAATTTTCAATTTTCAATTTTCAACTCTCTACAATTCTCTATTATTAATCTCTTTTTTGTGTTTTACATGGGAAGTAAAGTTAAAAAAAATGTAAAAGTTAAAAAGTCAATTCTAAGCTTGGATGCAAGTGGTTAATGCACTCCATCTAAATGGGACTTGGCTAGTACCTAAGTTCGATCCCCGACGATGGAACAAATTGAAACCAAACTTTACTTACCTCCCGGCCAAACTCCGAATTATTCATGGCCTCATTCCCCTGGTGTTGGAAACAATACAGTTTTATGTCTATTGAATAACCAAATGTATCTGGTTTATATAGTATTAGAGGGAAAAAAAGCCTCTCACCATTGTATTTACTGTAGTTAGTGTATTTGACTAGAGTTAGATGTTTAGCTAATTAGCTTATCAGTTAGAGAATTAGTTAGGTTGATTAGAGATAGAATTAAGCTGAAACTAGATCTTATGTGTAACTCTCTTGTAAATAGTTGCTCAGTTCAGTTGAGTTGATAACAGAAATGAAACCATTTTTACACATTTTTGTTTCTTCCTTTGCATCTTGAGGCCAACAACACATGGTTTGTTCAACCCCTTCCTCCTGTGAAAAAGAGCATTGGGTGTAGGTGGATCTTCAAGGTGAAGTACAAGGCAGATGGTTCCCTAGATCGCTACAAAGTTAGACTTGTTGCTCAATTCTTCATTCAACAAATGGGGGCTTGATTTTGTGGACACCTTCTCTCCAGTGAGCACTCTCACATCAGTCAATGTTCTTCTAGCTCTAGCTGCCCAGTCCAACTGGCACATGGTTCAACTTGATGTTAATAATGTGTTCCTTAATGGGGACCTACTAGAAGAAGTGTACATGAAACTCCCTCTAGGGTATCCTAGTAAAGGAAAAATATTTAGTTTGCAAACTCAACAAGTCACTGTATGAGTTAAAGCAAGCCTCTCGTCAAAGGTTCAACAAATTTTCCTCTAATATTCTCAGTCATGGCTTCACACAGTCCACTCCAGACCCCTATGTGTTCACTACAGGCTCTAGTATGTCACTGGTTGTGCTCCTATTACACGTTGATGACATCCTCCTAGCTAGTCCTTGCATGGAATCCATCACAGCCACTCAAACCCTACTCCAGAGTTTGTCTTAATTGAAACTGCTAGGTCCTCTCAAGTATTTTCTTGGACTTGAAATTTCCCCATCACCCAAAGGCATCTACTTATGTCAAAAGAAATACACTACACAGTTACTCAGTGATACCAAGATCCACAGTTATAAACCACAACCCACACCGGTGGAACCTAATCTCAAACTCACTGATAGTGAAGGTGATTTACTTCCAGATCCCTCCTAGTACAGAAGACTCATTGGAAGGCTCATATATCTCACAATCTCGCACCCAGACATTGCTTTTGCTGTGAATAAACTCAGCCAATTCATGACCAAGCCTAGAACTCCTCACTTACAATGCATTCTTCACCTACTGCAGTACATCAAATTTGCACCAGAATAAGGGATAGTATTTTCTTCTCAGTCTGCATTATCTATCTCATCATGTGCGGATGCTGATTGGGGGAGCTGCCATGTTACTATAAAATCCACAACTAGTTTTGTGTCTTCATCGGAGACTCCTTAGTCACTTGGAAGTCAAAGAAACAACCAACTGTGTCTAGACCCTCTGTTGAAGCAGAATACAGAGCTCTAGAGCTCTAGCTCTGCTCACTACAAAATTGTTATTGCTGAAACAACTCACCATAACATTACAAGTTGACATCACCTCATGCAAAGTGTTCTGTGACAATAAATCTGCAATTCAACTAGCTACTCTCACTCTCAATGAGAGATCAAAACATATTGATATTGATGTACATTTTCTGAGGGAACACGTTCCTCTGCTACTTGTTGGACCGTGCAGCAGCAGCAGTAGAGGATCCAGGTCCCCAAAGACTCTAAACCGACCGTATGTGCTCTGTCATCAGGCATATAACATGTTTAAATAGAAATTGGAACATTCTACATTTTTTACAATATATTTAGAACCACGGTAGTCAAGGGGAATTGGAAACGGGAAGAGATAGTTTCCAATTATTGGAAAGCGAGAAAAGGCCATTTCACAGGATAACGACCCCCGCAACAAGGTGTTGATTTAAGCTATTTTCTTTTTTGACAACATTCAAAAAGAGAATAGAAAAAAAGTGAAGAGAGAATCACTACTTTTGAACTAAACGAGTGCTTAACATTTATTCTCCTTTTAGTTAAAAAAAGGACCGAATAGCAAATAACTAAATATTACATGACTTGCAATAATAGGTAAAAACGGTAGTGTACCTTATGGTACAATGTAAGGAAAGAGAAAAACAATGCAACTAACTGCTTGAAGAAAAAAAATCTATTTAGAAACAATATGTTCATGCACCTTATGGTACATATAGAATTATATATAAAATAATAAAATAAATAAATGTATCTTCATTTTCCACTGCAAGTTTGATGAAATGGTGCATTGCATATACTACTTATTAGTTTCAGCTGTAAAATTATGACTATCTTAAAAATAATATAATTGAGATTGAATATAGTAGAAAAAATTGAACTTCTAAGACTGGAGATTTCCACCACACACTTCATTCTGAATCATGTAATTTCTAGAGACTGCTGTTTCTTGCTCCGCATCGCCACTACCAGAGAAGTCACTCACTCCTTGCTTACTGTCACAATTACCTCGCTGTTGCAACGAAGCTTCGTCGCCAACTTTCTTACGCGATCCGGGACTATGCTTTCTCTTGTGTTCTACAACATTTTACATAGGAAAACTGGTGAAACTCAAGTAAAAAAGATGTCTTGGAAAAAAGATATGAAATAGTTGAAGGAGTCAAAAAAAATTACTTTTACTGTTAATTGTATGTCGAGTTACTGCCAAGAATTCTTCCCATTTGAACTTACTCAATTCCAGCTTTTCTTCTTCCGGAAGCTCGAAATTCGGCTCTCTCCCACACATGAAAGCAGCCCTGAAGATAAATAGAACACACATAGTATGTAGGTCATATTTAATATAGTGAATATGAGTTAAAACCGATGTCTGCATGTCTGTATCAGTGTCGTGTCCAATGTCTGTGTCTATGTCAGTGCTTCATAGAAAGTTATTACCTGTCATATAAATGTGCAGCTAAATAGAACACGCATAGTATGTAGGTCATAGTTAATATAGTGAATATGAGTTAAAACCGGGTGTCGTGGTGTCTCAGATTCGTGTCGTGTCCAGTGTTTGTGTCTATGTCGGTGCTTCATAGAAAGTTACTACCTGTCATATAAATGAGCAGCTTCTTGCTGTGATGCAACAGTTCCCAGGTGGATCTGTTTCTTGTCCACCTTTATTGCTGCTTGCCACTTCATATTTTTTAAATAAACTCCTCTCATTAAGCATGGTTCTTGATTATCTCTTTGTTTTCTCGAATGCCGCTTTCATGTTTAACAGGACGCCCTGAAAAATGCAGGTTAAAAATAAGTAACAGCCAAATATAGCCATACAGACTAACAGAAAATTCAAGGGTTTTTCAATGAAGTAAATATATTCATTGCAGTTAATATTTAAGAGGTAATATATCTAGTGATTAGATGATGAATTAACAAGGAAAAATGAGAAATCTAAGTAGATTAAAAAGTGAAAAAGGACATACATACATGAGACAAAACTTTTTGTAAAGGAAATAACATCTATTGCCAGCTCAGCTCAGCTTAGTCATTATAAACAAAATCAAATACAGCTAGCAATAATAAAGAGATATGTTTCTAAAGCAACAAACCTAAGTTTTGTTGACTAGGTTGTTCTTTAGACAGGCTAGAATCAGATCCATTTGATGATCCCGGTTCCTCTTCGCAACGATACTCTGGGAATTCTGCAAAACACCAGCTTGTTGATTTACTAACAAAAAAGAGTTTTAGTACAAATCCTAGCAATCAGAGATGAACATTGAATAGTAATCAGAGATGATCCTATATCTTGCTAATGCAAACAAAAAGGATAGCAATTTTCAATGAGAGAGAAGAACATCATAAACATTGTCAAACTGTTCTCTTCCTAACCTTTGTTTGGTCTATCACAGAAAAGTATGGGGTTAAGGGGAGGAGAAAATGGAGGGTTGCAGGTTCGAACCCGTTTTCTCGGTGTCTACACACAACACTTACATGTGTTTTACCACTTGATTGTGTCTCTTAGGACGTTCTCTTCCTAACCGAATACACTGATACCTAGCTCATTCGAACGCAATGCCAAATGAATGAAAACCGAAAACCTCAACTATTAATATCATCATTGCAGAAAATTAAAAAAGCATCAAAATAGAAATATCAAATCATTTACAAGTAGTAATTGTGTTCCTGCGCTGTCCAGAACGCTTGCAATATCTGAAACCGTAGATTGTTCGCTCCTAAGATTAGGAAGCTGACTCGAGTTTTGATTACAAGCTAGATTCTCACAGTGTAGAGGAAGTGGAGTAACAAAGGAATTGTTCCCTGTAAAATCCCAATCAAGTTAACAAACAATGTAAATTAGATATCAGACGAATACCAAAGGCATGATTTTATCTTGTTTCGACGATAACAGAGGAATTTACCTGAGCATAGTCCCAAAAGTCGGCGCCTTCTCAAGCTTACCATTGTTACTTCTAATCTACTGCCAGAGCACAATGATTAACTTTTAATGACACTAACTTCCCTTTAAGAAAGAGTGTAGAGTGCCTTCAACAGAAATAGCAGATTTTTACGAAGCGAATCGAATGAGCTGGAAGCCTGCAAGCAACTATAAAGGAAGAACAACTTTCCAAAATCAGTATAACATTATTGCAATCATTAATGGTAATAATGCCAAAATTTGATTATCATTACTTACTATCAATCAACAAAAACAAAATTTAGTAGAAATTAGTGATTGGCTAAGAGAATCTTAGAAAAATCAAAGAATGAAGACACTAATCAGAATACTAATCAAAGTGATTATGCCTTCATGCTTAGACCACCTTATTCAAAAACCATACAGAAACAAACAAATACAAATGCAGGTAAAGTAAACCTTGATCACCCTACAATTTCAACCATTGATATTCAGAATAAACCTTCATTAACAATACTTCAAATCAGAAATCCAATTTGATCACAGAAAAATTTACCATATTAACCTATCTCCACACACCGACAATAATAAACCCTTCCCCAAAATCTTTCTTGACATAAATAATGTTCATACTATAATTTGCATAAGAATAAACCCCCAATACTCAGAACATGAAACAATATCAAAATTTGATTTAAAACAGAAAAAGAAAAAACAATTATCTCTCTGCTTAGTCTAGTCAACCCCACCACCTTTTTTATGGAAAGGGTTTAACAAAGAAGACCAAACAACCCAATTGACCAAACACATCACAAGTAAAAAAAAAAAAAATCAAGAAACCCCACAAAATCAAACAAGAAAAAGATTATATTTTTAAGCCGTAAACGCATAATGCCCCATGAAACCAATTAACCAAACCAACCCACTAGCCAAAAGCAAAGCCATTGATATAATTACAATAAAGAAAGTGTTAATACCTGAAGAGAAAACCCCAGATAATTAAGCCATTGTCTAGAGAAAGAAAGTGTTAATACCTGAAGAGAATGAATGAATATATATGTATAGAAGTGGTAGAGAAAGTGATGTTACACGTGATGATGTGAAGTGGGGTACAATGTATTTTTGTTTTTAGTGATGAATCTACCAAAACCCTTTGTGATTTATCTCGTGTTCTTGTGTGTGTCTTGTTGGATATAGAAGGGTGGTGAAGAAGAAGGGTGGTGTGTGAGATGGTGTGAAGAGAGAGAAGGTGTGTAGTGTACAACGTTGTTGTTGTTTGTTGCTACTTCTGTGGTGATGAAGGTGGTTTGGTTTCGTTTCTAAAGTTGAATGACTATGATGTCCTTATACCCTTTAATAGGCGAGCACTTGTCATTTGAGGTTAGGTGATTGAGATACAATGTGGAATTTACCTTTATACCCTCCTTGATAGTAATAAATGCTGATTTTTAGGGAAGTTATTTTGGATTTTTTTTGGTCGAGACTAGGGTATCCACCGCCGAACGCAGTGACTAATCCTCTTGTTGGATTAGAGGCACCTCGAAGGGTGTGATAGTTGGCCAGAGATTTAAAGTTGCTTCATACCTAAGGTGAAGATTGAACCCTCGACACTTGGTGAAGAATGAGCTCCAACCGCTCAACTATAGGTTAAGTTATTTTGGATTTGATCTCCCACTTATTATTATTATTATTTTGAAGCAATCTCCCGGAACTAATTTTTTATTTTATTTATTCTGAACTAATTGAATGGAGTTTGTTATCATGTGGTTTTCAAAATGTGATATCCATTTAATTTATAAAATATTTTTTCTTATCTTTTTGTAAAATCATCTTAAATGCCCGAGAATTTTTTGTTGTTCAAAATTGGCTAGTACAACGGATGGCGCCACATGGCTTGGTTTGTCGTTAATAGTGATGGCGTAGTAAAGAGCGTTAGTGGAGAGTCTGCTTGTGGTGGTGTGGTTCGTAGCACAGAGAGGAGGTGGTTAATTGGGTTTCCCAAACGATTATTTGTCACTACTGCTTATATGGCCGAGTTGTGGGGGAGGGGGGTGGGGGGGGGGTTCGGAAGGTGTTGTGCTTGATCATCGACTGGGTAATATGAATATTGAGCTTCAAATGGATTCAGTGGTCATCGTTAATTTGTTCAAAAATGACACCCTTGGGAGCATCTTCGATCGAAACCTTGCGAGAAGGATCAAATATTACCTCTCCCAGGGGTGGCCTTGAGGATGGGCGATAGGGGCAACCGCCCAGGGCCCATTTTGTTAAGGGCACCAAATATTCTCTTACTTATTTAAAATAAAGATGTTATGTTATTAGAATTATAATGATATATTTGAAGAATTAGAAATTATTAGAGAGATATTTTAACAACCGAATAAAAATCAAATAATATAATACTAAATTCCTTAAAGACAATTAATTGTTTTCTAATGGTTGCAGATATATAGCATGATATTAACTATTCCTGTTACAAAAAAAAAATTCTAAATTGAAATCGTTAAAAACATATTTGCAACCTATAATGTAACAAATTAGATTAAATAGTCTCACTTTAGTTTCTGTTGAAAATAATTCTTAAAATAACTTTAATTATGAATGAATTATTAATGGTTTCAACAAAATGCAATGAGAATATTATCCAAATAACAACAAAGGGCATTATTTTATTGATTCATCCAAGATAACCAATATCCTAGGATCGACGGTGTCCTAAGATAGTGAGAGAGCAGCAAAATGCATAAGAATATGCAACTTAATGTTAAGTTTCCTATGCCAAATTAAGATTATGGTAAATTGTTTTTGACTTATCAATGTACTTTTTATGAGTATTTATCAATATATGTTTCAATTAATAGGCTAGTAAATAAAATAAATAAATAGAGTAAACAGATTACGTGTTAGTTAAAATGATATACAAGTCACCTTATGTCTTTATTTATTTTTTTCTTTAAAAACTACCACATTAGAATTACATGTTTTTTGCAAATAGAATTTCATGTTTACATGGAACCTAAAACACAACAGTGTTGCTTGATAGCAAACATGATTGTCACATGATACTCATACATGATAACAAAGTCACTCTACCTTATAAAATATTATTCAGTCACCTCTTCTCCGTCATTAATTTACTTAGTATATCTTTTCAGTCTATTCTTACTATCTTCCATTCTATATTAAAATAAGTGTGTGAGTCGTGTATTGCTGTAGGTATATGGATGTCACTTTCTATTTTATTGAGAAAAATTATTTTTGAATAACAATGATAAATAGTTAATTTGAAAAATAAAATTCTAAAAATATATATTTTTTTGACCAAAAAAAATAGTTTAATATACAAAAATATATATTTTTGTATATTAAACTATTTAAATTTATATTTTTATGAGATATATTTTGAGAAAATAAAATAAGATTGAATAAAGTTTATTAATGTTACCACATAGATACACACTAACAAATTATTTCACATACTATTATGGCATTGAAACAAAAGCTCAAGCTTGCACCAATTTTTGCGTCGCACATGATTTCCTCAACGATGACGATCGCGCCAACAACAACGAGAATCCCGCCTATTCAGCGTGGAACTCCAAGATCAATTGTTGCTTGCATGGCTGCAAGCTTCTCTCTCACCGGCGATCCTCCCATCGGTCATTGGTTGCAGACACACCTTCCATGTGTCTAGTTTTATTGTATGGCTTCATTTTATCATGTCTTGTGCACTTGTGCTTCTCTGATGCTTTTTTGTTGTATTTTATGCCGGTGGCATAGAATTTATGTTTTCTTGCAAGTTTTGGGATAATGGAATTGCAAAGAAAAGGGATATTGAGTTAGATACTAGACGCTTGATTTACTTCCCTTTCCTTCAATCCATTATCTCGGGGGAGGTTTTATTCCCTAATTTATTTACGGCTACATTTCTATTCATGAAAATTGTCTTTATTCATTTTTACAGGATTATGTGTGAAATGTGAATAATATGGTTTTTGGATATGTATGTTATGTTTCTCCCTTCCTTTTTTTGGGTATTGGTTTTAATCAGTTTTAGCCTTGAAACAAAATTTGCTACTCTCGTCTCAGAATCCAAAATGAAAGCTCAAGCCAGGCAATTGCACACACAATTGTGAACTACAAAGAATGTTGGAGCAATTACTCCAATGGTTCTGCAATTCACACACAGAGTTGCAGTCCCACTCTTCACACACAAGCACAATCGAGAGAGAGGAAGTTTGTTGTAACTGTAAAAATGTAAATTCAGTTGTATTGATCTAGTTGACTTCAAGTATTTATACAATAGTGCAAGAGAGGACTCACTCTCACTGTCTAGCACAGTGAGATGCCAAGTAAGCTGCCAACTCAGCATTTAATACAAACAACAAGTCAAACATTGACTCCATTACAAAAGAAAAAGAAAAGCTAGTAAAGAATAAAATTGCTACAATCAGAATTAGTTAATCACACTTCAACACTCTTCCCTAATTCTGATCTTCAGCAGTCTTCATTCCTATCTTTCTCTTTAAATCTTCAAATTTCTTCACTGCCAGTGGCTTTGTCAACAGATCAGCCAGTTGGTTCTCAGTTCTGCAGTACACCAGCTCAAGTTTCTCATGACTCACTTGATCTCTCAAGAAGTGGTACTTGGTCTCAATATGTTTACTTCTGCCATGTGAGCTAGGATGTTTAGCTAGGTCAATTGCAGACTTATTATCAATGTACAGCTTCATAACATAGTTCCTGCACAGTTTCTGTTCAGTCAGCAATTTTCCAAGCCATTGAGCTTGGCAAGCACTCTGTGCTGCTGCAATATACTCGGCCTCACAAGATGAGAGAGCCACAATGCTCTGTTTCTTCGAACACCATGAAATAGGAGCATTTCCCAGCATAAACAGGTAACCACTTGTGCTTTTTCTGTCAGTTGGATCACCACTCCAATCTGAATCAGTGTAACCATAAACTCTGCTATCATCACATTTGTTTGGAAACAGAATTCCTGTGTCGTGAGCAGCTTTTCACATACCTTAAAATTCTCTTGGCTGCAGCCATATACGTGATGTCCTAGGATTCTCCATGTGTCTGGCCGATCACCCTACATCAGAAGACAGTCCAGTGCGGTGTTCAGCAGATATCTCGAGAGCCTACCACTGTTTATACAGTGTTCCATCAACCAATGGCTCATTTTCATCAATCTTAAGCTTCAATCCTACTTCGCAGTGTGGTGACTAAGTTGCATCCACTCATCTTGAATCTTTTCAAGATGTCAAGTGGCATATTTCTTCCGATGAAGAAACATTCCACTTCATGATCTTTGCAAACTCTATTCCCTAAAAATATGTAAGAGGCCCTAAGTCACTCATCTCAAATTCATTCATCATTTCACTCTTGAATTTTTCAATCTCCTTATCATTATTTCCAGTAACCAGCATGTCATCTACATAGAGACAAACTATGAGATGATTGCTGTCACCCTCCTTCTTAACATAAACTCCATGCTCAGAGCTACATTTTTCAAACTTCAATGCCTGTAGAAACTATCTATGCACTTGTTCTGTGCCCGAGGTGAGTGCTGTTTCAAGCCATATAAGGCTTTATACGGTTTGTACACTTTATCTTTATCATTCTTCAGCACAAACCCATGTGGTTGAGTGACATATACTTCTTCTTCTAGAGGCCCATTCAAGAAGGCAGATTTCACATCTAGTTGACTCATGTTCCAACCATTCAAGCTAGCCATTCCAACTACTAGTCTAATGGTTTCCATCCTTGCTACAGGTGCAAACACCTCATTAAAGTCTAGGCCAGGCTTTTGCAAGAACCCCTTTGCCACTAGCCTAGCCTTATACTTAGAAACTTCACCATTTGGTTTGATCTTAGTCTTGTAGACCCACTTAACCTCAATGGCTCTCTTATTCTCTGGCAGAGAGACAAGTTCCCAGGTTTTGTTCTTTTCAATTGACCTCAACTCTTCTTTCATGGCTGCCTTCCAATTTTCATTACTCAGAGCTTCTTCTAATGTCACTGGTTCTGCTTCAGCAGTAAAGGCATTCATGAGCAGACTGCCATCAGTATCAATAGCATTATCAGGGAATACTTCAAACTCTTGTAGCCTTTGTGGTGGTTGTCTGTCTCTAGTAGATCTTCTCACCTGTACCTCCTCTACTTCAACAGGTTCATCATCTTCATCACTCTGCAGATCCAGTGTTACACCACCATCAGTATTGCCATTATTCTCTGCCTCTTTGTTATTCCAATTCCATCCTTTATTTTCCTCGAATACCACATCCCTGCTCACAATCACTTTCTCTTTCACTGGATCATAGAGCTTGTAGGCTCCAGTTGAGTGGTATCCTAGCATTATCAGAGGTTGAGCCTTATCATCAAGCTTCTTTCTCATTTGTTCAGGTATATGTCTGAAACACATTGAACCAAACACCCTCAAGTGTCTCACATCAGGTTTCTTCTTGCACCATTTCTCATAAGGTGTTACTTCATTCAATCTCTTTGTAGGACTCCTATTCAGTAGATAAGTGGCTGTAGCTACTGCTTCCCCCCAGAAACAGTGAGGAACACTCTTCCCTTTTAGCATACTGCCGACCACCATATTTAAGATTGTTCTATTTCTCTCTTTTCTGCAAAGACCATTGTCTTTGTGGTGTGTATGGTGCTGTCACCTCATGCACCACACCTTCATCCTTGCAGAATTTTTCAAATTCCAGAGATGTATACTCTCCCCCTCCATCTGTCCTGAGGCATTTAATTCTGCTATCACATTGGTTCTCAACTAGTTTCTTGAATTCCCTGAATGTATCAAACACTTCAGATTTCCTCTTCAATAGATAGGTCCACATCATTCTTGTGTAGTCATCTATGAAAGTCACAAAGTACAGGTTGCCACCCAAGGTCTTGGTTTCAAAAGGACCACATACATCAGAGTGAATCACTTCCAACCTCATTGTTGATCTAGTGGGAACATGTGACTTAAATGGTTGTCTTGATTGCTTTGACTCACAACAATCACTGCACAACTCAGTAGGCACTGTTATTGGAGGCATCCCCTTCACCATTTTCTTATTCTCAAGCTGCTTCAACCCTCTAAAGTTGAGATGTGCATATCTCTTATGCCACATCCAACTTTCTTCATCAATAGAGGCCTTCATGCATTTGTACCCTAGAGCATCACCTTCTACCTTGAATGTTCTATTCTTAGATAGAGGTGCTGTGAGTACCACCTTCTTATTGGTATTCATCAATTCTAGAAAACCATCTTCCATCCTTGCTGAGTATCCCTTCTCCAGCAACTGTCCTAGGCTTAGCAAGTTACTCTTCATCCCTGGGACATATAGAACATCACTAATGACTGTTTTCTTTCCATCTTTTCTCTTGATCTCAACCTTGCCAATTCCTCGGCTTTAATAGACTGCGATCAAGCCAAATCTAATGTTTCTCTTTATACTTTCATCAAGTTTGAAAACCAGGCTTTGTTTTCTGTCATGTGGTTTGAATGGCCGTATCAAGATACCAAAATTCAACTATTGTTCCATCGAGTCGATTATAGCCATTAAGACCCAATTGTGTCCACCGCGTCGAGTCATCACGAAAGCATATTGAGCTTCAATGTCCTTCTTCTTCCTAGGCACTCTCTCATTAACACATTCATCTGCGAAGTGTCCCCACCTTTGACAATTATAGCACTGAATGTGCTTCTTATTCATCTTCTTCTTGACTGGTTTACTAGTTTCCCCCTTACTATCATCACTATCTGCAGAGTTGTCTACCTTAGGGTTTTTATCCTTCACGTTCTCTTTTCCTTTATTTTTCAAATTATTATTGTTTCTCCTGAATTTTGCCTGCAACGCTTCCTCAGTTGCTCTCTCTTTCTCCTTTTCATTTACTCTTTCCTTTAATCTCATTTCATTCATTTCAAGTGCACCTTGCAACTCTTCTAGTTTCATCGTTTCTAAATTCCTAGATTGTTCAATTGCAACAACTATATAATCATATCTAGGAGTTAGAGATCTCAGTACCTTTTCAACCTTCGATTGAGTAGTAATGATTTCTCCATTGTTGCGCATCTGGTTCGTAGTCAACGTCAACTTGTTCAAGTACTCCGCAATCGAGTCTTTCTCATCCATCTTGAGATTTTCGTACTGTCTTCTTAGCGTTTGTAGCCTTGCCTTCTTTAATTTCGCATCACCGGAGTACGCCATGGCAAGCGCATCCCAGGCTCCTTTTGCAGTCTCATACTCTGCAATCTTCTCGAATACCTCGGCATCAACACACTGATGAATCAGAAATAACGCTTTGCTATCCTTCTTCTGCTGTTCTCGGAGTGCGTCGCCGCCGGTAGCCACAACACCATTTCGAACCACTTCGAGAACCTCTTGATACCGGAAAACCACCTTCATTTGGATAATCCATCGATCGTAACACTTCCCGTCGAAGAGAGGTAGTTTCGCCGGAAATTGACCGCTACTTCCACCGTTGTTCATCGTCGCCATTACACCGCCACCGTTGGATCTTCTTCAACCGAGCTCTGATACCAATTTGTTGGAGCAATTACTCCAATGGTTCTGCAATTCACACACAGAGTTGCAGTCCCACTCTTCACACACAAGCACAATCGAGAGAGAGGAAGTTTGTTGTAACTGTAAAAATGTAAATTCAGTTGTATTGATCTAGTTGACTTCAAGTATTTATACAATAGTGCAAGAGAGGACTCACTCACCTTTGTCTCAGCACATGAGATGCCAAGTAAGTCGCCAACTCAAAGATTTAATACAAACAACAAGTCAAACATTGACTCCATTACAAAAGAAAAAGAAAAGCTAGTAAAGAATAAAATTGCTACAATCAGAATTAGTTAATCACACTTCAACAAAGAAATGTACTTCTTAAATTTCTCAATTCCTCGAGAAAATTAAACATATCTCTGATTCCCTCATATCCATTGGAGAATCGGTTTCCCTTCAAGATAAATTAGATGTCATTCTTGAAGGGCTTCCCAGCGAATTTGAATCCTTAACGCTTATCAATTCGAAAATCGACGGGTTTGACCTAGAGGAAATCAAATCCCTCCTTCTTGCCCAAGAACAGCGATTGGAAAAACAACGAGTTGTAGAGGAAGTTGCTTAGTTGAATGTTACGCAAACCCTAATTCATATTCTCAGCATCTACCACGGGCCAATTACACAGCAACTGCAAATAACAACAATGGCTCTCAACAATCTATCTGATTATGGTTTTAGAGGAAACAATCACTTTCGTTGTTGTGGTGGCACAAAACGAAGTTATTTTGGATGAGATCTCCCACTCATTATTCTGAACTAATTCTTTATTTTATTTTATTTTATTTTATTTCTTTTGAACTAATTGCATGGAGGGATATTTGGAGGTGTTTTTTTTTAGATAAGCATTTGGAGGTGTTTGTTATCATGTGATTTTCAAAACGTGATATCATTTTAATTTTTAAAATATCTTTTGTTATCTTCTTGTAAGATCATCTTAAATGCCAGCGAATATTTTGCGGTTTAAAATTAGCTAACAACTCAAAATGGAATTGGATTTTTTTATTTATTGAAAATGGAATTGAATTTTAGGAAAATATCTATTTTTTCTTCTAAATATTTATATTCAGATGGTGTTTTTGATTTACGAAAATATTATCACCAACTGCGATTTAATATGTTTGTAAAAAAAGTGATTTAACTGATGAATTTCTTTTTTTTTTTGGAAAGTTCAATCATTTGTTTTTTTTTTTGGAAAGTTCAATCATTTGTTTGAGATTGACCAAATAATAATATATATTTTTGGTACTAATACCTCGAGTCGGGTAGGACTGCATGTCCAATGCTGGATTTGAACCCAATACCTTGATTAAGCTGGAAGAGACCCCTACCATATCATCCAAGTGCTCTTGGGCGATACATTTTAGTATTTATATATACTTTTAACTATCAATTCCTTTTTGTATATTTTTGCTTTAATTATATTTATATTATTATTTTTAACTTTTTATTTTAATTATTTTTATTTTATACATTAAATTAATTTTTTGATAATATCCATTTTTTATTATACAAAATAACAAAATTATCTATTGTAAAAAATATCACTTTTTAATTTTAAGAATTTAAATAATTTTTTGTTTTTTGTCAACTTTTGTTTTATAAGTCTATTATTAAATTTGAAAACTGACATTTTGTTTGAACTATTTTTGTATTTTATTAGATTTTAAATTTTAAGGCGGAATTTCTTATCTTATATAGTTGGTTTCTAACTCCACCTTCCCCCTCATGATAGAATTCTAACTACATAGATATTAGAAGATAAGTGATGAGATTGAGTTATCCTAATTCGACAACACTAGATTAAGGAAAACTAGCCTCACACCCGTGCGATGCACGGAGGCGCTAGTATTAGCGAAACTAACAACACAATTAACACCTTTAATTCGATTGAAAATTAGATGTATAAAAGCATAAGAAAAAGCCGAAAACATTCCAAAAGTAACAGACACTAATGCATATCCTTAGCATCTATATTCTATTGGTTATCGATGTATATAGGCTGACAAGTAGAAAACAAATAAGTAAAGAGTTAGATTAAGTAAGAGTTAGAGTTAGAAGTCACTATATATATAAGAGTAACAAAGTAAAAAAGGACAAAGGCACTAATAAGATTAAGTAAGCAATGAGTGAGATTGTTAGAGTTATAAGAAACAAAAATAATAAAGAAAAACAGAAAAAGCTAGAGTTAGAAGTCAAGTTAGAATTAGAAGTCACAATATATATATTTATGGATATAAGAGCAACAAAGTAAAAAAGGAAAAAGTTAATAACAAATACACCACTACTATTAAGTTAGCAATAAGTCAAATAGTTAGAGTAAGTAAGAGTTAGAACAAATAAGAAAGTAAAAAAAAGTTAGAGTTAGAAGACATAATATATGTCTAAGAACCAATAAGAAATATGGATATAAGAGTAACAGAGAAAAAAAGGAGAAAATGCATTAATAAGATTAAGTAAGCAATGAGGGAAATAGTTAGAGTTGGAAGTCAAGTTAAAGGTATAGGTATAGGTATAACTCAAAGAGCCCATCTTCATCTACTACAATATCTATAAACACAATAAACAAGCTTCTTGGGATAAATATAAATATGTGACTCAAAATAGTAGGACTTCCAAACAAACTCATGTTCTACTATTTTACAATTGATTATTCTATAGTTCATAAAATAACTTGGTAATAACACACTAGATCATAAACTACTCAACCATTATTAGTGAACTACCATGTTTTCAATGGATATAGTATACTTGAATAATTAATCAAAGATCATTCGAGCCAACTCTTTTCAACCATCATGCAGTACCTGTTTAAACACATCGAGTACAAAACTAAGGATTACAGTTTTATCAGCTAGTTCTATTAAACTCAACTCAGAAGACACACATACTACTTGCTAGGATGATATTGATGACCATATATATCTTGACCAAGAGCTTGCTTCTTTGGAAGTTTGAAATTGTGCTTGTATCCGCTTAGCCTTTGTAACTTCAAGTTTTGAATGAATGATTTTTCTAGTTGATTCAATGCTTTGTCTCCCACCTACTACTGCAGAATTTATAACCTCGATCGGACATATTCAAACAAAAATTGACACTTAAGTAGTGAGAAAAATATGAGGAAAAATAGAAGTGGGAATTCACCATATAAGATGTACCACCCATATGATGTACCACCAAAACCCAATTTTAGCTCCAGCTGCCATTAATTAAAATAAAGATTCAATATTATTGAATGTAGATCATGATTGAGCTTTAAAAAATACAGCTTATGAAGCCAAATGCAAAATGCCAGAAAGTAGTAACACAACATTAAGTACTATAAAAGTGACTAAAATTACTTCTATAAGATCACTCAGGAAAATGTGTGAATCAAGTAATTCAATATTTTGTATGCCTCCGCTCTTAAGAGATGGTTGTCTTTTAATCATTTGCTGATCTTAGGGATGAACATAATCCTGAGATTAAACTTGCCCCCCAAAATTCAATTTTTCAGAGCATAAGAATGTTCCACATGGTTTGATGACAGTACCTTAACTGCAATATGGAAAGAGAGCAGTATGTAGTATTAAAACCAATAGTTCTAAACTATAATAGGAAACAAAATCAATAGACAATCAAGTAAACATGTTAGAGAAAATAAAAGAATGCAAAAATGGACAATCAAGTAATTTAATTGGATGATTTGATTATCTGTCGTAAATTAAAAAAGAATAAAACACACAAGGCAATAAAATTATCGTTGGTGCAATAAGGCCACCAAATACAATTATTGCAGATATGAATGATATTCCTGTGAGATAGCTTATTCAAAGTGTTTGGCGTCTACTTCAATCAGTAAAACACACAATTAGTTTGAATTAACAGAATATACATTACCCTCCCCTGAGTGATAGTTTTCATCAGAAAATTCTTCACCCACGACCTACATGAGAGCATGGTTAAGATGCACGCAAGATGAACAAGGAGAGTGAGCACACATCAGAGTCCACGATTCAAGCCTCATATCGGTATGATATCTAATCCAAACAAAGCATGTGTTAAAAAAGAAAATGAGCCTTAGTCATAGGGCCAATGCATCAATCAATCATAGCATCAAGAATCCAAAATTGACAAAATAAACTATTTCTACACAAAAAGAATCACTCAATACCAGAACTACTATACCCTAATCACTATAGAAACATAAAAACTCATCATCAAAATGTAATTGTGCCCAAAGCAACACATCTCATCTGAGTATGACCTCAAAGTAAGTATCTCCTGGACGCACTAAGATCAATTTTAAAGGCTAATGATGGGCAACCACGCATGCTCACAGCAAAGAAATTCGAGCTAATCAATATACTGATTACCTTTATAGCAATTAGCTCCTGGAATTCCTCGGAATACTTGTTTGTCAAATGGCTTCCCAATGCTTCCATCACATCCTTGCACACAAAATTCCAAGAAGCAATTAACTCTATTCTTTTGAACTGTCTCAACTCTCTTTCTCTATGTGTGTATCTCGGGATTAGTAACACTCGGTGACCTGTTCCCCAACCGACAACCTTGGAATTTCAAGAGTGCATTAGTTCATCAAGAATAACATTATGATTTTAGGATAGAAATAATAACATTAGTATATTAACCATGTAATGCATATAGCAAATTTGAGATGAAATTACTTGGTTGACCCTTTTATGAAAAATGCAAACCATCAAAACCAAAATATCAACAATCTTTAAAAACACAATACAATCATTAATCATACACAATCCCACACCCTTACTACCTTGGGTCATGCTGCAAGAACCCGTGATGCGGGTTAGTATAACTATTAGTGATATATGCATACATGATTATATGAACCAGACTTCATTATTATTGTGATGAAAGGATCATAAAAATGTCTGGCAGATAAAAAAAAAGATTTCCACCATGTACTAAGAAACTAAATATAATCTGATAAAAAAATTAATTAGATGTTAACTAAGGCCCAACCATATGACAGCTACAAATTTCAATCAAAATAACTAATGTTCAGTCTAATAACACTTCCTATTAAGATGAAGCATGACATAATAAAAGTATCTTATGATTGCGTAACTTTTGTGAGCTAGTCAAGAACAACACATTCATCATTTTGGCATGCACATAAATTATATTTCGAAAAAATCACAATTTATATATTTTAGAAGTCAATAAAAATTGGATATTATAATAAACTTGTATGCAGACATATAATCGAGTCATCACTTCACTTTATTTCTCTCTTTATAACAATTATATTTCAATTGATAAATGAAACTCAATGCAATACTTAGAATGCAATTGAGTTGGAAATAGAACATATAATATATGCAAAGGCTCAACACGACGGAGCAAAAAGACACCAGTGTCAGAACATTCCCTTCTACCACCATAAGGGTTACCAAGAAAAACAGATCTCATTCCTGAACCATGTTGTTGATGATTCTGATTCTGCTGTGACTGGTTCTTGGCATGTTGCAGTACAGGTCATGCACAAGGAGACAACCCCAAAGGCATAGAGCTTTTTCCATCATTAAAATCAGCAGTTCCTCCTCTAGTTAGAGCCATTTGGCTGGTTTGCCTCTGTTGATAAACACACCCACCATTTTGCTACTGCTCCCACCACACCTTATTCTGTTGCTTTGCTATTTGTTGTTGTCTCAGCATTTGAAGCTACACGAAAATCACCAAAAAAAAACAAATAAATAAAAAGGGTAAAGTTGGAAGCTAAATAAAGATACAAAGATTGTTGTCTAGAGGGTTATAACTTACTTGTGCTAATTTCAATTGCTGGTGAGAAAGTAAATGTTGGTTCTAAAGCCCCATTTCATGATTTCTTGACGTGGTGTTGTTTTTGGAAGGTACAGGGAAGGGAGAAGGATTTCTTGGAGGAACAAAGAGTCCATCGTTGAAACCATAACTGTGTTCTTGGTTCAACCTCATCCTCTCTACTTCCCTTGCAGCCGCATGAATCAGATCCCAAGTAATCCTCGACTCCTTGTCGAGGACATCTTACAAACACCATTTGGGCTTCCTAGACTCGACTCTTTCCGGCAACCACACCCACTCCCGAAAGCACATAACGTCAACTGTGGTGAACCAGATACAAAACGACCCTAAAATAATCAAAAGACAACATATAACATCAAAACGCAAAACATCAAAAACAGGGGTTTCACACTATAAAACAAATTAAGTAAAAAAAGTTAGAGAGAGACTTGTGCATACCATGTTAGTTTCAGAGGATTTGAAATCATTTTGGAGAGTGGAGCGAGCCATGCGGCGGCCGGCGAGTTAACTCGGCGACGAGTTGTTCTTCCTCGTCGCTCTCAGTTTCACTAGAGCCACCAATAAGCGAGTCAACATGGGAAATAAGGTCAGAAGAGGAAGCAAAACACTAGGGAAACTCAGATGGAAAAAACAGTGAATCATTGCCATTGTTAGGGTTGGTAATGTGGTATTTTGGTTTTGGTGCGGTGGTGAAGTCGTAAAGCGGCGAGAATGAGCGAAGGGGAAAGAAGATGAGAAACTGGGGAAAAAAAATAGGAGTCCATGATGAGAGAATGAAAGAGAAGAAGATAGAGAGAAAGAGAGAAGGAAAGAGAGAAGAAATGGAGGTTGAGACAAGAAGAAGAAAGAAGAAAGGGAAAGAAAAGGGTAGAGAATGAGTGAAAGCGTTTCACTTCGCAGAAAGAGTGAGAGAGAAAACGAGTAAGAGAGAATGATGAAAAACTGACACTACTGATGGAAATGGAAACTGACTGGCTTAGAAAGGTCAGCTGTAGTGATTGGGCAAAGGAGAGGCAAACCAATGGGGGTGATCCACGAAAAACTGCCTCAAGTATGACCAATAGCAACACGCCACATCAGCAGGTGCAAGTTTGGCGCCATTTCCAGCACCAAACTGCATAGGATTAAAAGTAAAGATATGATAGTTTATTGGCATTGTATACTAACAAATTGCGTACAAGCTAACATAAGATATCTGAGATTGCTATATATGCATTTGCAAATATCTTCAATAATCTCATCTCTATCTTTCAACACCTCATTCATTGTCTTCTACTTTGCTACACTGATTTTCGATACGTAGTGTGATTCATATCGCTAGAAGGGGATTGCATATCAAATCGTAAGATACTTACTACACTGATCAATTTTGACTCATTGGACTTGAATCATGTGACCCAATTCAACTCTAATAGGTTATGAACGAGTTAAACACTTTATCCCAAAGATAAATCAATTTTACACTTCTTACCTTGTTCATAAACACTCACATGAACCCTAAGGGGTATCTTTAACAATCCCCTTATTTTAGGCTTCCTGAAATAAGAAAGTGGGCTATTATGTTATACACATAAGGGCCAGTTACCCTTGACATGCATGATACTAGGGGGGTTCAACTTCTTACAACCCCCTCCTTATTCGGTGGACACCCCTAACACCCCATTATTTCCAAATTACCGTTTCTTTCCTGAATTTCTGAATGATTCGGCCACAAAATTTCAAACCGGTTTGGTGCGGAACTTCCAAACCTGATAGATTCAATATTAAGGGTGTCTGTGAAGATATAACACTCAGTGCAGAGGCTGATCTTTGCATGGGCTGGACCACAGCCCCCACTAAAAATTCATATGTTTATTATAATACCCCTATTTTAAAACAAATAACTACTAAATATACAAACGTTTGCGTGAATATTCAAAAAGTGATGATGCAGTGCAGTGGTTGAGATTGCATGCATCCAGTAGTACTTCCCTTCATTGAACCCATTAGGGCCAATTTATTGTCCCTTTCCCAGGGTATTAGATGTTATAAGAGTAGTTAGAATACAAAATAACATAATCCGTAAGACTTAACTCAACAGACAAATGTCGAAATTATTAAGCTCGATATCATGTCTCGAATTCGAACCTAAAACCTCACTGTTGTATGAATTTTAAATGTCACTTGTCACTCCATCTATAAACCGAAATAAGAATACAAAATGGCATCCAACCGTACTTCAAAACAAGAAAATAATCAAGTTAGAATATTTGTCAATACAGTCAGCAGCATAGTTAATAGAAAAAAGCTCCTGCAACCAAAATTTACACTTTGCCTAAAGATCGATCACAAAAAAGATCAGTAATCTAACTGATAAATAAAAATCAGTAAACAGAAGAAAACATCATCAGCCAAATGCAGAAGGAATAACTGTAATGTGTCTAAGAGGGTGTGAGATATCTGTTCCCCCAGCATGCTGCACAAACTCAGCAGGTGAAAATGTGCTTCCATGACAGACACAAACAATACTAACTTCAGATTTTGAGTATCTATATAAAAAACCATTAACTGTTTTCCCATTTGGTCCATTCCCTTTTGCTGATACATAAGGCATTTGAGTCACAAGCTTTTTATCATTTGACATTGGAAGTGCTTTGTTGTTTGTTGTAGCAGCTTCTTGTTGTTCCTTGAGTTTCATGATTACATTGTTGTGGTTTCTATTATCTTGAAGATTATTGGTATGTTGAGATACCATAGGAAGATGAAATGAAGAACTTAGTTCAGATTGGCTTCTCATGTTTAATTGAGTTTGTTCTGCAATGGAATTAGCTGAATGACTGTGGCTGTCTGTGCTGCCTCCATCTGAGAAAACAAATGGCAATATAAACATTAAACATGAGATTATACTTTCTTTTTTTGTATGTAGACGGAGTGGCCACTGCCACTAGAAACTCATACAATTATGAGGTCTTGGGTTAGAATCCGAGACATGATATCCAAACTTAACAATTTTGGCATTTGTCAGTTGAGCTAGATCTTATAGATAGATTATACTTTTTGTTAACAAATAAAAAGAAAGGGTATGAATTTATTGAAAAATATATGATTCAATACATTAATACTCCCTCTGTATCAAAATAATAGTCGTTTAAGATTTTTGCACACATATTAAGAAAGCCAATAAATTAGTTGACAAACATATTAATTTGTGATACGGAGGGAGTAATAATAAAAAAAGTACTACTTTCATAAGTTGAGTTACAAAAAAGGGGGCTTGATAAATATTGTAGCTCAAGAAGAATCCAAAATAGAGAACTGATATATAAAAGGATGAATAGGATTTGGATCCTCTAAAACTTACTCTACACTCTCTCAATCTTCCTCCTTCCTCTACATGCTGTATCTCTATCTTAAAATACTTAAAACAATATATTTAATAGAGAGAAAAAAGAGAGAATGTAAGAATTTATGTGAGGTATAGAAGTGTAGAGGATGATTGAGAGAATCCAAATTCGCTATGTGTATGTTTGGATAGAATATTTTTAGTAGCTAATGTAATTTTTGAAATTTTTTGAATTCCCCTCAAAAAATTACATTATTCCTAAAAATGCTCAATCCTAAAATGCTCCGTCCAAACATAGGATTTGTTCTACTTTCATATATGTTCGGAATCAAAATTTTCAAACACAAAACAATGAAACCACAAGCACAATATATATTTTCTTTAATTAATTAATCACTATTTTATGATATTATGAAATGTAAATATCAATATCAATTTCATGACATGATATTTAGCTTTCTTTACTCGGTTAAAACATCAAACTCAAACCCTTGACATATATAAAAATATAAATAAAAGAAATATGGTAAGTTAATTAATATATTCAATATTTAGAGAAATGAATTAGTGCATGTTTGGTTTGGCGGTGGGAGCACCTAGAAGTGCTTTTGAGATTAACTTTCGTTATTTTAGGAGAAAAAAATGTTTGGATTCGATTCAGAAATTGATTCTCGCTACAGAATTGATTTTTTCAAGAATTATTTATAACTTTTATCGAATCAATTTGTCAAAATCAATTTCGCCCACCGCTGCCCAAACATACACTTAATAACATCATAATAAGTAGCTAACAATTAAAATGAAGAAAAAAAATCACCTTCACGAGAAGAGCTTTGATAATCCGAAACAGCAGAAGAACTGCACCTAGAAGAGCCGTTAGATTTTACTTTTCCATCTCCACCGTTAAAGCCTTCTATCCCACCCACATTTTTCTCGCTTCCGAACCAACACGGTAACGGCAAACCATTATTTAACGGTACAGCATATTGTTGCGGTTGCAGCTGCTGCACACGAAACGGCGCCGTCCAAGAAACATTCGTAACGCCGTCAATAAAACCCGTCTTCTCCTTTTTCAATACCCGTTGAAATTCGGGTTCGGAGTCTTCAACCGGGTCAATGGTGGGTCCCCTATTCTCTTCTCGTTTCCTCTTCGCCTCCATTCTCTTCAGCGCCTGAATCTCACGCTTCACCAATGGCTGTGATTGTGAATCCACGCGCTGCATGCCATCGGGTGGATCAGGATCCGAAACTACACTATCGGATCCTAATTCGGGTTTCGATTTCGGTTTCTCAACGGGTTTTCTGAAACTACCTCCAATAGATAACCCCAAATCCAGCTCTATCTCTTCAACTTCCACCATTGCTAAAAACTTCTTAGTAGTAAAATTAAAATCTCTCTTTCTGAAGATGATATAAAAAATTCAAGATTGCATGCACTGTGATTCGATTTTCAATTTTTTTATAAAGCGGGTAGAAAAAGGAGGAACAAAAGGACACGTGGCGTAAAACGAGAAGTTAGGAAAGGCGGTTCGTGACAAATGTTGTGTTACACCGCTAAATAATCGAGGAAAGGAGAATCTGCTTTTGTTCTTCGAAGGTTCTGATGATGCCACGTGGTGATTACGCGTTGGGGAGCTAGAGAAAGGACACGTGGTGGAAGGTGAGAGGTGGAGTGGGAGGTTGTTGAAGGACACGTGGCGGAGGGAGAAGCTACACCGCTTTGGTTAGGGAATGATGGATACGTGGTGTGGGACCCTATATTTGCTGCGAAGAGAGGAGAGTTTAGGAGCTAAACGTGGAAGGTTAAAGCTATTTACGAGGATAGGATAGGATGGGATATGTGATGTGATTTGATGATGTTGACTCGACAACGTTTGCGTACATGATTGGTTTGTACTTGCGGTGGGTCTCCTTTGTGAAAGCGACACCTCATCCACGTGTTTGGAAACTAATCCCTCCGTCCTAAATTGTTTGTTATTTTAACAAAACTAATTTGTCCCAAATTGATTGTTGTTTTAGATTTTTAATGAAACTTTTAAGGTTCTTTTACACCTATACCTCTATTAATTATGACAACTTTTTATCAACAATAAAAGATTTACATTTATCTAGGTAGAGAGATAAAAGATTAAATTGTAAATTAGACAATATTTTTTAAATAATCTAGACTCCCAATCATTTTTCTTAAAGGATGTGCCAAAACCTTAAACTGTAAACAAAGTGGGACGGAGGAAGTATTTTAAACATAGGAGTATTTTTTAGTAGCAATTTTTAAATTTTTGCTTTTAAGGTGAGATTTTCCAACTAAAATCTAACCACAACCAGCTGTTCTTTTTCTTTACAGGCGAATGGTAGTAGGAGAGAAGGGGGCCTACATATACTCCATTCATCCCATATTATATGTCGTTTAAGGTTGTGACACAGTAATTAAGAAAAGTAATTAATTTTGTATGAGAAAGAGAGATTGTGAGTTAGTTTACCAAATTGTCCATCATTAATGACATTGGAAACATAAAAAGTAGAATTGTAAGAAGATATATATTAAATAATGAAGTGTATGACTGGAAAAGAAAATTGATGTTGTATTAGTATTCTAAAAAGTCATGTATTATGGGACCAATTTTTTTGCTTAGAAAGTCATATAATATGGGACGGAGGGAGTATTTGAGGGGGACCTACCAATATGTTAGAAAAAATGTTTTAGCACACTCTAAAAAATATTCCCTCCGTCTCATTTTATGTGTCGCTCAAGGTTATGCGCGAGTATTAAAAAATGATTGGTTATGTTAACTTTTATGATAAAAAAATGTGGTAGGACTAAAATACCCTTACACTTTTCTCGATTGAATCAAAGACACGGTCATTGATATTCTAAAGTAAGGGTATTGTTGGAAACAATGTTTTAAAAACCGGACCGGAGATTGAATCGAAGAGACATCCAAGTCATGGTTCAATTGGTTCGCTCGGTTAAACCATGGTTGAACCAGATAAGTAATAATTAAATAAAAAATACAAAACATATTAAATTTTAGAGAAAAGGTAAATAATAAAAAAAATGCATTTTGGACGGTTCAAAGCGGTTGAACCACAGTTCAATCCGGTCCAACCCGGTTCTAAATGGTTTACATGCCCTATGGTTAAAATGGGTTTGAACCAACCCCGGCCTGTTCGGTTCCCTGTCCGTCCGGTTCGAACCAATTCTTAAAACACTGGTTGGAAAATAATAATAAATGTAGTATTGAGATTCTAAAGTGACAAATAATTTGAGACAGAGAAAAATTTTAAGAGGACACTTAATATGAGACGGAGGGAGTATTATTTGCATTCAAGTCTCAAATTTTGCACTAAAGTTCGTAGTTTTGTACCACTCAACTGCGTCACACTCACAATCACTTACACTTTTACATATTTTATTTTAAAAAAGTTTTTCCTTCTCCTTCAATCTGTTTTTGTTCTTATTTTTCTAATTTTAATTATGTTAATGCTATTTAATTGGTACTTTGTGTTAGTGCCAATTAATTAATTAATTAATTTGTACTTTATGTTAGTGTTATTTAACTTATTATGATTATGTTGGTCTACTTAATTTGAATCTATACTGTATTTTGTGGATGTCACTCATTGTTGGTTGTCTTAGCAATTTCAGTGACATGGGAACATCGACTCTCAAGTAGGGATGACAAAAAAACCGCACCCGTGGGTACCTGCTGGTATTACCCGTGACGGGTGCGGGGCGGGTAGCTTAACGGGTACCCACAGGTTACATAAATAGATAATTAAACTACCCGTTAATAAATGGGCCGGGGCCGGGTATTGAGGTACCTGTACCCGTAATAAATATACTTATTTGGAAATTTTCCTATTATTATTAATTTTAGCGTTATTTATCTTCTTTCATTAACTACTATAAGCTAACAAATAAATGATAAAATAAATATATAATGAAATGCCTCATTTTTTATATGAATGAAGATAAAAAAATTGTGTTCAAAAGGTTAGTTTTGTTTTGTATTTTGAATTTTATTTTCATAAAAAATATTTCAATTAATATTGTATGTATCTATAATGAAATGCCTAATTTTTTATATGAATGAAGAGAAAATGGTGTTCAAAATGTTAGTTTTGTTTGATATTTCAAATTTTATTTTCAAAAAATATATATTTCAATTAATACTAAAAGTATTCGTGGGTACCCGCGGGTACTCGTGAGGAGATAATACCCGTGAAAACCCGTTACGCGGGTACCCGCGCAGGTATGGGGCTGGTACGGGTAGTGTTAATATTAAACGGGGCAGGTAGCGGGTAGCTACTAGCTATGCCCGCCCCGACCCATTTACATCCCTACTCTCAAATGTGAACAATCGTAGTATGTGTGTGGTGTTTATTTGTCATTTCATCTAAGTAGAGTAAAAAATGTGTTATGTATTTTGTGAATATATTAATTCTTTTAGTGTTATTTAATGTGTATTTAGGAATTTGTGACTAATATTTATTTTGTGTTGGTCTACTACAATATAAGTTATAAATATGTTAAAATCTTATTTTTAGTACATTTTTAGTGATGTGTGTATTTAAAAAAAATTGCATCCCCTGGCCCAAGGTCCTGGGTCCGCCACTTCATGTTAGTTATTTAGGTTTGAACTCTGAGCCTCTTGTACTTTTTTGGTGAACTCTTACGATATTCTTTAGCTCGTCAATTGAGTTACTTACTTGGGATACTAGCAAAATTGGCAAAAAAATGAATTGATATAGTGGTTTATGAATGAATGCATTCATATAAAATTTAGTTAGTACGTGTTTGGTTTCGCGTTTTCATCTCTCAAACGCGAATCTCACAGGCCAAAAGTGAGTCTGTCTTGTTTGGTTGCAAATTAACTCTTGGCAGCCATCGTGTGTTTCTTTCTAAACTCGCGTCTCACCTGAAGCCACTGTTACTAGCTTCCGCGTCAACCTATAACTGATTTCTATCTTCGTTAAAGGATTTTTCCATCTTTACCCCTTCTTCCTGGTTGTTTGGGCATTGCATCTTGCGACGGGTGTTTTATTGCAAGGGATTTTCTAGGTTAGAGATGGCAATAAAATTAGGCTTGGAGGCCCAATTATTGTTCAGTGGAAAAAAGGTATTTTGTTTAGTTTTTTCCACCTCATTCGAATTGGGTTTGACGTGTTGTAAAAATAAAAACTTCAGTTATTATGACAACACTTTTGATCTTATCTATCAAAACAACAATTATTGTTGAAACTCACGTTTCAGTAAATGTAACTAAACAAAAATCACGTTATGTTCAACTCACTTTTAATTAAACTCGATTCTGCAAACTCAATTTTCATCACCACAGTTCACAATTAAATAGTACGTTTTCGAAGCTGAAAATCACTCACGAGGAAATGCCTTAAATTCAATATTCAAGTTAAAAGCCACTTGAGAGGAAAAATAAAATTTACTTGAGAATATTCTAATATATAAAAATCCTTCTCATGTCTCTAGAATCACTTCAAACTTTCAAAAAAGTAAATCCAAACTTGCACAAAAGAAAGGAAAGATAATAAGTATTCCACCTTTCAATATTGAGATAATGTGAACTCTTCTTATTCAACACATTGTGCATAAGAAAATCTAGATCATTAAACAGGCATGTTCGTCAAAAATTGTCCTTGAATGAAGCTGAAAAGAAAATGCAAAGAAAATATAAGTAACGACAAATACGAAAAAAAAAGTTTCTTATATAGTTTACACAACTTCATCATATACCATGAATTAATTTCTTGATATTTTTTCTTCCCCACCCCCATTTTCTTCCTTCCCATCTCTTCGATTTTTATATTCTACATTTGTTTATGTGCAACTTTTATATATTAAATAGTAAACAATGATACTAAATATAAATTTTGATATATTTTTTAAAAAGAATGACATTTAAATTTACCTCTTCACGTAATAGTAACAGAAGTCTGCTAAGATGAACGATTGAACTATTTCAGCTATAAAAGCCATTGTAAACCAGAAATAGCCATAGCCAAACAAAAATAGGTATGCTCCTCGAGTATCATAAGTCTGCAAAAGAGTAAAAACATGTAAGCGTGGAGTATGAATCATATATAGTTAAATGTTTTTATTAAACAAACATTATGTTTTCTAAAATATATTGTATAAAATGTTCTTTCTTAAATTTGTTTAGAAAATATTGAGAAAATTAGAACAAATAATATTTTGTGAGATTATTCTTGCGTATGAATATTAATTGTTTTTTAGTTTAAATGGCAATGATTATTGGATTTAACTTATATACACAATTGGTATATAAGTCTTTTACACTATCTACCGATTAGAGGCTGACTAATTAGTCAATTGGTAGCCAACTATTCCATAAATTGTGATTGGTGGTGGTTGTAAAAGCGTATACACTATATGTGTATATAAATTAAACTCATGATTATTTTCTTATGGAACTATTATGTATTTCTAAATTTATATAAATATATGAGAAATGAGAGGAAATTAAAATAAAACAAAGACTAATCTTACTTGAATAATCCAATGACCCAATGATAAGAATCTTGAAATGCCGAGAGCAAATACATAATATCCTGTAAATGTTTCAACTACCTGAAAACAGACTAAAATTAAAATCTCTTTTATAAGGATTCAATAAATTATGGTTGAATAAAGTTTAGAGATTCCAAACCTTTGCATTTTGCATATAACGAAGTTGAGGAAATATTGAAACTGATTCCAAATATGTAGTGAATGCCCAAAGGACTTGGAGTAAGAAGGAGTTCTGATGCATATGCGGATGAACTAGTATCGCCAGAATTGCAGAAGGCACCACCTAGTACACAATCAATACAATAATATGTTATTTCTTTCTCATACACATGAATATCACTATCCCACCATAAGACCGAGATCGAACGTAATAACATCAACACAAACTATAAAGGGATTTAAACACCAGTGCAGAAAAAGGGATTTAAAGTCGGATGCAAATCCGACTTCTATTAGAGCGACTTAGTATATATGTCGACTGATTTAAAGTCAGTATATTGTAGAGAAAGCATGATTATTATGTATTAAACTAGAGACATGCACATCACATATACACTAAATATACAACAAATTAAATTTCAGGTTTAACCGTATTTACCAGAAAAAGTATATTTACGGTGTCAAACTCCTTGATGTATGTTGACTTCAACTTGAATCGCATAGCCCAAATAACCACTAATGTTGGCAAGAGATAAGCCAAATCAAACACAGTGTGGATGTTAGGCGCCTCAATGTAGATGCTACAACCTAATCTTGTTATGAGGAATATTGCTATGAGCTCTTGGCTCTTCAAGGATAAACCTGAAATAATAAAAGCGTATACTTTAGAAATTTTAACACATCAATTCATACAATTGTTTGATTTTTTATTTTGTATAAGCATTGAAAATTTTATTTATAAGAAATCATAGGTATTGGAATTCGTCTACTACAAAGATACAAAAAGCACAACTATTCAAATTAGACAGACAGAGTAATATTAACTATTGAATTAGTACATCAATAAAAAATAAACTCACGTTATTGTTTAATTTAATCACTCTAAGATGTTACATTAATCAAATACAAAATAAGGTGTCAAATCGTACTCAGATCGAGGACTGGATGTATATTCTCTTGTAGGGTGTTCAGATCGAGGAATGGATGTATATTCTCTTGTAAGGTGTCAAACCTTGCTCAAATAGTGAACTGTATTAAATCCTTATTTTGGAGTCGGCTCCTAGTAGGTGTACACCTTTTACCAACTCCTTTTAGGTTGTGGCCTCTCTGACATATCTTTTTTTAATCGGTTGGAGTATCCTTTGTACTCTGTTATCTCCTTTCAAAACTCATCTCCCTAGTAAGGAATGAAGTTGGTGGATGGGGTTGCTGTGGTAAGTTAGGGAGAGGAAGTTTGTGGATCATGTTGTTGTGGTGAATGAGTTGGATTATGTGGCGAAGAAGTTAGGGAAAGAGAATTTGAACTCAATGATAGGCAAATATCATATATCATATGTTGGCTCCTTTTATTTTTCTTTTGGTGGCGGAGGGGTTGAGTGGCCACAGTGACAGGTAAATTTCGGTTCAAAGTTTTAGGGTTTAATATAAATAATTAGATTTGGTGGTTTCGCATCTCCAATATATGGATGATACTCTTTTGTATACAAAAAACAAGAGCCTGTGACTTTAGGCTTTTTTGGAGAGTAAAAAATAAGAAAAGATAATAAAAAATATTAAATGAAGGAAAAAAAAACACGCCTTTTTCACCCTAAAATCAGTGACATGTTTTTTTATATACTAGAGGTACTCCAATCCTTGCACATTAAAACCTCCTGAACCAAAAATCATAGGAAAAAGACTATTGAGGAAAAAGAGTACCTCATGGAATAACGAGACAAAAAGCCAAATTACATCGAGTTCATACAAACAAGATAATTTCCCCACCGGTCAAAAGTTTTTAAAGTTGAATTGCGATCTTCTATGTTTATGAATCAACTCCAAGTTATACTCTCGACATGATTGACAACCACTTAAGGGTTAAAGACTTGATCGCTGATCCGCTCTATTCTAATGAGGAATCAAACTGATCGAGAATTCAATTCCGCTTCTAAACCAACAGCTAGATCACAACCTCTTCATTTGATTAATTGAATACTTTTTTTTTTGTCCTTTGTTAAAAAAAATTGAATATTTTTTTCCCCGATATGGATCACAAAACACATTCCTCTCAAACTTAAAAAGTTCATAATCACAGAAAACCGCAAAACATAATCACAGAAAATAGCTAGCAACCCCTACATAAATTAAAATACAGCAATTAAATTAAAATGATGTTCAATTGAGGAGAAGGAAAATTACCAGAGCAACTCTTGTGAACAAAAAGCTTGTATATGAGGACAAGAAGGCCAATAATATGGATTCTTTCAGAGTATTTGAAGAAAATGTAGGTATTTTCTATTGTCAACTTTATAGTTACCAAAACACAAACAGCAAGCAATACTCCCAAAAAGACCTTCACTTTCATTGGTCTCTTCTTCAACCATTCAACCAAAGCATTCACCGGGGAACTCCTCAATAATCCCATTCTAGATTAAAAAAAAAAATCAGCAACAAAAATATATGGGTAAACTGGTTTGGAGAGAGAGAGAGAGAGAGAAGCATATATAAAGTGGAGAGAGAAAGAGAGTAGGCAGTGGATGGCCTAATTATTTAGCAATAAATTTATTGTATTTTTTTTTGACTATATCTACCGTTACAGAGTCAAAAAGGTCTAAAAGGAAAATATGGACAACCATCCTTATACGCCCCAATAAATATTTTCTATTTAATGCGTGTACTCATGTATTAATGTGAATATTTTTTTACGGTAAATCAATGTGTCCTTTATGTGCGAAATTGCAGAGATAATCTCTTGAGGTACGGAGTTAATCTCATCTACTAGGTATTTTTTTCATACGCACTGATTATGGATCGAACCATTGCTAAATAGTTAAGGAATCCAAATATTTACCACTTGTATTATGCCATGTTGATAAAATATTTCTGTACACGAGAGTTGAACCCGAAATTAAAAAATGATAATTTAATGTGGTACTACGAAAGTGATTATTAATATGAATATTTTTTTGACATCATTAATGTGACTATTTTAAATTTGCATTTAAGGTGAAAGTATATTTATTTTTGACTCAAATAAGTCAAAAAAATATTTTTAAAAAAGGTATATATGCACTCATTATAAATATATAGTTTACCAATTCAATATAAATATAGACACTTAAATAATTTTTTTAAATTTAATAATAAAATATTGAATAACTTAAAGTTGGTCAAATTAGTATTGAATATTTAACATTAAAATTTAAAAATTTGTAAGAAATCTTTTTTTGGTCAAAAAATAGAAATCTTTATCATCATATTTTAAGTACTAGTATGTAACCCGTGTGATACACGGGAAACAATTTTCATACGTAAAGTGAAATTTTAATAATTTTACTTTCATATATATATATATATATATATATATATATATATATATATATATATATATATATATATATATATATATATACACACACACAAAGAATGTTGTAAGGAATTGCGAAAAAAATATTTTATAGAATTGTTTATATAAAATAGATTAGTATTATAGTTTAAACAATATAACTCACTTTACAACTACATATGTGTTGCGCCCCGAAAAATCCGGTTTGGACTTTTCAGTTTGACAACGTGAAAATAGTAGAGCCGCCACCAATATTTATTTAGGAAAACATTGAAAAAACCTTTTTTTGGAAAATGCGGGTGGTCTTTTGAAAACACAGAGATGTAGGTTCGGAAATTCGGTTGCGCATGGGGAAGGTATTAGCATCCCACACGCCCTTTCTACCGAAAGGGAACCATTAACTTGATGTGGTTTTGAAATGTTTGATTTGAAAAATAATCGTTCTACTTCTTTTCTTTTCTTTTCTTTCCTTTTGAGAAATTGCTTTATCAAAAAAAACGGGGAAATAAGGAATGTTTTTGATATCTTTGAAAAGCGGAACAAAACAAAGATTTTTTTTTTGAAAAGGGTGCTTGACGGGACATGAACCCGGTCCTACGTACCCTCACGAAATGAGGGATCAAAGCTACGTAGTTCTTGTTTTGCGTCTGAAAACGGCTTAGGAGCTTAAGTTTTGGAATTTTTGAAGTAAGACTCGAGTGTTTTCGAACACCAAACAAGCAAAGGCTTCGAGTGGCATTCAATACTAACTCGAAAGAAAAAAAGAGAGTTGGAACCGGTAATCAAACAAACAACGGCTTCGAGTGATTACAAGTGACAACGTTGCATTATTCCTTTTGAAAACAGTTTTGAAAAAGGTTGTGAGCCTCAATGATGATTATCACTAATAGCTCGTGTTATTTTTGGAAATTTTGAATTGGTTTTTGTTGTTTAGTTAATGTGTGGGAGTTTTCATGATAGTCAAACAAGCAAAGGCTTCGAGTGGCTATCACTAATAACTCCTCATTAGCGATCAAACAAGCAACGACTTCGAGTGATGGCTAATGATTTATTTAAGAAAACGCCTTAGGGTTTTTATTTGGAAAAAAAACATCTAATTTCGGGTTTGAAAAGACGTAGAACATTTCAAATCATTTTTCAAGTCAAAACCGAGACACAATATTTACCGGTCCGCGAGCAAAGTAAACAACAAATGGAGCACAAGCATACTCATTACCATTTACAACAACAATGCACAAGAATGATATTGAATCATCAACAATTAACGGTATGAATATGTGAGACCAAACGTAAACCAAGTAAGTTGCAAAGAAATGCTCACAAGAACAACATTGCGAAAATATAAGTCAAGTTTTGAGCCCTAGGCCGAATTGAAAGCAATCATGAGGAGTATTCACAAATTGTCCTAAACAAATGGAAGCACAAATTTGCATTGGAATTTAAAAGCAAGTTGAATCATTTGAAGTAATTTTCCACTCCATTAGGTATATGCCTTTAGACATAAGTGGGAATCCTTTTACACATCATCAACAATTAAACAATTAGCACACAAATGGAAGATTGAACCATGTTAAGCAATCATCTCACTTAAGTTAAAGTGCATGAAGCACAGGTGAGCCTCATATTGCTAATCTTCAACCAAACAACAAATGGCAAGCAAATTAGGTTGAAACAACTTGAGGAAAAATATCATTTAATACCTACTTCAATTAATTAGGTTTTGCAAGCAAAGTCACAAACCCTAGCTCACATCATGATTGGCAAAGCTAAACAACCTTGAAACAAATTTTATTTTCACAAGACTTAGCAACAATTATTTTTGTGGTTCAAACATATTAAATAGGCATGAAAGGGCTACAAGGCCGAAATCTATTGTCAATCCAAACCAACATTTTTCATGCAAAAATCAAAGGAAAGACAAAGCAACAAAACCCTAAAAAATTTTGCTTGAAACTAAGGCCTAAAAATCATCAAATCCTTTCATCAAAATTTATCCAATCACATAATTAAGCATGGATACATGATGGACAACAAAAACAAACAAGAACCTAAGATTTAGGACCCAAAACCGAAACCATACCCCCCAAGATTCAAGCTCAAAACATCAAGATTTAACAACAAGTATAGCTCATCATTCCTTCACAAAATTAGCACAATTAATCATGCATTATTCAAACTTCAAACCATCTAATGAACAAGAACAACACAAGGATCATGAGTTAGGCCCAAGGCCAAGGCAAAAAGAAAAGGAAAACATGTTTTTATTTGGTGAAAATCACATGAGCAAAGAACAAATCACAAGAACAACACATAATCAACACATAGTCACAAGAACAAATTATTTAGTGGGTGATGGACCAGCTCTCACCCACAACAGCCCCTAATCTACATTTAAAATGATGTTATGAGATGCAAATATAAGTTGAAAAAGATTTTGATGCAAGAAAATTGATGAAAATGCAAAAAGTTTAGGTTATACCTTAGTTCCAAGATAAACAAAGGTAGAAATGAAGATCAAGAGCAAATCAACCCCAATCCTCACAAACCAACCCCAAAGGTCACGCAAACTTGAAGAAATCAAACTCTTTAGTGATGTAAAAATGGAACCAAGGGTGAAAGGAAGAAGGTATATGAAGATGGAGTGAATTTTAGGTGGTTTGGTGGATGAAACTTGAAAGGAAAATGGAGGAGAAAGGAGGGAGAGGGTTCGGCCTTGAGAGAGGGAGAGGAGGAGGAAGTTGTGTGCTAGGGTAAAATGAGAGTGTCCTCTTCTCTTTGATCTTATTTTTGAGTTTTTATATGGGGTAAAAACTTAAGGGTATTTATGACAATATATCTCTTGTAAACCAATAGGATTTGAGAAAGAAATTGAATCAATGGTCAAGATGCAATGTCACATGGATTAAGGGCAATAAAATGAGGAGAGAGAGGGCTGGGTGTGCAGCATAAGGAGGGTGGTGAAGGATAAGCTCATTTACAAAATTGTATTTTTCCATGAAGCTTATTACACAAGTGCCATTTTAATTCAAATGAAAGGTGAGGATTGCATTTCACACTTAAATGGAAGGCTAAGATTCAAACATCATTTGCAACCAATAAAATAAATCAAAAATGCATGGAGTATGGCTGTTATGCGCAGCTAAGGGAGTGGGAGAGTGAGTGGAATTGCAAATTGTACTATTGTACTATACATGATCTTTCAAAATTCAAAAGAAAATAGGATATTCCTTTCTAGATCATTCTTCTAAATTCATGTCATTTTGGGCCATGTCCCATGATTCAATGATTGGGCTCTGAATTTTATGATATCACCAATCCCAAAATTGATTTATTTACCCCACCTCAAAGGAAATGACCATTTTACCCTTCTATCCAAGAATTTGATTTTTATGCCAAAAGATTTAATATTTATGCACAAAAATAATCACAATTAAGCACAAATATTCCTCAAATAAAATCATTGATGATTTTTCAGTGATTTGGGACGAAAGACCGTTTTTATTGTGAAATGACCAAAATGCCCTTTCACTCTAAAAACCCTAGTTATTTGCCCAAAGCACATTTTCCCTTCAAAAATGACTTTTCCCCCTAGTAATGACCTCTAATACCTCAAAAATGCATGTTGAATGACTTGTCCTGAGGAATTATCCCTTATTTGCAAAATGACCAAAATACCCTTTTGCACTGAAAAACCCTAATTTGTCTAATAAGTGCATTCCAACTCCAAAAATGATTTTAGAAGCTTTGAAATGATTTTTAGAAACCTAAATGCAATGCATGATGCTCTCTTCTCCTCTATTTATTTATTTTTTGGGGAAAATTAGGGTTTTGACTTAAGCCGGACAAAATTGGGGTATGACAGCTGCCCCTCTTTATCTGGATTTTAACAAGGAATATGAATTGGCCGAAACATATTCCGAGGCAAAATAGAGATAAAGAATTCAGAAATTATACCGATTTTGTCTACTTAGGGAAAAACCCGAATTTTTTTCCCTTTTTTTCTTTTTGGGTGAATGGGTGCCAGCCAGAAATGACTGTAATGAATGAAATGCTAACCCTCAGTAAGCTAACAAAAACAGGAAATAAATTGGTGCCAACCCTCAGGCGGCAAAAGCAAGAAGTAAATTGGTGCCAACCCTCGGGTGGCATAAACAACAAGAAATAAAGCGGTAAATAAAACAGTAAAGAAGGTACCGACCTCTGGTAAGCCGACACTGGCAGGGAAGAAAGTGATAAAGAGTGCGGTAAAGAAGGAGCGCTCGTCGCTCTGAAGGAACACTTGGATTCTGAAGGAGCATTTGCGGCTCTGAAGGAACACTTGGGCTCTGAAGGAACACTTGGGCTCTGAAGGTGCACTTGGGCTCTGAAGGTGGCCTATTCGAGCGGCCTAAGGTTCAATATCAAGTTGTGGGGACTGATACATTTTACCTTGATGGACTTACGCTATGTTTAATGCCGACACAGCTAGTCTGAAGGACACGAGGTCTGGGGGGCCGATCCGTCACGCTCAATGATGACTTGGCAAAATGAAGGACGCGAGGTCTGAGGGGCCGATCCGTCATGCTCCGTGTCACTTGCTTGTTACACAACGTTCCCTTCTACTTCATAGTCGTGTATTTGCTTCCTTAAATGGTGAGATGTTCTTTCCATGGGTGCTCCACCGACCTTTCCAATTGGTGATATCACGTTAAAAGATCGAATTGCTTTTGGGATTATTATTGTCGACAACCTCCAATTCCTCTTGCTATCCAAAAGAGATTAGTAGAGTGGTTAGCTCCTTTATTGTTTTCTCCTTCTCTTCATGTTAAGATTTCGGCAAGTGTACCAAATCGTCGCAAGTAATAATAAAACGGTAAGACCAAGTGTCGAACTCAAGGATCGAATGCAAATACCAATAAGCGTTAACAACAACTAAACGAACACAAATAGGCTATGATAGGGTTGATATGATTGAGTAATAAAACTCTAAGGTAAAGAAATAAAATGTTTTTGGATTTTTGATAATAGAAACCGAAGAACGCTTGAAAAGATGAGATGGTAAAAGATGTTAGGGACAAACTCCTATTGATTCCACACTATTGCAATTGATTTGAATTAGAAAATTACTCTTTCATTAACTTTGTTATCAAACCCACAACATTAACTAATTCCTAATTCCTTAGGCAATTGATCCTTTGTTGTTAATTAAAACCCCTAATCCCTTAGGTGATTCTAATTGACGACAAGCATTACAATCAAGGGTTCGCAATATACAACAACTCAAATATTATTCCTAAGCTAAGAGTTGAAGGTATTCAATCTCAAACATTCAAATATAAAATTTCCATTCCATAAATGAATCATAGATCATCTCATGAGTGATCAAGTCATAAAAAGCATTAAGAACAAAGATTCAATACACAAAGCAAGAGAGAATATAACATAAAATAGATCTACACCAACTACAATAGTGTTTTCTCAATATTCATTCATCCCTAACAAAAAGAGATTTAGCTACTCATAGAGGAAGAAGAGGAAAAACAGAAATTACACTTGAATGAAGAAGATGAACTCATTTGAAGCTCCAAATCTTGTTCCCAAGCCTTGAATCTTCAATAGAGATGAGATGGAATGAGTGCCTTTGAGTTCTAGGGTTTCCAAGAGTGTAAAAAGTACTCGAAAACGCGTCTCATTCGTGTTTTAACGCGTATTCTGGTATTTGGCGCTGCACTGGCGCTCCCAGCGCCACTTACGCCCCACTCTGCGCCTGCTCCTGCTAACCCGCACGCAACTCGCGCGCCGCGCGCCACTCTGCGTGCCATTTGGCTGATTCCTCCCTGACATTGCACCATTGAGTCCATTTGCCTGCACTGCTTTGTTCTTCAATTCCACCTAGTCCCTGGGCATAAAAACACAACAAAACCCAGCATAAACACTGCATAGCAAATCAATTTCTAATAGCACAAATTGGTATCTTTCATCACAATCTCCACTTAAAAACTCCTTCTAAAACATTAAAATTCATCATGTGATGCGGGTTCATCACTTCACAGTCCCTATTAAGATTATAAACATCATCTTTGTTCTACAACAATGCTATTTAACCGTAGATAACACAAAGCATAGCAAAGCTACCATAAAGAACCAAAAAAAATAGAGTTACCATTTGTATTTACCTGTCTTTAAAGGAAATTCATGTAGATTTTCGATGCAATTCAAAATTCAATTTACTCCTCAAGGTTTTCAAAGCACCATATTCGGACTTGTGCACTCCAGGACAAACACGTTGAAACTTCACAAACAATACACAAAATCAAAACCAAAAATAAAGTAGAAGATAATAATTTTTGTTTCTTTAAAACCTCCTTTGAAGCATGAGACAATGATCTTTATATGGTTGTACTCCTCAATCATCTTGTGGTCTTGGCACTCTTTCAACAAAAGTAATAAAAAGTAGTATTAAAAATCAAAATGTTATGTAATAACAAAAATGTAACGTAAGTAAAAATGATCGAAGATCATTCAAGTAACAAATTGTAACTCTAAAAAATTTGAACTCTTCGATTATAAAACTAATGAATATCATTATATAAAAATCAATATAAACTTCCAGTAAAAAAAATAATACAAACTTGAATCAATTTAATACGTAACTTCTTGAATTCTAATTAATCTACCAATAGTGACTGATAGTGATTAGGGAACAGTTTGATTAATGATAATTAAAGAAATTATTATATTTGAGAATTAAATTTAAAATACAACCTGACTGCTAAGTTGGATTAGTGAAGCTACATTGGATTAAGATTGAATTTGGCTGATTGGATATGCTGAATAGTTGCCACATTGGAATTATGACATTGAGGAACATGCTACATTGTATTAGTAATAGATATATTAAAGAAATTATTATATTTGAGAATTAAATTTAATATACAACATGACTGCTGAGTTGGATTAGTGAAGCCACATTAGATTAAGATTGAATTTGGCTGATGTGGATATGGTGAATGGTTGCCACATTGGAATTATGGCATTGAGGAACATGTTAAATTGTATTAGAAATAGATTCGAACTTGTGCACTTCAGGATAAACACGTTGAAACTTCACAAACGATACCCAAAATCAAAACCAAAAATTAAGTCAAAAATAATAATTTTTGTCTCTTCAAAAACCTCCCCTGAAGCATGAAACAATGATATTTATATGGTTATACTTCTCGATCATCTTGTAGTCTTGACACTTTTTTAACAAAAGTAATACAAAGTGTTATTAAAAATCAAAATGTTATGTAATAATAAACATGCAACGTAAGTAAAAATGAAGCTCATTCAAGTAGCAAATTGTAACTATAAAAAATTTAAACTCTTGGGTTATAAAGCAGAGAAACTAAGATTAAGAACAAAATTGATCAAATAAAATCACACAGGATTTGATTGAGTCAATTTGAATATCTAGCACTACAAACCTATTATCTACTACCACCTCCCCCAAACTTTATTTGTTATGTTGTAGATTAAGTTAGACATGTCTCTAGCAATTTTAATCCTCCAAAGCCTTCTACCATACCATTTATATGTTTTGTTTAGGATGTACTATAAGTGGACTATTGACGTGTTGTCTCACCTTTTAGAATATGCATTCTAAGAGCACAAAAAATATATTAATTTCAATAAAATATCTTCTGTAAAAGTAAATACAAAGAATAAACAAAAGAACATTACTAAATGAAAGACATCTTTTAGAGCACCCATCCCTAAAAAATGAAAGACATATCTTTTGGCAACAAAGTCTTTTAAGATGAAAACAGTCGAACTTGAGTGATCGACTACTTTAAGATGAATACGACACCTATAAACAACCAAAAAATAAGTTACTAAATTTCAACGAATCTGAGAACAAAGTAATTCAAAAATTGCAATTCCCCTGTGAATCAAAATGATTTCGTCAATATGGGTCATGACTATGTTAGGAGAGCCCTGAGACAATTTTAAATGTAAAAAATCAGATATGTTTGATAACTTGAGAAATCAAAAAAAATTAGTTAGTTAAAAAAATAGGAATGGTGTGTTCCAAAATGGAGACAAAAACATAATATTATATAAATTGGGGAGAAAATGAAATAAATTGGATATACATGTGTGCTAACATGGTGTAGTGCATTCAAGTTGATATTATGAAGAAATAGAAAATTAACAGACATTTCAGCACTGAGTTCCATTTTTTTCTAAGAAATAAACAAAGTTACTGAAAAAAATAGCTAACGTGTAAAGGAGAAGAGCATAAAATATGTTGGATGGAAGGTTGTGATACCAATGGAGCCTATTTATAGTGTTAGTATAGATGTTAGTGGTATCAAAATGGTTTGAAATTGAAATTTAAAAAGTTTGAATTTTTTGAAAATTGCGCCAAAAAATTATTGAAAAAATTTGAACCAATTTTGTGTGAGCTATGAATAAAAAATGAGCCATTCTATTTGATGAGCTTCAGTAAATCATAACACCAAATATCCGCCGGTTTCAATTTTTAAATGTTAGCTTTGAATGCTATAAAATTTTGGGGGCAGTTATATTTTTTTAGTTGGATGAGTTACAATTTATCATTTAAAATGTTACAGCTGTTTTATTTTAATAAATTGAGACAATCATTTGTATCATTGTTTTGAACATCAATTATCAATTATATAATTAATTTAGATTATCAAAGTAAGCAACATGAAATGCCATGTAGGACATACATTAAATGGATTTCGATGAAATTCACATATGAGTGACACCTAAGAAAAAAAGCCCATAGAAACATTTTCCTTTGTACTTTTACTAGTATGCAACCCGTGCGATACACGGGATTATAACTTCAATTTAAACTTTACCAATTTTAACCTTCAGAGGATATTAACAAAAAGTACCTATAAAAAATACATCCTTATGATATAAAAACATCATAGAGTATATCAACTATTTGTTCCTTCCATGCTTCAACAATAATAACTGATAAAAAGTTATAATAATAAAATCATAAAATTAAACAATCTGAACCAAGAAAAGGAGATGGAAGGAATGAAGATAACCAAAATTAGCAACTTGAAACAAAAATGTGAATCAATCTAATAGATGTACCTTGAAAATTAGGTGGAGGATAAGATGTTTGATCAATAATCTGGTAGAACTTGTAATAACCATACTTTAAGAGACAACTTGAAGCAATAACATGTCATCCCTTTTCTATTCCATAAGAATTAGGAACTTTGTCTAACTTTGTCTATTCCATAAACACTGACTACACAAATCCACACATTTTCTCTTAACTAAAATTGAACTCACCCATTGCATACAACTTGTTGGTCTCCACATTAGCTTCTCTTATCAAATGTTTAAAGACCTTTTAATCTGAAAACACAACATACGATTAAATTGTGCATGCATGTACAAAGCAGAAAGTGAACAAACCAAAAGAGGAATGAAGAATAAATTTTACCTAGGGAATGTGGTTGATTGGCAAGGATTGTGGAGTAACATTTGCAATCGTTTATTTTGTCGAGTACAAAACAAATAGAGGGTGTAACGGTTGAAGGTTTTTGCAAGCAAAGCAAATTAAGGGTGATTAATGTCAAATACGTTCGCTTAAATATTTTTTAATTTTTTAATTTTATATCAATATTATTTTATTTTAATAATAATATTGTGTCAAGAAAATAATAATAATAATAATAATAATAATAATAATAATAATAATAATATAATTTTAATCTTTGAACCGGTGAAAGTACCTACCAAAATTTGACACTTATACTTCATACCAAATTAATGTGTTAATTACCCGTCAAAAAAATAAATTAATTTGATAATTAATTTGATACATTATTTTATTTCCACGTGTTAATTTAATACGAAATTATTTTATTTCCATTTCCAATTTTGTTGAGTTAAGACTGTTATTTATTAAATAACTTTAAATCGTTTAAGAAGAAGCAATCATTCTTCATTTTATTTGAAATTTAAATTAATTAGATCTTATGCGATTAATTTTATAGATAAATGCACATTATACCATTTAAATTTCAGTTGTAATTGCAATCATATGTTACTATCTGAAAATTTAATTCGAAATCATACGTTACTGTTTGAAAATTTATACCCTCGATGAAATTCATTTATATGTAATTATCCTTTGTATTAGTTTTTCATTAAATAAATTGTTGTTTAATTTATTTTAGTATGAAAGGATGCAATTAGGATTTGAATTAAATAGATTTTGGTGAAATTTACCTATAATTGACACCTAAGATAAAGAGCCCATAGAAACATTTGACTTTGTATGTTTAAAGATATTGTGTCGAAAAAATAATAATAATAATAATAATAAAATTTTAATCTTTGAACAAGTGAAAGTACATACCAAAATTTGACACTTCATACCAGATTAATGTGTTAATTACCCGTCAAAAAAATTTTCATTGTGTTAATTTGATAAATTATTATATTTCCACGTGTTAATTTAATACGAAATTATTTTATTCCCATTTCCAATTATGTTGAGTTTAGACATTTTTTTAAATAACTTTAAACCGTTTAAGAAGATGCAATCATTCTTCATTTTATTTGAAATTTAAATTAATTAGATCTTATGCGATTTATTTTATAGATACATTCACATTATATCATTTGAATTTCTGTTGTAATTGCAATCATATGTTACGGTCTGAAAATTTAATTCGAAATCATACGTTACTTTTTGAAAATTTATACCCTCGTTGAAATTCATTTATTTGTAATTATCATTTGTATTATTTTTTCATTAAATAAATTGTTTTTTAATTTATTTTATTATGAAAGGATGTCAATTAGGATTTGCATTAAATAGATTTTGGTGAAATTCACCTATGATTGACACCTAGCTTGGATAAAGAGCCCATAGAAACATTTTACTTTTGTATGTTTATGATAGATTATATTTATTAAAAAAAAATATTTAACATGTTTTATCAAAATAATATTATTATAACATAATATAGTATGAGCTTTAATGTTCTTACTGTATATTATATATTCATCGTAAGTAGTGTTTCATTTTAGTACAAAAACAACCAGAATACCCGAGCATCCGCACGGGTCGCACTGCATGGGTACTAATATTTTTGGAAGTCTTATTATTAAGTAAATAGTTACACCTTTGATTTAAAAGTGTTAAGCGAAAAGTTTAAATATCGATAATTGAAAAATTAGGAAGATACCTTTATTAATCATTACAAAAGGCTAATCCTATAGATTGTTCAGATTAATTGTTTTCCCTTAAGACTTATTAATCATTTATAAAAAAAATAAATATATTTGTGAAATATAAAGTATTCCGATAAGATGTAATGTTTTTGCCGTTGAGAATCAAAAGTAAGGAAATATAACAACAACATCTAATGTTTCCACACTAGAACTCAAAAGAAAAATATATAAATAATTATTTTGACAAAATCTAATGTTTTCATGTCAAGACGTAAAAGATAAAAGCATTCATAAAAACCAAATATAAAAAATGTTTATACCAACATGTTACGTTTCCCCGTAAGGAATCAAAAGTAATGAATATAAAAAACAACCTCAAAAGCAAAACAAAGATATATAAAAAAATAATTTTTTTTATAAAGAGTAATAATACAAAAAAATTAGTTACTATAAGAAGTGCTTAATAGATAGTAGTAGATAAATAAAGGCAAAATTAGACATGGGTCCTTTAAGTTATTTTTTTGTAACGAGTTGGTCATTTATATTTTTTCCGTACCAACTAAATCCTTTAAGTTAGATAATGTCTTCACCGTTACGTTTTTTCAAAACTTTTGTTCCAAACACACCTAGTTGGCATTAACGCTGCTGATGTTTATGGATGAAGACCATGAACCCTTGGTTGTAATCTCAATGACGATGAATTTTGTCCCAAACCTAATACGCGTGCTTACAACCAAGAACGTGAGGAAGAACGTTGTTCGAGAGTGAAGATATAAGCCACGTAAACAACATTTGATCATTCATCAACCATTTTTGGCACCCCGCGGCTTTGTTGGCTACACGATCTTGTTCTGCAGCAAACTAAAGCGGAATCGATTGATTCAAGATGAAATGATGAAGGTTGCGAGCAATGATTTCTCCATTTACCTGCTTGCTCCACATCAAGAAATTCATCTCATCTAATTTGATGGAGAGTGAGTGTTTGAGGCCAGATTTTATGGATGCAACATCGACATTCTGTGTCGTAGTAGCAGTTGAATCATCATCTTGATCAACACCTAGGGTAGACATGGCTAAAGGTTCTGCGCGATGAGAGAATGATGCGATGGAATCAGAGAAAGCGGAGAAAGTCCCAGAGAGGATGACACCATGTATACATAACTGATTTTCAGTTGATTCTTGATCGTACCTTGACCAATGAAGAGTTGAAGTGTTGATTGATTCGTCTATGGGCCGGTCGTTGAATGGGTGAAAGGACCGGTCCTGGCTTCACGCGTTGAACACCTCGGGTGGTACCTGCAAAGACACTCCGACGATCTAGTGAGAGGTCGCTCGGGCAGATAGCACAAGGTTAGAGAACGTACCTGATGCCATATGCGAATGGCGTATATATACTGCGAGGTCCGACCGTTAGCGAGATTTTCGGTCGGCGAGAATTGCGCTCCAAGCAGCGTGTTTGGGCCGATCGAGTTGGGCTGGGCCGCAGGTCCAATTGCTGTTGGCAGTTCTCGTAATTGCTGATACACCCAGGAACAATTCTGTTTCTATCTCATTTCAGTGAGTAATTCTGTTACAAGTGAGGCTTTATATGGCTTCTCAAATTTGTGTAATACAACTGAGTTTCGCCGGAGCTTTGCCATATCAGCAAAGTCTTGCATCTATATACCAACATATGCTATTTACTCTAATATATAATTTATCCATGTGTGGTTGTTTTTTTATGATGTTGGCGCCCTTCGACGCATTGACGACTGTTGAAAAATTCAAGTGTGAGTAGTTAAGTCCCACATCGGCTAGGAATGAGCTATATGAAAGACATATAAGAGAGGAGACCCATATACCTAATACCTTAAGGTTTTGGGTAGAGATGTGGTGTCCAAGTCTCTTGGTGGTCCGTTCATTGGATAGCTCGGTATTTCTCCCCGTGCTCCCCCGGACTCCCCAACAAATTGGTATCAGAGCCAAGGTTCGGCTCTGTGGGGGAGCGGCTAGCGATGTGGGTGACTCACACTTGAGGGGGAGATTGTTGAAAAATTCAAGTGTGAGTAGCTAAGTCCCACATCGGCTAGGAATGAGCTATATGAATGACATATAAGAGAGGAGACTCATATACCTAATACCTTAAGGTTTTGGGTAGAGATGTGGTGTCCAAGTCTCTTGGTGGTCCGTTCATTGGATAGCTCGGTATTTCTCCCCGTGCTCCCCCGGACTCCCCCAACAACTACGGTTATTAACTAAAGAAGAGAAATAAAATTACGGCACAAAACTGAATAGCATTTTCTATGAAATCATACTTGAGTCTTCTAAGAGGAAATGACTGCACAAATAATTGCTACATCGGCTAATTAATGTGAGTGTTTCTTTTGTTTAGGGTATCCCGTAATCCCAAACATGTTTGGCGTATATGTTGTGATTTAAGTTTCGATATGTATTCATTGTAGGAAAAATTATAAATGAAATGATATGAGTATATAGACGTAAATACTTTGATGATATCTGAAATCACATGTAATTATAATTGATGCCTTTGTGTCTGTACTAAGTGCAAATATATGTTGTTTGTGATGTGAAAATGCCCCGTTTGAATCGTTGATAGATTGTTTGAGTCTGATAGATGATATATAGGCTCTATGAATGGTTGATCGTATTTGTGAAATTTAATGGTGATGTATGCATTAGCTTTTTGATCTTTTGGATTGTAATAATGTGTGATATTTAGTCTGACTTTGAGTGGTTCTAGGCAAATTTTGTTATTCGTAATGGTCCTTACGAGAAATAATTATGACTAGAGATGATGATTATAAGCAACTTCCTAACTGTATGTTGAATTTTAAGTGGTTATTAGTAGAAATACTTACGTAAAAGTAAGTTGAACAATATAATTGTGGCTAAAAATCACATTTGAATGCAAATGCTCTAAATCCCATCTTCAAGTTAGAATCCACTTAAAAGGAAAAAACAATTTTACTCAAGAACATTCAAACATGTCAAAATCATTATCACACATAAAATCATTTATGACTCTAACAAAAGTAAACTCAAACATGCACTAAACGAAGGAAAGATAATAAGACATTAGTTATATCACCTTTCAATACTAAGATAACTAGATTTGAACTAAGTCACATTAATTGTGAACTCTTGTCATTCAACACATTTTACTTAAGCAAATCAAGATCATTAAACAGGCATCTTCCTCAAAAGTTGTCCTTGCGAGAAGCTGGAAAGAAAGAGAAAACAAAATATAAGCAAATCATACATACAAAAAGAAATTTCTCATATATTTTACACAATTTCATCAAAACATTTCTCTCGTTTTCGCAGTGTTATTTAGCCAAAAATCTTTAGCTAAAAATAGCCAAAAACCAATCTAGAACACCAATTAACCAAGTTTTCTAGGCCATTAACCAATCTGTCTTTTCACAATTTTCTAGGCCAGTGATTAAAAATTTGGTTAATTGGTTACTTTGTTAATGACCTAAAAAGCTTGGTTAATTGGTCTTGTAAACTGATTATTTGACTGTATTTAGCTGAAAACTTTTGTCCAAATATCATTATTGTTTATATTTCTACATTTTTGTGTTTGTAAAATTTTATATTATAGAGAAACAATGAAGCTATATACAAATATATATATATATATATATATATATATATATATTTTAAAAAATGATGTCTACAAGTGGAAACAAATTGACCTCTTTATGTAGTAGTAACAGAAATCTGCTAAGATGAATGATTGAACCATTTCTCCTATCAAAGCTGCTAGAAACCAGAAATAGCCATGGCCAATCAAATATAGATATGCCCCGCGAGTCTCATACGTCTGCAAAAGATTTGAAATATTATATTTTATTAATAAAAAATACTAGCAACACTCTCTTTTATTAATTTATGCAAGCATGCGGTTAATATAATCCAATGAGCAAAGATTAATCTTACTCGAATAATCCAATTGACCAATGAAAGGAATCTTGAAACACCAAGAGCAAATACATAATATCCTGTAAATGTTTCAACCATCTGAAAGTAGACTAAGATTGTTATAATCTCGTTTACAAAGGAATCAATAAATTATGGTTGGATAATATAGATGTTTCAAACCTTTGCATTTTGCATATAACGAAGTTGAGGATATACTGAAATTGATTCTAAATACCCATGGAATGCCCAAAGGAATCGAACTAAGGCGGAACTTATAGCATGCGGGTGGACTAGTAACGCCAGAATTGCACAAGGCACAACCTAGTACACAATCGAAAGAATATATTATTATTGCTCCACTCCCACTAACACTTGCTTATAAAAAAAAATTATTGCTCATGCATATACATGGAAACATAAAATATCATTATTCCAACATAAGAATATCAACATAAAATATCATTATTCCAACATAAGACTAAAACATAAGAAAATCAACACAAAGTTATATAGAAGTAATCAATATACTATTGATAAATTTGTAAGAAAGCAAGAAATATACATGTTAAAAATAATGGCCAAATACTTGAAAAACATGATAACTAGACTTGAAGCCATATGAATTCAAAGGCTATTTCTAGATTCTGGATCTAGCTCAACTCCACAAAATCGAATTTGCATGGTGAGAGGTGTCTATTCTTTACAAACTCTTTGCAAGACTTATTATCACTAGTCTATGTGAGAATTGAGTTTTTCAATCCACTCCCGCGTGCCGAAAGCTACATGGTTTGGTGCATGGATATACCAATAGTGGGTGGCTTTGATTTGACACTCTATGGTGTGGGTCATTTGGGGATTCGTAGCAATTGCACCTTCTGAAATTGAATGTTGGGTCGTCAATCTTTTTTGGAGGAATTCAAGGTCTTGTCATTGAGGAAGCTTTTTGGGGGCAATACTCTAAGGTTCAATGGTTAAACTACGAAAAACATAATTCAAAATTCTTTCATTAAAGGGACCTCCTCTTTGCTAATGACTCTTTGACCTTTCCTAATGCCATTGAAGCACAAAGTTTCAAATAATGTCTATTCTTACTAAGTATTCTATGGCTTTAGGCCAAGGCTCATTCTAGGAAAGTGTCCAGGATATTAGGCATCCCTTCTTGGTCCAATCTAGGGAAATATCTTGGCCTCCTTAGTGAGCGGGGTTGGTCAAGGGTTCATGCTCTATATATGAACTTACTCCTCTATACACAAGTTGATTTTTGTGTTTCTCTCTTATAAATTTTTAATGGAAGATTTAGGTAATTTACCTTTCCTATGTTTTTTAGTTACATGCATGAAACCAATTTGAATATTTCAAGGAAAAACAACATAATGAAACGGGAGGCATCACATATTCATCAAAATCACTAGAAAAGTGTAAAAAAAAAAACTATATTTACCAGAAAAAGTAGATTTACGGTGTCAAATTCCTTGATATAGGATGACTTCAATTTGAATCGCATAGCCCAAATAACCACTAATGTTGACAAGAGAAATAGTGAATCCAACATTTGTGTGGATGTCAGCCTCAATGGAAATGCTACAACCTAATCTTACTGCGATGAATATTGCTGTGACCTCTTGACTCTTGAGAGATAAACCTAAAATGATAAAACTACTTCAAACTCATTTACAACAAAGATATACAAATTACAAAGTTGATACTATATATGACAGGTTTTTAGTTCAAATTTTCACTAATCTTTAAGATGTGCAAAAGGTGTGTGTGTGCACGCGCGCATTGTGTGTGATTTTTAAATAGGACCCTAAACTAAAAAAAATTATACTAAGGTGTCTAATCTAATACAGTTTTTTTAATTAGCTCTTTCTATTAGATATAGTTAGTCAGTGTTGCCTGTAAAAAAGTTACTCAATACTGACGTCATATATTATATAAATAAATAAGTCTATGTACTACTTAAAAATTTATAAATAGGCTTCTAAACTAACTTTTACATGTAAAATTGGTCAGTAAAAAGAATCAAAAACAAATTGGTATTATCCGATTCACAACTAAGCTAAAGCATTACAGCCAACAATTTGACATATCACTTTATTGACTTAAATATCATTTATCATCCTCCAAATATCACCATAATCCATTTATCCCCTGTAAAAAAAAGTATCAAAATGCCCCTTGCAAATATACTCAACCCTGTCAACATAATCTAACAGTAGGAGGTAACCGTAAACGGTTCATATTTGCAATGGGCATTTTGAAACTTTTTTTTCAGGGGGTAAATGGATTATGGCGATATTTACAGGGGGTAAATGATATTTAAGCCTACTTTATTCTGAAAAAATTAAAAATAATAAAAGTAATGTGATTTTTTGAATATTTAAAACAAAAATAGTATCATAACAGAGTGTTAGGTTTATGAATAAAAGTTTAGAAGATTATAATAAGTGATATTCAATTGTACTTTATGCATTTCTTGTCAAAAAAAAATTAGTTAATGCATTAGATTATTACTTATATTTTTCTATTCTTCCTAATTATTTAGAAGATAAATTTTAAATTAACTATACCATAAAATCATAATTAAAGGGAATTACAAAAACATTTTGAGACATTTAATATATTTCATTATAGAATATTTAATATTTTCTTATCGATAAATTTCATGTTTCAGCAACCTTAAAACTCTAACTTAAATCTCTTGAGGGAGAGCTTTGCACCCATTGTGATTTTACCCGTCTCGAGGGATTAGTCTCTGCAATTACGCGCAAAGGATATCCAGTTTATACAAAAAAAAAACCTCAAAACTCTAACTATCATTCTTGAAAATATACTTGTAATTTCAGAATATTTTAAAAGATGACGTACTTTCTTTACAATAAAACGAAAAGAATAAATATTTTTTTATCAAAACTAGAGTAAAACCTTACACGAAATGTGATAAACTTGCGAAAAGAAAATACACAAAAATACTTTTATTTCTCAAGTAAGAATTAAATGCTGACTTTTATAATATTAGAAATGTTTTATGAATTCGACTTTTTAATGCTACTTTTTTTTTTTTTTACAAATTAAAGATATATAAGGTATTTTTTTGACAAGGATATATAAGTTATTTGTTCCAAACATTTCACATCAATTTTTATTTTTTTTTAAAATTATCCTTTTAATAAAATATAGTTATGGTTTTTCAAATAATCAAATACAATAATATAAATATTTATATAGTAAAATATATTAAATGTTTCAATTTTTTTAATAATTACCTTTATTTATTATTTTACGGTTTTATTTAAAGTTGACTATCAAAGTAATTATGAAGAATAGGACTGAAAAATGTTCTAATGCATTAATTTCATTTGACTAATACTTTAAATTTATAAAAAAATATTTAATACTTTTTCTTTTTGACTACCACTTTTGAATACTACTTTTTTATTACCTTTTTACTTTTATTTATAAACATAGTACTTTGTTTTGATTGTATCATTGTTTGATGATTATCAAGAAAAAGAAGTCACTTTTTATAATAAAAAAAAGAGAAATATTTGTCAACCTATATTGACTAATTGTTTACTAACTATATTCTAACAAATGACTTACTCAAATCTGTTATGTTATGTTATAGAATATAAGCAAAAATTGGTCAATAAAAAGTGATATATTTGGTTCAAAATTTGGACTAGATACATCAACTTCTGTTGATTAGTTTTTGCTTATATTCTGTAATGGAATAGTATATTAATTAGTTCATGAGAGAGAAAGAGAGAAATGAGAGAGGAAAGGGAAATAACATATGAGCATATTGGATTAGAGACATAAAGAAAAAACAAGATGACTTGATGCTTCTCCCTCTACTTTACTGGTAATCAAACTGAGAGAAAGTTCAATTCCTCTTCTCAATCAAAAGCATGATGAAAAAATTCACAATATTATAAAAGGAAAAACAGAAAATAGCTAGCCATCTCTTACACAAATGAAACAATAGCAATTTAATTAAGAGAAGAAGATAAGGAAATGTACCAGAGCAGCTCTTGTGCACAAAGAGCTTGTAAATGAGGACAATAACTCCAACAATATGAATTGTTTCTGATATTTTGAAGAAAACATAGGTACTACTATTGAAAGTAAACTTTAGAGCTATTATAGCACAAATAGCCAACAATACCCCTAAAAATATCTTCACTTTCATTGGCTTCTTCATCAACCATCCAACCAAAACATTCATTGGAGAACTCCTCATAGAACCCATTCTTGATAAAAAAAATCAGCAACCAAAAATATATGGGTATGTGCTTTATTAATTTTGTTTTTGTGTAGAGAGAATAATGGTAGAGATTAGAGAAGCAATATAAAGTGTAGAGAGAGAGAACATGCAGTGGATTGGCCTGACTACGTGTATTGTATTTTTTAGACTATATGTATATGAACAATTGTCATTTTGGCATTTTTGGCAGAAAAATAAGATTTTCCTGTATGAAAAAAAAAGGAAAAAGAAAAAATTTCATGTGTTTGAAAGTTGACTAACTTTTTTGTATGCCCATTAAATATCTTCTATTTAATGTGTGTACTCATGTATTTCTGAGAATATTTTAAATTTATATTTAAGGAAAAAAATATTTTTTGACTCAAATAAGTTAAAAAAATATTAAAAAAATGTATGCATGTCCCACAGTTTTTCTTATTATCACCATATCTTTTACCTACCATTTAATATATTTATCCAAAAAAATTATTATATTTTATCTATATATATATATATATATATATATATTGTAACACCTCTAGTTCGGTTAATTTCAATTGACTAGCGATTGCTCATTCGATTAAATAATAGATCGAGTCATAGGCATGTTAGAATTATGAAAATGCTATTTAATTTGTTAAGTTATGTAAATTCTATGAATTAAAGTGTGCTTGATTGATTAGAAATTAAGTGATAATTAGGAAAAGTAGGTGTTGTGCAGAAAGGTGTGTGACAAGTAATATAGTAGAAGTAGAGTGTCGAACCCACAGGGATTGGATTAATTTCTAAAGTTTAAAATGGTAGTTTAACTAGTGAGAAACAAAGTAAGAAAATTACAATTAAAATGAAAGTATGCGTGATATAACAGAAAACAAATAATCTAAGTAAAGTTAGAGTGTTTCCAAGTGAGAAAGATAATTGGTATGCTCTTTATTAAGTAAATCACTTTTGATAGCATTATGTTATATATGATGCCCCTGTAATTCATTGCTCCTGCAATGGATGTTGTTATAATGAAATTGTGCTTTTCAGCACCTATCTTCAGGGTTTCGTTACAAGTCTTATGTCTAAGCCCTTAAATAAGTTTTCACCCCTTGTATTTTAAGCTTCAACAGTTTCACCCTATGGACTATGCTAGCCTATTTAGCATGGAGTTAATAAAGTTTCCTCTTATTAAAACACTTATTCATATTCAGGGACGGATCCACCTTAGTGTAATTGGGGGCATTTGACCCACTTGAAAAATTATGTTGCTTACAATTATATATAACAAATTTATTTTGCCCCCAAAAAAAAATAAGGGTTGCCCCCATAAGATAGTTTAAATGTAGAAATTCCCAAGAGATAAATAAAAAAGAGAACAAGTTAGTACTAATTTTATCTTCCTAGTTATGTAATTTGTAGAAATTTAAGTATTTTAAGATTTTTATGTAATAAAATTGTGTATTTATAAAAAAAAATTACACTAAATTTTTGTGGAAATATTATAGCCTACTTTTTGCCCCCATTGGTAAAAATTTCTGGATCCGTCACTGTCCATATTAGTTCTTGAGTTCCAATTATCGACCATGTCTGAATTTATAATTTGCATTCATTTTTAGATGGCCAATTCTAAATATGAATATGAAAGAGTTTATCATGCAAGAACTAAAATGCAAACATCAATATATAACATAATAACTTAATCAAAATATCATTACAAAGTTAAAGCATCCCAACTAGAGAAGTTTAGCTCATGCTAGACATTACTAAGCACATACAAACAAAGATAACCATGTTCATATGTTTGATAATACAAAGGGAAGAAAATAAAGAAAGAATTACACAGTTGAAGTTCCCTTCTAAAATCTGTATAGTAATGCTCACAACAATGCCTCATGAATGCTTGATGCGCCAACAATCAAACAGCAACACGAGATGGTGTAGAAGTAGAGAGAGAAGTTGTCACTTTCTCTCCCTCCTTCACACTTCTCACTTCTCTAACTTGGTATCTCTTGGTATCTCACTTAGTATCTCTTGGTATATCTTCAAATGAGGAGAATGAGATGTATTTGTAGGCTCTTTGAGAGAGCTTTCTTCAAGGTTGGGTTTGCTTGGTGAAGAGGCAAATTCAACTTGTATGAATTTAATTGATTTGATTACCCATTACTACCAAAGAGGTCCTATTGCGTAATGACAAGTGTCCCTTAAAGAAAAAGTTACAAGCTAAAAAGTAAAAGTGAGGTGTTGTACTTGCAACTTGGGCCACTTGCATAACAACTTGACTCTGATGTCATCAATGACGTCAGCATATTGCTGGTGCATTTTAGTCTGTCACGAATTCGGGTGCAATGTCTCTGCTGCTGGAATGACTATTGTAAGAGCAGTCATTGCTGGGCAATGACTGTTATGCCCATTGCAGGAGCAATGATTGCTGCAACAATTGAACAAACACATCAAAATACCACAAAGGCACCAAAAGTGTCAAATGATCACATATCAGTTTCTAACCCTCTTTTACTGTAAACAACACATATTAACTACTTTAACAATAATATTACTTAGAAACTTGCATTGATTTAAATCGTAGAACATATAAATAACTCTATCTAAAATAGAGTTATCAGTAGTGCATTTTGGTCATTTTACACTTCATTAAACCCTTCGCTAACAAACACAAATTGACCTCTTCATGTAATAGTAACAGAAGTCTGCCAAGATGAATGATTGAACCATTTCTCCTACTAAAGCTGCTGCAAACCAGAAATAGCCATGGCCAATCAAATATAGATACGCTGAAACATTATGTTTTATTAATCTTTATGTGGGCGTGCAATTAATATCTTTTGTTTATACACTGATGATTGATGATTAAAAGTCTTTGTTAAGTAGTCATATTGTTTTTCTAAAATACATCTTATAACATAAATATTGAGTAAATCATAACCAATAAAATTTTGTGAAAATATTGTTTTCTACTGTAATTTAAATTCCAATCATTGTTTTCTCATAGAAAATGCTTCTAAAACTATATATAATCCAATAGCAAAGATTAATCTTACTCGAATAATCCAATGAGCCAATGAAAAGAATCTTGAAAGACCCAGAGCAAATACATAATATCCTGTAAATGTTTCAACCATCTGAAAGTAGACTGAGGTTAATATAATCTCGGTTACAAGGAATCAATATATTATGGTGGATAGTGTAGATGTTTCAAACACTTTGCATTTTGCATATAACAAAGTTGAGGAAATACTGAAAACTGATTCTAAATACCCATGGAATGGCCAAATACTTGAAAAACATGACAACTAGACTTGAAGCCATATGAATTCAAAGGTTATTTCTAGATTTTGGATCTAGCTCAACTCGATTTGTATGGTGAGAGGTGTCCATTATTTACAAACTCATTTCAAGACTTATTATCACTAGTTTATATGAGAATTGAGTTTTTCAATACACTCCCTCGTGTCGAAAGCTACTAGGTTTGGTGCATGGATATAACAATAGTTGGTGGCTTTGATATGACACTCTATGGTTTGGGTCATTTGGGGATGCGTAGTAATTTCACCTTCTAAAATTGAATGTTGGGGGGAAATTCTCTAAGGTGAAATGGTTAAACTACGAAGAACTTAATTCAAAATTCTTTCATACTTCCACCATTCACCAGCTCAGACCTATCTTTTAACTTCAACTATAAGATCATACTTAATATTATGGTGGCTAGGCATAAAGGTTTATAGATCAGCTTATCTCCTACCTCACACGTTTAATGTTCATCTCTAGTCCAATTTCATTAAAGGGACCCGCTTGGGTCCTCTGCTCCCTCTTTAACCTACCTCCATGGAAATATCTTGACCTCCTTAGTGAGCGGGGTAGGTCAAGGGTTCTTGCTAGAAGGAAAGGCTTTTATATGGAAAAGATGTTCTTATCAAACATGTCATTCAATCAAGCTATTTCGTTAGATAGTGTCTATCCTTAAATTGCCTAACTGTGTGTTTGTGTAGGATATTTTAATTCAAAATTTTGAACTAAGATATTTAAATTTCCCCCAAAAATTACACCACCTTCTAAAAATCTAATATCTATTTATACAAACAAACCTCCTATAAAATTACCAATTTAGATCTCTTATTAACATGACACATATATAATTTAAGGGTAAAAGTGTCATTACCCACTCATTTCTTTTTTTTTCTTCTTACACTTTCTTTCTTACATTTTTCACGTTCTTCCTTTTCACTTTTCTCTTACACTCTCTTTCTTCCTTTTTTCTCTTTCTTCTTCCCATAAACAATTATTTTCTTTCTCTTATCACTTCACACTAAAAAACATTATCACCTTAGAATTTTAATTTTTCTCTTCAAAATCGGATTACACTCTTATTTAACATCTACTATCTCCTCTTATTGATAATCTACTATCTATCTTTTACTATATGTTATAATCTACTAATCAACTAAAATAATCAATTGAAACTACAAGATAGCTGCAATAATATATAAAAAACACGGATAATCGCACTAATATAAAAAAATCACTTAGATTAATATTTGTCATTGATAATGAATTTTTTTGAAGACTACTACTACAAACCTACTATCTAAAAAAATAAGAAGACTAAATGACTATTTAAACTACTAATTAATATTTAAAATAAATATTTCTTATTATTAATCTACTATCTAACTTTTACTATCTACTATAATCTACTAATCAACTAAAATAATTAAATGAAACTAAGACACAATCATATATATATGATATATATATATATATATATATATATATATATATAAACAGGATAATCTGTAGTTGATATATAAAAACACTGGATTCATATTTGTCATTGATAATTATAATTTTTGAAGACTACTATAAACCCACTATCTAAAAAAACAAGAAGACTTAATGACTATTTAAATTGATTAATATTTAAAACACACGTGACTAATATTTTTCACTAATACCTAAAAATGACAATTGTCACCGATATATTAAAAAAATGGGATAAATATTTCTTATTGATAATCTACTATTCATCGCTTACTATCTACTATAATCTACTAATCCATTAAAATAATCAATTGAAACTACGAGATAACTACAATGATATATAAAAAAACACGGATAACTGTATTTAATATATAAAAACACAGGATTAATATTTGTCATTAATAATTAAAATTTGTGAAGACTACTATAAACCTAGCTACTATCTAAAAACAAGAAGATTTAATGACTATTCAAACTACTAATTAATATTTAAAACATATATTTCTTATTGATAATCTACTATCTCTCTTTTACTATCTATTATAATCTACTAATCAACTAAGATAACAATTGAAACTACGAGATAATTGCACTGATATATAAAAAATACGAGATTAATATTTTTCATTGATGATTAAAAATGACAAATAATTGTCACTAATACCTAAGAAACACTACAAGAAAATCGCTGATTTGCCACGGACATTTCCGTGGCAAATGCACAAAATTCCGTGGCAAAACAACATTTGCCACGGATTTGCCACGGACAAAAATTGGTGGCAAAAACGCCGTCGCAAATCGCTTGCCACGGAATTTCCGTGGCAAATTTTTCCGTCGCAAATGCGGGCAAATGTTTCCGCCGCAAACTGCGGCAAATTTTTTCCGTCGCAAAGCCGTGGCAAATTTTCGCAAACTGCGTGGCAAATTTCCGTGGCAAATCCGCGGCAAAACCTGGTCGCAAATTTTTAAAAAAAAAATTAAAAAAAAAATGGAGAGGGACACATAGACACACGTGTAATTAAAGTACTTCACTTCATACCAAAACTTAGTAGTATCATATGACTTGTTAATTCATATTTTGACTAACAATCAAACACCTAAAGAATTAATTAAACTATGCAGGACAAATAACAGATCAAAGATAGGTAAAATGAAAGTGATCCAAACCTCTGAAGCTGGATTCAAATGAAAGCATTCCACAAACACACATGATAGATAGTTACATTTACATTAATTTGTACTCGAATGATTTAACGGAACAAAAGCCAAAATGAGAGTGTAACTGCAAAATGCAACAGTTTGTTTAAGTTACATTTGGCTACTAAAAAGTTGAACACATCAAAATGAGATAACCCAAAGGCATTCTTGACCAAAAAAGCATATGCAGAATGTATGCTTCAATGATGTCTGAGGTTATGTTGTGAACCTGCAATGGAAAATAATACTAATTGTAAATTTAAGAGAAATGGAGCATTCAATTATAAATTGGTCAGAAAAGGATATGAAGATGACTCATATTTACCTTGAAGATTATCACAGTGGGTCCTTGTTCAAGAATCGCAGTTGGTCTAGTCTTCTCCTTATTCAAAAGTCAAGTTACCTCATCCACCAAAGGAATCAAACCTTCTTGCTTGCAAAAGTCCACCGTCATGGAATGCTACCAAGAAAAGATCACATGAAAATATGAAAGATGAATTCATTAGTACATTCCCTTTATATTGTCCATTTTATCAACGCTTATACGAAGTGCCTAACCAACTAATTCTTTTCATAGAATAAGGCTCATACCATTCATTGTCAAGAAGTCAAAATTAAATCCTTCCAAGACATAGTCCATCAAACAAAGTAATAGTCTTAATTCATATATGCAATCATATAAGTTTCACTACTAATAGTTTTGAAGAAAATCCAAAGTATGTATAATGATAATTACTCGAATTGATCTTTGTATTGCAAATTTATATCAACAAAATGGCTCCATCGATTATGTAAAAATGACTTCCATCTAAAAGCAAGCCATAACAAGTAGCTTTCTATAAAGAATCCATCATTAATATCCATGCAACCACTCAAAGATATCTACCGCTTATGGAAAAAGAACAAAGTAAAAAGAATGTCATGTTGAATCAATATATGCCTATCCGCATTTTGCATCGATTGAATCAATAGCACCGATTGGTTATGCAAAGGGAAAAATTTGAACTATCGATTGCATAATAAAAAGAATGTCATGTTGGTTTGAAGCGTTGTCCCATTGAGAGTTCACCTTACCTTTAAATAAGGCCTACGAATATCCGCTCAACTTTCAAAATTTAGGAATGCAACAAATCGTTGTAAAGTAAAGAAAATAAATATTAGTTAATACTAACATCCAAGACAAGTGGATAAATGTGTTATTGTGAGATAAAAATGAATGACAATTTTGTATCGAAAAACATGAAGACTACTTACTTTGAAAAATCTCATCTATTATATATCAAGTAAATACGGTCATTTAAGTAATAACAACTTACACCGTAAGAAAACCAATCACCCTGGAGTAGGAGTGACCAAAGATCGATAGCATCGACTATTGACACCGGTTGATGCAAATTGATGATCTTCCCCATTATTGAATAAGCAAACCACCTCTCTCCGCCAATCAAACAATTATTTATCAACTTCTTCCACAAGGAAACTATATATCTTGTATTCCACATATTTAACTATGGATGCCAATTACAATTTTTACCTTTTGAACCTTTTCGTTGAACTCTTCCTCTAACCACTTATGATCCTTATACCACTTCTTTGACGGGCACACCATCGATTTTGGCATTTAAGAAGTCCGAACTGCACACAAGTTAATGTGCCATATCATGAAAGAGAGTCAAAGAAGTTCATTTTAAGCACATTATTCTCGTAAGGATCTTTCAATGACTCGAGTAGTTGATCGCTGGTTTCCCATATCGCCATAGACCCTAACTCATCTCCTCATAGACTTAAGTCATACCATAATATGCTCCTCCAAATTCAAGGCGTTGAAGAGTCAATCGGGAATCCAAATTCTAACATTAGCTTCTCCAACCCATTTCAATTACATGCCCGCATTAGAGAAGAGGGTGAATACGTGTTTCAAATTATGAAGGAAATACTTTCATTCAAATTAATCCTATCGATGATAAGTTTTATTAGGTGAATATGTTGCAACACACAAGTATGCTGAAATTGCAAAATAGTAACGCGGGCAATCGGCCATTAATAGTTAATTCTCGCTACATATAATGATAATGACAGAAAAATAATTAATCACAATCGACATGAGCATAGAATACATACACACCATATGCAACATCAAATTTGTTTTGACAAGTAATTTTGAGCAAATTTGTATGTTGTAGTTGTCATCACCAATAGAGTTAAAGAAATATAGAAAGAAAACTCCCAAGAATCAAATGACTATTTTAAGCAAGACCTATATTATATCATCGTAAGAGAACTCAAAGATTGAAGGCATCGACCAATGTTTCTTGAAGATGCTCTGTTATCTTGGGCTTTTGCTTGAACCAAGTTGTTCTTTTCCCATCAAGAACATCCTTGCAATGAAGTTCATTAAAAGCCATAAGCCAACATAGAAATTTAAAGGATCTCCTATGATCTACTGTATATCATGTAAATGTTCTTTAACCCTAGAACATGAACCACTTATGATAACTCTTCCACAACAAGGACAAAACCAACTTGTTTACACTTCCAAACTACTCAAATCTTCCAACCAACTAAATTCTCGAAAGAGTTGGTAAAAACCTTAAAAACAAAGAAGCCCAAGTGACTTAAGCATACACCCAAAGAAAAATTGAAGATATTACGTAACAAATCTTCTCGTGATAACAAAGAAGTGGCATACATCATATTTCACCTTGTGTAAAAAAATTGGTGATAACTTGTAAACTTGAGTCGCATAAAAGTTCCAAAGATCCATGATAAGTGCCCACAGATCGGAACAAGATGACACACAACTAATAAGGAATCTTTCCACATCATATTCAAGATGCTTTCCACATCATATTCAAAGATGCTTTCCACATCATATTCAGCAAGGGCATACATCATATTCAAGATGCTTTCCACTTGAGGAATCTTTCCACTTTTTGTTGTCGCCAAACATGTGCATAAGTTACAAATAAATTATAAGATAGCAACCTCAAATACACATTTATCCTTGAATTGCATCAACTAACCTAACCCAAGGTCAACTAGAAACAACTTCTTCTCTGTCGTGTGTAATGACCTAGTAAAAGTTCTCCTGCTTTACATCTCCATGTACATAACTACAACGACAAAATAGAATAAAACAAAAATGTTTATCATTTCGAATCCAATATAACTAAAACCGAATGAAAATAAAAACATTCTAAAACTCATTAAGTAGGAAGGATATATCAGATGAATTTTTGAACAATAACTTACCCTTTTAAATGCAACTTCTCAAGTATCGACAAGGACTCCACAGCTATACATGAGACCATTTCAGCAGACATTCCTAAACATTTAAATATAAAAGCAAAACAATTAATCAAGGAAGAAACAAGGAAAATTAGTTAATCGGCCCTATAGACCATACACAACCATGAAGCCAAGTGGTGGTGCTCCAGAGAAATGGTGTGGTAGACGGCGCACAGTGGTTGCGAGACTGAGGGTGGAGGCCAGAGTTGGCTTCTATATGTTATGCCGACAAACCAACTCGAGAGATCGACAAACAAATCATTTGATGATTTTATCAATCAATTTCACAAATTTGAATCCAATCATTGACATTATGAAAAATAATAAGCACAAACTAGATATTGACCAAACAACCATACAATGTTCATGAATTTTTAAAGTACAAAGAAAACAAATCAAACTTAACCTGGATTGTAAAATTATTGATACTTAAACCGCGTAACTAAAATGCACAAATCTTAAAGTAGGGGACTTTAAACTAGCGTAAAACACAACCCCATCAGAACCCATTTGCCCACACGTTAAAACCCCATCGTAAAAACACAAAATCACCGTTAACTAAAACAATAATCAAAAACAAACATCGATCACATTAGTGGTCTATTTCATTTCTTCCACGCACTTCAAATACAAACATTTGCAAGTGATTACCCAAAATCGACCTACACATCACCAAGAACTATTTACATACGCATGAAAATACACGTAATCAAAATCATCAAAGCCAAGATAGGATAACATAAAAGACTTGAATCACTATTCCTACAACCACCATCGATTAACAAGAACACATGGCAAATCACGCAACAAAGAAAAAAAAAACGTTATTTATCGTAAATTTTCAAAAGGGAAAGAAAATGCATACTCCTTGAATACGCTTGCCAAGAATCAGGCACTTAGGACCACTAGCTTGGGAAATCGGAGGTTAGGGTTTGGGAAATCAAGGTTAGGGTTTCGCGAAAAATTGGGGAGAAAGTGAGGCGAGAGGAGAGGGAGAGTGGAAGCGTCTGAGGAGGCTGACGTTGAAGCCGTGGAGGTGGAAGAAGGCGGAGGTCGAGGGTGGTATGAGAGTAAGAGTGAGAGTGTGAGCGGTAGTAGAGAGTGAGAAGTGAGAAGTGAGAGTGAAAGAGTCGTGAGGAGGCGATGGTGGAGGACAATGAGAAGAGGCGACGGTGGGAGGAGGAGGAGGAGGCGACGGTGGGAGGAGGAGGAGGCGACGGTGTGGAGGGAGGAGGCGATGGTGGTGTGCGTGAGAGTGAGAAGGAGAACGCATGTTTTTTTGAGAGAGTGAGAACGATATGAGAGGGATCGGGGTGTTTTACTTTTATCAATACTTTGCCACGGACTTGCCACGGCATGTCCGTCGCAAATTTTGTCCTTTCACATGTCCGTGGCAAACCCGTGGCAAATACCACGAAATTTCTCACACATATTTTGCACTTGCCGCCGCAAACTGCGGCAAATTACCGATTTTAATAAGCTCCGTGGCAACTGCTGGTGGCTAAAACAAGGTTTTCTTGTAGTGAAATGATTCCGCTGATAATTTAAACACGGAATAACTTGACTGATAATTTAAAACACACGTGACAAATATTTGTCACTAATACCTAAAAAATGACAAATAATTGTCAGTGATACATAAAAAAACACTAGATAAATATTTCTTATTGATAATCTAATATCTATCTTTTACTATCTACTATAATCTACTAATAAACTCAAATAATCAATTGAGCCTATGAGATAATTGCAAAGAATACATAAAAACACGGATAACTTTATCGATATATAAAAAAATACGGGACAATCAGTAATAATTATATATATATATATATATATATATATATATATATATATATATATATATATATATATATATATATATATATATATATATATAGAGGATAGTCATGATCGATATATAAAAAAATACGAGATAACAACACTGATATTAAAAAAGACACTGCATTGATATATAAAAAACATGGGATAAATGAATAGATTATTTTTAAATAATACTTTTACATTTTTAAATTTTAATATTTATCTATTTTTTATTTGAAATTACTTTTTTATCCACTTTAACTTTTCTTTATTTTTACGGGGTAATATTCAGACTATTTAAAATCGCCTAAGTTTCATTCATAAAAAAAGATAATAACACCTCTCGCATGCGTATGCACGGGTATCCTACTAGTACTCTACTAAAACACACACTTAAAGGTTTTCTAGATTCAAATGATTTTATAGATTTATTTACTTACGAACTTACTTATCATAACTTGGCTAATCTTATATGAACTTCCTCCTCCATACACAAGTTGATTTTTGTGCTTCTCTCTGTATATGGGAGATTTAGGTAATTTACCGTTCCTCTGTTTTTACATGCATGAAACCAATTTGAATATTTCAAGGAAAACCAACATAATGAAACTGGAGGCATCACATATTCATCAAAATCACTAGGAAAGTGTAATTACACAGAAAATTGCACAAATTAAGTAACTACATTTACCAGAAAAAATAGATTTACGGTGTCAAATTCCTTGATATAAGATGACTTCAATTTGAATCGCATAGCCCAAATAACCACTAATGTTGACAAGAGAAATATCAAATCCAACATTGTGTGGATGTCACTCAACATAGATGCTACAACCTAATCTTACTGCGATGAATATTGTTGTGAGCTCTTGACTCTCGAGAGATAAACCTAAAACGATAAAACTACTTAAAACTCATTTACAACAAAGATACAAATAACAAAATTGATACTAAAGATGACATAAATTATATGAGATGGGTATTGTAGCACTTGGTCAATCAAAAATAAAATATTGCAACCTCAAGGTTGGCCTATTGGAGCGCATGACATTTGCATATATGAGAGGTTTTTAGTTCAAATTTCCCCTAGTCCCATAAAGTGTGTGTGTGGACACGCACATTGTGTGTGTGATTTTTAAATAGGTCTCTAAACTAAAGAAAATTTAGAATAAGGTCTCTAATATAATGCAACTTTTTAATTAGCTATTTTTATTATATATAGTTAGTCGTTGTTGCCTCAAAAAAAGTTAGTCGATGTTGACGTGACATATTATAAAAATAAATATGAGTCTGTGTACTAATTAAAAATTTATAAATAGGTTTCTAAACTAATTTTAAATTATACCATAAAATCAAATTTAAAGGGAATTACAAAAACTTTTTGAGAAATTTAATATTTTTTGTTATAGAAGTATTTAATATTGTCTTATCGATAAATCTCATGCTTCAACAACCTCAAAACTGTAACTATCATTCTTGAAAATATAATGTAATTTAAGATATTTTAAAAGAGAAAAGTACTTTCTTTAAAATAAAATGAAAATAATAATAAAAAAATTCATCAAAACTAGAGTTAAACCTTACATTAAATGTGATAAACTTGCGAAAAGAAAATACGCAAAAATACTTTTATTCCTCAAGTAAAAATTAAATGCAGACTTTTTTTTTAAGCAAATTAAATGCAGACTTTTAAAATGTTAGAAATGTTTTATGAATGCTATTTTTTAATGATACTTTTTTTTTACAAATTAAAGATATATGTGGTATTTTTTGACAATGATATATAAGGTATCAACACATTTAACATCAATTTTTTTAAAGGATTATCCTTTTAATAAAATATAGTTATAGTTTTTCAAATAATCAAATACAATAATATTAAATATTTATATAGTAAAAGATATTACATGTTTCAAGTTTTTTAATAATTACCTTTATTTTGGTCAAAAAAAATAATTACCTTTATTTATTATTTTACGGTTTAATTTAAAGTTGACGATCAAAGTAATTATGAAGAATAGGACTGAAAAATGTTCTAATGCATTACTTTCATTATGACTAAAACTTATATAAAACAAATATTTAATACTTTTTCTTTTTGACTATCATATTTGAAGAATACGTATTTATTAATTTTTACTTTTAATTTTTTTGTTCAAAATTTTTACTTTTATTTATAAACATAGTACTTTTTTTTATTGTATTATTGTTTGATGATTATAAAAAAAAAGTCACTTTTTATAACCAAAAAAAAGAGAAATATTTGTCAACCTATATTGTCTAATTTTTTACTAACCTCTAATCTAACAAAATAACCTATATTAATTATCTGTAAGAATTAGCTGAATTGGCAAACATCAAAATTGTTAGGCTACCATCACCACAACAGAATTAGTATATAGGCAACGCTTTTGAGCGCTGCTAAACGTGGCGCTGCTGATTCCACTCAATCGATGGGCATCGCTCCCTAAAAAGCGCCACCCATTAACAAACGTGTCCTCAGATAGGCAGCACTCCCTAAAAAGCGCCACCCATTGCCAAACACGTCCTCAGATAGGCAGCGCTTCCTAAAAAGCGCTACCCATTGCCCAAACACGTCCTCAGATAGGCAGCGCTTCCTAAAAAGCGCTACCCATTACCCAAACACGTCCTCAGATAGGCAGCGCTTCCTAAAAAGCGCTACCCATTGCCTAATTTTTTTTTATTTTTTTTTCTATTTTGTGTATTTTCCTTTTTATATCTACAATTACCTGGTCATATGCAGCCAATACAATCCAATCAAATTCATATATGTATAACACAGATGTAACATCCCTAACTTCGTTAATTTCGTTAACAAATCTGGCGTAGTGCATGTCCTGAGTTCAACTGGGAGATTATTAGCTAGTTAGATATATATTTACATATTGTAATATCAATAAATCAATTAATATTACAAGATGTAAATATATATCTAACAACAGTTGTGTACGTGAGTTTCTTTCTAGTGACAATTGCCATCTCGCCTATGAACCAAAAATAACCTATATTAATTAGTTCATGAGAGAGAAAGAGAGAAATGAGAAAGGAAAGTGAAATAACATATGAGCATATTGGATGAGAGACATAAAGAAAACACAAGATGACTTGTTGCTTCTCCTCTATTTTCTATTTTAACGGGTAATCAAACTGAGAGAAAGTTCAATTCCTCTTCTCAATCAAAAGCATGATGACAAAATTCACAAAGGCAAATAAACTTTGAAAATTGGAAAAGGAAAAACAGAAAATTGCTAGCATCCCTAACACAAATGAAACAATAGCAATTTAATTAAGAGAAGAAGAAGGAAATGTACCAGAGCAGCTCTTGTGCACAAAGAGCTTGTAAATGAGGACAATGATTCCAACAATATGAATTGTTTCTGAGATTTTGAGGAAAACTCGGGTACTACTGAAAGTAAACTTTAGAGCTATTATAGCACAAATAAACAACAATACCCCCAAAAAGATCTTCACTTTCATTGGCTTCTTCATCAACCATCCAACCAAAACATTCATTGGGGAACTCCTCATAGAACCCATTCTTGATAAATAAAAAATCAGCAACCAAAAATATATGGGTTTGTGCTATATTTATTTTGTGTTTGTGTAGAGAGAATAATGGTAGAGATTAGAGAAGCAATATAAAGTGTAGAGAGAGCCGTTTTGAGGAGACAGAGAACATGCAGTGGATTGGCCCGACTACGTGTATTGTATTTTTTAGAGCATATATATATATATATATATATATATATATATATATATAATTAATATATATATACAAGACTAGTATAATAAATTCATTTCATTTGTTTATTAATCTGCATTTATAATTACTTCAACTATTTTAAATATTTGTATAATAGTAGGAAATTAAATTTAGATTTATATATATATATATATATATAATTATATATTATAATTTTGAGATCCCGTGAAATCAAATAATACTTTAGTGGTGACAACCACGTGTATATAATTTCAGGGGTATTTTCATATTGAGATGTTATTACAACAGGAATTACTTATAAGTATTATACTGTCTAAAATAGTATTAGTAAATAGTAACTTACAAATATATAGCAAATATACCTTTGAATAAGGACATGTAGCTTGTTTTGTTTTGACTGTTCGATTGACGCTGACAACCGTAGGATCAATGTTCTCTGTCATCTTGTTTATTCTCTCTACTTGTTTTCTAAGTGCAACCCAAGGATATTAAGCACAAACGTTGTAAACTACAAATATACCGATCGATCAAAGTTATATTGATTCTAATTGTATGTGTATCGTCGTTGATTCTAATTGTATGTGCATCGTTCAATACAAAAATATGTGACAAACATTTTTAATATATAACATTATTTATAAGATGAGAATTAAAAAGGTTGAAATGGATAAAATTACTCATATTTAATATTGATCTTTTTCGTTGGCAAGGATTTTGGTGGTCCCCCTCCTTTTTCTCTTTTTTTTCCTTTTTTATTAATAAATTCGGGCAATCTGTCCGCTTGTTAAAAAAACTCATATTTAATAATATTCTAGTTAGTAAATATATAGAATAAAATCTATGGAATGTGATACAAAATATTAGATGGTAAATAAATATAATATATAAATGTAATATATAATAACAAATATACATGTATCAAAATAAATAATAAATAGATATAAAAAGTAGGTAAAAAGTTTTGCAATAAAAGAAATAATAGGATAAACATTATGTAATATGCTTTAGTAACATGAAATTGTGGTAGCTCAAATGGTCAATGTTAAGAGGTGGCAATGTGGGGGAATGGGTTCGATCCCCAGCTTCTGCTTTTTTTGTGATATATTTCGAAATACCATGCTGAGGTGGCAGTGACTCACGCGGTTAATTGCTTAGGTGGAATTAAATTGTGCTGACGTAAATAGTAACATGGACGCCTAGGTGGATGCCTAGGTGGACAATCCATGGTTATATATAACTAGTAAGTATCACCCGTGCCAGCACGGGTATACATTTTCTTTTAACATAATATTTGAAAATTATGATGAAAATACCTTGAATCAAATCCTGCCTTGCCAAATCTCAAGCCAATATTGTTGAAGCTCTCAAACATGAAATATGCCAAATCGAAAAGTTAAAACAAAATAAATCAATAATTGAAATCGCACCCCATATCAACGATTGAAAATCAAACAATATTAAAAACCATGATAAGAAAAACTAAAACCATGATAAGAAAAACTTAGCGTAAATAAAATGTAGAAAGACAAAGTCGAGAGAAGAGGGGGTTTAGGTTTGGGTGGATTTCAAAGCAAAAAAATGTGGGTAAAACCAAAACAAAACCAAAATTAGATGAAGATTAGTTATATGGCAAAACTATTGAAGAACATTTTCAGAGGAAGAGTTGGAAAGCAAACTACCTATTATTCAGAGCAGTTTCGTTGTCAGTCACAGATCCGATCTTCTTCTTCCGTTTAGTGCTTCCTTGATTTCTCGATGAGAAGTTTAGGTTTTGGTTTGAGTTCGGGATGATTTGTGTGTAAAGAAGTTGATGGTTTTGAAAGAAGATGGTTTTTGAATTTATGTGAGAGATGAGAGAATTAAAGAAAGAGTTGAGAGAAATGAGAATGAAAAAGAGATGGTTTTTGAATTTTTTTTGAAAGCTGAGAAAGAAAGATGATGAGAGAAGGAAGAGAGATTGGCTTGAGAGAGAGAGAGAGAGAGATAATCGGATTATTTATAAATCGCAGTAACTAAGCATTCAAGTGTAGCCGAATCAGAATCGTGGGATTAAAATAGAGCCGATATAGGTGGATCCTCGCCGAACGATTTGCGTAAAATCTTTGCGAGCAATATTTGAGTCGCTTACTATGTATTTCGTGTATCCCAATATTTGAATTCTCTTGATTTCTTTAATTTCAAGACAATGAAATCAATAGGAATAATTGTAGATCCACATTTTAAGGCTACTGTTAAAAACGTAATGACTTTTTTTTTTTAATGAAATTTGGTTTTAAAATTGTATCATAAGTGTGTGTGAAATCTATATGCGTTTAGTGAGTTAATTAATGGTGCGTGTGAAATTTGTATCAAAAGTTGCGCATGGTGCAAAGTGGTTCTTGTTGTTGTTTGGCACTCGAAGGTCGAGTGTTCAACTCTCATATGAGACATTTCTTCATTTTATTTTATTAAATTACTGACATTCAACGTGTATTTGTGGGCTCCACAGTTATTGACGTGTAAAGCCACATATTTGAAGATATCTACGTGGCTTTTCTTAGGTGGACGCTTAGGTGGAGTTATTCGTGATTTATATTACTTATGATATAGATATAGATATAGATATATATATATATATATATATATATATATATATATATATATATATATATAATTACTAGTATGTACACCCGTGCCAGCACGAGAATACATTTTATGTGAACATAACGTCATTGAGTGGTTAGTTGTGTCGTTAACAAATTTTTTGTTGCCGCCTTTAGTCGTTTCATGTGATGCACACGCTGCTTTTTCAAAAATGGCGCTTTACTCTAACTTTAGAATATAACAGTGGTAATGAAATTCGTGTGGTTTAAAAAGTCGTTAATTGTATATACATTCGTAATTATTATAGACAACTTAGAACATACAAATGACAATCATGCGTTGTCCAAAGGTCAAATTTTATACTTTGTCAACAAATATAAATGAGACAATATTGAAATAAAAATCAAATATAGTTTACTTATATCTAAGTCATTAGAAAATTAGGAGGTCCAATATTGACAAAAACACACAGCAGGATCAAAAATCCACATTGTGTGAAATATCTGGGAAATAGGTTATATAGTAGACTATTGTATTTCCAATGATTTAAGATGATATAAATAATTCATGTAAATAATATGTCATTTTATTTATGTTAATTGAAGGTTGGACCGAAATATTGAATTGAGATTGAGTTTATGTAATTCAAAATTAGTTACGTTTAATGTGTTCCAGAAATATTGGATTGAGATTTAAAACAAACATATTGGATTGAGTTTGTGTGATTCAAATTTACAATGAGAACCACCGCATTATTGCTCATTAAAAAAGTTGTTGATAAAAAGTGTAAATGGTCAATTTGTCAATTAAAGCAACACTTTAAAGAACAATGTACAAACTTTGTGAGCTACTTTGTGTAAAATGTTGGTCTAAGAATTAGCTCAAAAAAATAAAAAAAAAAACCGATATATTTTCAAGCATGATGAGTGCAACGTGATAACACTTGAATGATGTTTTTGGTCATACGATAACGGGCGATATTTACATGGTTAGAAAATTGTACGGTTGTTAAGTAAATACTACAGCTAGTTCGGCAATATATAACCATAATTAATAATGCACTAATATAATAATATAAGTTTTTGGACGATGTTTATTGAATTCTTAGACACGATACAACTAAACATTATCAAATACTTCACTATACACTACATTCTTAGTGCAATGCATCAAATTCTTATCCTCATCCATGATTAACAACTTTAGTCATTTTCTTGCCTTAACACGTGAAAGGGCAACATATAACTGACCATGTGTGAACACTGGTTTAGGTTTATAAAGTATAATAATTTGAAACTCAGACATTGTCCACTTTATCTTATTCAACAAAAAGAGTAAATTAAATAACAATAAGCAAAGAACAGAGACATTTTAAAAACCCAATTGCAACATGAAGCCAATTCACAAAAATCAAGGTTAGAAATTGAAAGCAAGATACAAAAAAATCCATGGAACCAAACATCGAGAACCACAAAGTAGAAATATAATTAATAAAACGATAAAGTGGAAAAGAAGAGGAGAACAATATTACCTTCTAAAAGGAAACACGATGTAGCAATCAAAAGCCAAAGGAAGAATCTGAATCAAAACTAAAAAAATTAGAAAGAGAGACAATGTCAAAATGGAGAATTAAATCACTTGAAGAAACAATGTCAAACTTCCTTGAGGTCTGCAAAAATGTAAAAATAGTAACACTTAAAGAGTTCAAAGGTGATAAGCAAAGTGACATGGAAAAACAACAAAATGTAAAAATAGAAACACTTAAAAATAGAAACTTCCTTGATTGTACCTCTATTTCAATATTGTACCAAAGTCACATGGAAAAACAGCAATTAAAAATAGAGATACACCGAATCCATTAAAAACAAAGAATTAAAACAAAGAATGAAAAAACAAATAAGGAAAAACAAATTTAAATCATATCCATTGGATCAAGAAACAACAAATGAGAATAGACCCAAAACAAAAGAAACGAACACGTAATAAACAATAGTATTTTCTATAAACAATAGTTAACAAAATAATCATAACAACCATTAAAAGAATAGAGAAAATGATTCAAAAAATACATGTTCTCAGAAAGTCAGAAACAAAACCCTAAGCAAGACTAAGACAACATAGAGTAAATTAAATAACAATAAGCAAAGAACAGAGACATTTTAAAAACCCAATTGCAACATGAAGCCAACTCACAAAAATCAAGGTTAGAAATTGAAAGCAAGAGACAAAAAAATCCATGGAACAAAACATCAAGAACCACAAAGTAGAAATAATTAATAAAACGTAAAGTAGAAAAGAAGATGTGAACAATATTACCTTCTAAAAGGAAACACAATGTAGCAATCAAAAGCCGAAAGGAAGAATCGAATCAGAAACAAAAAAATAGAAAGAGAGACAATGTCAAAATGGAGAATTAAATCAGCTTGAAGAAACAATGTCAAACTTCCTTGAGGTCCTGCAAAAATGTAAAAATAGAAACACTTAAAGAGTTCAAAGCAGATAAGCGCAACCACTAATAAACAACATCAAGAAAATTTCAGAAAACAAAAAGAACTTAGAGAAGACCTTGTGTGTATTCTTTTAAAGAAATTTCTCCTTTGATGAAAATGGTCCAAAATTAAACCGACGACTAAAATTACTCAGCATTGAGGTGGGAGAATTGTGAAATTTTTAGACAGATATAAATTCAAAAATTAAACCTGTAATATAATGAGGATATAAATTATTAGACATATATAAATTACTGTGTGTAATTTTTTATGGTCTTGATCCACTATATTAGCATTGTAAATCATATCCATTGGGGAGAGAGGAGTTGAAACTGTAATTTTTAATGTACAAAGAATGAAAAACAAATAAATCATATCCATTGGATCAAGAAACAAAGAAATGAGAATAGACCCAAAACAAAAGAAACAAACACGTAATAAACAATAGTATTTTCTATAAACAATAGTTAACAAAATAATCATAACAACCATTAAAAGAATAGAGAAAATGATTCAAAAAAATACATGTTCTGTAAAGTTGTAAAAACAAAAACCCTAAGCAAGACTAAGACAACATAAGGAAAATAATAGTTGTAGAAAATGACAAAAGGAAAAATTGACATTTACTTCAACCTATTTTTCTGTTTTCCCCATAATATCTTCAAAGATGAGATGACAAAAGCTCATTTTTATGCTTAAAGGTGAGAAAAGAATGGAGGAAGACGCAAATATAAGACTGGGAGGAAGAGAAGCTTGAGAAATACTAACCAATGTGCACTAAGCAATTAAGTGTGAAATTCAAATTTTTTTCATTTTATCATTGAATCTGATGGGGAGAAAGGAGTTGAGATAAGAAGATTGAAAATGATGGGAGATTGTGAAATTTTTAGACAGATATAAATTCAAAAATTAAACTGGTAACATAATGAGGATATAAATTATTACACAGATATAAATTCGTGTGTGTAATTTTTTATGGTCTTGATCCACTATATTAGCACAGGTATAATTGGGAGGAGTTTGTCTGTTTTGACTTTCAGATTTGAATTATCAATAATCAATAATATTGACAAATATAAAAAATCAGATCATATGTATTCTCTCAACCACATCATAACCGAAATGCTTCCTCCATAAGCCATGCGAAAAATAAGGCACCTGTTTGAAAAGTAATTACCCGAAGTTATTCGCTTTGAATGTTACATCCGATATTATTAGCTTTCAATAGTATAACCGAAATGTAATTATCTAGGAATGGAGGGAGTAAAATTTATAATTATTATGATGATTTGTATTTCATTCGTATGCTGAAATTATGGTTGTCCTTTAGAATACACTATTTAATATTTAAAACCGTAAGAATTATATGGTTGTCCTTTAATAATATAAAAACTGTAACCATTTAATACTCTAAAAATGGTCCTATATGATTTGTGTGGTTCAAATATATTAGGAATAAATATATGATAATGGCACATTAATTCTTTGATTCCCTGCTTTAATTCTGGCCAAGTTTATATTAATAATTAATAAATTGAATGATTGACTTCCGTTTTTTTTTCTAATATTAGCAGCCGCAATTTTATTGCATGTGAGCCATCGATATTGTGTGATCAGGTGACTCAAATGTAGCTTTAATTGCTTATGTGGCTTTTTTACATGATTACGTGGCTTTTATTGATGCTTGCATGGCTTTATAGCGAGGTGACGTGGCTTTTTTGAAAAACTCTCATTTAAATATAATAAAGATATATTATAATTTTGAGATCCCGTGAAATCAAATAATACTTTAGTAGTGACAACCCATAAATAAAAATACTTTAACAACTACATAAGAACTAATCAAATAATACTTTAGTGGTGACAACCACCGTGTATATAATTCAGGGGTATTTTCATATTGAGATGTTATTACAACAGGAATTACTTATAAGTATTATACGGTCTAAAATAGTATTAGTAAATAGTAACTTACAAATATATAGCAAATATACCTTTGCATAAGGACATGTAGCTTGTTTTTGACTAAGTTCGATTGACGCTGACAACCGTAGGATCAATGTTCTCTCGTCATCTTGTTTATTCTCTCTACTTGTTTTCTAAGTGCAACCGAAGGATATTAAGCACAAACGTTGTAAACTACAAATATACTGATCGATCAAAGTTATATTGATTCTAATTGTATGTGCATCAAGCTGTTGATTCTAATTGTATGTGCATCAAGTCAATACAAAATATGTGACAAACATTTTTAATATATAACATTATTTATAAGATGAGAATTAAAAAGGTTGAAATGGATAAAATTACTCATATTTAATATTGATCTTTTCTCGTTGGCAAGGATTTTGGTCCAACCCCTTCGCTTTTCTTCTCTTTTTTTTTTCCTTTTTTATTAATAAACCAAGTAATCTGTCCGCTTGTTAAAAAAACTCATATTTAATAATATTCTAGTTAGTAAATATATAGAATAAAATCTATGGAATGTGATACAAAATATTAGATGGTAAATAAATATAATATATAAATGTAATATATAATAACAAATATACATGTATCAAAATAAATAATAAATAGATATAAAAAGTAGGTAAAAGTTTTGCAATAAAAGAAATAATAGGATAAACATTATGTAATATGCTTTAGTAACATGAAATTGTGGTAGCTCAAATGGTCAATGTTAAGAGGTGGCAATGTGGGGAATGGGTTCGATCCCCACCGCTTTTTTGTGATATATTTCAAATACCATGCCGAGGTGGCAGTTGACTCACGCGTTAATTGCTTAGGTGGAATTAAATTGTGCCGACGTAAATAGTGACATGGACGCCTAGGTGGATGCCTAGGTGGACAATCCATGGTTATATATAATATAGATATATATATATATATATATATATATATATATATATATATATATATATATATATATATATATATAATTATATATTATAATTTTGAGATCCCGTGAAATCAAATAATACTTTAGTAGTGACAACCCATAAATAAAAATACTTTAACAACTACATAAGAACTAATCAAATAATACTTTAGTGGTGACAACCACCGTATATAATTCAGTGGGTATTTTCATATTGAGATGTTATTACAACAGAATTACTTATAAGTATTATACGGCCTAAAATAGTATTAGTAAATAGTAACTTACAAATATATAGCAAATATACCTTTGCATAAGGACATGTAGCTTGTTTTTGACTAAGTTCGATTGACGCTGACAAACCGTAGGATCAATGTTCTCTCGTCATCTTGTTTATTCTCTCTACTTGTTTTCTAAGTGCAACCGGAAGGATATTAAGCACAAACGCTGTAAACTACAAATATATCGATCGATCAAAGTTATATTGATTCTAATTGTATGTGCATCAAGTCGTTGATTCTAATTGTATGTGCATCGTTCAATACAAAAATATGTGACAAACATTTTTAATATATAACATTATTTATAAGATGAGAATTAAAAAAGGTTGAAATGGATAAAATTACTCATATTTAATATTGATCTTTTTCTCATGGCAAGGATTTTGGTCCACCCCCTTCGCTTTTTCTCTGCTTTTTTTCTTTTTTTATTAATAAATTCAAGTAACTGTCCGCTTGTTAAAAAAACTCATATTTAATAATATTCTAGTTAGTAAATATATAGAATAAAATCTATGGAATGTGATACAAAATATTAGATGGTAAATAAATATAATATATAAATGTAATATATAATAACAAATATACAAGTATCAAAATAAATAATAAATAGATATAAAAAGTAGGTAAAAAGTTTTGCAATAAAAGAAATAATAGGATAAACATTATGTAATATGCTTTAGTAACATGAAATTGTGGTAGCTCAAATGGTCAATGTTAAGAGGTGGCAATGTGGGGGAATGAGTTCGATCCCCAGCTTCTGCTTTTTTTGTGATATATTTCGAAATACCATGCTGAGGTGGCAGTGACTCACGCGGTTAATTGCTTAGGTGGAATTAAATTGTGCTGACGTAAATAGTGACATGGACGCCTAGGTGGATGCCTAGGTGGACAATCCATGGTTATATATAATATAGATATAGATATGGACAATTGTCATTTTGGCATTTTTGGTAGAAAAATAAGATAAGATTTTCCTATATGAAAAAGAAAAGAAAAGATTTCGTGTGTTTGAAAGTTGACTAACTTCTTTGTATGCCCATCAAATATTTTCTATTTAATGTGTGTACTCATGTATTTATGAGAATATTTTAAATTTGTATTTATGGTAAAAAATATTTTTTGACTCAAATAAGTTAAAAAAAATTTAAAAAATGTATTATGTCCCGCCGTTTTCTTTTTGTATATTATCACCATATATCTTTTACCTATCATTTATTAATATATTTATCCAAAAAAAAATTATTATCATTTTATCTCTACATGTGTGTGTCTATATGTGTGTGTGTGTGTTGGAACCTATATTATGAGAGAAGTTTTATATTAGAGGGTGAGAGGAATCAATGCATGACCACCTATGTATTGTTATATGACCCAAATTTTCTCCTCTCAGCCTCTCATATATTAAAATTCCTCTCACTTAATATTAATGTGATTATTTGACAACTTTTTTTTTTTTCAAAATCCATTCAATCCGTTGCATAGAATAAACATGGATTAAATGTGTGTTTGATTTTATGTTGGCAAAATTTTTTTTGGTTTAAAATGTTGAATTTTAAGTGGTTATTATTAGATATACTTGCGTAAAAGTAAGTTGAACAATATATTTGAGGCTAAAAATCACATTTGGAGGCAAATGCTCTAAATCCCATCTTCAAGTTAGAATCCACTTAAAAGAAAAATCAGTTTTACTCAAAACAATCACACATGTCAAAATCTGGAATCATGTTTGACTCTCTTAAAAGTAAACTCAAACATGCACTAAACGAAGGAAAGATTCAATACTAAGATAACTAGCTTTGAAGTAAGTCGCGTTTATAGTAAACTCCTCTGATTCAATGCATTTTGCATAAGCAAATCATGATCATTAAACAGGCATCTTCCTCAAAAGTTGTCCCTGCAAGAAGCTGAAAAGGAAAAGCATACAAAATATAAGCAATGATACAAATAAAAAGAAATTTCTCATGTATTTTACAAAGTTTCATAATAACATTTTGGTCATTTTTGAAGCCCACACCCCCACTTGCTTCCTTCCCTTCTCTTCCATATTTACTTATATTTCTACATTTTTGTATGTGTGTGCACAATTTTTTATATGATAGAGAAAAATGAAACTATATAATTTATTTATTTTCAAAATGATATCTAGAAGTGGAAACAAATTGACCTCTTCATGTAATAGTAACAGAAGTCTGCCAAGATGAATGATTGAACCATTTCTCCTACAAAAGCTGCTGCAAACCAGAAATAGCCATAGCCAATCAAATATAGGTATGCCCTCGAGTCTCGAACATCTGCAAAAGATTGAAAACATTATATTTTATTACTCGAATAATATACGAGAAATATGAGAAAACAAACAAATTAAAGTCAAGATTGATCTTACTCGAATAATCCAATGAGCCAATGAAAAGAATCTTGAAACTCCAAGAGCAAATACATAATATCCTGTAAATGTTTCAACCATCTGAAAGTAGACTAAGATTATTATAATCTCGTTTACAAAGGAATCAATAAATTATGGTTGGATAATGCCTAGAGGTTTCAAACCTTTGCATTTTGCATATAACGAAGCTGGGGAAATATTGAGATCGATTCTAAATACCCTTGGAATGCCCAAAGGACTCGAACTAAGAAGGAATTTACAGTATGCGGGTTGACTAGTATTGCCAGAATTGCACAAGGCACAACCTAGTACACAAACATGGAAACATAAAATGATTATTCCACCATAAGACTAAACCATAAGAAAATCAACACAAAATTATATAGAAGTAATCATGAATATACTTTTGGTAAATTTGTAGAGAAAGAAAGAAATATATTCATGTTAAAATAATGGCCAAATACTTGAAAAACATGATAACTAGACTTAAAGCCATATGAATTCAAAGGTTATTTCTAGATTCTGGACCTAACTCAACTCCACAAAATCGATTTGTAGGATGAGAGGTGTCTATTATTTACAAACTCTTTTGCAAAACTCATTATCACTAGTCTATGTGAGAATTGAGTTTTTAATACAACCCTTCATGCTCAAAGCTATTGGGCTTGGTGCATGAATATAATGGTGGGTAGTTTTGATTCGGCATTCTATAGTATGGGTCATTTGGAGGATGCGTAGTAATTGCACCTTTTAAAATTGAGTATTGGGTTGCTAATCTTTTTTGGAGGAAATCAAGGTCCTGTCATTGAGAAAGCTTTTTTGGGGGCAATGCTCTAGGGTGAAATGGTCAAACTACGAGGAACATATTCAAAATTCTTTCATGCTTCCACCATTCACCAGTTGGGACCTGTGTTTTAATTTCAACTATAAGATCATACCTAAGATTATGGTGGCTAGGCTTAAAAGGTTTATATTAGCTTATCTCCCCCAACAGAGTGTAATTATTAGTGGCAAAACGATCCAAGATAACCTTGTTACTGCTCATGAAGCTTTTTTGTGCCCTCAAACATAGGGATAAGGTGGGTAAGGAGGGTATAACCATTAAGTTAGATACAAGTAAATCCTATGATAGGTTTGATGTACCCTCCAAACTCTCAAACAAACCCTTAGCTCTTGACAAAAAAAAACCCTTAGTTAATTTATCCTTCCTCTGTTATTTAGTTATATATTCATTGAATGCACAAAAAAAAGTGTAATTACACAGAAAATTGCACAAAATAACAACTTACCAGAAAAAGTAGATTTACTTGTGTCAAATTCCTTGAGATAGGATGACTTCAACTTGAATCGCATAGCCCAAATAACCACTAATGTTGACAAGAGAAATATCGAATCCAACACTGTGTGGAGGTTAGCCTCAATGTAGATGCTACAACCTAATCTTATTGTGATGAATATTGCTGTGAGCTCTTGACTCTTGAGAGATAAACCTAAAATGATAAAAGTGTTTTTCAAATAACAGAATAAAATGCACTTAAAAATTAAAAGACACCAATTCATACAAATGTTTGCATATTTTTATAAGCATAGAAAATTTAATTAATTATGAGATAAGAGATAATCAAATTTCAAACTCATCTATTATATATACAAATGAAAATGAAACAAGGGGCTTTAAATCTGATTTGTCACTCAACTACGCTATCCACCTAGGATTTGCGAAAAATAAGGCCACCTAATCAAATTTTTAATTACATGTCATGTACACATATGACATGTCATTCGATTTTATTTGGTGTTAATTAAAAAAACACATCTATTATATATACAAATGAAAATGAAACAAGGGGCTTTAAATCTGATTTGTCACTGATCAACTAGGCTATCCACCTAAGATTTGCGAAAAATAAGGTCACCTAATCAAATTTTTAATTACATGTCATGTACACATATGACATGTCATTCGATTTTATTAGGTGTTAATTAAAAAAACACAATTAAGGCTATTTATTAGTCATTGCTTAATTTGAGAACAATCTTACACAAGAAGTAATTCAAGTAAATGCATTTATTTGTATCACCATCAAAACAAAAACAAATATTCAAACAATAATTTGAAAAAACATTTTCAATTCTTATAAAAAAAGGGAGCGCCAACAAAAGCGCCAACATAAGCGCAACGGGAGCACCAAAAAGCAGCAAAAGCTGTCTACTACCTGCCACACTAATGCACACAGACAATTTTTTTAAAAAAAAAACACTTTATTTTTAAATTTATTTCTTCTAATTAAATAAACTTAATAAAATTAATATTAAATCATGTGGAATTTATTATTTACTTTAATTTACTCAAAACTACTAAATTAAATTAATGATAGTCAAAATAAGCGATACCGCTAGCAAAAATTCAAAATAATTTTTCCTAAAAAAATCAATAGTTAAATCCATCCACTTTTTACGGGAGCAGCAACGGGAGCGCCAATGGAAGAGCCAACAAAAGCGCCAATGGGGGTGCCAACGAGAGCGCTAACAGCGCGCCAACGGGAGCACCATTATTATAAGAAGATACCGACATTATTACACCTCATTTTCTTTTTTTCCTTATTTTTACTCTATTATTTATATTATAAGATGGTACCGACTTTTTCTATTAAATTCTTTTTGCAACACAACTATTTTAATAAATTTGAAATATCGCCTTTTATGAAGTTTTTCCTTTTTCTTTTATTATATTTTGTAACTTTTAATGTATTAATAATTTCATAGAAAATTATAACAAATACCGTATCACCCGTGCGTATGCACGGGTAAAATACTAGTTTACAACAAAGATACAAATAATTAACACAACTATTGAAATTAGACAGGCCAAGTAATATCAACTATTGAATTAATTTATCAACAAAAATACAAAAATTGTTATTTATTTAGTCAAAACCAGCTCTAAGATAATGCCGTATTGATCAAATACAAAATAGAAAGAAAGTTACACTTGAAAAAATCAACCAATTCATAGGTCATTGAACTAATTAACAATTTGTATATAAGTATAATGTAATTTAAATATGTAAAAAATATTAACCCTTAGAAAAATAATAAAAATCAATTTGATATATATATTAAAGTCACAACTTAGTCAAAATATAATTTAGGTTTTTAAATTATTCTGAAATGTGAACTTGCGAAAAAAAATTCAAAAATACTGTTAATTACTCTTGTAAAAATTAAATTTAGGTTTTTAAAATATTATAAATGTCTTATAAATGCTACTTTTGAATGCTATTTTCCTTTTACATAATTAAAACATAAGATATTTATTTGACACATTTAACATGAAAGTTTTTAAAGGAGTATTCTTTTAATAAAATATAAGTATATTTTTTAATTTATTCCAATAAGAAAACATTAAATTTTCAAAAACATTTAGAAATATACCTTTATTTATTATTTTACGGTATAATTAAAAGCTTACTATCTAAATAATTAAGAAGAATATGAACTAAAACATTCTTATGCTTAATATATTTGAATAATATTCTCTTTAGAAAACATTTTGAATATTTGGTCAAAAAAAAACATTTTGATTAATACTTGTTTATTACTTTTTATACTTTTATTTTTAATAAAAGTAACATTTTGTTTTGATATTATTTTGTTCAAAGATTTTCAAGGTAAAAGATATTACTTTTTTATTATTTTAATATTTTCGAAATAAAATAATATACTAATTGCTTCTGATTTCTCTTCTAAAGACCACTTATTACATGTTGAAATTTGTTTACGAACCTATTTATAAATTTCTAATTAGTTTTGAGACCTATTTATTTATATAATATGTCACGCAAGCATTAACTAACTACAATATAACAAAAAGACCTAATTAAAAAACTATATTAGAACCTGATTACAATTCTTTTAGTTTAAGAAGTTATTTTAAATTTTTCAAATAGTTTCATATGCATCACTATACACATTCCACTCATAGTTAAAAAAATTCACAAAGGCAAATAAACTCTGAAAATTGGAAAAGAAAAAGAAAATAGCTTGCAACCCCCCCCCCCCAAATTAAACAATAGCAATTTAATTGAGACAAGAGAAGGAGAAGGAAATGTACCAGAGCAGCTCTTGTGCACAAAGAGCTTGTAAATGAGGACAATAACTCCAACAATATGAATTGTTTCTGATATTTTGAAGAAAAAATAGGTATTTATCCTTGTAAACTTTAGACCTATTAAAGCACAAATAGCCAACAATACCCCCAAAAAGATCTTCACTTTCATTGGCTTCTTCCTCAACCATCCAACCAATACATTCATTGGGGAACTCTTCATTGATCCCATTCTAGATAATAAAAAAAATCAGCAACCAAAATATATGGGTATGTGCTATATTTATTTTGTGTTTGTGTGGAGAGAATAATGGTAGAGATTAGAGAAGTATATAAAGTGGAGAGAGAGAGAGCCGTTTTGAGGAGACACAAAGAGAACCTGCAGTGGATTGGACTGATTACGTGGCATTAAATTTCTTCTATTTTTTAGATTATATATATATGGACAATTGTCATTTTGGCATTTTTGTTAGAAATATAAGATTTTCCTATATATGAAAAAAGGAAAAGATTATGTGTGTTTGAATGTTGATAACTTTTGGTCAAAAAAAAAAGAAAGAAAGTTGACTAACTTCCTTATATGCCCATCAAATATTTTCTATTTGATGTTTGTACACATGTATTCATGAGAGTTTTTAAATTTGCATTTATGGTAATTAAAATGTATTTTTTAGTCAAATAAGTTAAAAAATATTTTAAAATCCATTTCTCAAAAGAAATAAAGGTTTCCATTTGGAGAGAGATAGACACAAAATTCATAGTTTTAATTACAAGATTGATTATTATTATTATAAATTTAATACTACTACCACCATTAACGCTGCTGGGCCTATCTCCTCCAAACGCGTAAACGAAGAAACTGATATGATCCTAACCCGTATATGTACCCATAGCTAAGAACCTGTTTGATAAGAAGCAGGATAGTGATAATAACATGATAACTAGTTCTATCACATCATGTATTTGATATTAAACACTTGATAATATATAAGATAATATATATTATTTATTTTTTAGAGACAAAGATAACATATGTGTGTTTTTTTTAATATATTTTAGGTAACATTTGATATGGTAGACTTAATTATCATATTTTGTATCATTATCCTAACTCCCAAATAGTCTTTTTCCATTGAGTTTTGCCTCTCAAAAGTTTTAACAAGGCTCTTCTCTCGTTGTAAGGGTTAGTGGTACACCCCTTGTGCCCCCTTCAATGTATTTTTGTTTATCTAAAAAAAAACAAATAAACCCTTAATTTTTTTAACTATCCCAATAATAAATTTTACCTACCACCTAGTATCTTTATCCCCGATTTTCTAACTATCATTTTACTTATACGGGGAAGAACACTTGATTGTTAATTATATTTAGATATTTAAAAGAAATTTTAAACACTATTATTTTAAAGTGTGCACTTTTTTATTACAATTTTAAAGTGTACTTGATCTCTCTAATTTAGATTATTTCAAAAATTCTAAATATTTTATTTGAATATTTAAGTATATAAAATAGAAGAATCATCACAATTAAAGCTATGATGACTGTTTTGTGTTTCAAATTATTAGATGTTTTTTTTCTATTAAAAACAAATTATTAGATTTTTTATCTTTTGAAATTATAAAAACTAAATTAAATTGATAGTTAGAATTATATAATGTTGAATAGCTCGTTGTCAAAAAAAATGTTGAATAACTTAGAGTTAATTCATTTAGTATTGAATATTTAATATTAAAATTTCACAGTTTGTAAGAAATAACTATCATCATATTTAAAATTAAAATATTATATTTAATAAATAAAATGTTTAATTTTTTTTCAAAACCATAATTTTTTCTGAAAAGGAAAATATAGCATATACAGACTGCCATAGAGACAAAATTAATTTTGACTATACAAACTAACAGGGCGACATGCTACTCATACTAGAGACATCGAGATCCGCTTTGACCTGATAAGAAACCAATGCGAAGAAAGAGATTTTACCCTCTAAACTACGAAATCCCATTCAGGTACTTTGGCAGAGAAAATAAATCCATTTCTTATATCCCAGAGTGATCAGAAGATAGAGTGTCAAATCTAACTCAAACCCCCCAAAACTTTTGTCCCCTCTAAAAAAACATAAAATAGTAAAAAGGGAGGATAAGTTAGGTGACACGGGTAGCTCCCACTCTAACCATAAAAAAAGTTCATACCAAATCCACTGTGAGAACTAACAACGCTTAAACAAATGATTTGTTGATTCAACGCCCCCCCGGCAAAGCACACAAAAAGTTGCAGCAGAATCTAGAATAATGCCACGGCAGACAAGCTAGGTTTCACCGGGTGGGAAGCCTGTTCAAAAGTAACTGCCGTGAAAAAGCGATAACCTTTTGGCGCACAAGGCTCCGCCATAACTTACCCATAATCTCCATCTAATCATCAGAAAGGCCTACAACCGTAGATGATGCTGCCATTGCATACACTGACTAGGCCGGAAACAAACCAAATAAATAACCCGACCACACCCAAGAATCTTGTTGTTGCTTTAGAATAACTGGTTGGAGAAGCAGCATAAGGTCACTCACAAGTGACTCCTCCCACACAAATAACCTACACCGCCGCATAGGGCTCCATACCCACCTACCGTCAATCCTCTAAGCAACTATGGATGGAGATGTTATTAGGTTTTTAGCAAATTTGAAAGAAAAAAAAACCTTAAATATGAGTGCATATATAACACATTGAAAGGATGTGAGTCCACATGACCTCCTTCTATCATGTGGCAAAAGCATATTTCTAATGTCATTCTTTATGATATAGCCTATCTCACAATAATAACATAAATATAAAACTACTCTCATAATATAAAGATAAAAAGCTCCATTGTCATTGATAGAGTTGATAGGGTAGTCGTGGGGTCAAAAGAACTTGCAATGGAGTTAGCTTAGGCAAGGTTATACCAAACCCTTCTCTCATATCAACAACTTCATCCTTTGCCACTTCCAAATCAAATCCTTGAAGCAAACGAGCAAGTGTGATGAGAGTGACTTGTATAGCAAAATTAGATCCAGGACAAGCTCTTCTCCCTAATCCAAAAGGTAGGAAATCAAATTGATGCCCTTCATCAACTTTTCCATTCTCATTGATAAATCTCTCTGGTGAAAATTTCTCAGGTTCTGACCAAATACTTGGATCTCTATGTAGTTTCCATACATTGGCAAACACACGTGTCCCTTTTGGAACATAGTAACCATCAATTTGACAATCTTCTCTTGCTTCGTGGGGTACTAATAGAGGTCCTGGTGGGTATAACCTCATAGTTTCCTTCATAATGGCTTGTAAATATACCAAGTTTTTTATGTCAGATGCTTCTACCCTTCTTTGTTTACCTATGTGAAGGTCAATCTCCTCTTGCGCACACTTCAAAGCATCCTTATTATTCAACAATATGGCTAGGATCCATGTCATTGTCGTTGATGTCGTGTCTGACCCCGCCAACATAAGATTCTAAATTGAAAAAGTTGACTTGGTCAATAATAATAATTGCTAGGTTGCCATCAATCTACATTTTTATTCTACTAAAAAAATCTCTATTTAAAGACCCATTTTAGCCAAAGATTTTTAGAGATCAAAATCTCAAATCAGTTGCTAAATCGATCACTAAACATTAGCGATCAATGATTTAGTAATTTTGTAAAATCTGTCGCTAACAATTTTAGCAATCAATTTAGCGACTAATTTTAGGAATGATTTTGTAAATCAGTTACTAAATCGATCACTAACTTATTTAGCGACTGATTTATTGATCTTTTTTTTTTTATCATTTGTTAAAGTTTTTCTTTTCTTTTTTAATCAACGGTAGAGATTCCACATGACACTTAAGTCACTTGAAAGAATACATTCTCGTGTGGATGTGGACAAAGCAGCGGATGCGCTTCACCAAAGGAGTAAAATCAGTTATATTTTAATGTTGATGAATTAGGGTCTGTTTGGATAAACAGCTTAATTAAGTCGCTTATCATATAAGATTTTTACGCATGTTCGCTTATATAATAAAAGATTTAAATAACGCTAAACTATTTTTCTATGCTCCATGTCTGCTTTCATGTCTATCATTCGAGCTTTTATAAATTAAATTAAAAACAAATTTTTATAAACATGTCATAATATGTTTTCATAAGCTCTCCCAAACAGTTTCACAAGACCTTAAATAAGTAGATAAGTTCAAATAAGCCCATCCAAACAAACCCTTAATCAATTTGCCTTAATAAAAACATATTCAAAATTCTTAACCAAAAAAAAAAAAGGAAAAAATGATTACCATACTATTAGCCTTGATGATAGTATCACGAGTATGACCAGAAGCAGGATCATCTTCAATCACAGACAACATGACATCAATGAAATCATGTTTCTCATTTGACTCATTCTCAACATGTTCTTCAACCCATTTTCCCACAAGAACATCCAAATCTCTAGCAATTCTCTTCATAGACTTAAGCACTTCTCCTTCAAAACCAAACCATCCAACAATTGGAATCAAATCCGAAGGAACAAACTCTCCAGATATATGCATAAATTCTTTAATAAGCTTCACAATACCATGTGCTTCAACATCATCAACATCTTCTAAATACTCAAAATACCTTTTCCCTGCAACCATCTTTGTAATTATATTAAAAGTAAGCCTCTCTAACCATTCACTTATAACCACAACAACAACCTTAGTAGAATTGTTTTTGTTTCCACTAAGATACAATGATAGATCCTTAATAAAAGTATCAACCTCGGATTCATAAACATGTTGCAATGATTCGAGACGGCGCGAAGAGAGTAACTCAAGCATGGTTAATTTTCTTAGCTTATTCCAGTACATACCATAAGGTGCAAATCCAAATCCTGCATAGTTATAACCAAGGTGAATTCCATGACTTGATTTTGGTCTTGAGGCTAAGACTTTGTCATTTGTGGTGAAACATTCTTTGATTGCTTCTTGGTTGGAAATAATAAGAGCAGGGTAAGAACCTAAATTGATTTGAAATATGGGACCATATTTTTCAGCTAAAGAAGCAAAGGTTCTTGCAAGGGGTATTTGATTTCCTAGTAGATGAAGGTGACCTATTAATGGTAAAGAACCTGATGCTATTGGTGCTTGTTTGCTTTTGACCTTGTTACTCTTCCATATGTTGTAAAGAAGCACTAGAGCTATAGCTACAACTATTGTTGTTGGTTGTGAAAGGAAATTCATTTGAAGTTGTTTTTTTGAGAAGAGAACTGTGCTGGATTTCTTATAAGGTTTCAATAATGCACTGAAATTCATTGACTTGTTCTTGTTCTTAATTGGATATTTGGATGTGACCAATGAGAGCAATTGCTTTTGTAATGGATGGAGAAAATGGCTTATGATCTTTAAAACCTTTGACTTACTCTACTAGTGCTGATTTTTTTATTATTTTGTTAATGATGACTTACTATTGCTGATTTTGATTTCAACCAAACTGTTTTTTTCAAGCGATCTGAGTTAAAAAAAAAATAGAATTATCCCTATAATTATGTATCAAAAACTTACAATAAATTGGATTTAATTTATATACACACTATACAAAGATAAATGTTTTACACTATCGATAAATTTAAAATTGACGTATGTCATTAAAAAGAAGGAGTTAATTCATAACTATTTTATATGTCACTCATACTATGATTTCGATCGATTTTGAGTGTAACAAAAATTACAACCGATATTACAAAGCAATTAAACTCAAATAAATTTTGTTCCAGTAATTTTTTTATACTATCAACTAATCATAAATCATGATATGAGTGATGTTTAATATAGTTAAGATCTCTCAAGCACAAACACCTTCCAAATGCCGTGTCACGTGTTCAACACGTGTTAGACAATCGACACACTAGCTAGACATCGATACGACACACGCTAGACACCTCTTTACTGCACTTTTTTAAAAGATATCATTTTTAATTTTGAACACTTTCCACACATAGTTTGGAAACATCTCCAACACTCTTACCTAGGATAAAAACACTTATAAGAAAAAGTGATTGTGGAAAACCAATGTCAAGATGAAGATTCAAAAGCAAAGACAAAATCAAACAAAATTTGTGTCTAACTTGAACGAAATTTTACAAGGATCACGAATCCACCATCAATTTGCACAAAAAAGTAATACAACTTATCTGAAAACATATTTTTGGCTGAAAGACAGGTTTGGATTTTGTGAGGGGTTAAAATGCTCAAATCTCAACCAAATTGCATCAAACCAATTGCAAAATGCTCAAATTATCGCGACTAAGTGAATGCAACTCAGAGATTTAAGTGAAATTGATGCAAAATCAAACATAAAATTGAAATCAGAAGTGCAAAATGAAATAGTTTTTTATATTTTTGATTTAAAAAAAAATGAAAAGACGCATCATTTATTGAAATACACATCAACCATGACACTTAATAAGTCACGTCAACAGTTAACTACCAACGTGAAGTTAGTTAACTTATTGAATAGAAATTTGTCATTGGGGAACAAAATGAAACATAAATGAAAGATGAGGGATGACTATAATGAGACAAAAAAAGATAAAAGAACAAAACGAAATTTTGTAGAAAAAAATAAAGAGTTTAATTTGCATACACACACAAAGCAGATGCTTTTTACAACCACTACCAATCACAATTCATGAGTGGTGGTTACTAATCGACTAATTTACTGCTACCAATCGACCAATCTCTTTCACGACGTGTCACTACGAGATTGGTAGATAAAACAGACAACATACGCGCACCTATTGCAGTATATAAATTAAATCTAAAAATAAATGACCATTTTATGTGGGCTGATTTAAATGAAAGAACAAATTAATTTTTCATCGCGAACCATTTTAAATCGATCGTTGGACGTAGCTTTTTAAAAATTCATCAATGGTTGAGATTTAATATTGGTTGATTCAATCTTAACCATTCATAGCTTTTTTAAACAATATCCAACTGGCCGCTTTAATGATTCACCGCGAAAGATTTAATTGGCTTCTTTCACCCTGTAATTACCCATTTTATGTTTGAAGTTTTTAACTGAAAATCAAATTTGATAAGTGGCTCCTGAAACTGAAAAACCTCGAAGCTTTGGCGCCCATCGCTTCTCGTCGCATCGCTCCAACCCAGTCCAATGCAATGCTTCAAATTTTCTATGATTATGTATCTCGTCTCGAATCTCGATTTCCCATCTTCATGTCGTAAGTACTCTGCCTCTCTCTCTTTTGCATCGCACGATTTCATCTAATTAGTATCGTATACGGATATCTTGTGCATTTTTTGTTTTTAAATTGAAATAATGTTTCGAATTCTAAGTTCTAACTTCAACTCTTTTTACCAATTGTACCTATAGACTCTTTCAGATGTTCAAATTCCATTTCAAAATTACTTTGAAGGTTAGTTGATGCATTTGATTTTGATTTCTATTTAAACCCTAATGAAAAATAACAAGACTTATTATGCAGTTATACTGAACTTGATGTTGCTGTATTGCAACACTTCATGTTGCTGCTGATTGAGGTATGTGGAATTTATTTGTCTTAATTTGTGGTTAATCCTATGTACTGGAAAGAGAGTAGAACCGTTGATAGTGTCAATTACTTCTCTGTTTTTTTACTGCATATTATCAGCATTGTTGTTCGTAAGTTGAAGCTGAGGTGTTGAGTTTTCTATTACCTTCATTCAAAATAAGATAATCTTTTGACTGTTATGAAATTTTCTTTTTCATAAAGCTCTTTACCCAATGGATAAAGTAGTTTGTATTTTGTAACTTGGGAGATGAAATCAAATTATACACCCTCTGTTGTTACAGAAGATAAAGTAAAAACCTCACAAAGAAAGTTGATCTATCCTGGCTCATATTTTGACTAGCTTATATCAACTTTCGCCACACCGCTTTTGCTTATATTCTCAGAAATTATGAGTAACCTCAACGTTATCTTCTCTTTCTTTATCTAAGTTTGTGTTTTTCATTAGAGTTTAGATCCACTTGATCATCTAAGTCTGTCTCACCATCATATATATGATGGCAGATCAAGATCTTCCTTATTGTCATAAGCTCTTTCTTCTTCTTGAAATGACTTTTCTTGGGCTTCTCCTCGGTGAGTTGATTCAAACTCCTAGTGTCTTAGCTTTTTGCATTACTAGCAAGTGATTTGACATTCATCCTTGATCTTCTTCTTGTCACTATAGTTCCCTTTTTCTACAACCGCTTCTTAAATTTTTGTTAATTTTTCCAAATCATCTGGATCCTGTGGGAAATGAAAGATAATCCGATCCTTCAATGTTATTATCAGACACATCATCTTCAGATATCTCTTCAGCTTAAAGAGCCTTTGATGTTTTTGTTGACCTTCAAGTCAATGGACTTTCCTTTCCTATAAGGTTCTTCTTCGTAAAGATCAGGCTCATGATGAGCTCTCAAAGAACTAAGAACTTCCCCAGATTTAGGCGCTCAAATCTTTGGCTTCTTAGATAGCAGACACCTTTGGTCTCAATGTTTAAGGTAATATTCTCAAAAGCCTTCTCACACGGTCATTGGTGGTATTGTTTATCTCCGGGTTTTTAGCCCATGATCAAGTATTTGGAATCTTCCCAACATCTTCTCAATGTTTGCTTAGAGATGACGTGCTTTTTGTGAGGACTTTTTGTAATAATTGTGCAACCTCTAATCAAACACAGATGTAGATGCGCTTAGTGTTGGCAAAAATTGCAAAAATCTTAAATATGAGAGTGTATACACCTTGAAAGGAACCTCCATCTAACAGTGTGGCAAAAGCATTCTTCTAATGTTATTCTTTATGATATATAATAACTTCTTATTATGATTGTTGTAGTACACAGATATATATATATACACACACATACATATATATATATATATATATATATATATATATATATATATATATATATATATATATATATATAATATGGTAGAGTTTGATAAAGATACAAAACTTCCTTGTCATTGATAGAGTTCATAGGGTACTCGTGGGGTTAGAAGAACTTGTAATGGAGTTAACTTGAGCAAGGTTATACCGAAGCCTTCTCTCATATCAACAGGTTCATCCATTGGCACTTTCATATCAAATCCTTGAAGCAAACGAGCAATGGTGATGAGAGTCACTTGTGTGGCAAAATTAGATCCAGGACAAGCTCTTCTCCCTAATCCAAAAGGTAGGAAATCAAATTGATGCCCTTCATCAACTTTTCCATTCTCATTGATAAATCTCTCTGGTGAAAATTTCTCAGGCTCTGACCAAATACTTGGATCTCTATGTAGTCTCCATACATTGGCAAACACACGAGTCCCTTTTGGCACATAGTAGCCATGAATGTGGCAATCTTCTCTTGCCTCGTGGGGTAACAATAGAGGCCCTGCTGGGTACAACCTCATAGTTTCTTTCACAATGGCTTGTGAATAAACTAAGTTTTTTATGTCGGATGCTTCCACCCTTCTGTCCCTACCTATGTGAAGGTCAATCTCATCTTGTGCACGCTTCAAAGCATCCTTATTATTCAACAGTATGGCTAGGATCCATGTCATTGTCGTCGATGTTGTCTCTGACCCCGCTACCATAAGATTCTAAATAAAAAAGTTGACTTGGTCAATAATAATAATTGCTAGGTGTTAGGAATAGGACCCCAATAGATAAATGATAAACTAATTTTTAATGATAAATTAACAATAGATAGCTGATAGAGGTTAAACTAGTAGTTTGAATATAAAGTGTTAGGTAAATTACCGGTTGAACTAAAGTATAAATATAAATAAATAAAATAAATGAACATTTTTAGTTGCTGTTTTAAAATGAGATAATCATTTAAAAGTTGATAAATGAGACAGAGGTAAAATTGAGAGAAAACTAAAACGTTTGGAAAGACATTATAAGCTGATGAAAAAAATAGCATAAGCTAGTGCAAAATACTATAAGCTAGTGATTACCAAACACCTCTATCTACTTCTACGAACTGATCTTCTATAAGCTGTACGCTAGCGGTTGTCGTTGTCAAAGAGAAACTTACTAATATTGAGTGTGAGAAATGTAACAACACTCTCCCTACAACACTCTCTCAATGAGTGGATGGTATTCATGTGGGTTTCAATCATTAAATGAGTGTCGGAGGAAAATGTTAAATAGAGTGTTGCTAGCGGTCCACATTGAATATGAGATGTGGATGAAGCTGGGGCACATGTGGATGAAGCAGGAGGAAGATGTAGAGAGTGGAAGGAGAGGATCTAAACCGTGGATGAAGCAAGGTGCTGCTGCTAGGAATTAGAGTATAATAAGTTAGGAATTAGAGTATAATAAGTTATATTTTAAGGTTGATAAATTAATCATCAATCAATTTACCATAATAATAAAAACATATTGCAAAATTCAAAACTGAGAGAAAATTGCTTACCGTAATATTAGCCTTGATGATATTATCACGAGGATGACCAGAAGCAGGATCATCTTCAATCACAGACAGCATAACATCAATGAAATCACGTTTCTCACTTGACTCATTCTCAACATGTTCTTCAACCCATTTTCCCACAAGGACATCCAAATCTCTAGCAATTCTCTTCATAGACTTAAGCACTTCTCCTTCAAAACCAAACCATCCAAGAATTGGAATCAAATCCGAGGGAACAAAGTCTCCAAATATATGCATAAATTCTTTAATAAGCTTCACAATACCATTTGCTTCTACATCATCCACATCTTCCAAATACTCAAAATACCTTTTCCCCGCAATCATTTTTGTGATTATATTAAAAGCAAGCCTTTCCAACCATTCACTAATGATCACAACCTTAGTAGAATTGTCTTTGTTTCTCCTAAGGTACAATGATAAATCCTTAATAAAAGTATCAACCTCAGATTCATAAACATGTCGCAACGATTCGAGACGACGCGAAGAGAGTAATTCAAGCATGATTAGTTTTCTTATCTTAGTCCAATACTTACCATAAGGTGCAGATCCAAAGCCTGCATAATTGTAACCAAGGTGGACCCCATGGCTTGATTTTGGTCTTGAGGCTAAGACTATGTCATTAATGGTGAAACACTCTTTGATTGCTTCTTGGTTGGAAATAACAATGGCAGGGTAAGCACCTAAATGGATTTGAAATATGGGACCATATTTTTCAGCTAAAGAAGCAAAGGTTCTTGCAAGGGGTATTTTATTTCCTAGTAGATGAAGGTGACCTATTAATGGTAATGCACCTGATGCTATTGGTGCTTGTTTTCCTTTAACAATATTGTTACTTGGTTTTTTCATTCTCCATATGTTGTAGAGGAGCACTAGAACTATAGCTACCACTATAGTTGTTGTTGATTGTGAAAGGAAATCCATTTTAAGTGGTTTCTGAGAAGAGAACTGTGCTAGTTTTCTTATAGTGGTTTCAAGAATTCACTTGTGTTACAAATATTATGGGACACGCAACCATGTGATAGCAACATAATTTGGAAGGAAAATCAAATTGCATATTGAAAATTTCAACGATTAATGCTGCAGCAGGTTTGATTTTTGAACATGCAGCAATTGTTGAGTTAATTGGCTCTGGATGTGGCTTGAAACCAATGAGAGCAATTGCCTTTGGAAATGGACAGAGAAAAGTGGCCCATAAACTTTAAACTTGTTGACTTACTAGTGCTGATTTTGATTTAATCAATTAATCAGTCTTCAAGTGATGAGTTCAAAAGCATAGAATTATCCCTGTAATTATGCATCAAAAAATCCGAATGACATGTGTGCATAATTAGTTTAGATAATCCCAATAATTAATTGTGACTCAATCAGCATGGACGTTGAGTTGGTTGGTTGAGAACTAATATTCAATCCCATGAATAGTTGTGCACTGTTAGTGTAAAGTTTTGTAACACCGACAACTAATCACATATCACAGTATAGATTTTATAAACTTTGTTGTCATTGTTATTTTTAATAGAAAAAGAAATTAAGCACCAAAAAGAAAATTTGGAAAAGGTTTTTTCTTTAAGAAAAGGGAAGTAACTGTCAATGCGTTCTTTTTGGTAGGTGTTTGAGAAGATTGTCGAGGAACTACCTCAAAGGCTGCGCGAGATGCTCTGGTGAGGTGTTATGGAGGTGATGCAAAGGTCAAATGGTATGTATTTGGTCCCTATGAAGACATTATGAATTACGGATATGAATTCTCTCCCACAACAAATGACTGGAAGAGATCTCTTACTCTTGTATTGTTTTTTGGCGAAACAAAAAAAGTAACACTGAAAATCCTAACCCTTAATTTAGGTTACAGAATGAATGGAGGGATTTTTTGAAAGTAGAGAAACCAGGTCCATGAATTACAACCTGACTCAAGGATGAGTGTGTAACAAAGAAAAACATGATTAACAAATAACTAACAACAAACTATTAAAACTGAAAGTAGATGAAATCATTCCAACTTTAACTTTGACAGCCCCTCACAAGCTGAACAATTAATGTCTATCAAGTTTAGCTCAGATACTAGCTAGTGAGTAAAACTGTGTCTGATGCAGTGCCTTGGTGTAGACATTTTCAATTCGAGCGACTAAGGGAGCCAAGTGACAAACTATTTCAATATGCTTAGATTTGTTATGAAAAGTGAGTTTGTGCTTAATTTGAAGGACTAATTGGTTGTCACAATACAAGAGAACAACCTTTAATAACTAGATGGTGCAGATCTTGTAGTAAGAATAAGAGCCACTAAAGCTCACAATTCATAGGTAGTATAGTATGCAAGACTGACAAACATCACAAGCTTTATTTATATTTGATGGAAAGTTACAAATTTGTTTTTGAAGTATTGAATAGACCAAACACAGGGTAAATACTGATTTCTTTTTAGGAAATTGATGGTTAGTTACTAAAGTTTTTAGTATATTAATACACTCAAAACTTTAGTAATCCACTCAATTTCCTAAAAAAATTGAGGATCTTTACCTCATTTTTGGCAAGCATTGTAACTTTTTCTAATCTTTATGAATCTAGACTAAGGCAGTTGCTTAGGTAGGTATCTTATTGATGTAAATTTTACAATGATACATAGACACTTTATATATTCAAATGCTTTCATAAAGCTCCAATGGAAGACGTGGTTGAAGCATAACTTCAAGTGGAATTTCCTTAGGCAAAGCCAATCCTACTCCTTCACTCATATCAACAAAATTACCTTCCTTTGTATATATATCAAATCCTTGAAGCAACCTAGCCAAACTTAAATACACAACTTGTAACCCAAATGTTGTGCCAGCACATGACCTTCTTCCATAGCTAAATGGAATATACCCAAAATCCTGACTCTGAAAATCCACGTCAGCATGAGTGTTGTTAAGGAACCTCTCAGGTTGAAACTCATTAGGGTTAGACCATATCAATGGGTCCCTTTGGAGTTCCCATAGGTTAATAAGCAAACGAGTGCCTTTAGGGACATGGAAACCTGCCACGTGGCAATCATTAATGGCTTCCCTTAATCCTGTTAAGGGTGCTGGTGGGTATAACCGAAGGGTCTCTTTGACAATGGCATGTAGATATTTGAGGCCTTTAATGTCAGATTCTTGGACCCATTTGTGTTTTCCAACGTTGGTGTCCAATTCTTGTTGAGCTTTTTTAAGGACCCTTGGATTGTTTAGAAGTAGGGAAAGAGCCCATGTTAGTGTCATTGCTGTGCTTCCTGAGGCTGTGAGGATAAGGATCTGCACACCAAAAATTTAGTGAGTTAACTTTTATTCTTTCTGTTGACAAAAAGTTTTTCTTTTCTTTTCTTGTGATGGAAAGAGACAAACATGTTTAGCAGTTTTTTTCTATTTTACTTTAGAAATAACTATGTGCTACAACCTAAAGGATGATGTTTTTTTTTTTTGTCGAGACTAGAGTATCCACCGCCAAACGCAGTGACTAATCCTCTCGCCGGACGGAAGACTCGGCGTGACATCCGACTCGCGATTTAAAGTTCGCTTCTATACCTGCGCGATTTATCAAACTCTCGACACTTCGTTAAGAGAGATTGAGCCCCAACCGCTCAACCACACTCCCTGAGTTACCTAAAGGATGATGTTGCTAGAACGATATTAATAGAATTATTACTTATGAAAACAAAAGTTCTATAGGAATATAAGGGACGGAGGCAGAAATGAATAATTGGGGGGGGGGGGGGGTTGAGATTTTTTTATGTAACAAATTAAAATAAAAGACATATCTTTCTTTCCAAATAACAAAAGATATTTATATCAGAGTTATATCAAGCAAGCCATTCTTTAATGACTAAGTGTAAGTATTTCTTATAGTATGGGGAGATTTTCTTCACCTTTAAATATCAGCATTATTTATCAAAACTTTAAGCTTTATAAAGGATAAAATTGTAGCTCCATACATGTTTTCATTTAAATCAAAAGCATGTATTCATATTATCTTTGCGAAACTATAAATTATAAGGGGGGCTCAAGCCATGGGAGCCTTCCAAGTAGCTCCGTCATCATTTTATCCAAATCTGAAATTTTCACAATTATGTGCTACAATCTGGATTTCAATACAATTATCAAGAGAAAGATGGAGCAAGCAACAAAGGATATATTAGAAAAGTATGAGATAACTATCATAAATTATGAATTACTCATTGTTTTATGTTTTTTTTTTTAAATTTGTGTCACAAACTTAAACATGAAACAAAATAGGAAGAAGGGAAACAAAATGGGAAAGTAGGGAGTAGTACTATTTTTTTCCCGACAAGTACCTTTTCCAACTTTTAATGATTGATTAAATCTATAGACAAATGATTAAATACTACCAAAATTTACCCAACTATTATTATTCCCTCCGTTCCTAAACTTTGGTCCTTTTAAAGTGTTTAACACAATTTAAGAAATTATAGATTTGCAATACTTAATGACTAAAATACCCTTTCAGAAAGATTAATACTCACCGACTTTAATCCAAAATGAGCTTCATATTATTAATAAGAACAATTAATTTTAATTTGGAGATTAATTAAAGATAAAGGGTAAATTTAAAAATTTGATAATCAGACACGCAGATCTCAAAAGACTAAAAGTTTTAAAAAAAAAAAGAGACCAAAAGGACCAAAATTTAGGACGAAGGGGGTATTAATTAAGCATGCAAGGAAAACATACCATGGCTGTTGCTTTAATAACTATCTCCCTCTTGTGGCCACAAATCACATCATGATCTTCAAATTTTGATATCAAAACATCCATAAAATCATCATCATCAAAACCACCATCATTCTTCTCCTTCTTCTTCTTAAAATGTTCACACATCCACTTATCAAGTATAAAGTCTATTTCCTTAGCTGTCCTTTTCATGAAACCAACATGACCTTGAAAATCAAACCCACTAAGAAAAGGAATAGCATCACCCACCACAAAAACACCACAAAGATATGTAGTATCTTTAATTGCTTTCCTTAATCTCCATGCTTCACTATCTTCTTGGTTAATAGTTTCACCTCTAAATCTCTTCCCAGCTATCATCCTCACAATTATATTAAATGTCATATGATCTAAAAGCTTACTAATAGGAACTTTAATTGAATAATTAGAATTTTTTGCAAATGAGTACAAATCTTTAATTATAGTGTATACCTCTTGTTCTCTAACATGCTTTAGCTTTTCAAGTCTATGACTTGATAATAGTTCAAGTGTTGCAATTTTTCTCATGTCACGCCAATAATCTCCATAAGGAGCAAGAGCTAAAATAGCATTATTGTAACCTAAGTATCTCCCTGCAGTTATGTTTGGTCTTGAGGCAAAAACTTTGTCATTTGTTGTGAGACATTCTTTGGCAATTTCCCTACTATTCACCACTAGGGTTTTGTTGCAACCTAGCCTAAGGGAAAAGATTGAACCATATTTTTTAGACATAGTTGAAAATGTCCTAAAATATGGCTCTTTAGTGCTTAGAAGATGAAGGTGACCTATGAAAGGTAAAGCACCATTTGGTTCGGGTATTTTGTGATGCTTGGTGTTGAGTTTGTTTTCTTTAGGTTGATTTAGTGATCTAATAGATTTGAACACAAGGTATAGGATTAAGAAGGCTATGATTGCTTGAATGATTTGAAAATAAGAAAGAAGATCCATGGAGACTTGGATCTTGGAGAGGATATGGTTATCGGATTTTGGGAGAGGATTTGGTAATAGCCATGATACTTGTACATCTATTTATAGCATTTAGACTCTCTAGCATTATTGAATAATGATATGCTGTTCTTTTTTTTTTCAACATTAACTTTTTATGAAAAATGTGGTTTTAAATCTTAACATGCTATTCATGTGGGGGATTGGAAATGTATAAAGGTTTTGTTTCTCCTACGTACGACTCTAAGAATATTCTTTGTCACTCAATAATGGTCCGCACTGGTTTTGTGGCTACAATGGATTCACCATTTTTATGATTGAATCCATACCAAACCTTTATACATTTCCAACCATGAAAATGGCACTTACGTAAATCATTTTTCCATACCAATTCTATTGGCGAGTAACGTCCACATATTTTCTTTGTCACAAAACACACGATTATGAATCTAAGTTGCTGATTTCAACAAACCTAAATAATTGTTTTTTAAACTAAAGTATCTTCCAAACGACGACAGTGGAGATTAATCATTCGAGGTATCAGAGATCTATTTAAGGTGTTGACATCTCTCAACAAATTTTTTCTATACGCACTGGTAAAGGGATCGAATCCATGACCAAATGGTTAAGGAATTCAAGTATCTACCATTTGCGCTCATGTTGGAAACCAGTGTTATTAAAACCCTACCCTACCGCTTCTCATACTTGACTCCACGACCAGATTCCTGGGTTTACGCAAGACGACTTGCATGTTAAAACGGAATCAAGACGTGAAACCAGCTTGAGCCGCCTACCAATTAGAAATCGTGAACCAAATTGGTCCGACCACCAAGAGGCAGGTTTTGGAAATTCAAGACTCATAATTTTTTGCATGAGATTTTTTTTTCTTCTGATTTTTAAGTTATAAATTTATACATATCATATATATATATATATATTTAAGATTTTTTTAAAAGTTGTCCGCCTATGTGTACTCGACTAAAGACCGCACTACCAATTTGCAGAACTAGTGAACTAGTGCCTTACCCGGCACGATGATCGGTCCGACTTTAATAACATTGTTGGAAACTTAATAATTTCTGATCAACAAATTTTTGGTAAGTATTTATAATGATCAAATGAAAAATGATATTGTTAACTACACTTTTAGATAATTTTATATAATTTCTTCGCAAAAAAAGTTTATATAATTTAATAAAAATAAATGAGGGCAGTGGTAATTGGTGAGGACCTAATTAAATTTTTAAAATTTATGATCACAAATTTTAAAAAATAGAATTTTATTGAATATTCAAGGAATTTATAAAGACTTGTGAATTGTGATATTGAATTCAGATGATTAGAGGGTTGGGGGGATCAGGATCCCAACAGTCTTGTATGACCGGAGGTTCCTGAAGTTTGTGACACATTCTATCCCGTCATGGCATACATATAACATACACTACAAGAAAATCGCTGATTTGCCACTGACATTTCCGCAAGAAATGCACAAATTTCCGCAAGAAAACAACATTTGCTACACTGATTTGCCACGCATAAAAATTGGTGGCAAAAACGCTGTCGCGAATAGTTTGCCACGGAATTTCCGTGGCAAATTTTTCCGTCGCAGCCGCAGGCAAATTTTCGCCGCAAACTGCGGCAAATACGCATAGAAACCCGCCGCAAATTTTAAAAAAATTAAAAAAATGGAGCAAAGAGTTTCTACTACTCCAACTTCTTCACAAATTGGGTTATCTTTCAATCAGCAGTAAAAATGCGCTTATCAAGTGTTAACTCATATAATTAAATGGTATAAACTACATATTCATCAAGATTTTAAACTTTAGTAAATAAGTACAATTTTCATATCCAATTTGGTATCAACAAGTAGATAGTAAACAATAATTGCAAAATACTAGTAAATAATTTGACATTGTTATAAACTTATAAAAATGAATTAAGTCTCAACTATTCTACATTGTTCAAAAAAAAAAACTATTCTACATTGCTATCTTTTTAGTGGAGGGTGGTGGGTTCAATATGATGAAGTGGCTCTTCATGAACAACGCCGAGAACAAATTTTCGAGCATAGGAATGACAAAGACTTCAGAAGATGAGAAAGTTCAAGTCAGCTCAGAATTTGATAAATCAAAACACACCTGAAGAAAAAGGAAACAAATGAATAACCACAACTATTACCAAAAGTTTAACTTCTGCAATCATCATTTCATAATGAAAACAGTGGTGCTAATGATCTAAACATATTGAATATATCATCACAAAGTCCTCATGTATCCATTTAAACCAGCAGCCAGAATACTATGAAAAGAACAAAACATACTAAACAAGGGTAAAAGGCAAAACTATGAAAAGAACAAAACATACTAAAGCAATTAAGTTAGTTACAGTCGCCATGTATCCATTTAAACCAGCAGCCAGAATATGATAGCAAATGTGTCCAAGAACCTGCCATAATATCATTAAGTTATTAAGTTATTAATAAAAGAACGAAACACCAATGCTGATTATTTAGAAACCAAATATCATTCAGCATTCACATAGAAGTGGATAATTTTACCTCCAAGTCACTAAAGCAATTAAGGCCAGATACAAATAGCAAGAAACAAATTGAAGTGTAATTCACAAATATACCATTTATAACTAACATTTCATCATGATATTGTCAAATAAAAAGTAAATTTGAATCCAGTTTTGTCAATATTCAGTAAAAGCAACACAAGATTCAAAGCATTAGGAATCTGAAACTAAGGAATCAAAACATAAGGCTCATACCTGACTCCAATGTCACTGGCTTAAGATTGCTTCTTGCAGCTAGTTCAAGTACGCCTTTTCCCAGCTTCGTTGATCCCGTGAATGCTAATCGCAAAAAGGAGAAGGAAAATGGCCTACTATAAGATATAATGATATAAATGGCTGAGTTTTATAACCTAAATCTTATAAAGTATGATATTATCATCCGACAAAACGCGACACATACCTGGGTCATGGATTTAGACCAATCATTCTCTCAAACATAATGCATTTTGATAGTATATCCTAAACATATTTAGCAGTCGACCTCGAGGTTAGAATAAAAGCAAATTTTTAACATCAAGTCCGATTCATGCATTCTTAGCATCTTACGTAACCATATAGATATGGTATTAGATATAGTTAGTATTAGAATTAGAATATTAGTTAGTGTCTAACTAACTAAGTTAGTTAGACACTAACTAATATTCTAATTCCTAATACTAACTATATCTAATATATGGAGTACCATATACGTAGAAGTGTAAGATGGTTCATTTGCAAAATACCTTGTCCACATCCATATGACTTGCAAGAGGTGCAACCTGCTAGCTGGACCATAACCAGAACTATATTGAGAACACCCTGAGGAAGGCCAAGATGTTCAAAAGTGTGAAGATTTGAAGTCAACATGGGAAACACAAGTACAAATCAAATAGATATCAAAATCTAAATGAGAAAATCAAGATGCCAAAGACAAGTCGAGGTTAATTTAATGTGTCAAAAACTAAAAGCTAGAGTAGTTGTTTGGCAACCGACATCGTAAAAGGAAAATAAAATAAAATTTATCTCGCATTACAAAGTTCTCGCAACATCTCCAAAACTACTAACAATCCAATATAATAACAAATTATAGAACAAGCATATGAGCATTGTCCAAACTTCACATAAGTAACAATCGAGCATAGGTTAGAGTTATGAGCAAAGACACCTCATGAAGTAGTTTTGCTACAACAAGAGTCGTTAGAGGTGTTTGCTCAAGCCAGCCTTGAGGACAATGGTATTACCACATGCTAGAGCCGGGTCCAACTTTCCAAGCAAACATAAGTAGAGGAAAGTTCCAAGGTATAATTTGTCCCGCTACACCAATTGGTTCATGCAATGTCCGCACATGATAATCTCCATCATTGGGATCACATCCCATGAATTTTGTCCGACCAACCTCAGAAAAACAATAATTGTTGAGATAGGGTTTAAATGTAAAAATTACTATCATAAGCAACATCTAGTTGTTGTTTGTTATCGATCCTACCAAAGATAATACCGTAAATAAACGCGCAAACATGGGTAACTCGCCTTGGCAGCACTGCTCATAAAGCTTCCCATTGTCCCATGCCTCCAAAGTCGCAAGCTCATCGTTGTGCTTCTCAACCAAATCAAGAAAACGCAAGAATATCCGACATCTTTCCCGAAAGAGTTATTAATAAATCATCATCATAAAACTAAAAATAGTAAGGTCATGCAACAAGAAAGGGAGGAGAATTAGGAAATGGCTACATAAGTCGCCATTTTGGCCAAGCAAAACCCCAAAAAGGCAACTCTGTTACAAAGCAAAGCACCACTATGTGGGTCTAGAGACGGGTTAATGGATCTATTTTAGATACCTTTACCTTGCAAAGACAAGAGGCTAATTCTATGAATCGAGTATGTGACCCTTAGTAAGAACAAGGCAAAGAATCTCCGATCAAGGCGCCAAGGCAAACCCCATGATAAATAATATAATAGTTCCCCAAGCGTAAACTTATGAAGTCTAAATCACTCCAACTTAGTTATACTTAATCTCTCTAGACTCTAAAACACTTTAAGATCTTAAAATTAAGCAGCAACAAGAGTTGATGGATTAACCACCTCAAACACGTAATAATATATGCTATCATATCCAACATTGACAACATAGAATAGAATCAGTAGTCCGACCTTCATTTGCTTCGAGAATACATTGGAATGAAAACAAATATGCCATGCCGAGACATACATACGACCATGGTACAAGAATGACTCTCAAGTGCACAAGAATAACTATGATCAACAACTCAAACACAATACTTCACCGTTAGATTTGCAAACACAAATGTAAAACATCTAGACAACACGGTGCATACAAATGAATGTTTATGTCTCTCAGATACATAATCGATTTTTTTTTCCTAAATTGATTAATCATCAATTTAAAACAATAAATTTAATTTCGTTGGAGACCTCATCCGATGAAGCTCAAATATTGCTCAAGAGGCCCCGCTTTTGATGAACTACAAGTGGGAAGATTGAAAATGAGCCAAACCCTAAATACACAAAATCAACAAACCCCAAACCCTAAATACACAAAATCAAAAATCAAATACACAAAATCAACAAACCCCAAACCCTAAATACACAAAATCAAAAATCAAATGCAAATATGCTTACCTAGAAGCTTCGAATAGAGGAACAATCACCGAATGGCGCTTGAAGAGGGGGAGGACGAAATGGTGGTGGTGAGCGACTGAGGACCTACTGAAATGACTGAGGCGGATGGAGGGTGAAAGAGAGAGAGAGAGAGAGAGAGAGAGAGAGAAGAGAGAGAGAGGAGAGAGTGCAGTGGAGGTCGAGGAGGAGAGGAGGTGAGAGAGAGGAAAGGTGGAGAGTGAGCGTGAGAAGGCTCTGGAGAGGAGGCGAAGGGAGAAGGTCGAGGAGAACGACGGCGAGGAGAACGCAGAAAAGGTCGGAGAGGTGGAGAAAGGAAAGGAAGGTGGAGAGTGAAAGGAAGAGACGCTCTATTTTAGTGGATCGGCTATTTTATTTTGATCAATGGTCAAGACGGATTTGCCACAGATCTCCGTGGCAAATGTCCGCCCTTTCACATGTCCGTGGCAAACCCGTGGCAAACACCACGGAAATTTCACGCCTATTTTTACTCATTCCGTCGCAAACTGCGGCAAATTATCGACTAATAAGCTCGTGGGCAATTGCCGTGGCTAAACCAAGCTTTTTTCAGAAGTGATAATAAGCAGGGAAAACAACTAGAAACAAATATTCTCCAAAATAAAACTTCCATTTAACAAAGGTGAAGACATCACATTTACAAACTTAATGGAAATATAAAAAGAAATGTCAACTTATAAGTAAAATAAATAACCCAAATTCCCGATGTTTACAATAGTTCGTAGTCCACCCTTACAAAAGTACAAATGAAAATAACTTTTAATCCATAGCAAAACTATCTAATTTAACTACGTGAACTCCGAGAGCATAACCACTCCTGATCCATCAACATCAACACCTACAAGCACATCATCTATACATACACAATGGTGTATGCATAGCCACAACAAATGGGTTGGTCATCATACACTCAAGTAGCACTTAAAGTAAGAAAGACAAACGAGCAATGCACATTATAACGACAACTTGAATAAAAACAATTAAGTCACATACATCAATATCAATGAGAACATGTACTATTAACAACTAAATATATTATCATGTAATGATATAATACTAACAACAACAAATCATCATTATCAACAACGACAACCACCACAACAACAAAGCAAAGAAGAAAACAACGCATAACAAGACCGAGATACCATGCTCGAACGGGTTACCTTACCCGATAACGACCGCTAACAACATGAGTGATAAACCGCAGACTGTGATACCATGCCTGAACGGGATACCTTGCCCAATAGTGCCCTACTAACAACGACAACGACAATCGCAAGACCAGAATACCATGCCTGAACGGGATACCTTGCCCGATAGTGCCCTATTAGTAACAACAACAACAATGTGAGGACCGAGAAACCATGCCCGAACGGGATACCTTGCCAGATATTGCCCTACTGACAACAACATGATACAAGGACCGGGATAGCATGCCCGATAATGCCCTACTGACAACAACAACAATATGGACACCATGACACAAGAGTCTGACCAAACGCGGTGTCTAACAACCACATAACAACAACACCAACAACAACCTATCAATTTAACATCAATAACAAAAACAACAACTTAACATCAACAAAAACAATAGCTTAACAATCACAACAACAATAACAACTTAACATCTTAACATCAACAACAACAACAACAACTTAACAACTTACGATCAACAACAACAACTTAACCACTTAAGTTTAACAACTATTACTTAACAAGTAACATCAACAGCGACAACAACATAATAACTTTAATATCTAATGGTATACTATGTAACAAGGATAACACCAATAATAACAACACTAAGATACAACCAAGACATCATAAACAACAACTAGTACAACTACAACAACAACAATAAGAGGGGTCTGACGAAAACTTCACCGAAACGAAAAAGAGACTAGTGATTCCTCAAGTTTTCGACGCCAGAATCCTAAAAACAAGGTCCGCTTTTCCAACCTAAACCGTGGTGGTTAGAAAGTGTGAAAAATAGTTCGTATAACGTCACTAAACGCGACAAACGGTGCTTCCTTGGGCGAAACGGAGGTTAGAATCGAACTCAGAAGGTGGTTTTGAGTTGGGTATTGAAATTTGGGGTCAAACTGTGAGAGGGAGAACGAAAAGCAAAGAAGGAGGAAGTTGGAGTTTTGGCTATGGCAAAATCGTGCGTAATGTTAAAGGCAATGAGCAGATCCTTCTTTTTCTCTCTATTAAAACTCCCATCCTGAGTTGTGGTACTAAGCCCTTCCTTCTATTGTTTTTTTTAAAACAATTAAATACTAACTAAATAAACAATTCACTAAATAACTTTCATCACATAATAATTTAATAAATTAAAACTACCACTTAATAACAATACAATACTTATATATAAAATAAATATATACTAATTACAAAAAGACATACACAAAATTATCACACAATAGCTAATATACGCGCTTAAATTAATAAAATAAATGAGGTGTTACAAAGTTAGCTTAAAAACAATTAATTTATCCAATTTTTTTATATATTGAATAAAAAAACTGTTTAGTCTTAATTTCTATGTGAAAGTGTTTTAGATGTTAGAATTTTGGTTTTAAAATCTAAGATGCTATTTTAAGTAGCCTCTAGAAAGAAAAAAAATATAAACTAGCTAGATAACCTCACTTCATAAAAACTCTACTTTGGTAGGTAAACTATTAAACTAATTAAATATAGAGTTAAATATGTTTTTAGTCTCTAAAATTTCACAATTTTTTTAGTCCTTTAAAAAATTTAATCAACTTTTAGTGTCTACAATAATATGATAGAAGTCTATAGCGACCTGAGTAGCTTTAATATATTATCAAATTTAATCCCAAAGCTAATTAAAAACCAAATCTGTGTAGCTTTAATATAGTGACCTGAATGTATACCTACTATTTCAATTTACTTGCATCTAGAGCAAAAGAAGGGAAATTGACCCCTTTAACTTAGAGATTAGTCACAAGAATATTATTTGAGAACTAGATTTATACTCTGCATCCGCACGGTTATACTCAGAATCCATAAATATATTGAAAATTGTAATATGTAACAAAATAAAAAGCATAAGTGGCGTAAAAAAATTATATTTGAAGGTGTTTAAAAATTGTTTTTGCAAAAAGTTAAAAAAGTCAACATCGCTTCAAATCTTAAAAACGTAAGTAAAAATAGGAAATAAGTGAGATGAAAATAAGATGAAAGAATAGACAGATGAGAGAAAAAGACACTTTTAAAGTTAATCCAAATGACATTGCAACCACCGCAGAAAAAGAAAATGAGATGAAGATAAGATAAATGAATATGTAAATGAGAAAGGAAGAAGACACGATTAAAGTAAACCCAACGACATTGCAACCACCGCGATCATCGCTTCCTCTCAGAGCCACCCTCTTCATCGCCTCCCGCCCCCATTGTCGCTCCTCGTCGCTTCTTCGACACGTGGGTACTTATATTTTTGGTAGTTTGATGACTAAGTAAATAGTTACGCTTTGATTTAAAAGTGTAAAGCTTAAAAGCTTAAATAATGATTTGAAAAATTAGGAAGATACCTTTATTAATTGTTGCAAAAAGCCAATCGATAGATATTTTTCCGTAAAGAGTCAAAAGCATGATTTCTCCAAAGCAAGATAGTTATGAAGTCTTATTACGAAAATAGTTATATCAGTAATGCGTAATTGTTTCTTGTCGAGACTCAAAAGTAACAATTCTCTTGTTAAGACTCCTAAGAGATTATTAAAAAATAAAAGTATTCATGAAAGAAAAATATTATTAAAAGTTATAAAACAAAAGATTACTGTAAAAAAAAAAACAAAAGATCAAAAGTCATGAAACAAAAATATTAGAGCAATAGTATGTAATTGTTAATCGTTGAGACACAAAATTAGGAAAAATTGTTTTGATAAAATTAGGAAAAACTAATAAATTAGAGAGAGTGAATACAAAGGAAATAAAAAAAGAAAGAAATAAGAGAGGAGAAATAAGGGAGTAGATAGAGAGGGAAGATAAAAGAAAGTAAAGAAAAAAAAAGATAGAGGAGAGATGAGACATTAGAAGAAAGAGAGAGAAGTAAAAGAAATAAATAAAGAAAAAAGTTGAAAGGGAGAGAGAGAGAGAGAGAAGTAAAAAACATAAAAACAAAAAGGTTGTCATAAGTTGTATTTTTTGTCTTTTTGTGGTTAAGTTACATTTTTGCCCTCAATTATGTGAGGTGTCAATTTTTGCAAATATCTTAATAGATAATATCATATGTGGTGTACTTGTATAAATCTATAAATCTATATATATATATATATATATGATTTTACAAAGCAACACAGCTTGTTTAGGGATACAAATTTTCAAGAACTTAGGTCAAACTCCATTAGCTACCTTGATAGAACTCGCTTTTTCGTTAGCTTGACTCTCCGACTATTTAATATTGGCCCATGCTTCTTATCCCCCACCTACTCATCACACACTACCTAACCCCCATTATTCCCAAAATGTCCTTAATGAAAACGCAACGTTTTAATTTTTTTTTGGAACTTCAGAACGGTTCGATAGTTTACCATCGAACCAGTTCGATTGTAAACTATCGAGGTTTATAAAATTTGATGCACACCCCAAAATTCTCTGATAGGTTCGATTGTTTACGATCGAACCGGTTCGAATTTTAAATGTCGAACCACTGTTAATGTTGACAAATTTCACTTAATTTTTCAACGGCTTAAAATCAGTCCAAAATGATGCACGAGGAAGAAGTTATGAGGACACAAATATCATTTTTTTAAAATTGTATATACTTGCAAAAAGGAATTGTATTTAAAAATCGTAGACGACAATGATTCATTAATAAATAATCATAGGAGATTCACGGAACAAAGCTTTTATGGACGAAATGAACTTTGGTGTTGTTAATTCAAATTACCAAATATCTTATTGCAATTGGAATTTCGTCTGGTACGTTCTGATCTTTAAGGAAAATTTCTTAAGTCAATGATTCCCAATTGTTTCTGTCAAACTGACTGAAATTTGAGAACGAGAGTGAAATATGAGAACCTCGTCTTGGATTGATTTTAAGGCGTGCAAAAATAACATGAAATCTATCTCATTAACAGTGGTTCGGACTTAAAGTATCGAATTGGTTCGTTAGTTAACTATCAAACCACTGTTAGATAAATTTGGGGTGTGCATCAAATTTTAAAGGCCTCGATACTTTACCATCGAACTGGTTCGATGGGTAACTATCGAACCATCCTAAAATTTCAAAAACATAAAACGCCACGCTTCATTAAGGACAAGATCGTTTTTCACGCAGTTCAGTAGTGTGTGATGAGCAGAGAGTGTGTGTAAGAAGCATGGGCATTTAATATTTAGATAAGGCCCATTTCTCCCACTCCTCCCTACTCACCACACACCATCAAATATTGTGTAATGTCCAAAATACTCTTAACTAATAAAAATCTTCTAAATGTGTTCTTTTTTTTGGGATTTCACTGTTCGACATCCTCTCGGTACCAACCCGATACTGCTGTTCGGTACCGAACTTTGTGACACACCCCGAACTTAATAAGTTTTTTTACAGGTCAAGCACTATATATGTCACCGAACTGATACGGTTCCATGATGTTGTACCCGCCTATAATGCGTTGTTGGTGTTCCATGATGCCGATAGGTCCGCACTATGTAATTGAACCGATATAGCTTTCATGATGTCGCATCATTTAAATGCATCTGAGTTTGGAAGCATCTTCCATGTGAGGATATGTTGCGCCCGAAAAAGTCCCTGAGGGGATCTTTCTTCGTTTACAACGTTTTAAAACAATGAAGTCGCCACCAATATTTTTTATAAGGAAAATATTGAAGAAAACCTTTTTGGAAAGCGAGTGGCCTTTTAGAAACCGGAAAATTTGGGTTCGGGGCCTGTTAGGCATGGGGAAGGTATTAGCACTCCCACGCCTCCTTTCTATCGAAAAGGAACCTTTAATTAAACGTGGTTTTAAGTGTTGATTTGGAAGATATTTAAATTTGCCTCTTTATAGAAAAGGGAAGGAGAAGACTTAATGAAAATTTTTATTTTTGGCGCTGACGAGAGTTGGCCTCTCGCGCTCCTACGATCTCCCGTGCGATGGAGAATTCAAAGCTACGTAGTTCTGGTTGTCATGAAAAGGGTTTTTCTTTTTAATCTTTTTAGAGTTTTTCGCAAAGGGGTTGAGCGCGCTCGATGACCAAACAACAACGGTTTAGAGTGGTCATACCATCGACTTCTTTTTGAAAATGGGATCATCACTAACAATCAAACAAGAACGGCGCGAGTGACTATTGATGACAACCGTTTTTATTTCGATTATTAAAAAGGTTTTCGAATTGAAGGGGAGTGTTTGTGAAGACCAAACAACAAATCGTTTAGAGTGGCCGCACTATTAACTCCCACGGAATGAAATCATCACCCACAATCAAACGCAGAACGGCGCGAGTGATTATGAATGACAATTAGTTTTGATTTTGATGTTTTTTTTAAATTCGCTTTTTGAAAAGTGTTTCGTTGGTTTAATTTGGGGAAAATGTTTTGATAATCGGGAAAAGGGTTCGCAATTGATTGAGCGTCGCGATGACCAAACAACAACGTTTAGAGTGGTCATACTACTAACTCTTTTAAAATGAGATTATCATTAACAACCAAACGGCAACGGCAAGTAGTGATCATTAATGATAATTGATTTTGTTTTAGGTTCAAGTGTTCGAATGAGTTAACTTGGAATGACTATTTTGAAAATGAATATTGAACATGATATGAGTAAAAGTGGATTTAGGTAGCCACACTTATAACTTGCATTAATTAGAAAAGAGTTTGAAAGATTTTGGGGAAAAGCGGTGAAGTTATTATCAATGATTGGTTACAAACTTCAAACATATTCAACTAATCAAGCAATCATGAACATGTTACTCATCAACTAAGATTAAGCATGCCAATATAATCAATGGATTCAATTATCAAAGATGCAAGACAAAGTTCTCAAAATAATTGTGCGTGTGTGTGAGAGAGGTGCATTTATCTTAATGACTCTATGCTACACAAGTAGTAGGCTTACGCCTTCATATAAGAGTACATGCATGGGGAGGAATTGCACACAATTAAGTCAAGACATTTAAATGGCATCATGAACAAGAGAGATACAATTAATTATAGGCATAGAATATTCTTAGTTAGATGAATGAACATGCAAGCGATGGTGTGCATGATTAGGCAAATATGCAAATGCATGAGCATACAAGGATATGAATGAATGATCATATAAGACTATGCATGAATGAATAGGCATACAAGACTATGCACGAATGAATGATTGAGCATACAAGACTATGAATGCATGAGCATAGTTATCAGGCAAGGTATGAACATTTATGCATGAACATGTGAATGAATGCTAAACATGGGATTAATGAATGCATGAGCATGTGAGAGGGTAAGAGAATGCAATAGGCTCTAAGCATGTATGAATGTATGAACATGTGAGCATATGAAAGTATGCAAGTACTAATGTGCAAACATAAGAATGTGTCATACAAGTGATGCAAATAAATGAAATGCAAAAGTGGTGAAAAGTTTAATGAGACGAGGTAAAACCAATGATGCAAATGTAGTAAAGTAAAAGGGTATGCAAAGTGGTAAAAATTAAATGAGGTGGGGTAAACTGTTTGATTAGGTGGTAAAAGGTTAGAGTAAGAATATGGTAAAAATGTTTGAGTAAAAGGTAAATAAAAAGTAAAAATGTTTTTTATGTTTTTTTGGTAAATAATTAATGAATGGTAAAGTAAAAGTAAGTGAGTGGTTAAAAGTGAAAAGTGAAAACACAATTACACAACTTGTATTTACAAACACAAGATCAAATCAACAATTTATGAGCAACAAATTGTAAAAATTGAGGCCCTTGGCCAAATGCATAGCAAGGCAAAACCAAGCACAAATTTCATCATGTTCTTGCCACCAAATCACATCAATGAGCATATGAACATAAACCCTAGGATCTACTCATACATTTGATGCTCAAACAATTGTCATTTCATCATTTATTTCAACTCAAAATCAAAGGAAATGCAAGAACAATAGAAACCCTAATTTCTACTTATGAACCCAAGAGCATAGTTGGCTAGGTCCACATTTTTATTCAACTTGAACACAAGAAATGGTCAAAGAAATGCATGAACAACCAAAAACACTATATGGCCAAACATCTTTGAGAAAAATGAGGTTTTATTTCATGAAATTTAGTGAAAATGTGTGTGGAAATTCAATGGAAATTATTCATGCACAAAAACAAACTCCTTCAAGGCCAAGGACCCATCTCAACACCCAAGGCTCTCCCAATGTCCTTGTCATAATGTTTGAAATGGATCCTCAAAGCAAACAACAACAAGCAATCAAGAAGATGTTGGGAGTAGAAGAGAAATTTACATGGTAAAAGTGAACAAAAACAAAGATCTAAGGCTTACCTTAAGAACTTTCAAAAGAAATGAAGAAGAAGATCAAATAAAACCAAGAACACTTGAACCTCTTCTTGAAACCCACGAAAATCTCTTTGATCTTGAAGAATTATTGTTGAAAGTTTGATGATAATGCAAGATTAGAAGTGGAACTAGTGTAGAATCAAGAATATTGAAGTTTTGATGGTGAAAATTGAAAAAATGGAGAAAGGATGAGGAGAGGTAGCTTTGGTTTTGAGAGAGGAGGAGAGGAGAGTATTGTGTGCTAGGTAAAATGAGAGAGTTCCTCCTCATGGTCTCTTATTTTGGGTTTTATATGAGATGCAAAATTATGGTATATAGGACATTGTGCTTTTGCAAACCATTGAGATTCGAGATAGAATTTAAATGAAGTGGCTAGGATTGCAATGCACATGGATTGTGGGCAATGAGAAAACACAAGTGAGGGGAGAGTTTGTGTGAAAACTTGTCTTATTGTGGGGGTCAAGGGTATAATTGAGATGGAATGTTACCAAAGAGGAAATTTTGTGTTTTCTTGTGGAGAGAGGAGTGTAAATGTAACATCTCTAATTTCGTTAATTTCAATTAAGAATTAACGAAAGTGATTTATTACTCGAGTAGGTAATAAATCAAGTCACTGGATGTGAAGTTGTCATGAAGCAATTTATAATTGCTTGAGTATATAATTTAAATACATAATTGAGTGGAAATTAGAACACTAGTGGTATTTTAGTCTTTATACCACTCACATTAAATGAGCTCTAAGACACCAAAATATCCAAATGTTTCTCATTCCACACTTGTGTGAAGAAATAAAAAGAGAGATATAGAGAGAGAGAGATAACACGGATGAAAAGGGGAAAGAAAGAAAAAATTAAAAAGGGGAAAGTTAGAGAGAGAGAGAAGACGTGAGAGAGAAGAGGAAGGAAGAAGAAGAAGAGAAGAAATGGGTAAGGAGGAAGAAGAGGAAAATGGGAGCTTTAAACTCATCAAAACACAATTCTTCCTTCACCAAAAATGATCTCCTCATCATCCTCTTCGATTTGGTACCAAAATCATCATCATCAACTCACACTCTCTCACTTTGCCATTTTTGAATGTAAGTGGAAAATGGAGGTTTTTGTTGTTCAAGCTCAAAGGAAAGCTTTGAATGGTGTTTGGGAGCGAGTTTAAGGTGGATTGCGCAAATATTGAGGTCCAATTTGGGGTTTGTGAAGAATCAAAAGGTTCAAAGGATTGGGAGCGGATTCGATTGTCGTTTGAGCGCAAAGTTTATGCGAGGAACGATCGTATGGTTATGTAGATTAAGCTTATGGATTTCGACTTCTGAGTTATTCGGTTTGAGTTCGAGGATACGGGATTGTTCGTGGTGTTTTCTCGCTCAGGAGCACATTCCGACATTTTCGTATTTCGTGATTTTCATCACGCAGAGGTGAGTTTTACTCACGCTTAGGGTTTTCAATTTAATTTTGATTGTTCGAATGTCATTATACGTGGTTCCTTGATTTCGTAATAAAATCTGTAGAGTCAAAACAATACCGTAAATTTGAGAATTCGATAACTAAGTTTTAAATTATTGACTTTTGTTTACTATTTTTGATCTTTGGTTGGTATTGACTATTAAATTTAGTGTTTTTGTATGACAAATGGTTGTTTGTGATCTTGGAATGAATCTGATTGACTTAGATGCTAAAAACAGCTTTAATTTGACGCTAAAAATCACTTTTGTTGCCCAGCTGGCGCAGAACCGGCGCGAATGCTGCCCAAATACAAGCTTTACGCAGAGGTGCTACGGTGCCACTGACTTGTGGCGCGGAAATGGCGCTGAACTCGCCTCGCAGTTTTCGCGCGCACCGTGTTTCCAAAAAAAATTTCAAAATTGTTTCGCCATAACTTTTGATCCGGAGTCCGATTTAAGTGCTTTAAAATGCGCTATAAGCTTATGAAATGTACTATTCAAATAAGTAATTTGATTGAGTTTTGTTTGACATATCAAACTGGAATTTTGATGGAAAGTTCGGAAACGATTCCTATTCTATAAAACCGTAATTAGTATATGGTGAGGACATATGTTTTGGAAAGTGAATTGAACAAAATGTTCCATTTCTTAATTTATAATTGGCTCGATGATTATGTTCCTCTAAACCGGTCCACGCTTTCACGATATATAAGAAATATCGAATCGAGGTGACGACTTCCATGCGCTTAGTATACTAGAGAGGGAAGTCATGCGCCCGGTCCTAGCCCCCATGTTAAAATTATAGCTATCCGCCTTTAAGAGTTGTACACTTATTGGCTATGTGGGTTCACCCATGCTTCCTTATGTGTTGTTGGTGATGTACTAGAATTGATAAAACTTTTAAATGTGTATATTGTGATTTTGTCACCGAGCTTCTTTAGGTTGTAGGTGACAAGTCACAAGTAATTGATTATATATTGTAATTCTTTTGAATTACTAATTATGGTTTTATAAATGGACCGAGTGATATGTAAAGTGGTCACTGTAGAAGACTCACCGAGACAAGTTGTCTCACCCTACAAATGTTGTTGTTTTTCGTGAGAAACAGTGGAAAGAAGATCCTTTGTGGCACCGTGGATGGCGTGCTCGAGAAGGAAATGGAAGACGTAGTCTTCTATTATTAGATTATGGTTTTCCCTTGTATTTTTGTTTTCGATTTATAACTTGAACTTGTATTTGAGTTATGTAAATCGTTTCCGCTGTTATATTGTTTTGGGATATTGAACTTCTGACTATATTATGTTACGACTCTTTGATTTGGATTCGAGAGTTTTTGGTCAAATCAATATCTGAGACAGGAATTTTTATACTCTGATGTATGCCATTAGGTACACTTAAGTATTTCTACTAGATAGAAATATGAGGGTGTTACAGTAAATGGGTGGGGTAATTTACAAAAGAGGGCATAACTCTATGAGGGAAGAGAGAGAATTCGAAAATAGGGAAAAATGGGGGGAAAATTGCCTCTCTTTTTGGTCTTTTGTCTTATCGGATGACACTTTCAGACTTTTTATTCGAATTTTGAATTTTTCTAAGATGCAAACGAGAAAGTGCACCTATTGAAAATGTGTCCCATATTTTTGGGTCATATCTTAGTAATTGGGCCCAAAATTCCATGATATCACCATCCCCAAAATTGATTTGTTGACCTCACCTCAAAGGAAATGACCATTTTACCCTTTTATTCAAAAATTTGATTTTCATGCCAAAAGGTTTAATATTTATGCGCAAAAATCACAATTAAGCACAAATCTTCCTCAAATAATTCATTGATGGTTGCTCAGTGATTTTGGGACTAAACCGCTTTTATTGTGAAATGACCAAAATGCCCTTTCACCCTAAAAACCCTGGGTTCTTTGCCCAAAGCACATTTTCACTTCAAAATGACTTTTCACCCTATGAATGACCTCTAATACCTTGAAATGCATGTTGAATGGCTTGTCCCGAGGAATCGTCCCTTATTTGCGAAATGACTAAAATACCTTTGATCAAAAACCTTAGTTTGTCCAAAAGCGCATTCCAACTCCAAAAATGATTTTAGAAGCTTTGAAATAACTTTTAGAACCCTCAATGCAATGCATGATGCTATTTTCTTCTATTTATTTATTTTCATGAAAATTGCGCTTGACCTAAACCTGACAAAATCAGATTTACAAGTGATATTTTTGTGATTTTTGTGAGTTGGAGGGGAGTGGGATAAGTCATGACCTTTAGGTAATGGTCAAATCACGTGTGAGGGCCACCCCAACCGTTGTCTCACACACACACACACCTTCACGTGCCAACCCAATTCTTCAATTTTGAAAACACGTGTCCTACTTTTAGTCGATAAATAATCAGCCAATTTGGTCAACTTAATTCAGAAAATATCAAATTGAATTGAGTGGTTTAGTTAATTAATTTTGTTTGGTCCATACCATGCTAATTCAGGTTTTATGTTTTCTCGATCGGTTCAATACAATTTTAAGGTAAAAAATTGGTACTCGTACGTGTGGGAAGCCCAAGTCTCACTTAGGATAAGATTATGATTTTGATCTCCTAAACTTATTAGCTTCTTTGGTGGGTTTGTTAGACACAAAACCTAAGATAGTATTAGATCATATATTAAATCTTACATTTGTGTTGAGTCACTCATCATATCCATATGCCACGTCCAAATAGCATCAAGAATGTGATGAAGATGTATTAGAAAAACCTAAGTCTCAGTGTTGATTTAAGATAAGACCTAAGACTCTCAAGATAGTGACTTTAGTTAATGAGCTAAAGGCACCAAGAAGCATAAGAAGGAGGTCCTGGGTGCAAAATATTTTCCTCGCAATTAATCACTAATGTTTGCTTATTAACTAAAAGTTAAGATAATGTTAGTGTCCATTCTAGATCTACATATACCATTCTCAAATAGCCCTCAATTTACAGTGGGAGTGTAGAAACACCAAGTCTAAAATTGACGAAAGATAATATCTAGCAAGAACTTATTAGGCTTTGACACTACTCACCTTATTACTAGTTGGGTTTACGTGATTAAGTTAATCTCAAAACATAAGATGGTATTAAGATATATCCAAATTCTTTGAATCATTGTCAAGTTACCCACCATATCCAAGCATCAAACCCAAAGAGTCTTTATAGCGTGCTATGGGAGTTAATAGAAGAAACTCAAGCTCCATATTAACTACATAAGACCTAAAGAGAGCATACACATTATATGCACTCATCATCTTACCAGCTAATTTAGTGGTTGTGAGTTAGACTGATCTAATTAGAATGTGCTATAAGATACAATAATGCTATTAAGCTCAAAAGTTAGACAAATAAACATATAAATATACAGATCTGTACATACAAATATATAAAAAACAATTCAATAACTTATTTAAGTGTGAACCATACGGATGATGGATACAGATTTGTATATTTGTATGTTTATTTGTCTAACTTTTGGGCTTAATACCATTATTGTATAAGATACTATCTTAGATCTTAGATACTTGTCGTCTTAGAATGTGGTTTAAGCCTAACTCAACCCCACAAAAACCGGCCAGAAGGTGAGTGGTTGTCTCTTCATTATAAACCCTCTGTAGACCTTATCACTACCAACGTGGGACTTGGGATTTTCCCTAATACACCCTCACGCGCAGCCTCCTTTTTATTTTTATTTTTGGGCTTGTAGGCGTGTGTTTTTTTAATGGTAGTGGCCCGATAGATCTATGATAGGCTCGATACCATCTTAGAATGTGGTTTGGGCCTAACTCAACCCCACAAACCGACTTGTAAGGTGAGGTTGCCTCTTCATTATAAATCCTCTAGAGACCTTATCACTACCAATGTGGGACTGAGATTTTCCCTAATATCAGTCACCCACCACCATATCCAAGTGCCAAACCCAAATAACCCTAGGTGCGCAAAGGTAGTGTAATAAAAACCTCAAGTCCTACATTTACTAGGATAATATTTAAATTGAGCTTAAAAAGTTTAGACACTCCTCATCGTTCTAGCAAATTCTTTTGTTGATGAATTAGACTTAAAATCCAACATGGTGTTAAAATCTATCTTAGACTCTAGATTTGTTGTTTGAGCCTCTCACTCACCACATTCATCAAGTAAAACCTCCCAAAATCTATCTTAAGGGTGAGGTGTTGTCTATTCCTTCAATACTTTGGGTATTAAAGACACGGTGATAAGGTCGCTCAAAGCGAGGAGAGGGAAGAACTGTGGAGCAGATCATGAGTGGTATAGTAATCCGCTGGGTGTCATTTCTAGTTTGTAATTTAGCATGTTTATGTTATGTTGTATGCTATGGGACAAGCTTAGGGGAGAAACAATGGGCAAAGATAATGGTCTCACTGTGGTGATTTTTTCACTGGGTACTCTTTTTCCCATCTAAGTCTTTTTTTCTCAATGGGTTTTGGCTCGTAGGGTTTTGAGGAGGCCCTCCTCTTCCTTCGTTTCATCAGGAAGTGGCCGGGCACCCTCAGGCTCCCTTCAATGATATCTTGCTTATCTAAAAAGTAATACCTCCTGCATCTGGAAGTGCGGCTAGGTGTACTGGGAAAAAATCTAAAAAGAGAACTTAGATGTTGTTCTATAGATATAATTGTTGGCTGATACGATAGTGTATTTCGATCACACATGACACGTAAGTTAATTATTTATATTATTTATTATCTTTTAGTTATTTTTAAAAAATTAGTTCACATGTCATGATGCGATTGAAAAACAATATCAATATATACTTTAACAAACCTAAGGGTGCATTTGATTTGCTAAAAACCAAAGTGGATTGAACTAGACAACTCCAAGTGCAGACTGCTTGATTTGAAAACTGCTTATGATGTTAGGTAAAACTAGAAGCAATGGACTAGACAGAACCCAAATTCTCGCCGTCACAAAACCACAATAACTTTCATCCCACAAGACAATTTTTGTGACCACCCAAAAACTACTAAAATATTATTTTTATTTCCTTTTCAATAATTTTATTCTCTCTCTCTCTCCTATTCATGTAGGCAAGCAATACTCTATTTAACACCCTTTGCCAACACTCGCTTTTATGACGATTCATGTGGGCTCCACCACTTTGAACTTTGAAGTGAGATCCATTAATTTAATTGACCCATGTGGATTTCAACCGATCAAAGAGGAAGTGTTGATATGAGAGTTTTAAAGAGAAAGATTACAAGACTCGCTTTTTTTTTTCCTTATAGTTTTTAAATTATATTATAATATATGCTATATAAAATAATTATACATATTAAAAAAAATTATAGTAAATTTTACATTTTTTTCTTGTGCTGCCCATTGTTACCGAACAATCTATGAGATAAAAAGTGGTCCAGTACTGTCCTATCTAATATTATACTATTCAATTACTTGTTTGCAAATTAAACGAATCCTAATTTTTTTCCAATAACAAATGCTCAAAAACAGCAAGACATATGTAAAAAAAATGGGTGTCAGAATGTCAGAATTGATTTTCCAAGAAATAAAGAAAGAGTAATGATATTTGGAAAAAAAATTAGACAAATAGAGCCAAAAACCAAATCACAACACCAATTAACCAAGTTTTTTAGGTTATTAACCAAACAACCAATTAACCAAGTTTTTAGTTAATTGGCTTAAAAACTCGGTGCAGCAGATTGGCTTAATACTTAAAAAACTTAATTAATTGCTAAGTTATGAATTGGTTTTTTTATATTTATCTAATTTGTTTGTCCATATAACATTATTCTAAAGAAAAGGTCCGATCATCCCAAACTTCATTCAATTTTTTTGGTGGGTAGAACTTCAATCATTTGAAAGTGTCAATTATTTACAGTCACAATTGACAGTTTTGGAGCTCATATTCATGTACATAGATATCTTTAATCATTTAAGAACTCCATAACAAGATGACTAGTTAATTAACCCACAAATACAATTTCCTCTAAACCTAAGCGTACTAAATCGTTAATTAGGACTACTTCGATCTCTAAACTACCCGACAACATTCGAACGAGATGACAGATGCCTCTCTAGCTTAACCAATCAAGATCCCTGATTCAATCTACTTTGAAAGACGTAGGAAAGATTAAATCTCTCGGCAGAAACTTTACCGTCCATCGTTGCTCCACTCACCGGCAGATTCGCTCTACAATCACAAGCATGCATTTATACTCGATTTATAAAAATAAAACAAAACCCCTAAACTAATTCCTTCAAAGTACGTACTTCACATGTGCTATATAAAATTTAAAATATGTGAATGTTGCATTAATTATATTTTTGATTCCGTTCAACAAAATATATAAATAGTATAGTCAGATCACATCTATAAGTGTTGTTCCCAATCAAGAAATTGCGGTCCCCATCACTTTCCAGGTTCAACACTCGTGGATTCAATTAAAATAAAATTTGAGAACACATTTCAAATTTTAATAAATTAATGAATTAATCATATATAGATAAACCTGGAAAGACTCAAATTACCTTCACCAGATTGAACCATTTCTGAACTGCATAATATAGTAATGCTACACAGCATATGATGTGAAAGCAATCGATGACGGTTTATATAAAAGGCAATTATTTTTCGCACTTCAATTATCACTCACACCCCATAAGTATCAAATGCCTAAAATGCCCCCGGCATTTAAAAAGAAACGAACCGACCTACATAAAAATTCCGAATTACCAAAAAAGATATGATTTCAAATATTGATGTGATTTTTCCTAATTAGCAGAAAATTGAGATTTTTGCTCACAATTTTTGAACCTAATTATCTCCTAAAAGGTAATTCAAATTTTTGTGTTTTTAAATTAGATTTGAAATATTTTTTTTAATAGTATTTCCTGCTCACAATTAGGAACCGGAAATACCTATTAAAAACAGATTTCAAAATTTTTTTTTTTTTAACATTTTAATTTTTTTAAATAGATGGTTATTACGGATTTAACCTAAGGCTTTACTACATCCGAGATATTTCCCACTCGTGATGCAATGACACGCTGGGTTAGAGATATCGGAAAGCTTAACTGAGTCATCGGGTTATTGTTCGATCAGAGACGACTTGAGAATCGGGAAAGTGGAAAAAGAACAAGGTTCTTTATGGTCGTGGAGAGACGCACACATACAATGAAAGTAGATGGGTGTTCGCATGCAGACACAAGAGTTCAAAAGATGTGTATTGTAGGTTTCGATTGAAAGCTAAACCAATGTTGCTCTCCTATCGCTTTTTTTTTTTTTTTTTTTTAACCTCAATATCGTAGTATTATACTTTTTCTACAAGTTTGTAATTTTTTAAAAAAATTTAAAAAAAATTACGCATGGTAAAAATTGACCGTAACATAGGTAAAAGTCATTTTTTTCAAGTAATAAAACATTTTTTTATTTCATTACTAATTAACGGCCTAGATCTTGCCGACAACTTTTAACGATCTAGATTTTCCCAACACTTTAAAGGGTCCAGATTTTGCCGACCACTTTTCATCAATCTGTGAAATTCATTCAATGGTTTCATTTTTCCCTATAAATACACCCTTCCATTTCACTTATTTCACACACACACAACACTCTCATGGATACTGAATACACAATATTCTCGTGATTCTCAGCACTCACCGCCTTCACCATCGTGGCACAATCACAAACAGAGAAAATGGTGTCTATTTCGAGAGTCCAAACCCCATTTTATGCAAAGCCATGATCGACATCACCTTTGAAGCTCCAAAGAAAAAATAACAACGAAGGTGCACTGGAGGGTGACGAGCGAGAAGTCACCCCGATCATTTATCGCTACCCGACTACGGGCGATAATAATCGTGTTCGCTGGTCCACCATGGATGTGAAGAACAACGATGACGCTCGAGTGATGATGGACACTTTTGACATATTTCGACGCGAGTCCTATTCACCAGATGTCAAAACCGTATGACCGCGTCGTAGATCCTTCGACGCCTCCAACCACCATCTCACTAGTTTGTACCGTGTTTTTATTTCGCTTGTTGTTGGGCGTTATGTTATTTTTTTCATCAATTTCATGTATTGTATCGCTTCGCGATCGAAAAAAACGCTGCCTTTTAATTAATTTTAATTGGTTTTTAATTAAATAATTTTTTTTTCGGAAATACTTTCAAAACTAGGTAATTCCTAAGAGATAAAGGATTTCGATCATTAAAATTGAGGTAATTCCGTTCACAATTTTTGAACCTAATTACCTCAATTTTTGGTGATTCCAAAATCATTTTATTTTCTTCCTAATTACCAATTCACTGTAATTCAAATTTTATATATTCCTAGGGGCATTTTTGTCCAAAACGTATAATATGGGGGTGTCGAGGGGATTAGGGGTACGTAAAAATAATCGCCTATATAAAATTGCTTCTGGAGTATGGTTTATTAAAACTAGGTGAAACATTTATTTTATTTTATTTTATTCAAAGAAGGGTCTAATATTTATTGATCATACAATTTTTTTTAATATAATGACGGTGTGGCTAGAATGGGGACGTTTTTCCTATTAAAATCTATATAAATAGTTTGATTTTATCATTTTTGTAGGTATTTTAATGCTTTTTATCGTCAATTTTTAGACATGATTTGTTCATTGTAATCATCATTTTCAAGTTTTGCAACATGAAATTTGTGTTGTTTTTGATGTAATCTACTAATTTTAATGAAAAATACCTTATTTTTAGTCATATATATATATATATATAATAAATAATATTTTATAAGTTTGTGAACAGACGATAGCCCATGGGTGCCCTACTTGATCGATCTCTTCTCGAAGGTTCTGGCCCGTGATGCGAGCATCTCAAACTCGCGATCAATTCAAAGAACGCCTTCGTCGTAATCGATAACCTTTTCAGAATCGCCCTCGCACAGGCAAATGCCAAATCGCCGATTAGTGCTTTAACGAATTCGACTTGCATACTTCCTCATATTCTATTTTCTTCTTTTTTTTTTTCTTCGGCGACCCCAATTAAGTCGTTGTTTCAACCATGTAAGATTAAAAAGAGCGTGAATATCTTTGTAACTATATATACTCCTTCCATTCCTAATATTTAGTATTTTGGCTTTAAACACAAACTAATGCACAATTAATTTGTGTTAGTTAAGTACTAAAATACCTTATTTAATTGTGCTTGTCTTGAGATACTTGAAATTAAAATAAAAAAGTTAATAGTTTTGTTTTGAATGGCAAAAGAATATATTCATGGAGCATATGTACTGCCCAAATATAAAGCTGGTCTCACTAAAACCTTCGAGGACACTGTTTAGGGAGATCATTTTTCTTTCCATCGCTAACAAATTTACACTATTAGCCTTATGCTCTCTCCTTCCTCCAAACTCCCAAACACACTCTAACATAGGAACAGAGGCGATATCTTTCGAGAATCTTAAAAAGAACTTATTCACACGTCATGGCCACATGCATCTTTTACGGTTTTACCAAACCTTGCATTTAATTTGGTCTAGATACTAACTAACCCAGTATTGCCTAGCTAATCATGGCCGTACTCTCGTAGTTAATTACAAGACTAGAAGTAATTAAGTAATGAGTAATGTTATTCAACTAAATACCTTCAAAAATAGTCAAAAACTAATCTACAATACCAATTAAACAAGTTTTTTACTTCATTAACCAACCAGATTTTCATAGTTTTTCTATGTTATCGACTAAAAATTTATTAATCGATTACTTTCATAATAGCCTAAAAACTTGGTTAATTAAGATTGTAGGTTGGTTATTTGGCTGAAAACTTTTTTCCATATATCATTAACGTTAAGTAATTGATACATCTTACTCAAGTTAGTTAATAACCAATATTAAATTAATAGACATTGGTGGCAATGCATGAAAACTCATCTTAATATTCTTTTCAACGTTAACATACTAATATTTTGACCAAAAACGTTAACCTACTCTCTCTCTCTCTCTCTCTCTCTCTCTCTCTCTCTCTCTCTCTCTCTCTCTCTCTCTCTCTCTCTCTCTCTCTCTCTCTCTCTCTCTCTCTCTCTCTCTCTCTCTCTCTCTCTCTCTATATATATATATATATATATAGACACACACAATTACTCCTCTATACCCCAAGTTCCAACCATGGACCTTCACCAAAATTCACTAATGTACGTCAATAATTTTGAGCTTCACGACTTGATTGATGATCCCAATCAATTTATCAATGATGGCTTCGTTGATAATGAGCTCCTTTCATGTGCTACAAACCACTTTGATCATCAAAACATTGATGATAATGTTGTGGATTTCTATGATCCAAGCTCTACTACTATTAGCTCCTTCTCTTATTTTGATGGTGAGGTGAAAGAGGAAGGAGAAGGAGAAAATGATGAAGGGGATTCTTCAACATCAACAATGACAACGACAACAACTAAATTGAAAGGGAAAACTGATAGGTCCAAGACTCTCGTTTCTGAGAGGAGGAGGAGAGGCCGCATGAAGGATAAGCTTTATGCATTGCGTGCTCTGGTTCCCAACATTACTAAGGTACATACATCTCTCGCTTTTGAGCTAAAAACGATACAATCAATAGGATCAACAAATCAATCAATCTGATATGCTTATATATGATCATATATCGACAGATGGACAAGGCCTCTATAATTGGAGATGCAGTATCATACGTGCATGATCTTCAAGCACAAGCTAAGAAGCTGAAGGCTGAGGTTGTAGGACTTGAAGCATCCTTATCTGTGTCCCAAAATTATCAAGGATCAATTAATAACAATGTTCAAGTCACTCAAAAAAAACAACCCATCTGCAAAAAAGTTCTGCAGGTTTGTACCTAATGCATAATACTATATATACTAATACAGGAGGTGCTACCTCAGTAGTAAGAATTTAATCTCAGATCCCAAGACAGCTCAAATTCTATTTGGCCAAATAATCATTAAATACTGGCTTGTCTAATAAAATAATCCCCATCTCCACTTTGTTTAATAAAATTACTATATCTCCAATTATTTTTAAAAAATAATACTATATATCCAAGAAATTATATGTATGTGTGTGTGTGTGTTTTTTCACTAATTTGTGCATGATCTTGTGCAGGTACTAGATATGTTTCAAGTGGAAGAAAGAGGGTATTATACAAAAATAGTGTGCAATAAAGGAGAAGGGGTGGCTGCTTCACTTTTCAAAGCTCTTGAATCTCTTTCAGATTTCAATGTTCAGAATTCAAACTTGGCTACAGTTTAGATAGTTTTCTACTTACATTTATATTGAATGTAAGTTATATATCCTTCATTTTTATCAAATTCAATATATTATTTTTTTTGTTTTGTTTTTGCTTATGGATTATTATGTCTTGAAAAAACAGGTAAAAAGTTCTGAACCAACTGAATATAACCTTCAAAGTCTGAAGCTATGGGTAGCTGGTGCTCTTCTTAATCAAGGCTTTGAATTCATGCCATCTTTTCATGCTTGAATCACTGCATGCAATATGATATATTTGAGTATTGACACAATTATCTTTATCATCGGTATAATAAAGAAAGCACGGTATTCGCCTCAAAGGCCTTAATCTATTCTCGAGATACTGCGTTTGACCCGGTGCTCAATTCTCGACAAACTTGGTGTTTATTTATACAAAATTCGACACTAAAAGTCATTTAAACTCGATAGCAGAGCTCAACGTGAAGAAAAAATCAGTATGATATTATTTTGTATAATTCTCCAATTTTCAGAATGAATAATAGCACTACGTTTTATCTAAATTGTTGCTGCATTTATTTATTTTTATTAATTTGTAGTCGCAAGAAAAGTCGTTGAGTGTGATTTAAGGTGGATTTTTGTATATGACGAATAAAATCATAAGAAATCTTCATCAGTGATAAAGAAATTCCTATTATTGCGGCGTTACCTAACATTGATTCCCGATGTCTTAAAAATAAAGTTATGTTCTTCCTAAAAAAATAAAGTTATGTTTCAACTAATGATTTGTTAGACATACAAATTATTAGACTGAATTTTAATAAAACAGACATGGCCATGGCGATGATAAGACCGAAGCCATTCACCCTCGCCTCTTATTTTTCTCCAAGATTACAACGCTTTTCAAATCAAATAGCAGACAACCTGAGCTGTTCTACCAAATCCCTTTATCGCTTAACGAATCAAACGCACTCCTAAGAAAGATCGTGATATGAGCATCATTATTCTAAGGCCCATTCACTTTAAAATCGCTTTTTGTCAAAGACAATCCTAGGAAAGCTCATGATATTATTCAAGTAGATTGAAAACTCTCATTTGTGTGGTTGGTACAAATGTAACACTAATGGTGCCTCTAAAGACTCTCATGGCCCTTCTTTTGTGGTGGCATTTTTCGTGACTATAGTAACCTCTATTGTTGGTTGCTTTGCATATTTTTTGGGCAATGACATAGCCCTTGATTCCGAGCCTTTGGCAACAAGCCATATTGCTATTGAGACCGCTGATGATGAGGGGTGGCGAAATTCTAACTAAAATGTGATTTCTCTTCGTTGTTATCGCTTTAAGAATCTTGGCATTTGTCCCCGGAGACTCAGATAATCATTGGGGGAAAATCTTGAGATTTTGTTTACAAATGAACTTTATTGTCTCTCATATCTTTAGATAAGGAAACAATTACAAAGATAAATTAGGTGCTTTTGGTCTAGTTAGTAGAACTTCTACTTGATGAAGTTTGTCTTGAAGCCTTCATCTAGATGACTTTAATGAATAGATAGAGTACTTTTCCTTTTTCAGATTTAGATGATTTATCCTTGGGTTTGTCTCTTTGGTTTTCTTTGCATACAGAATGTTGCTTCATATGCTTGTTGTTTATTTAATGCATATGGGTTTTGGCGTGCGTAGTCCCCATTGGTCTTTCCTAATTCCACCATTTTATTTCTTTCTAATAAAGTGAGGTTGAGTGCTCTTTTTCCTTTCTCGACGATTTATCTCTTAAGATGGTTTCAGACGTATGTTTTGTGAGACTCTTTCCTTTTACCCTAAGAAAAAAAGCACCGAATAAATGTCAAATACATGTAAAGTATAAACATTCTTCCCTTCTCTCAAACCCTACCGCCTCCCAACATTCTTTCTACTCCTCTCGCTTTCTTGCTCACCCACTAGATGGGTGATTTTGGGTTACCTTTTGGCCCGAATCAACCCCTCAGATATCTTTTTTTTTTTTTTGTCTTTTTCATCTAAATAAATGGTTTACTACACATATCTTGCTTTTATTTTGTTTTTTCTTTCATCGTCCGAGTATGGTGTTATTGGTGTTCATCGCCTTGCAAGCGGTGTTTTTAATTTCCTATCTTGTTACTTGTTCGCTTGATTTAGATCGATAGAACAACTTCGATTGATTGTAGATTCAACCAATGAGTAGGGTCTCAACTCAAAGTTACAGATCTCAAGCATTTAAAGATGCCAATGACTATTATTTTGTCAAATATGTAGGCGCACATTTTGCCGCTTTAACTTGGACACATGAAATTGCTCACAGATTCATCCTTTTTCGCTTTTAACAATTTTGAATTTGTGTTATCTTCGACGAACTTATCTATTCGAACGAATGAATATCTTATTTTGTTTGAGTAAAAAAAGGTTATAAAGCCAAATAATTCCTGAAAATTAATATGCGATCTAACAAATCAGCCATAACTCGATGAATAAATTAGCTAATTATGGACGTTGAAATAAATTTCTATTGGTTCCTCCTATAACTCATCAACCTTAAACCACAAATATAAAAAGAAACTGTACTCCTAAATGTTATTCAGTTTTTTGAAAATCAATAACGTAAACAATAGTTTTCATCACTTTGACAGATGGTTCTATAAGTTGGACAATTTTGAAGCCAACTTTTTCTATACAAAACAAATTAAGAAAATTAAAACAACTTATAGGCTTAACTCTTTACAATGGCAAAACCACAATAGCTTCTCTTGTTTTGATTCTCCTTCTTATGACAATTTTCAATGGTACAGAGGCTTCAAGAAGAAATCTACTGAAACTTAAACTTAAATTTAAACCTGTATTTAAATTTTGTGGTAATTTTAAGGTAGAGTGTATTTGGGATCCTACACCTTGTTGCGGAGTACCTTTAAGAAATTCTGATGACTAAACCAATTCTATTACCAGTCCATAACAAAGGATTGTGGCCATTGCTTTGTTTGTTATATCATTAATGACTCTAATTAAAAGTAATGCCAAAGTAATTATAAACATATTTTATTCTTTATTATGAATTTAATTTTGTTATTATGTCATATTATGTTATATATATATATATATATATATATATATATATATATATATATATATATATATATATATATATATATATATAGGCTAAATTATAGTTTGGTCGGTATATTTTCAAAAATTTAGATATTTGGTTACTTCTATTTTAAAACTCAAACATTTAGTCTTTTCTATTGTTTTTTTAAAAATAAATTAATTAGACTTTTAGTCCCGGGGTATTTCATTTTTTGCTTATTTGGAGGTCTGCAAAAAAATATGATGCAACCTCTCGTTAAATGACGTATAATTGATGTAGGCAAAGACACGTGGCTACCACGTTATTTAATATTCCAATCGGCATGTCACGTGAATATATTAAAATAATTAAAATCGCTTTCAAAACCATCTTCTCGTAATATTCAATCTCCAACAACAAAGCCACACTTGATCTCTGCGGGAGTGTTTTGTGTTCGATCCGTGAGAAAGAATGCGTTGGGGAAGAAGAAGAAAAGGGTCTTGGTCTTGATTTTTTGGGTAAATGATTATTTATGTCTCCTTCACGTGATATTTGCCTATCGCTTTTACGCTTTCTCGATTCACGATTGTGCTCGCTGTGTTCTTGCATTTTGCTTACTCAATTTAGATTCAAAAATAAGCCCTCCTCTCTCTTCCTCCCAAAACCCTCCCAAACATACTCTTAAGTGGTTTAATATGCATCTCTTTAAAGGCTTCTTACTAATTAACGTTAGCAAGCCTAAGCAAAACTCGAGAAGACCGAATAGGTGTTTGTATTATGTTTTGGGTTTGACTTTCAACCAAAAATTCATTTGAACCGCAAAGTAAATAATATATGTATTTGATTTTGGCTTTTATTGACTTCCTTAAAAATGTGAACCAATCCGAACCGAATCAACTTTTGGTTTTGATTGGTTCAATTTTTTACAATTCAAAAACATAACTTGATTTATATTTGATCTAAGGACCTAAATATACAAAATAATATGCATTAGTTGGAGAAACAAATTGTAAGCTAAATTGATTTGAAATTAATATGTTTGTTGTTAGCTATTTTTAATCTGCTTAATATGATAGACAAATTTCGTCATTCGCCTCTTTTAATATGTTTGTTGTTAGCTATTTTTAGTTTTCTCACGAAAATAGAATTTGGCTAGAGATTTGTTACAAGGACTTTTTGTTTCTATTCCTTTTTGTCTAACTATTGTAAGTTAGCAATTTTATTCTAGTTTTTGGTTTGATCTTT